>OW964823.1:66859961-68099961 GCA_943142095.1 Ophonus ardosiacus
ATTTGAACATATTTACAAGCAGTTACCAACTGTCTGATCCACATAACGTAGATTTTGCTGTGTTAACATGCAATGTCAATTCAAATCCACCGTTTAGCTCGCGTCAAAAGCAGTAAGATCTTGTCGGCTTCAATATAAGCGATAAGTCTGCAAAAGAGATGGATTTTCCTGACTGTACAAGTTTCCCAGCTGCCGATATTGCTGTTTTCACATGAGGTCAAGTATGTTTAGTTTAGAAGTGTAAACAATTGAACATGCAACTACTTGCTAAAGCTCTAACACAATAATAAAATTACCACCACGTAATTTCCTTACTAAGGACACAACCCTTCAAAGACGTTTATTTTGTACTTAGTATAAATACTGAACTTGGTAATTTATGTAATAAGTGAACTACTGTATAATTAATTAATTCCACATGTACTTAGTTTTACAAAGATCAGGTGAGCAAATAATGAAGCAGTAAAGTGTTGCTTTGGGTAGGGTATGTATGTACATATTGAGGGATGGTGCATTGATACATATTCATTAGAAAATTTATATTCGTTAGGATCATGATTCAACCTTTTGCATGTTGTATAATTCAGAATTTTGCAGACTGGTGTGCAAGTCTTAACTAACTTTCAATGCAAACAAATCTGCAGTAGTTAAATTCTCTACCATTAAACGCGATATAAGCATTTTAACCCTGTGTAATAATCAATCAATTCCGCAAGTAACTCATCAAAAAGTATTAGTTATCAATATGGGGATGCCGAAAATGATACTATTTGTACTAAACTTGCCTCTTTTTGTTATGGAGTTTAGAAGCTATCACAAATGGTCGACTCTTCCATACTTAAAACTATTTACTATGCAAAATGTTTCTCATATGGTATAATTTTATGGGGCCACTCACCTAATGCTGGTAGAATATTTATATTACAAAAACGATGCAGTAGAAATATGTATAATCTGTCTGTTAGATATACATGTAAAGATATCTTCATCAAAGAAGAAATTATGACTCTGCCGTATATATATTTATTTAAAGTTATTTTATTCATCAGAAATCACAAAAATAAATTATTGTAACATGTACATTACCATGATTATAACAATAGGGATAAGAATAACTTTGAAACACCGAGATATTGACTAAATGTAACATTACAAAATCATGTTATGTTTCATTGCATATAACTATTGCTTTATTTACTATTTTCTTTTTAAAATGTCACTGTATTAGTTTGAAGTGATTAGTTTTTTGACAATGACATTTACCTGTCAGTTACATACATTTGAAATATGAACTGCGTAACAAAGGAATTTTAGGCTTCGGGATTTATAATATAGATTCAATTTTAAATTTATCTGTAAAATATATAGAAAAAGTGTTAATGTGTATCTGTAGAAAATTTAATAATCTTTAATTTCCATAATGACATAAAATGCGAAAAAAATGTTTTTAATGGTATTATCAGAATTTTTTTTTTAAATATTTTACAATAATTTCAGTCTCTTATAAACTTATCATAGCTTCAGTCGTTTTAAAATATATATTTACGACAGGATTAAGGAAAGGTTCTGCAATATTAATATTTGTAAACAACAAGTCATTTAGTGTCGTTATGAAGAACTAAAATTATACATTATCTACGTTGTTTACTTATTTAACATTTTTTACGCATTTTTACACGTAAACGTAAAAAATATTTTTTTACGCGTAAATGCACATCCCTGTATACAATGTTACTACTTGTGTTAGTGACCTTGTGTTCAGACAAGCGCATTATTCCCATCCTTGTCGCACTCGCTTCTTGCCATCGCAAATGAGAGATAAATGTATGTCAATTTATTAATTAGTTTATGATACAGATAACCTTGATTGGACTTCTTTAAAAAATAGGTACTCTCATTTCCATAAATATTAATAAATACGATTGTTTCAATGTTCAGTTTTACAACATCGTACAAATATTCATGAAAAGCACGTACCCATCAGTTTTTTATCAAATTCATTATTCTGTAGAGGAAGAGAGGAATGATTTCAGGAACGAACTATTTACTACTTTGTTTATGCTACTCGCATTTATCTGTCAATTACAAACATCTGACTATCTCCTCCTCTCTGCAGTACGCTTACACATTATCGTTATTCACAGGACTACTTGGCAATACTCTGCAATCTGTAAACTAGCTTGTGAGAATTATAGTCGAGAAAGCTTACATGGTGTAGATATATCATATGATTATATCTTATAATTCTAGTAGCTAAAATTATGCTTTCTACCCATTTCTACTTTATTTAAAGATTTCGGTAATAACAATAACTGTAGGTACCGTTGAGGGCGTTTATCCGTTTATCGCTTGAATTGTCAAAGCTATCGTGGAGAGAGCATCACAGGGGTCTTTTTGTGTTACCTAGTTGGGTATTGTACTTCGTTTTCATTTTGATGTCAATCAGAATCGAATCCAGGCTGACGGATTACATGGTTTATAGGCGACCTCATTAAAAAAAATCTGATGTGGCCAGCCCATAACCTCCTGCTGAGTATTTAACCACGCAGCAAGCAATCATTATGTTTCAATATTTTTATATTCACACATAACAATCTTTATTTTACATTTAACAAATATATCTACACAAAATAATTTTCACAAATACTAACAAAGCTAATAGAAAACCCAAAGTCTTTTCAGAGCAGTACCCTGGAAGACAATGAAGCAAATCAATAGTACTTATAATATTTATGTATGCTTGAAAATATATAATTTTCACAAACCTTAATTTTATTAGATTCAAATTCATATATTATTACTACATTCTCCTTAACACGGTTTCATTATTAATTCTAATGGAATTGCTTCCTGACAGTGACACTTGTTTAAATATTTCAAAATTGTTATTAAAATATTGTTTTTGTTTGACGCATAAGCAAGATGATGTAAGCAAATAAATTATATTATAAATTTATATTTAAAGTTATTTACTAAATGCTATTATCGTAGAATTGAAGATTGTACCATTATATTAAATTTGTATTAGTAAAAGTTGCTGAAAAATTATATTCAATGTATTTAAAAAAAAAAAAAACTGTTAAAAGTTTGTGTAAGTGATACTTCCGGTTATTTGATATACACTAAAAACTATTCCCACAATAGCATAAAATGGGTATACAAAGTTTCGAAATTTTGTGATTGATAGTATTTGAGTAATCGTGTCCGCAGGATCCACACACACACACACACACATATATATATATATATATATATATATATATATACACACACACACGCACACATACATGCCCACAGACATCATTGTAAAAATGTTAAAATCGGGTTCTGATGACATCAAAACGTGCTTATTCACTAAAATCTCTATATGCAATTTTTAGCTCGTTAAAATGTTAAATAATTTCAGTTTTGTTATGCAGTTAAATTTTTTTATCAATTTTATAGAAATTTTTTAAAGATATGCTTATTTTTTATTATAAATTATATTATTTGACATTGAAACTTTATTTATTCAAAGTATTTGAAGGAAAGTTTGGAATTATATTCTTGCTCTGGAAGTATCCGACATTCCGAATTGTTTCAGCCTCAAAGCACAAAGCACCACTACTTATAACTCGTTGCTCTGGAATAATAATGTAGGAAGGCAAAATGAAAAACTCGGATTACAAGCGCAAAAGCTAATAATTTCTCATTTTATCGGCGTGGAAAATTAGATATTTCCATCTGTAATTTTGTCTAAAAAGAACAGAGTTGAATGTTATGAAGATTTAGTTACATGAAAATTGTTTCCGGGAATCCTCTGGTACATGGGTGAGTTCATTCTCATACATTCTTCCATACGTAATGTTACTTACGCTACAGTGACTTCGCTTTCAATTATGCAACCCGTTGAATGGCATCGCATTTTTTTTAATAGCATTATTAATTTGTTTTTTCTGCATATTCTGTATTATACCTATCAGTAGCATGCATGCTTGCAAATGTAAATATCATTATGTAAAAAGAATAAGCAATATTATTAAATTTATTTTAACTGCAATCAAATGGGAAAAATAGACGTTTTCTGGATAGTATTTTAATTATAAAATTAAATTATTAAAATATCTTTCAGAACTCTTATTAATAAATGGAATAATACTACTTTTTTTTTAGTTTAAGTTCTGTATTTATTTATTTATTTATTTATTTATTTATTTATTTATTTATTTATTTATTATTAAAACCCAACGTTTCGGCTCCATAAAATGGTGCCTTCTTCAGGGGAAAACATTGACATAAATATGTGAAATAACAAAAACAAGTAACCAATGTAACAAGAAAAGTTCGTAAATGTTACCTTTTTTATGTACTCGTATACAATTTTCCAGACAATTTATGCATGCCCGGCAATAACTTGGACGGCGAACATGCATCTTCTCAGGAAAAAAACCTCCTTTTGCCAGAGGAAAAACCGTCCCAAATATGTATACAATTTTTTCTAGACTTTTTCTAACATCTGTTAATAAAGTGTACGGCTGCGGTATTTCGCTACCGATAAAGCGTCTCTGAGTTATACAGATCACTTCTCTGCCAGTTTTTGGGACGGTTTTTCCTCTGGCAAAAGGAGATTTTTTCCTGATGTGTTCTTATTATTTGTTAATTGTGTTTTATTTTTGTTACAACAGTTTACTGGTTTTTGAAATACCGGGAGTTTTTTATTTATTAATAAACATGAGCGAATAGTGTTGCCGGAAGTCGAGACGAGACGAGACTTGGGGTCGGTCTTGTCTTGGTCTTGACTTGGTCTCGACTAGAGTGGTCTCGTCTCGAGTCTCGACAAGACTCTCGACTTTGCCTCTATAAACAATTTTTGTATAATCGCATCTAATAGTACATAAAATTCTAAGAACACCAGTACAATCGCGATTCAAATATTCCAAATAATATTTGAGATATTTTTTATTAAGTTTTCTATGAATATCATCAACTTGATAATTGAGCTCTTGAAATAATTAATTTGAAAATATACGTATATATCGAGTGTTGTTTCTCATTACTAAACATAAAATATATAATTTCAATTCCTTAGCTACAGAATTATTAGCAATAGTTAAACAGTTATGTATATGTTTAAAATGAAGCAGTAAGTAAATAGACAAAAATCTCCAAAAAAGTAACTTCTTTCGCTATTTTTTTTTTTTAAATAAATAAATGTTAAATAGGCAGATAACAAAACTAGCCTATCACTTATCCCCTGGTACGCGTACCACAGCTTGAGAACCTCTGCATTATTTCAGAAGTTTACGCTTGCCCCCCCTGAGAAAATTAAATACATTGTATAAATACATAATTCATTCATATAAAAAAATTAAAAACAATAATCAACGTTGACTTAAAGCCTTAAAGGAAATGTAAATATAAAAGTCGTAATGTACAAGCCCTTCTTAACAATTTCCTTAAAACTTTGTAGGCACAAATGTGTAAAACAAACTGTTTTTCCTAATCTCTAATATAACATAATATAAAAAAAAAATTGGGTAAAAAATAACACATTTCTTTTCTTGTAAAAATCCAATAATGGAACAATAAAAATTTACAGCGGCCTGTGCTATAAATGCTGCATATTATCAGACAATAACAACCACTTTTAGACATCTGCTAGTAATAAAAGTAGGTAGGTTTGCCCAACCCAAATCCAAATATTACAGAATACAATACTTTAGTCAATCTAACAATTTTGCATTCTAAAAATGTAAAACCAGGTAATAAAGAAAAGTATAAACGGATGATACAAGAATTAAATGAAACATAACATAGACAATTTTTAAGAGAAATCATTATTATGGTTTCATAAGTGGAAAGAGAAACCTATTGAGAAAGAAATACCATATGAAGAATTATTAGATATCTCCAAAAAATTCTATCCTTTTTTACTCCATGCCTTTATTTTATTTTTAACTCTACATGTAAAAGAAGTTTTAGTACATAAAAAAAACTGTTGTGGCTATCACAAGACCTTCCGTCAATTTGATGTATTTTGTACAAATCCCACATCAAAAGTTCCCCAGAAAATATTTTATATATTTAATAAAATTGTAACACGAACATATACTATTTTTTACAAATTCCATACCGAAAGTTCCTTGGAAAAAATTCTATAAATCCAATAAAATTATAACACGAACAATCATTATGTAAATTGTACTTGACACTGAAATCTGTCAATTACAATTTTTTTAATATATCAGCTGTTTCTATGATTATAGTAAAGCTGACTGATTTTTGAAAGTTAATCTATTTATAATTCGTTAAACCGTAAAACTGTTATTAAAGTTTCTTAGTTAATTTTTTTTACTAATTTTATAAATTTAAGCGTAAGTGTGTTACAATTTATTTATGTTTTTCAAATAAGAGTTTTATTTTTTTTTTTTTTGTTAGAGAATTGTGTTTATGTAACTACCTACAGTTTTTATTAAATATACCATTATTATTCTAAATACGTTTATTATAATTTACTTAAGTTTTTGGAATAAGTGTATTTTTTTTTTGGCAAAATAAATAACATAAATATATGACTAACTATATTTTTATTATTTCAAACAGTATTTACAGCAATACTCTCAGTTTTTGAAGCACTTTTAGAATATATGTTTAAAAAAATATCTTTGATCTGAAGTCGAGAGTCTTGTCGAGACTTCAAGACTTTCTCGACAAGACTTGATGCTGGTCTCTTCTCGTCTCGACTTTTCTAGTCGAGACCAAATGATGGTCTCGTCTCGACAAGACCAAGACGAGACGAGACCAAGACCGGTCTTGGTCTTGTGGCAACACTATGAGCGAATGTCATTACCGTAGTTATATTACAATGATTGACAGCAACAAAAGGAAAATTGACAGGAATGTCATAGTCACCAAACTGTTATCTTTCAAAATAATATATAAGTAAAAGTACTAATTATAACATGTTTTAATTCCAATATAAGTCTAAGACAAGTTCCGGTTTATTTGCTGCTACTTTTAATAAGCGACGCAGTCCAGTAACTATTAGAAAAATCTATGATAATTATAGAACTACAGGATAGAGGTTAATGATAGTAATTTTGAATTTTTATTATTCTTTCTTATCAATGGTAATTTTTAAATAATTAAATAATTAAAACTACTCGTATATATTATAATCCTATTAATTGTAATTGTCCTGATGTTTACTCATAGTGGATAATAATTTGTTGTTTTCGTAAATTAATGACGTCGGTGATGTTTAAAATACATATTAGTGCTCTGCTGTTATCTACTTCAATATTTGTTTACCTATTCCCAATTATTCTACTTTTAGTACAATATGCTACTTTTACAAACATAATATAGAATCATTATATGTATAAATTTATTATGCGTAACCAGATTGTCAATTCATTATGTGGCTATTCGCAAATTAAACTGAAATTGGTGGAGCTTGGAGCTCTGAACATTGTCACTGTCAATATAGGAACTAATAGACCTTCATGGACAATAGATGTATATAAATTGGGAACTTTATAGTGTTGTCAAAGGACTTTACAATTACACCGATATTAACTCTTAGTGGTTGCACAGGGGACAAAAATCTTCAGAGTGTTTTTAAACACTAATCGTAATTTAAAATAATGTAACTAATTAAATAAATACAAAGAAAACAATATGAATTCGTATTGACCGAAGTACATGTGTGTATTCATGCATTTGCGCAGTTTGATTTTTGTATCACAATCAGATCTCAGTCCACTTTTCTATTTGATCGAAAGAAAACAGTTGGGATGACGTTCTATGTAACCAAGGAAACGTCCAGGCTTTTCTTATATTTATATGACATGTGTCACTTTGCCATGTCATTTTTATTTTAATGGAAATTTTATGCTTCAATTCACCATTTATTTTTCCCTACATACTCGAATATTCCGAAATAAAAATGTGCATGTTATAACATATTCATGTATTATATTCCCAGCCAAAATAGAACAAGAAATGACATTCAACGCATCAAGGCAGGCAGCGCGGAATTAATCTGCAAGCCGCTGGGTATACCACTTTTATCGTAACGTAACAGTTAGTAGGGAAATTTTCATTTATCCCTAGAATCATGTTGGCAACATTAAAACAATTAATTTGACGTTTAACAGACAATTCCCTGTCATAATTTGGACATAACCTCTTCCTTCAAAAATAAAATCAAATACAAATTTATAAATTTCTGTAAAATTATAGTCAAAGAAAAAGTATAGTATACCGCTCGAGTTATTACGTACAACTCTCGCGATATAATATACTATATTCAATAGGCTCTTCAACCAATTTTTTTAAAATTTATTTTTCGAAAATAGACGTTAATATATGAATATTTTTCATATTTTCATCTGTATTGTGTTATTATTAAGCCTGTAATTAATTGGAAAAGATTCTATACAAAATTAAAATTTACGGTGTGACGTCATACCGCCTGATGACAGAACAACGCCGCCCGTGTAGAATTGCGGAACTATTCAGTCAAACTTTTATACATTTAAACAAGTTGGCACATGAAAGCTGATGTTTTTACGTTGTAAATTGTTTGATATTTGTATTTATGTGTAAAGTTGTATTTAAATATTCTAATATAATATTAAGAAATAGAGACAGAACAGATGACTAAATGCAAACGCCAATATTATGCGCACGCAATCTCTCTCTGTCACAAGTCGGTATGACGTCACAGTCGAATTAGAGGTAAAAAAAATCTACTTTTAAGAATTAATTACAGGCGTAATACACATTTTTTAAATAAAATGTTATATTTTTCGACATTGTTTTTAAGCGTCTTATCGAAAATTAGTACCAAATATGCTAAATTTTAATGTGGTTGAAGAGCCTATTATTTCCTCCCGTCATACCATAGGTAAAGGAGGTAATATTTTCGGTCCAAAAATTCGAGTGAATTTTCAGTGAATAAGCACGAATAATGGTCCATACAATACATTTTTACAATGAAATCTCTTGGACTTAATTTAGAGTTCTTGACAGATATTCGAGGAAAAATATTTTAAAATATAATCCAAAATTTCGTCTTAAAGATTTTTCAATTTATTGGAACAACAAATTAGATTTTGTTTACAAACGGAAGTGATACGTTACTTTAAACTCATTGCTATTTTTGTTAAACCTGGAATTGACGGGAGACCACATCAGATATTTTTTTAAATACATTTAAAGTTTGTTGCTATGTAAAAATATTATGTAGCCTGGTAATTTCTGAAGAAATTCCGCCCGCAATGTTGATAAGAGCTAGAAAAGATTGAGCGGAATTGATATTTTTTGAAAATAAGAGTTGATTATATTTCCAATTGTATTTTTGACGTTTTGTTTACTAGTTCCCGGGTTTTTGTTGTACTTTACCGCCCGCAGGTTATAATCTTTGTTTCCGCCATGACAACTAAGATATAAACAAACTATTTTAATGAAGTTGTGCGTAAAATCTATTCGGGCTCGGGCCGTGTACGGGTTTATTGCTATTTGAAACAACGGGCTTATTTCGGGCTATGTTCAGTATCGAATAAAAATTTGTCAGCTCGGTGGCCGAGTGAGTTAGCGCACATCTCGTAGCTCACAGTGACATCACCCGAACAATATTCCGTGTGTTCGATTTCCGCCGTTAATTTGTGATTTGTCATAAAAAAATAGAAACAGTTATTTGTATTTATTTATTGTACAATATTTTATTTCATACCTGTGTCGGAATTTTGGATGAAAGTTTGCTACAATTCCTTTTTTCTTAAATATCACATCGTCTTGGTCTTAACCCGGCGTTACTAGCTATATGAGAGATTCTCTCACATATTTAGAAAAACGCGCACATCTTTAATAATAATTAGCGGGGGTACATGTCGTCTTAGTTATGCTCTTGTTAAATCTTGCGCGTCATGTTACATTTTGCTATTTGAGGGTAGTGTGCATAGTAGCTGCGTTACGTGAAGTTATTGTGATTGCTGCGGACTGTGTGAGTAAATCTCTCATCGCGCGGGTACTCAAAAAAAATTTCGCAATGAGTCAAGGAAAAAAACTAGTGGAATTGGCGTTGTTCCACGCTGCACAAGAGTCAAATAGAAGTAAGGAACAATATTTTATCAAATTTATATTACCTTCCTTACATATTTGTGTTTATAGAAACAGAGATTGAATCCATCATCGAAGAGCTAAGTGCGGATGAGCAACTAGATGAAGATAGCGATGCTGATAGTGAACACATCAAAATACTGAGAGAACAATTTAACAATTTTGATTTTTCTGATGAAGATAATGCACCACCTTCTTTTTTTATTTATTTTGTTGAAAATGTTTAACATATTCAAATTTTAATTATATATTTGCTGTTAAAAAAATACTTATCTTAAAAAAATTTAAATATACCTACCTATTATTCATGTACGTTTTGTTTGATTTGTTTAAAATGTTTAATAAACATATTCAACTTATAATTATATATTGACTGTTTCATTTTATTTTGTTTACACTATAATTTCAGATGATTTTTGTAATGTGAGAAAAGTTCTCACGCGCGAGTCATGCTGAGGGTCTCGAATTAGCGAGTAATGCCGGGTTAATAAAAATAAAACAGTAATGACAGCAACCAATTTTGTTTTTTTTTAGACATTTTTAACATTTTTCAAAAATAAATACGAAGAACGATATTCGCAACAATTCCTAATGAAATCTTCTGAAACAAACGTAAATATGATCCCGAAAAAATCCGCTGAAAGATGTAGGAACGAATATTGGCTTTCAAGTGTGGCGAATAGTGTTTAGTCGAAGACAATGAGTAGTTCTTTTTTATGATCAAAATTCTCTATGCTCCATTTGTAAATAAATTGTTTCATAGGATGTGAATGTTATGACAAATAAAATGTTCTATTACATTATGAATTTCATTATAAATTATGCCATATCTGTTTAATAGCTGGTTTATGATGGATATAATTTACATTTATAAATATAACTTGTACACATCTGACCTTGTTGGTTCATGATGAATTTAAGAAATTTATGATTTAAAATTTACATTTAAAATATCACCATATTTCATATTCTAAATGTAAATTTGTTAATGCGTCCAATCATTTTACAGTATTTCAAACAATGATTTTGGTGGGGAGAATTAAAGTTTCAAGTTACACATCTGCTCTCTCAGTCCAACAATTTGACTCACAACACGTTGATCTGTCTGTAACGTAATCTCGAATTATATTTTTACGGAGCATAATAAAGGTATTCCTAAAGTATGGCGGAAAAATTAGCCGCAGAAATAATAAATTTGGACAACAATGACAAGTCAGCAAAAATCTAGTGGTATATGGCATACTGAGAGACTTAAAAAGATGAACAGCTTCTAATTTTGGGAGAATTTGTAAGATGCGAGAATCTACTAACAGAAATAACTCTAAAAAATGTTTTATATTCCAAATTTTCTGGAAATAAACACACCAAATTTGGAATAAATAATGAACCAAATGCAATTAAAGATTTTGAAAAAAAAGTCAACAAAAAAATTATAGAATGCGGGCATTTTGTTGACAAACATGATTTTTATTTAATTGCAAGTCTTGATGGCCTGGTAGACGTTTCCATCATTGAAGTAAAATGTTCACCTTCTGATGCAAAAGTAACTCCCGAAGAATGAATTCGTTTAAAATTGGTCACTTTTGCCTCTTCGAAAAATAAAAAAAATTATTCGAAAGATAGTCATGTTCATTACTATCAAGTACAAGGGCAATTATATATTACACAAAAAAAATATTTGTTATTTTGTTTTGATCTTGTTGATACTATCTATAGAAATGATAAATTTTGGAATGAAAAGATGAATAATATTTTCCATTATAACTTTTTACTGCCAGAAATTCTCAATCCAAACTCAAACACTTCCCTGTAGGCACCGAAATCTATCAATACATTTTAATAAATAACATTCTAAATAAATAAAATAAATATATCATCACGGCATATCTACAACACATGTAGACATCGGTAATGATGACGATATATTTTACCGTGTAGGCGCTTACCAGGCGTCACCTCACGGGAACTCATAGCTGGTGTGGAGAGTGCACCACAGGGGTCACTTTTGTGCCATTTAAAATTGGAAATATTTGGCGTCTGTCGGGATCGAACCCGGTTCCTCCAGGTTCGCGACCAGACACTCAGGCACGCGGCCACGGGACCCCATGTAAATAAAATTCGATTTATAATAATTGTAATTTCCTTGTTTATATTTCAAATTGGGCATTATTCGGGTCGAATTAAAATTCGTGTGAGGGCCGAGTACGGGTAATTAGTTTAAAAAAAAAGTGTCGGACGCGGGTCGGTCGAATGTTGAATACAACGGGTCGGGCCGAGTAGAATTGAAACAACCGTGCAGACCTCTAGGGCATAGGACACTTTCTGTCGTTCTTGCTACCATGGTGACGTCACAACACTCGTTCTCGAAAACTTTAATAATTTATTTTCGAAAACTACATATAAGTAAATTATTTTAAAAAATACTGCTTGGGTGCTTTTGTGTGTTGAGAAATACGGCTATAAATTAATTAAAACAATATAAAAATTTGTTGGAAGGAAATTTATTTACAAAAGAATGAGAAAGCGTAAAATTGGAGGAAATGGAATAGATGTCTACATGTTGAAGGCTAGGATGTGACACCACTATAGCTTAGTATGCATGAAAATAGAGTCATCTTGAGAGATAACTTAAGAAAAAAATGCACTTTAGAAGTTCGAAATTAAATTGAGAGTTACTGACAAGGGATGCAGCTATTGTGTAAGTTAGAAAAATGACAAAAATTATGTACATATACATAAATTAGATAATATTTACAATATGCAATAAGAAATATATTTACCGGTTTTATAATATTGAGCCTTTGCTTACATGTACAAAAGTAGGCTGCTATTGTTTTCATAATAACTGTATACGGTATACCATACTCACGTGTCAACAACAGTCTACTAAATGCAAATAAAATAAAATGAAAGTATAGTGCTCTCCATCAATACATACAGATAACGTTAGTGTGTCGTTCTTAACACAATTTACATTATTCTAAAATAATAAATATGAGGAATAAAGCACATAATTTGAATATGTATCATAATGACATATGTCGACAATTGATGTCTAATATTAATATAAATAAATGAAAAAAAAAAAATAATAATAATAATAATAAGAATATACATATAATCTTAACTAACTTCAACCTTGAATGAATCAGCACAATAACAAAATAACTATCAATACATCGGGTGTCTACTTGAAATCCATAATATAGGGAATACAATGTTATTTTTTATATTTTGCTACAGTTATTGACCTATTAAATTTAGAGGAAAGTTGTAAAAAAAGTTTTTCAGAATTAAAAACTGCACAATATGAGACTAAAATGAATCACAATTTGTTTTTATTTTGTGAAAAAAAAGTAAATTAAAATTCGTAATTTACAGCAAAGTTCAGAGTGCCACTGAATTACCGATGTTTAATTTTTTTATTTGATATCTCATAATTCTACTCTTGTCAATAAATAATTTTATATAATTATTAAAAGTATAATTAAACAAAAAAAAAAGTACAAAACGATTCATGAATGGTATATTATTATAACATTCAAAATTAATTATAATAATAATATAAGTCAAAAGTTAAATGTCAAATAAAAACAAAATTTTCAAGCGTCACGAGGTATCAATCTATATACTATCTGTTACATGCGGATATCAAGGGCTCCATTGGGTGGGCAGGTTGCGTGGGCCGTTTGGGTGGGCATATTGCGTGAGCAGTTTGGGTGGGCAGGTTGCGTGGGCTGTTTGAGTGGGCGGGAAAAAAATATTTTGAAAGACTTAGCGTTAGCACTTTGCGTTTAAATTGTTCCTAGATGGATTGCACGTACGTAAAACTATTATAAAACACTATCGGCGGAGCCCTAGGGAATACTCGGTGTAGCCGAGTTTTCGCTAGTCTGTATACTATCTGTTACATACGGATATCAAGAGCTCCAAGCGACCCCCCCCCCCCGGGCCGTGCCCTGTTTGCCGCACCCTTGGTACGCCACTGGTGTCGTACCAGTGACAATGAGCAATTCTTCAAACGGGCTAGAATTGGGGTCATTTTTCGTTTATATTGTCATTTTTATTATATTAATTAATTTAAAAATATGAAAATTAGTGTAATTAGGTTTGTTTTATAATTTTTGAATTTTTTTAAGCAAGCTATTGAGTTTCAAACTCAACTTACTATAGTTATTTCCTCGATAGTAGACCCTAGTTGTAACGCCACTGTTTGCTGTTGTTGTAAAATTATATTAATTATAAACCATTATTTCATAACTGGGGATATTCTGTTTTTGTCACCCACAGAGTGTTTGAGTTAAATTATACGATCATAAAGCATTTAACACTGTAATTCATAACATAAACCATTCTGGGGTAAGAAATTCTTGCGCTTGTTCTTAGTTGAATTCAGACAATTCGCTTTTAGGATCGCAGACATATAGAGTACAAAACCCTGTGCAAAAACATACTGTCTTCACCATTGCTGTCACATTTGGATGTTGAGACAAAACAGCAATAAAGCTCTAGTGAAATGATGTACGAGTATAACTGATAACAGCACGCAGAAATGTGGACTAGACTGTTGGTAAACTGTCGAAAATGTGTCACCGGGCCATTTGCATATTAATATAGAAGAATAAGATTTTTTTTTAATCTGTCGATGATGATGCTGCTGGTTTCGTTCAAAGTTGGACTTTATTCAAAGCGATGATGTGATGTCCTGATATTTTGTTTCAGCTTTAATATATTTGAATTACATAGGAATTTGTTTTGGTGTTTCTTTATAAAGGAAATATCGTTTTTCCTATGTGAGGAGTTTCATTATAATTAATTGTTAATTAAAAATTTTATAATTAAATTAAAACTCATACATTAGTAGTTCAAAGGGATAGAGCGTGTACAATATAATAACAAAAACATAAATAAACATAGATTAATGAAATAAACGCCATTGAAATATAAAAGTACAAAAGAGCATTTCAACGTTGATACCGAAAATTGTTGTATGTCCTTTAGAATACTTCTAATGCTCAAGGAAAAATTATTCTTGCATTTAAAATACATATTTTTTCAATAACACAGAGATAATGATAATTCAAGTACTGATGAGTACTTTTTATGTAAATTATAATGTATGACTATAAAATTATTGTTAATGTTAAATATCTGTAATTACGAATTATATATATATATATATATATATATATATATATATATATATATATATTTGTATATAAACAATAAAATTTGACAGCAACACTGTAAATAATATTGTTGTAAGAGGTTAGAAATGTTTTCAATTTAATTCCTATTTTATTTCTTATGTTTGTTCGGACAGAATCCAACTCTGTGAAGAACTTGAGGAACAAGTGACAGTGTTTACATTTTTATTTATAGCAGGAAAAACCGGCCCATAGAATACAAATCTTTTAAAAACACATTTTCGCTAAAAATGAAATATAGGAAACATTGCCAATTCTGGAAACATTTTTAAAACGCAATTTAAATAGTGACACAAAATCCAAAGCTAATAACTTATTTTCGCTACAAATGGTGGTAGAAGGTATATAGGTCACCAGCGGTAGGAGGATAGTATTTGGGCGACCGTAAAATTTTAGATAAATACTAAGATATGTCTTTCCATAATATTACCAGTTTTTACACCAAATTTTATTCATATATAAATATAACACTCGTTCATCACCCAAGAGCTGAGTTAAGCTTTAAACTTGTAGGTACAGTTGATCTTAAATTGGCAATAATGTGAATTCGTGTGTTGTATGTGAAAGTGTCTCATTTCAATTCGTTGCCAATTACAACTCAATCTAGTCTTGCGGAATTCAATTATAGGTTCACCGATGACAAACGAAAGAAGCTCTCGTTGTGGTAGATCACGATAAGCTAACTCAATGCACTGGTGCTTTATTGGAGGCCCTTTGTGGCACTGGTACAGCTAAGTAAACAACATATGAGAAGTCAATTTTATGCAACCATTATATGTAGAATATTTTGTAGCGATGAATGCTAATAATAATAAAATAAAATGATATCTACGCATATATATTTCTGTGTACATTGTTACGGAGAGATTCATAGCTACATTATGTTTTTAAACGACAAGTAAATAAATTGAAAAGTCATGTTTCCAAAACATGTTTATAAAACAACGTGAAAAATATTTGTAACAAATTTAAATTATGAAACTTTCAATCTCAACAATACAACAGCTTAAAAGGGCGTTCAGAATAAAAAAAAATAAAAATAACGGCAGTGATAGAATTAATGGTATTAGTAGAGAACGAAATTTATACTAAAAATTATATCCGTTCGCAATGAAAATTTATTGAAATTACAGTTTCTACGAATATTTTATTATAAGTTACCAGAAAGTTTATTCATTGCAAGGTTGATAACAATAGATGTCATTTTATTTTTGCGCAAAATTTAAAAGTTCAGTTAATCAACATGAATGATGAAGAATTTAATTTCTCTTATTCACAAACACAGATTAAGAGAATTTTATAAATAATTTAAAAAACAACCGCTGTGCACAACAAAGTAATCTTTTTGCTATTGGCCATTGTACCAGATGTCCAAATATACATCAATACCTTCAAAAAATTAAGCGGTATTGTAGCGGTAGCAGCAACGTAGAATTTTGAAGTTTACAAACTTCTAGCACTGCCGGTGGCACTGCGCTACTACAGTCCGGGACACGAAAGATGGACTATAGAAAATATGTTAGCTCAAATCACTGTTAGCTTAAATCACTGTCTAATATATGCGGTCCATTTAAATCCACACGAAATACAATTAATTTACTTTCCGCATACCTAATATAACAGTTTCTCAAATAAGTTCTAAAGCTACTCAGCCTTTTTATATAAATAAATAAATATATCATCACGGCATGTTACCCATTACTGGGTGTGCCAGTATCTACAACACATGTAGACCAGTGGCGGCTCGTGCTATAGGGCACAAGGGCGCTGCCCTATCAAATAAAAAGACTAGAAAAATAAATAAGCGAGTACATATACATTTTAAAAATACATTAATTATTATTTATTTACTTTCATTATTATGCAATTCTTACTACACCGCCGATAGCTAGATAACCTATATACTGACGTGTGCAAATATACATATTAAACTGTATACTGCTGAAAAGCACACAGGAAATGTCCGGAACATTATGTATATCTGCACTCTTCTGGTTTGGACACCATCCCTTGCGCGCATGCGCCAATTGCATTTGATTCAGTGATTCTATTGGTTAAGAAGTTTGAAGTTTCAGAGAAAGGGAAATGAATTGGAGGGAATGCTTCTTCCACATGATTAGGTGTTCATGAATTTTGATTTTGTGTATGTTTATCTTATCATTTCTATATTACATCTCATTGTAATTACTTTAATATTAATATGAAAGCATATATGCATAATATTATACAGGAATAAAGCTATAATATTAAACATTTCAAAATAATTTTTTAAATATTATGAATAAATATTTTTTTACTCGCGACTGAAAAATTTCAATTACGGCATTCCATTTTCTTCCCCAAAAACATAAATTTAACCATACAGATACTCAAATAACGGATTTTCCTAATCTTTTATTGGCGGTCCTATTGTGTTTCTCCAAATGGAATTTTAATCTTTTACTTTTATACAGAAATTCATTTTTCTAATCTTATGCAGGTATCCCCTAAACTTTTTCTCTAATTATAAAATTTGAATCCTACAGATATTCAAATAAAATATCTTCCTAATCTAAAACAGTTGTTCCCTATTATCATTCTCCAAATTTTGCAAATGGAATTTTAACCTTTTATCCTTTTATACTTAAATTCGTTTTCTTAATCTTCTGCAGGTGTTCTTTTTCTTTTGAGAAAAATCAGAATGTCCTGTATTAATTATTTCATTATTAAATAATTTAATATAAAAATTTATAATTATAACAAATATTTTTGAAATGTCAATGAATCATATGTAAGATTTCCAAACAGCGCGAAGACATATATGGTAGACTCCTACCGCCTGTGCGTGCATGCGCTTGTAGACGTGTGTCCAAACGCTAAAAAAGGATGGAGATATTAATCTCCTGGACACTTTCTGCTTATACGAGAGATAGGGGTTCAGCGGTATATAGTTTAGTAGGTATATTCGTGTGCACGTACCGATATGCTGCTAGAAGCTAGGGCACAAATGTTTCTGCCCCGGTCTCCCACTATTTTTACTCGAATTTTGACCAATAGCAGCGAAGCGCGCGAAGCTGCATATGACTGCATTAAGCCTGTTCCGGGCAGAGCCCAATTTAAACGAAGATGTCCGAGTATGTCCGGCATTTTCTGAGGTAATCTGTTATTGTTGAATGGTAATCGTCTAGTACTCATTTAATTACGAAGATGGCTTCTGTATCTTAAAGATTAAATAATGTAATATACTCTTTTTACTTTTTTAAATTTTTGTGCCCTACCACACAAAGATATCATCAGCCGCCACTGATGTAGACTCGGTAATGATGACGATATATTTTACCGTATGGGCGCTTACCAGGCGTCACTTCACGGACATTCATTGCTGGTGTGGAGAGTGCACCACAGGGGTTACTTTTTTGTGCCATTTAAAATTGCAAATATTTGAGTGTCTGGTCGCGAACCTAGGGGAACCGGGTTCGATCCCGACAGACGCCTTTTTATATTGGCAGTTTATCTGTGCAATTGGTGTTCTTATTAGTTCTTGCCTTGTTTACACTCGAATTATAAGCATACACAGATAAGTTAGATGTACAAAGTTACTGTAATAATTATTATTTGAAGGTATCTATGGAATATAAGCATTTGTTTCCCTTACCCGTCAGCTCAAGATTGGTGCCCCGCACGGTACAAATTTTCTTAATTTTTAGATGTGAACGAATATGTTTGTCATAACACATTCAATATTTTACTAATTCTAAACACTGCTATAATTTTCTTTTGTGTACGATTCTCAACTGATTTGCTTATTTGCAGGGCATCTGTTGCTCTCTAAAAATACAGAATTCAATTAAAGTTTGATAACAAAAGAAGTATTTGAAACAAATACCTTTCAAACGGCTTTCAGCGGAATCAGTTGCCCACCGTTGGCAAATCCGCGTTCGAAATAGTTCACGATATATTCACGGTTAGCTTCTGTGATTGCTTTCTTAAAGCTTTGGGCATGATTATGGATGTATTATAGTATACACTGTAAAAAATAATAGCGATTTTGTCGAAAAGTTATAGTAATTTTTTACTATAATATGTATGCAATAACAAATTTTACATAAACTATGTATACTTACATTTACATAGCAAATAATTATATAAATTTGCTAATTTACCCTTACAAATATAAAAAAATTACTAGAACTACTATGTAATATTCATATTTCAATAAATATATGAAATTTTACAGTGATATGTTAATATTTCTATATCAATTTTGTCAAATTTTACAATAACTATGTAAAAACTCAATTCCTTTTATTTTAGTTTCTATTTTTACAGGAGTTATGGACAAATTCTAAATTTATTATATTAAATTTAAATTATTTATATTTAAATTTAAATTAATATGTAAATTTACTTAAAGTATGTATCAAAATTTTTATGGAATTTATGTTTATGTAATTTTAAAAATGGTAGACAAAATTACATTTAACTGTAAATTTACTATAATTCACTTAGGCAATTTGGACGCCAATAACAATTATAGTAATTTTACAGAGAATTTTTTTACAGTGTACTACTTATTAAAACAAACAATGAATACTGTAGCACAAGTCACAAATACTTAACGCAGAGAAAACTGACAACCAAGTGACAAAATAGTGACAGGATCGATATTCGATCGATATGTAATTTAATATAAACATGGTCATGCCAACGTATGGTATAAAAACCAACTATAATTATTTCCATTAATTTTATGTTCCTTAAAAGGAATAGAGATTGACTTAGAAATACTTGTAAATTTCATTAATATATGCGTTTCTTAATACTAGTATTTTTTTCATCTTTATTTAAAAATAAATAACACTCAATGATTTCTACAAGTTATATGTTCATTTTATAAGGTTTTTTTCAGGTTGATGACATGGAGTCTTCTGCATATTCATTTTCACTATAAAGACCATACTGATGAAATAAATCCCTCTGTGAACATTAAGGGCTTATAATTTTATATTTCGTTTATCCCAAAAACAAGAGTAAATACCTTAAAACATATATTCCGAAGCGTAACATATTTTCCACATAATTATACGCATTAACACCACATGAGATTATAACATTAAATTCACACTTGGATTGCGACGAAATTTGGCAAACATAATACACAAGTCGCATAAATTGAAGGAGATTTGGATGTAGGCAGAAAACACAAATAATCCACTCTCACTACGAGTTAACACGCTTGGCGAACTTGAGAAAATTAAATATATTACACATAATGTATTTAGGGTCGCGCATGTGCGGAAGAAGGAAGTCAACGACTTCCGTTATGAAACGGATAGAGATACCTACGGCTGTTTTCAACATACATACGTACGAACCTATTTTCAAATTAATAATAACGGGAGATCTTAGGCAATTATAGAAATGTGTAATGAAATACAGCCATACTTTTTTATGGAAAAAATTGAAAATGATATTGGAATATATTACTAAATTTTGATTTTTACATATACTTAGACTTAGGGAACACTATTTTAAATCGATTAATTATTTGTAAAAGTGATTACAAATTAATAATTATTAATACTAATAATAATAATAATAATAATAATAATAATAATAATAATAATAATAATAATTGATAATAATAATAACAACAACAATATTAATAATAATAATACTTTGTAACAAGGTGAGCATGGTGAAATAACAAGTAAATAACTTTATTATAAACTTTTCTAAATTATAGTTTCAATATCAACATTTTAACTCATCTTTGTAAGTCAAAATTCTGTTTAGAAATAATAATAATTTTTCTCATATCTTTGTATAGTCTAGATGTCAACCGCGTAGACATTTATTGTTTTGACAATTAACTATATAAGTTATTGCCTAGACTACGTGCAATCTTGTTATTTAGCTATGAAGGCTGGGATAAGCCCTGCACCCTTCAGATATGCCTGCTCAAGTGATAAGCCTTTGTTTTTAAGGAGTCGAGTTTAAAGATTCAAACCGATAAGGTCATGGAGTAGTCCGTGTTTAGTTTTTTGGCGTTTACGCCAGTACTTGTAATTAGGTTACAATGTAACTGTAACAGTTTAGTTTGTGTTCAGTGTAATTAATAATTATAAGTTAGTAATAATGTAAATATGTGTAAATAAAAATTAGTATAAAAATAGTGTGTGTGTCATCCCCTCAAGATATGTTCATCATCAATCATCAAGTGTTAAGTGTTAGTGATAGTGAGCGCAAGGGTGTTCCGTCTCAGTTAAGTGGTGGACAAACCAACAACCGTCCTCCTCAATGAAGCAGTAGTCGTTCAGTGAACAAGTGAAGTGTCCACCAGTTAGATAAAGTCACCGTTCGGCAAAGAGAAAAGTGTCATCGTTCAGTAAGAGAACAAAGAGTAAACAGAATCTTATTGGCCCTCCTCCCCCCTGTTACAACTTTTATTAGGCAAAGTTCAGCTCACAGCTGCTCTTTCTCTTAACCTTCAAATTAACTACAAAAATAATACATAAACCATATACAGGCTGATTTTTTCAAGGTGTACATAGGAGATTAACATGGGAAATCAGTTTTTCGCAAACCGTTGGCCCCCCGATTTAACTTACGGCAATGGTTGTGGTGTAAATACAAAGATAAAAAAATTCTTTCCTTCATCCGAAAATACCAAACACGTGGAAATTATCCAATATTTTAGACCCATAAATTAATTTTAAAATTTATTAATTTTTCTATTAATAGCAATAGTCTCGCCAAATTTGAACAAAAAGATAAACAAATGCCTGACATAACTCGAAAGTAATGGGCGCGTTCAGCACCCCGGCAGCGCTGGCAGCGATGAGCACCGCTGCGTGCCGATGATTGCCGAATGCAATTGCTGAACCAATTACATTCGTCCATTCATTGTGTTCGTCAAACTTCGGAGGTCAGCGATGCCAGCGATGAGTGGTGCTGAACGCGGCCAATGTCTCTGGACAATGTGAATTAACCTATTCTGACAGATAAAATGTCAAGGATTTGTTTACCTTTTTGTTCAAATTTGAGCAAGCTACTGCTATTCTACTATTATCAATTTGTAATAAAGATTGTTAGAAGAATCATACGAGTAGACCGTTACAATGAAAATAGTTACGTTTCAAGTTTAAGAGTACTATACGTAACGTACCTATACCTATGTACTTTTTGCAAATGTTCCATACGCATGCATACAGCACTTTTTACGCTACTACTATGAAACAATGTGGTTGCGCATCAAACATTTAGATGCACAGTTGTATTGTATTTGAAATCCCGCTATGCAAGTAGTAACTTAAAAAAAAAACTTTTGTACGTTCTGTAATAAAGGATTCATTTTAAAACTCAAAATTCATATGTTTGTTGCACGTAAATTATCTAACGAAAATATTCACAAACATCTTATGAGAAAAGCTAACACAGTATTCAGAATAATTTTGGATGATGACCGGTGTGGGTTTAGAGTTTAAACCAAATAAAAGCACTACCGATCAAATTTTCACTATTCGAGTAAAATAATGTTTGGAAAGGGGTTTAAATATAACAGGGAGCTTATTATTTTGTTTATTAACTTGAAGTAGACGTAGGACACGATCAACAGAAATAAGTTTACAAATAAAACTAGTAGAAATTCATAATGCAATGAAATGACAGAGCAAAAGTAAAAAGTGAGAACAAAATAACTGAAAGGTTTATAATCACTGCGGACGATGGTATGAAATTTTTAATACAATGCCCGCTCTTTGTTTGCTTAAAACGAAAAATCAAATGTTATAATTTGGTTCATTTTATTCAAATAAAATTAACGTTGTAGTGCAAATGTTAATATATGAGAGAAAAAAAATCTTTTTAAAACACAAAATATGATTGACTGTTATTTAAAATTTAGTCGTCCCTTACTTGATAAGCTGCCGAATGACTTCTTCGCTTCATATGCAAAGAAATGTCTTTTGAGAAATTATATGTTCTCTTTGGAAAAATAAATAAATAAATAAACAAGAAGAACAAGAAGCTTGTAAATTATCATCAATGAATATGGATGTCAAATAAAGAAATACACTGTCGGCGCTGTTCTTTGATATAAAGCTTAGAAACTTTTATGTGGAATTCAGTTAAAAAATATTATCGAGCTGTAAAAATATGTTCTTACACACATGTTATATTACTGGTATAGTACCTAATTAAAAATTTAAAATAATTGACACAAACTTCATCATTTTCACATTTCACCATCATAATCTCTACGGTTTAGAACAGTTAGCCTGTTCCGTAACTTAGAGCATTTAATTATTGGTCTTCCCATCGTTTCCTTCGTCGGCCGGTTCTTCTTCCTCCTTTTGGTTTGTAGGGTAGCAGTGTTCTGTTTTGGTCCATTCCTTCATCGTGGTTTTTCCATTTTTCTCTGAATATGAATAATGTCTGTATTATATTTTCTGTATTTAATTTTTCTCTAATTGATTCGTATTTTTGCAGATCTAGAAATATGTATCCGGCTAATAGCTTGAGATGCTTTATTTCCGTGGCTTCAATTCGTTTCCTTTGTTGATTCGTTAAGGCCCAAGTCTCATAATCATAAAGTAGAGTGGATACAGACATTACTATATAAAATTTAAGAACAGTTTCTATATTTACTTTTCTGATGATAACTGTTCCTGTTAATTATTGATATTTATTAATTTTTAAGTCTACATCTCCTCCTTTGCCATAATCAATGTTACAACCTAAGTAGTAAAAATTATTTATTTGTTCTAGTGTTTTATTTTCTATTATTATTTTTACTTCTATGGGTTCGTCTTCTTCAAATCCCATTAGTTTAGGATATATAATTGATAATTTCAAATCATATTTAGGTAATTTTTCATTGGGTGTGTGCACTGTTCGTTGTAAAGTATCTTCTGTGCATCAGCGAATTTTACTTGATTGTCAACAAATAATTTAGTGATTACCCGTACATTGTTTGTTAAATAATGGTTTTTAATTTTATCCTGCCATTCATTTAAGACTTGGTCTATGCATAAATTAAATAGAGTGCATTAATTGATGTTTTGGAATTTCTTTTTTTCTAATACTTTTCGTAATCAATAAATCCTAAGAAAGGTGAGTTGTTCCATGTTATCTTTTCTATTAAACTTTAAATATCATAAGAGGAAATAATCTGACACACAATAAATGGGAATAGAACAAAATACATATAAATGTCAACGATAAAGGCGAGAAGAGCAGTACAAAATATTTATACAATACACTACTACTGAAATTTCAGGTAGTCTACACATTCATGTACGTACTTTAGAAAAACCTTAGATAATGATAATAAAGTAATTACAAGAAGCGCTTTAAAAAAGAATACAAAGAGGGAATAAAGTATACATCACTTATGGAAAAATAATATTTAAATTAATGATAGAAAAAGTTCCTTGACTGGATATATTGATGAGGTAATAAAAATTTCCGGATTGCAGTCACAAAATTTTATTTTAAATTCTCGGGTCGACCGGAACTACTTAAGTAATTCCATGGGTGTGGTTCACGTAGAACATTTGTTCTTAGTTTTTATAAAAGTTTTATATAATTTATTTTATTTATTTTTTATCTTTTGACGAAATCCATGTGCTTTATGTTGCACTTACATTTTCATCTTTTTTTGCCATGTATCTAAAATTTTCTTAATTCTCATCTCCTGAGGAAGGCTCATGTGGAGCTCGAAACCGGTTGACCCGAGAATTTAAAATAAAATTTTGTGACTGCAATCCAGAAATTTTTTTACCTCATTTAAATTAATATTTAAATACTTTTACCAAACTACGAATATATAACCAAAAATTGGCCTTACAGTAACTTACATTTCAGAATAATTTACGCAAGAAGCACATACACTTCTATATTGTCGATTTTGTAGAATGTTTGAAAAGCAGAATGTTTTTTAAACGAATGTATTTATGTAATACATGATTATACCTACGAGGTGTGTTCAAAAACTATCGCGAATTTTGAATTTTCGCGGGTTACGTATATTCGAATTTCGATCTTTTTGTGGCTTTATGTTGGTACTCATGTCTCTCACTTATGTCGACAAGCTCGGCCATTTTGAATGTTCACTTAATTGTTGACAGCTGCTTTGCTTGCACGTGTTTTGGATCGTCTTCGATTTTTACCTATTCAAAAAAATGGAACAAAGAACCTGTATCAAATTTTGTGTGAAAAACGAAATTAAGTGCGCGGATGCATTCCGAATGTTGACTGTGGCATACGGAGAAGCTACCTTGGACCAAAGCAACGTTTATCGGTGGTACAAAATGTTCTCAGAAGGCCGAGAAGATGTGAACGACGAAAAGCGTGCCGGACGCCCGAGCACTTCAACAACAGACGAAAAAATTAATGAAGTGGAGAAAATGATATTGGCCAATCGTCGAATCACCGTTAGAGGATTTGCTGAGGACCTAAACATATCGATTGGCTCGTGCCATTCGATTTTTATCAATGATTTGGGCATGAGACGGGTCGCCGCGAAATTTGTACCAAAATTGCTCAATTGCGACCAAAAACAGCATCGCATGAACATTGCTAATGAGATGTTGGACTCTGTCCGCGACGACCCAAATTTGCTCCAGAGGGTCATAACTGGTGACGAATCGTGGGTTTATGGTTATGACGTGGAAACCAAAGTTCAATCATCTCAATGGAAGCTGCCGCACGAACCAAGACCGAAAAAAGCGCGCCAAGTTCGGTCGAATGTGAAAGTTTTGCTGACAGTTTTCTTCGATTGCAGGGGCGTGGTGCATCATGAGTTCTTGCCACAGGGTAGAACGGTCAATAAGGAATATTACCTGCAAGTTATGCGCAATTTGCGCGAAGCAATCCGCCAGAAACGCCCGGATTTGTGGAAGAACAAAAATTGGCTTTTGCACCACGATAACGCCCCTGCTCACACATCGTTGCTTGTGCGCGACTTTTTAACCAAAAACAACACACTAATGATGCCGCAGCCACCGTATTCCCCAGATCTGGCCCCCTGTGACTTTTTCTTGTTCCCTAAACTGAAGAGGCCCATGAAAGGACGACGTTACGCTACGCTTGACGAGATGAAGACGGCATCGAAGGAGGAGCTGAACAAGATAAAAAAAAATGATTTTTTGAAGTGCTTTGAAGATTGGAAAAACCGCTGGCACAAGTGTATAATATCTCATGGGGATTACTTTGAAGGGGACAAAATAGATATTCATGAATAAATAAATAATTTTTGAAAAAACACAAAATTCGCGATATTTTTTGAACACACCTCGTATATGTAAAAATCTTTAAGACTTTTCTTACAGGCAAGAAGAAGTAAGTACCTACCGAAGCGTCATTTTTTAAGAATAAATACTATATGACGAAGATTTCTATTATTTGTTAATAACTAAATTAGTACTACTATACTACTGTCACAAATAAATACATATTTTATTTGAATACTCTCCTGGCGCGCACGATTAACTGCTTATAATAATAACCAATTGAACTCCAAAATTTTCTTCTCTTTCCCATATTCACACACATAGTTCCAGAATAGTCCTCATTGTACTAGTGTATGCACATAATTACAGATCGTTAGTACTTCTATCTTCTATTGTATTCGTTCGGCAATCTCAGCGCCACTTTGTTCGGACTCGGACCCGATAACTTTCGGAGAATATTCCATCCACGGAACAATATGTAGACTTAAATTACTAATGGCTAATTGCGCCGCTGCTAATTAAATTTTAATTTTAAGCGAAATGTCGAATGCGATAGAATATTTCTACCAAAATTTCAAAACGCACTTTTTTGTTAACCTTTAGTTAAGACTTTAACAATAAGCTGTGCAACTAGCCATGCAGCTACTAACTATACCTATGTACATGTAACTTTGTATATGACTGCACTACCGATATATTTTCTAATCTTACATTCGATCGTAAAGCACTTTTGAATCATGATTAAAAATAATATCATGGAATCAACATACTGGAATAATATGAAGGATACCTAGCATCCAATGTGAGAAATGTATTTTTTTAATAATCTAATGTCACTTTCGAGTAAAAGCATAGTCGATTAAATTGAAGGAGAAAAATTGTTCTTGATAAGTATTATGAAGATTATTCTTTATTTTTAAACGTATAGTAGGTACATCATTATATGATTTTATAAGAAAATTAGATATCCTGTTATATAACATTGGACAAAAAACGTTACGCGATTCATTAGTTATAACAACTTTTAGAATTAAGTTTTTGTTGTATGCGATTATGAAATACATATTGAAAGAATGGCGATGGCGAACAGAAATCAAAGAAACATGATTCTTCTTTCATGTTCATTTTGATTACTTAATTTACACGGCGAAATAAAATTAAGCTTTTTGCCCTTCTCTCATTGACTTTTACTTTTTTACATAATTTTGAGCTATGACGTATTGGTCAGTTTTAAAGGCTTCCAGTTCTTGCAGAAAGCTTGTTAAACAAAAATTATTGTCAAATTTACTAACTATGGGATCAGTTCTATCATAAGCGTTATACACTTTATTACATAACATGCTGTATATATTTTAATATTAAATTTATATGTAAATTAAATTTAAAAAATGCTATAACGTGCAAATATGTCACCAACCAAAAATTTATCTGTTTATCTGGATGTTTTGCGTGAAAAGTTTCCAGGTCGCATTATTTCACATTTTGGTGCCTTCAACTGGCCGCCAAAATCATGCAACTTAACACCGTTGGATTTTTTGTGGGTTTACGCTAAGAGTCGTGTCTACGCCAACAAACCCAAAACGTTATATTTCCAGTATAATAATGTCACCGTTAATAACACTTACTACTGCTATTTTCATGATGATTCTGTATAGATGGCGATTTACGAAAATTAATTTCTTTATAATTACCTACTTATTTTTAAATTCATTGATTATTAAGAAATAAATGCAGTTCAATTGTACAGAGAATAAAATATTCTGTACTATTTATAATAATATAAAATATCATCATTACCGATGTCTACATGTATTGTAGATACTTGCACACCCAGTAATGGGTAATATGCCGTGATGATATATTTATTTTTATTTATTTTATTTTATGAGAGCACTTCCGGTTCATCAATTACATCCAAAATCTAATCAGGTCTTCGTTTCTATGTAAACTCGATGTATACGAAAAATTATAATTTTTGGACTTGTGGCATTGGAATTGCCGCAAACATACACGCACACCTACACACATACATACGTACAAACACACATATAAACATCATTGTAAAAATAGTAAAATTATATTCTAGGGATCCTGAAACGTGCTTATTCATTGAAAACACCATCGAACTTTTGACCAAAGACAATACCTTCCTTACCTAAAGGTGACGGAAGGTAAAAACACGTTAAAGAAGTAACAATTAAATTTCTATTTTATTTCGTTGTTTTCATTGTTACATTTTGCTTATTCCATATTCACCTAGAATATTTGAATAAAAATACTTTCTGATAATTTTCATATTTTTGATATACAAACATGTACAACGTTGAAAAGAAAAAAAAATGGCGGTTTTTATTTTAGTAAATAATTATTGGTTGCTATTTAAAAAATAACGGTTGATGGTCGTATCTATCTTGTAAACCTGGCTTTAAAAAAATGTATGTCTGCCATTAAATAGTATATTTAAAATAATAAAACTGTTATATGAGCCATTTCTTTCTATGACATATATACAAAGAAGTTAAAGGTGGCCGTCTTCCTACACTCACCATGTATACTAATTTCTACTTATTATAAAAAACAACTTTTATTTAATTTATTTAGTAGGTACATACAAATATATAAAAGGCACTTTTATTACTTTTAAAACAATAAAAGAGTGAAAAAAGTCCATTATGTACAATATTTCACGCTCTTGCTTTCGTCTACATGGATTATTTTAGGAAGAACCTAATTCCCAACATTTATAATTACATTGAAATTCGATATTATTGATACAATTAAAACTGTGCCGAAAACTTAGCAAAGTTACATTATAAAAACAACCCAGATTAATTTTCTCTGTTATTATTATAAATTTAAGTAATACGCAAGTCTGAAAAAAAAACTTTCTTCTATCCGAGAACTTTGTTATGTGCACTTTGCTCTATAATCAGTAATCTATCCTCACGACAATGTTTACTGTAGTATGTGTTAATTATACAAACAAATTTTGCTGCAGCTATACATTCAATACAATCGGGAATAGGTTTGTTCAATATTAATTTGAAAGTGTTCAATCAGTTCATACAACAATCAGCCCAATAACCAGAAACATGATTTCAAATCGATTCACAAAGTAATACATGATAGTTAAATTACATAACCGGTAACCCGTTTCACCAAAATTGCCTGGATAATGTTCCATTGGAACATTCAAGATGAAAATTTCATTTGTTCCATGGTTTGGAGAAAGTGGTTACAAATTCCTGGGGGATTGAGAGTAGAATCAAGCCTGCGGGACGCTGACGCTAATACTCCCATTGCCGTCGGCCGCCGGATTTGCGATACGTTTACGAGGAGCCAAGTCAAAGACTAATGATCAGGGTTACGAACGTGCGTGAATTACTTATATCTAAAGGTTACTTCATTACCTAATTGACACACTGAGCCTTGCGGTCTGACCTAAACGTTTCTGTTGAAATTCAGCAAAGGATTTTATTGATTAGTTTATTTTGTTTCGTTGTTTAGAATCGTCTACGTGACATTTTTGTAGAAGCAAAAAGTAAGTGGATAATTTTCTTCTTTATCTTTTTTCTCTCTAATACAAAACAGTTGGAAAACGTTCCAGGTAGTTTGCAGCGACACGAATATAAATGGCGTTAGTCATAAAGTTTTTCTTTTTTAATAAAAAGGCCTATTTTGTGATAAGCATCGATACTTATTGTGTTTGCAAACTGACCTTATCGAATTCTAAAAAAATGAACACGGCGTAACTAAACTTTTTCCATCGAGGATAAAAATGTATCAAGCCGAGGTGAATAAAACCTATAAAACCTCCAAGAGTAATAAGAGAAGCTTATGCAGCATGTACATATAATATTAAATGTTTTTACTCAGTTTTTGAAATCGTTTTTAAAAATCGGTGAGCCAGTATTTTAAGTCCAAATACGTACGTAATTGTTAACCGGAAACGAAATAAATATTTTCATTTACTAAAAACTCGATAACTATTAACCGAAACAAATTAAAATCGATTTTCTGAATGAAAAGATTGTGAAAGTGCACTTTTTTCTCCATTTCTTAAATTATATGGGCTCGCGTGGCTGTGTGCGTATAGTGTCTGGTTGCCAATCTGGTGACCCGGGTTCGATCCCGGCTAGTACTGACTTTTAATCTCTGTGGTGCACTCTCCACACCAGGTATGACTGCCCGTAAGGTGACGTCTGGTATGCGCCCACACGGTAAAAATATATCGTCATTATCGATGTCTACATGATGTAGATACTGGCACACTCAGTTATGGGTAATATGCCGTGATGATATATTTATTTATTTATTTATTTATTCTTAACTTATAATAAAAGGAATTACTTTTTACGATAAAATGAATAAAATAACTTTCTGAAACGAGCATACAAAACAAAATTTATACCTATAAATTAGAGTTTTTTTTTCGGAATGATTTTATTAGCTGTTTTTGAACAAAAACCGTTATAAAAATTATGTCCTTGATTTCAGTTAATCATTAACTGTTCTTTTTCAGTTTCTTGTTCAGCTACTAATTACAAATTGAACGAAATTTCTAGATTATAATAATTTTGAAAATCCAATAGTGTGCAAATAATATTGATTTCAAGTTATTACGTAAATTGTATATGATGCAAGTGACAGCGGGATCTGTGATATTTACTTATGTATTATTTATGCGTTCTTAGAAGTGTAAATCTCAGTTACCTGCGAAATAGAAACTTGTGATAATATCGTTAGTGTCATTAGTGTAATTTGTACGTACTTTTTAATACTTTATTTATTCCAAAATTTCTTGCCACACTGTCTGTGGAAATCCAGTATACTGATAATAGACTCTGTTCATCATCATAATTTACTATATACTATCTCTATATGGGTCTTTTGTATACACAAGACGTCGCAATTGGCAAAGATCTTGTAACAATTTCTATTTGCACGTGGACAGACCATCGATGTTTATAGAGATAATATGGTGGTCCTAAAAAGGACTTTTTTTGACGTGGATATTTCGGTTGATGCGCTTTGTATGCGCCTGGTTTGAAAGGATTTGTCGGCCAAGCCGTTGCCCGGGGATACCCGAATGCATTAACTTACACTTTTTGGGGTGGCTCCATTCATATAAAAACGTATTACGATTTATGTAACCGCTATTTGCATATACCATTTTTATTTAAAATTACAAGTTACAATAGGTATAGGTAGATGTATTATTATAATTTAATTCTTTCGTTGAAAACCTTTATTACATGATTTTGCTTTGAATGTTTACTTGAATTATAATCATAGTTAACAACAAATAATATGACAAATATTTCAAAGTTTATAACAAAAAATAAATGGGTAAAAGAAGGAAAAAATTTGATAAAAACCAGGTTTTAACTTACATGAAAATTTTTAACATGAAATGATATTGTAACATAAAAAAGTATAATAAACATAATAAATAACATGAAAAAACAAATACAGTGGTTGTCATATAATAAAATTGATGTGTTAATATCATATTTGCTTTACAGTGATGTCATATTTACACATCAATTTTACTATATGACAACCATTGTATTTGTTTCTTTATGTTATTTATTATATTATATTTATTATACTTTTTTATATGTTACAATATCATTTCATGTTAAAAATTTTCACGTAAGTTAAAACCTGTTTTTTATCAAATTTATCCATAACATCATTGTAGCTCCTGAAGAAGGCACATGTGGTGCCGAAACTAGTAGAGGCCGAAAATATATTTTTCAACCATTGCTGAATTCCAGCAGTTTTCTTTTACGCATCACATTTCCAGTCAAGAAGTCTAAGAACATCCAAAAAATAAATAACCTACAGTTTATAATTGGGTATTTTAAATCATAGATTAACTTTTTTCATTTTCTTTCATTTATTGAACTTTTATTTTATCCACTCTTGAGAAAAAGTCAATTCCACTGGCACTGTGAGAATTAATTAAAAATAAGCCGTATTTTTCAAGAAAACTCTGTTATCCTGAGAGTATTACTATTTTAATTTTAGAGCGACGACAAATTCAAATTTGCACAATTTTAATTATGTAAAGCAGCGAGTGCGAGTTAATTCTACCCTGCAGTCGGAATGCCAAGTGACGAGTGAGTGGAGTGCTTTGCTGATGGTGTATTTTTGTTGCAGGTGTCGTTCTTTTCTACCAGCCCCGAGCTCAGCAATAAACAGAGGTTTGAATTCTTCTCCAGAACAATTCCCTCGGACCACTATCAAGTCAAAGCAATGGTGGACATTGTCAAGATGATGGGATGGAGTTACGTATCTATTATTTATGAAGAGTCTAATTATGGCATCAAGGTAAGAATATTTAGCTTCTTTTACACTATTAAGTACAGGTATCTCCCGTAGCTTCGTATGAAACGGTACTTTTTTAATATGGTTTCGTTCTTGGACGATAATTTTGCACCCAAACCTCTTACAACACTGTGCATACTTCTATAAGTGCAACCTGGCTATATGGTTGACCATGTAGAGTCTGATGTGTTCGTGGCTTTTAAAGCCGATCAGCCGAACGATTTGTTTCAAAATATAAACAATAAACAATAAATAATTGTTTAACAGTAGAACAATAACCAGGGTTTCCGCAACGTATTAGACAAAACAGGCTTTACTTAGGAGCAGCAAGTTAAAAGGGTGTCAAGAACAGGAAATTAAAATATGTACTACTCGCATAACCCGCTTCGCATCTCTGTGCTTCATACTTCCATTGGTTTGGAATTCATATCTCAGCCAAGGCTAACTTGTTTATTTGTATTTAGTATGTAACACTTAAGAGAAATAATATTTAATGAGATTAATTATTTTCATTTTTGTAATGAAATATACAGGGTTAGTTAAAAGTATAGAGACGGCGATTTATTGTCGTTAATAATCATTTAAGGAAATTATGTTCAATACAAAAGTTTTTTTTAAGAAATTTTGATCTATATTTGAGAGAACATGATTTTTTTTTTCTTCAATTCTTTTTGAGTTACGCTTGTCCGCGTAATTTTTTAAATGGGAACCTATTAATTTTACTCTACCATTCGATAGAGCGTTTTTTTTTCTCTTTACAACAGTATTTTTGTTTTTTATTTTTCAATTTATTTTAATAACATTTTTACAAGGAAAAACACCGGTTCCAGTATTTACGAATAGTAGGTACATCTAAGATAGACAAAATTATTTCCAATAAAGTTGTCGGTCACTATCTTATCATTAAAAACAAATTAATAACTAAGTAAATTACATCGCTCGAGTTTGTTTATCGCTTCACTTTTGTCTATATGTACCTACTATTCGTAAATACTTGAACCGGTGTTTTTCCTTGTAAATATGTTATTAAAATAAATTGAAAAAAAAAAAACAAAAATACTGTTGTAAAGAGAATAAAAAGCTCTATCGAATAGTAGAGTAAAACTAACAGGTTCCCATTTAAAAAAATCTGCTGTGGCCAGCAGAAGACCTCTCGCCATTTCCATATTAGGCTATATAAGTATTTATTGCACTTCCCTTTCAAATCGTCGTTTTATAACAAAATATTACAGAACTTTATCCAAATATTGTTTTTTTATTGTATTTAACATATCTTCTGCACACATATAATTCTAATTATATCTATTTTTCATTGTATGAGGAAGTTTCGAAATGTCAGAGATTCTTCCAATTCATTAACCAGATTGGTGGTATTTCTGATGGATATATGCAATTGAACCCATAATTTCAAATATTTAATTAATAAAACAATAAGAAAGATACTTCCCAGAAAAAGCTGTCAGAATGTCATTCAAACTGTTGATATTTGACACTGACGTGTGTCATTTAAAAACTATGTTATAAACATTGGAATTTGTCAACTGGTTTCCTTAGTGCCTTGGCCTCTGCGATTAAATTACTCTATATATTATATAGTGTCTTTATCTCTAAATCTGTACAAGATATAATAAAATTTTTAAATGTATTAGATGGAGAATTTTATGTTCTTCAATATTTAATAACAAAACTTTCCAAAAAATTATATTTAGAAGAATTTTTCTCAGAAACTACTACTTCCGGTTGTTCAATTGTTACCAAAACCTTTTCAGCTCTTCCCAGGAATGTCAGATTGAGGAATCCATAGTTAAACAATTTTTAAGTCTTATGGTTTTTGAGGAATCGTGTCTACAACATCCAGACATACACACATACACACATACACACATACACACATACACATATCCATACACACACACACACACACACAGACATCATTTTAAAAATGTTATAATCGGATTCTAGGGACCTTAAATCGTGCTTATTCACTGAAATCTGGATATGCGAATTTTAGCATGAATCCAATACCTCTCTTAGCGAGAGGTAAAAATAACGCCGACAAGCGTAACTCAAAAACAATTGAAGAAAAAAAAATTCAAGTATTCTCAAATGTAGATCAAAATTTCTTAAAAAACTTTTGTATTGAACATAATTTCCTAAAATGAATATTAACGACAATAAATCGCCGTCTCCATACTTTTAGCTAAGCCTATATATATATTACATATTGAACTTGTGGTGGTGTTTCTTTCATGCCTTTAAAAGTGGTTCGTTATAAGCGGGATCGTTATAAAGGTACACCACTGTAGATTTAAAAACACAAATATTGTTACTTCTTGTTTAGTTATTAGAAAGCAAACATTTTAATAGCCTAATTAAAAACAAATTAAAATATTGAGTTGAAAGTTTTTGAAAAAACGTCAACATTATAATTAATAATATGGATACATCATCTGCATATGACGTTATGTAAATTGAAAACTTTATACAAAATATTATAAATTTACCTTATTAATATCAACAAAATTCATTAAAATATAAAACAAATTTTATAAAATCTTGTATGGATATTTAATATTTTCCTAGAAATATTAACTAGTTGCACGTAGTTCACGATAGTTTGTTGAGTGTTCTATTTTATAAAAATATATTGATCTCAAAACACTACTAATACTCGTAATACATCACTGTTTAATGACAATTTATCTGACACACGGATCAACTAGCAACATAAACACATATCCGCTGTCACCGCTGTACTGGATTGTGACAAATTGCTACAATAATTCACGAATTGCCAATTATTTCTAACAGCGTGTATTGCTTCAGATTCGAGTAGGTGAGACATACAAGGAAAATTTATTGGGACTTTGAAAGATGACATGTTTATTTTTATTTATTATTTGCATATTTATTTAGTGCTTCGTTAGTGCTCACTAGTTCCTTTACAAAATTTATTCTAGGAATCAATATTACGCCATAAATATTATTCGATTTATTTCCTGTCATTTTCACTCCAGCAAATAAATTTTAAAATAAATTAATGATCTAGAGGACATTGGTTAGTGCTTCGTTAGTGCCTTTAATGTCCCGAAAAATTTTATTGCAAAAATTACTATGACGTCAAAAATAACGTTCGATTATTTTTTTTGTCAAGTTCACATCAGCAAAGAATTTTTAAAATAAATTAATTAATTTGATGTCATTTGTTAGTGCTTCGTTAGTGCTTTTTAATACCCCTAAAAATTGTGTTGCAATAATTACTATAAAGTCAAAAATAACGTTCGATTATTTGTCTGCTTTAGTGCTTCGTTAGTGCTCTTTAATGCCCCAAATAAACTATTGCGAAAATCACTATGACGTCTTAAATAGCGTTCGATTTTTTTATGTGTCTAGTTCTCATTAGCAAACAGTTTTAAAAATAAATTCATGAACTTCCATTGGTTAGTGCTTCGTTAGTGCTTCTTAATACCTCTAAAACTTTTATTGCAAAATCACTGACTTCGAAAATAACGCTCGATTATTAAATCCATATGCCACTATTTGTAATTTAAATACAGGCATGTATTATATTTTCTAGTTTCTTTTCTCACATATTTAAGATTTTTCGTTACAGATTTATACTTCTTTATAATAGTATCCCTAAATTATTAATAACAAAATTTAATAACTATATTATTTCTTATAGAGCCGTAGGGAAATTTATACGAATTAATTACCATAAATATTCTACGTATCATGAAGTAAATATATATTTGTTATTACTAAACATAGTCTGTGTTTCTAATTTTACTAATTTTGTCCTTATAATGTTACTAATAAAATGAACTATGTTACCCTTTAGACCCATATGATAATTTTGAATTAATTACATAATAGCTATTTATGTAATTAGTACATAATATACAACTTTATTGGACGAGCCGCTGTTTATGGACGAGCGAGCAGAGCGAGCGAGTCTAATAAATAAGGCGAGTCTAAAAACTTGTTTCTGTACGAATTACATACAAAGCTTTATGTTCGACTGCTCTAGAAAAGCTGGATGGATCCTAAAATTATTATTTTTTATTTCCCTTTATCGGTATAACTTAGTGTGCTTTTCTAATGATGCTATTGTTTCATTGTATTTTTTTGTATTTACGCAAATGTCAAAAATTGTTAAAATATGATTTAATAATTTGTTTATTAACCATATCTTTACACAAAGAAATGAATAGTGTAGAAAGTGTAAAAGAGTTAGCAACAAGTGCCAAAGAATCACTCTTGCCCAATAAGTCGAAAAATTTGTTGAAAATACGTATTTGTTATTTCATGTAAATAAAATTTTTTTGTGACTTTTTTTGACAGTGACAGTTCTGTCCAATAAAATAAAGTAAATGTACTAGTCCAATAAAGTGTCACATTATGGACACTAAATGCAGCCATAAACCAAGTGATTATGATACATTAGAACATAAAATATTTTATTATATCCGTGAACTTTTTTTGTGATTAAAGATTTCAATTTTACCCGTAAAGTAAATATTTTTTATTATTGCTATTAAAGATAGTTTGAATTTTTAATTTTGTATGAATTAATATCCGAAAATATTCTATCATACCGAGAAATAAATAAATTTTTATTTTGATTAAAGATAGTATGAGTATGTGTTTCTAATTTTGTTTATCCCTTTATTTTTTATATTTTTACTAAAGATAGTCAGTATTTCTAATTTTTCTAATTTTATCATTTATATCGTTACTAACAAATTTCAGTAACTATTTTATTCCGTAGAGCCGTAGGAAAATTTGTATGAATTAATTTACGAATAATGTCAATTATTATCATTTCTATTAAAGATAGTCCGTATTTTAATTTTTCTAATTTTATCACTATAGTGTTACTAACAAAATGCTATAACCAAATTATCCTCTGGAGCCCTAGAACATTTTGTACGAATTAATTTCCGAAAATATTCTATTATACCGGCGAAGTATGTAATGAACGTAAAATGTTCGGTTTATTATTTTGGCCAATCTTCTGAGACGAGGCGCATTTTTGGAGGAATGGCCTTTTTCATAAACGAAATTTCCGTTATTGGTGTGAGAACAACTCACAGGTATTACATGAAATGCCGTTGCAACCCGAAAAACTTACTATGTGGTACGGTTTATGGCATGGCGACGTCATCCGACCTCATTCCTTCCAAAAATTGGAGCGATCGTTTGCGTCAGTATAAACAAAGCCGTGCTGGATATTTGAACGATATATTGTTCCATACATAATTGCATTGTCCAAGCTAAAAAATAAAGCAAAAACTGAATTGATATGTCAAACCGTTTTTGTTTTATTTAAAATTAAAATGCTATCACTCTTAATGAAAAACCTTTTATAAGAGCTACAAAAACCGTTAAATGGGCAAACAATTTCATTAAACAAGACAAATTTAGAGAACAGAAAAAAAAATTCGACCAGTGGTGAACATAATTTTATATTTGCTTATTCGGTAGAGAATTTAATTCTGATTTTAATGATATATTATCATACCCTCACATAATGATTTTTTTTTTAATAGATATAAAGTTTTATATTAATTTGATTAAAATATGATATCAATAAGAGTGCCATGAATGGAAAAACTGTACGAATGGCCTCTGATGAATGCAGATTAAGCGTAGGGACGGTGCATAAAATTTTAAAACGATACAAATATAAGCCCTACTGATTTCATAAAGTTCAACACTTGCACCCTGGTGATTATGACCACAGACTTGAATTTTCCTATTTAATTTTTAATCAATGAATTGATATTTTAAAATCTATTATTTGGACGGATGAAGCAAATTTTTACAATAATGGAATGTTTAATGTAAAAATAAACATTATTGGACTTACGAGAATCCTATTATGATATGTGAAAGAAGTTTTCAAAGAAAATTTAATATAAATGTGTGGCGTGCTATTTTCACAATACAGTCTTTTTTCATATGTATGAAGGTACTCTTAACTGGCGATCGTTACTTAGAATTTTTAAGAAAGGGATTTGATGGTATATTGGATAATCTGCCATTAAATGTTGTTAGAGATCTATACTTTCAACAGGTTGATGTACCGGGTCATATGTATCGTCAGGTAATCGCGTACCCAAATGAAACCCTTTAGACTTTTTTCTTATGGGATTATTTAAAATATAAAATCTACCATACTGTGCATCAGAATCAGAATCTACAACAATTAAAAAATAGCATTGAAAATATTTTGAACAATATTGACGGAAGAGAATTAAATTAGTTAGAAATAGTTTATTTCACATAGTACAGTTATGTATAAATGAAAATGGAGGCAATTTTGAACAGTACTTATAAATTTATAGGAGTAAAACATTATTTTTTTGGTAATATTTCGTCATTATAATTAAATAAAAATAAAAATTATAAACATTATTTCATTCATTATTGAAATAAAAAAGAAAAATGATCAGAATTAACTTGAGATAAAAAAAACTGCTTTTTATTCATATAAAATCAATCAAAATTAAAAACAATATAACAACAGAATTAATACTTATTGATTTTTTGAAAATTAATAATTGAATTCTTCAACAATTATACTTTTATTCACTTATTTCATTCATACCACCTAATTCCTAGTAAAAATTACTTGTATTCAGTTTTTTCGTTCATTGTACTCTTATTAATGTCATGTTTTAATCAAATTTACATCTATTTTTCTCAAAAAATTGTTATGTGAGGGTATGATAACATTACCTATATCATTGAAATGAGAATTAAATTATCTACGTAATAAGCAAATAAAAAATACATTTAAAATTTAAAAAATGGGTCCCATATTTTGAGAAACACTGGTGGAAAATTTATTTTCTGTTTTCTAAATTTGTCTTGTTTATTAGAAATTGTTTGTTCATTTAACCGTTTTTGTAGCTCTTATAGTTCTCGAGATAGCAATGGTGGCCCATTTAAAATAAACACCCGGTATATATATATATATATATATATATATATATATATATATATATATATTTAACTTAATTTTAAAGTTAAAGGTAATTTTAAATTTTATTTTCAAATTTTTTTTTACTTAAATAGTACATATCTATATAATACAGTTCTACGGTCTAAATGCCTCTTGTTCTGATTTGTTACAATGGCGGAGGATACCGTTTAGTGATTCGAAACATGAAAATGAATAAAATATAAGGATTATAATTAACATTAAAACATAATGGACCGAATTCAGCACTCTTTTCTAACTAATGAAGCTTATATAAAAAATAACAAAATAAAGAAATATTTATGTAATAATACATTAGTAAGAAAAAGATGCAACCTATTTCCATGGTTTCTAGAGACGATCACTAGACTAAAGAAGGGTGCTGACGTCGTCTCACTATGTCTGGCTGTCTTGTTCGCTTCAAATATGTCAGTTCAATATAGTCCATTGTTTAAAAAAATATACATGTTAATTTTTTTATGAATTTTAATTAGTTTGACCCGTAACTACTTTAATGATAGAACTTCAAATTTCCAAGCTAAAGCCAATAAATTGCAGTCTTTCAAAGTAAAGCATCGCAAAGTAAAGTTTTAAAGCAGTGTTGTAAATGGTATGACATAAATACTATCCTCAGTTTTTAAGATCGAAACGGAATGGCGAATGCTTGTACAGTCACATAAAAGCAATTGATGGAGTACATTTTCAGTTTTTCTTTTTCCTGGTCAGAGCTTTATATGATGTATGCTATGTGATCCAAAAGAAATTTAACAAACTTTATGTGTGACGTGAATTGAACGAAAAGACTTGTTGAGAAAAGGTTTGCTAAGGCGAAAAGTATCGAAATAAACTTTAGTTATGGTTGATTGGTACAATAAAGATCTTAGAGGAGATTTCTTATTTTTAACAGTGCTTTTCAATAAGAGTTATTATCTTGCGACGTGTCTTATTTATTTTATTTGAAACGTTCGTATCTACTACATTTTGTTACATTTTCCTCCACTTCATTTTCTTCTTCCGCTATTTCTCATAAACAAGGAGGAAACAGATAATACACCAGTATATTTGTGACATTTTTATAAATGTTATTTATTTGAAATGAAAATATTTTAATTTGTTTTCACGTGTTACATTCTGCCAAAGATCTTCAATAATATTGTTTATATTTTATATTTCAATATATTTAATAGGGCTCTTGCAAGAATTTTAATGTGCATTCTAAAAATTATTTTTTTTAAAAAATATTGCTCTTTAAATGAATTTGAAAATATTATGTAATATCCATTAGACATTTTTAATTAATTATTGAAATTTGTTTACTATTTTGAAAAAATAAGTTTATACAGCTTAACATATACCACCCTATATTTATATAAATAACGTAGGTCATGGAATAGCTGTTTTCTTATTTGCCATAAATGACGTGCTGTATGTACTTCGACGTCATAAGAGTGGGGGATGTTTTTCATGATAATTTTTTGTTTTTTTTTTGCGCCAATCATTTTGTTTAATTATTTAAAAGAATATCGACAAATTACTTTTTTTTATTAGTATGAAAAGTATGGTAGAAGCTTTCGTCTAAAATGCTTTTATAAAAAATGTGAAATCAGCTCATTGAATTGTGCAATAATTCAGTTCGTTTTTTTACAAACCGCAATCATTTTTTTAAATCATACTTTGTTATTAATGTGCTTCTAACAAAACTTATACAGAAATATATAGTACAATATTGTTCATTAATTTCATCAGACAGAACATCAAAATTTTTCAATATGATTGTAAATGAATATACCTACTCGTAATATTGATTTGTGCATACAGTCTTTTAAAGTTGTTGTTTTTTTTTGTCGATTATGAATATTGTAGCCGAAACCAGCAAATCAAAAGACGCTAAATATACTTTTAGTTGAGGTGCGCGGAACTTTTTCTAGGCGATTGCCATAAAAATTATAAATTTATTTTAAAATTAAATTTCATATTTAATTGTTTTATGTATGTAACTTGCAAAGTACTATGCTGTCACATGGACAACTTACAAAACAATCAAATATTTTGTGAAAGAAAATTAATATTTGTTAAAATTAATTTGTTGAACAAAAAAAAAAAAAAAATGAACCATAGCGATGGCGATAACGATTTCTCCAAAACTCCGCCTGATATTTATGAAGCTGCAAGTAGTGCAGCTCTAAATTTATTACCCGAAAAGTGACTATAGCAGCCGAGAACTGAAAGCCGCCGTAAAGTAGTTTTTGACAGATGATAAAAAAGTGCAACACTACTGTTACCTAACGATACGAAAAACAACTATTTATGTAATATCCGTTTAAATATATATTTTACACAAATAATATTCAATATACTCTCTGTATTATCATATATAATTTCACTCGTGAGTTCAGATATTATCGAATATGTTGAGTGAATCAACACAATATATTCTGATAATAACGAGCATACGAGTGATATTCGTTATGATTATATAATGAATAAATTTGGTGACAAAAATAAAATAAAATTTTTGACGAAGAATACAATAACGTGTCACTGGTGGTTACTATGGCGACATTACATTTGGGACCCAGCGAAAACACAGAAGTGTTAAGCCTCATTCACAGCTCCGAAAATAAAAAAAAATATACATAAAAATATAAATAACGATATTAATAACAGATTCTTATGATAGACTTCACAGCTCTCGAAAATAAATTTAAACATGACATAAACACAATAAGCACATAACAAGAGCTCATGTCAATTTACGTTCTGCCAAAAGGATTTCAATTTAAATATAATTTTAAAAAGCTGTTTTAAGACAAAGGTTTGCATATTTGATTGTGTACAGTGCATCAAAAGGTATGAAATTGTTATTATTGCTCGTTAATTATGAATATATTAAATATCATTTGATATTAATTTGCGTTTTATTTTCGAAACTGTGAACACCAACCATAAATTCTTATTTCTAATTTTATTTATATACATATATTATATATTTTCGTAGCTGTGAATGAGCTTTTAACACCACGTCGTCAGGGATATTTTCGTTTATCAATAAATGGTAACTAAGTAAAATTCGTAATTGCCATTGGTTGAATTAATTATGAATTATTGAACCTGTAACGACCGGATAAGAAAGTATTGTGCTGTTATATCGATTATATAAGAAAAAAAAATATATCTAGTTTATTTTTTAAAGATGTCTAACCAAGGTCTTCTTCTAATTGTTTGAGTTCAGATTTTAGTTCCGACCATTCAATCAAAATAAGGTACATACTTAGTTTTATGGCGATGGTGTAATTTTGTTATAAAAACACATTTTACTATAAAAGCATTAAAACTATGTTAATTGATTAGTTTGTTACCATATTCTCAAATATGAGAAATAAGGTACTGACATAGATTGTATTTTCCATAACTACTCATAGTATGGAACAGATCACTTTCGCGCGAGCGAAAAGTTTGTCTGCCAAACCGTAGGCGTGGTCTACGGTTTCTCGAGTGACAATTTGACAGTGTGGCAGTTGCAGTGAGAACGTCATAGAAACAATGCGCCAAGCAAAGCCATCTTGATTTTGAAAACAAATTGCATTTTCCATATATTTTAAATGGGCGAACTGAAAAACTAGCAGGCTTTGATTACCTGTTGCAGAATATTATTCTATAACAGAATGTGCTCATTTTGTAGGAGAGTTAGGGAAAATAATGTTATGCAGCTAAGATTGAATCAAGATAAAATATTCGAAATAATAAATGAGCAACGAGCATCGTTTTAAATTGCATGCATAAATGCATATTCATCCTTATTGCGCGCGCTTGTTGTCAATGTCAAATTAATCATTCATGATATAAATGACCTTCCTTGGACTTATTGAAAAATATAAATTTATTAGGATTATTATAGAGTTGTAGCCGTTTTTGCTTAAAATGTAAAAGCCACATTTTTCCGTTTAAAATTAATCCCTGTCTGCGAAGTATCTAAAGTCCATTCACGATAGCGAGATAATTTTGAACTAACTCATAAACAGAGAAATCGTTCTCTTGGTCGGAATCAATAGAATGACTTGCCTCTGCTCGAGAGTTACTTCAAAGTTCTCACGCTAATGCGAATGGCTTTTAACCAAATATCGCAATACCTACCTAAGGTTAATTACGATGAATATGTATATTTTTTTTTTTGTTTAATGACTTGTAATCTTATTTTAATTAAAATATTTTAGAAAAAAGAGTAAAACGAAGTGTGAAAATAAAGAAGCAATGAAGCAAACGCAGTAATATTATTTTATTTTGGTATATATGTTATAGTAAATGTGGATAGTGGGATAATGTATACATTATTGGTAAATGAGGAAATACTACAACAATAACTTCACCTAATGCACAAGGTCAATATTGGAAAATTCTGGGTGAGTTTTGTACGTTAGGTGAGATTATTGTTGTTATATTTAGTTCAATTGCAAGCGAAAACAATTTTAAGCGAATTACTACATTTGCCGGGTAATGTACACATCATCCCACTATCTACATTTACTATGATATATACAGCGTGTCCACTTGAAATTCGTTATACCAGGTGTCTACTTGAAATCCGTAATGTACAATGCTAAATTTTCCATTTGGCTGTAGTTAGTTATCTATTAAATTTAGACAAAAATGTTTCAAATAAAGATTGCATATAATAAAATGCTACAACTAAGTCACTAATCAAATTTTATTTTGCACGTTTTGTGATCTCTAAAATCAAATTTGAAATTTTATAAATTTTGCTCATTTGTGAAATTGACACAAAATTACAAATATATGCATAATGTTTGAATGCCCAATAATATCACAACAAATGAGCAAGATTAATAAAATTTCAAATTAGATTTTGCAACTTAGGAAACGTGCAAAATAAAATCTAATTAGTGATTTAGATGTATAATTTTATTATCTACAACCTCTATTTGCAACATTTTGATCTGAAATAATAGATAACTAATTTCAAGAAAATATAAAACTTAAAATTATGCAATTTAAGATTTATATCCTTCAATATACTCTTCTGCTACATCTACATACCGCCGAATTAGAAACAAGTCACACGGAGCTAGGTCTGGACAATATGATTCGTGGCACTTTACCGTGAGCGTATTTTCGTTTCATTTTGTTATTGATGTTATTCGTATTTATCAGCTATTGAATTTCTTGGGCATCTAGATCTATCATTATCTTTTACATCTTCTCGGTCTTTATTAAACCTTTTATACCAATGAAAAACTAGTATATGAAATGATTCAGTAGCAAACTTTTTTCAATTTCACATGAAATTTCAAATTTACTCGTTGTTTAATTTTAAAATTCAGAAATTTTCAGCACATAATTGAAATGCTATCAATTCTATTCCTGTATGACAAGTTATGGAGCTAGCGTAGTGAAACATGGCCGTTGTGTCAAAAATAAACAAACGTCAATGACAATTGCCTGAAACCGGCTATAGTACATTTGGTTCCTTTGACTGCTGCATATACAGGTTGTCTTCTCACTTTATTGTCACTCCTCGTATATATAAATTATGTAATTCTTGGTTCAATGTGAATTTATAATAGTTATTTAACAAAAGTGTAAACATAAGCTTTATGACATGAGGTCAAGTATTTCGAATTAGAAGTACTTGATTAGAAACATAACGGACTACAATTTTCACACACCAAATAACGAGTTCATATTTGACAGATAACAGATCTGAAGTTGAATACTATAGTTCTATCTGTATTACCAACACGAATGTACAGAAAAAAAAACTAAATTTAGGTAAGACGACTTAAATGCCATACGTAATGTATTGATGCTGGCAGTTCTGTAATGTGTAAAGTAAATAATAATAAAATACGAAAATTGTTTTCTGCAGTGTGTAGTGTGAATTTTATACATCGGACTAATATTGTACATATTTGTAACCAAATCTCAATTAAATAAATACTGGTATATGTGAAAATGGTTATAGCGCTTTGTATAAATAAATACGTTTTAATTAAATGAACGTATTGATAATTAATTGCAAACACAAATTTAATATTACGTATTTGTGATAAAAATTATTACCTAATTCTGAATATATGTACATGCAAATTAAATTACTTTATAAACAATAGGCAATATCGGGTTATGCCGTAATTGAATTAAATGCTGTTTAATTACGTTCCGAGGGATTTTAATGTGTGATACTGACCAATATTATGAATTTGATTTAGAAGGTGTACACCGAATTTAAGTTGCTTAATAAACGTTGGAGTTATCTGCGAAGGTACTAAATAGTTCATCACGTACATTATTAATGATTTTATAATTATACATTGTACACGTAATGAAAATAATGATAGAATATTTACAATTCCTGTAATACTTTAATGGAAAAATAAACATTAGGTACTCTACTATTTCATTTTAAACACAGGATTAAACACACAAAATGGAAATTTGTGATAAAATTAGCTCAACCTTTAATCGACGAAGTGGGGTAACTTAATGACAAAGGTATACATTTAGATGTTTATTTGAGTTTTTTTTTTCTCATGATGAAGTTTCATGTAATCATCTCTTTTGTCCTCTACTCTCTCGTAACTTACGAACCGTTGAAAAATGGCAGAAACAAAAATAAAAATAAATAAAAAAATTCCACCACCCGTACCACTAGGCACCGATAAGTGCTTTCTCTGCACACGACAATGCAGATTAATGTTTGCTGAGTTTTTCTTTTACTTTTCTAGTCTATATTTTTGCATACTGGACAATAAAAATGTTTTAGTTTGTGAATGACGCTTTAAATAACCTATTTTAGATTAATATTTCCATTAAGTAATTATTATATAGGGAAGTAGAAATACACAATTGATTAAGGGTTAAGATAAGGAACTAATTAAAAAAGTTTTCTGTACAATATTTTATTTCTACAGTTGTCAAATAATGTTGATAGTTTTTCAATAATCATCTACTTTACGCACTTTGCATAAAGTAGATAATTTTAACAAAAGGATTTTTTGTTACGTTCGAATGACTTTTTGATTCGGCGAATCACGGTCAAGGTCAAAAAAAATCACATTCTCACCCATTTTGCGTAAATAAAAACAAATTTTAAACAACAGGACAGCAATACAAAATCTCAATTATGAAAAAAAGAGTTTTCATTTAATGCTTCGGCCAAAACTACAAAAAAAACCACAAGTGTCCTGTTTGCTTTAAATCAATGTTTTCCGAATAAAAAGGTCTTATTATAAATACTAAGGTTTTACAGTATCCTTCAAATATGAGCGTAATCTCAAAACGAATTTCAAAACAACTTTTATATGTTTGCTTTGAAATGTTTAAAGAAGCCCAAAGAAATTAGCGACGTCCAGGGAATATTTGCATGAAAGATAAAATTATTGTAAAACTGAAAACAATTATCTGTCTAATCAATTTGTATCTCTATTAAAACGAGGTATTGTATCAGAAATAAAACTAACTGAAATTGAATTCAATACAAATATTCCCGACAAATTTCATTTAAATTTTTATGTACTTCAGTTGCATTTTTAAGATTGTAAAATATGAGTGGTCTTTTTATACAGGGTGTGGCGATTAAATAACGAGATTTATTTTTTCCGGCTTCCCTGTAAATTTGGCAACATTGCAGGCTATCTCATATTAATTTTTCACCTTCCCTCCATCCACTGTTAAAATTTGAAGAAAATTAGGCAAACCGTTCAGCAGTAGCCTTTGATTGAATTGACTACTTTCTCGTACTCCGCCGGAATTATGTTACTGTCAATATGAAATTCTGTGTGAAACTTAAAAAATCTGCTACAGAAATGTACGAATTGTTCAAGAATGTTTATGGTGATGACGGTCTATCTAGTACTCAAATTTTCAAGCAATTTAGAAAATTTAAAGAAGGAAGAAAAGAGATTGGAGACGATTAGCGCCTCGGCCGTGCACTAACATTGTTTTTTTTTTTCGAAATAAAAGTGATTATTCACATGGATTGGGTGCCTGAGGGGCATTTCGTTAACCAAGCATATTACAAGAAAGTTTTGATAATCCTTCATGCACGGGTGAGAAGAAAAAAGGCTGAAATGTGATGGATTCTCCATGAAGAAAACGCGCCAGAACAAAACGCCCTGTCCGGCAAGACATTTTTGACGAAATACAATATCACCTTGTTCGTACATCAACCGTACTCACTTGACCTAATCCTAGTGCCATGTGACTTGCTTTTATTTCCAAATTGTAATACTGCGTTAAAAGGCACCAAATTCGAGGCCGAGATTTAGTTATAGAAATACGGCAGAGCTTATGAACAACCTAACAAAAAAGGCCTGTAGGCATTGCTTCCAACAATGGAACATTCGCATCGGGCGGTGTAGGGTTCGGGGAGGAGAGTACATTGAAGGTAGCAATATTTGTTTCGTGTAATTTTTTACATTGTCAAAGTTCTAAGATCAATCTTGTTATTTAATTGCCACACCTTGTATCTATGGATACGCGCAAAATGTATGTATATTATAACAGTTGTAAACAAAGTTTTCCTCTTGATTTAATCTCAAAACTCACAACATCAGGCGAAAGCTATGTTTTGAATATCTGCTTCTCATATCGCCACTCACACTTCCTTTGCAAGATTATGTATCATTGGTTTTACTAATTTACTAATAAAAAGTGCAAAGTTACAAAGTTTTTAGTAGAGTAGCCCCCTAGTATATTAACATTTGTATAATACACATTTAATTCGTTGATAGATTCGAACCAAACGTACGAGTATCTAGGATCTGATATACTCGAACTCGTGTACCGACCGACTCTGCATACCACCAACGTAAAACTAATCTTTATACATAGACTAACCGTGTTTAAAAAGGAGAAATAAATATGATTCTATTACGATCAAATATTTGAGGTAAAGAACGGTGGTTGCAAGTGAGCATCACTGGCACAAGAGGCTCGCCTGCGCTTCGGAGATGCGGTCTGCTCTTGACAGGCATGCTCGACAGCCGCTATATCAGCGCCACCCCGCCCGGATCACCCTTTTCGTGTTCGCCTGCTCGTCGCGCAAAAAGAGCAAAAATTGCCACTTATTGTTACTGAAGTGTATCCGCCACTCGCTGGCCTCTTACTTGCTCACCGCCCAACAAAATGATCCATGCCGCTAGGCAGGTTTCGACGGTTATATAAAGTGTTCGTACAATATAAACCCACGCGACAAGATTTATACGACCAAATAATTGAAAAAGTGCTGAAGTTATTCAGTAAAAATAAAATTATCATTAATATTAAAAAACTAGGAAATTAAAACTAAAACAAAGCGAGATTTTCAAATACCGTGAGTATTTTTTAACGTGAAACATTGTTTGTCATATCCATGGTTACGACTTGATATTTGATTGACGGCAATGTATTTGCCCGTTTCATTTAAAATAAAACATAGGGAACGAATCTGACAGAAGTTTTATATTTAAATATTGTAAAAAATTTAACGGAGTCAGAAAACCACTCGAGAGCACTAAACATATTTCGGGCACAAGGTGCACACAGTATTTTTTCTACATCTAAATTTGTTTTTAGAAAACAGGTATAATTATTTAAACAAAATCAACCTCTATAATAACATCTTGTCAATATGACAGATAACCGTTGAATTTTCCTATAAGTTATGATTTGACATTTGATTGACAGCAATGTATTTGCCATTTCCATTTAAAATGCCACGTGGGGAATGAATGAAAAATAGATCTCAACACTCACATTGGAAAACTGGTGCTGACTATCCAATGTGTGAAATAATGCTAAGTCAACGAAGTTTTGACAATCTGGTCGCGTCTTTATAAAATGTCTAGGCGTTTTATTAAAAGACGAATTTTAAAATCTGACTACGAAATATAATAAATATATAAAACGTTGTATTCATTTCATTAACACTAAACCAGAATTTGTTCATCTCCCAGCTTCTTAGTACAAATAGGTTTGTTTGGGTACTAAGGATTTCACTGCAAATCACTATGTGATATTAAGGAAAATAGTATGCGGCACAATATAATCTGTAAAATTGTCATTAATGGAAAGAAATAATCTACCTAGTCTAAAGACATATTCTCTTTTCCACATGAATCGATCTGATTCTTATACTTTCTAAATATATTCAGATATCTGTCAGTCCATTTGTCACATCACTTCAACTCCGCCATTAAAATAACTGATTCGTTTATACTGGAATAATTCACCTCTTTATGCATTAAATTAGTAACTACGTAGTTCAGACCACTATTGACGTGGGAGTTTGTAGAAAATTTAAAATATTTTATGATAAATCAAAAGGAAATATTTAATATAGATTAGTAATAATGGTCCATGGGAAAACCAGCAAAATACCATATTGTTGCAGGAGAGTAAAAGAGTATCAAATCCGCTATAAAATTTGATGACATTTGTTCCTAATCCTATTAAATTATTTCTAATTTTACCACACCATTTATTTGCAGCAAAACTATGACGAACTTAATACATATTTAATCTACTCTTAAATATTACAACTGATATAGTTATTCTTTGCTCGTATGCCATTTCTTTTACCTTCAAAATCTTGGTATCGTAAAATGGAGCATAATTGACCATCAGGGGTGACTTGAACAATCACATGCAATTTTGATAATTTCAAAATTAGCACCAACAATTTAACAAAACGGTACATGCTCGCCCCCACTTCTCAATACATCGTAAAGTATACTGTATAATTGCGTGATATTTTGTAGTTCTTCAAATTTGTCAGAAGTGTAAAAATTTAATATAGTTCGAAATGTTTTTACGTAACTGTTTATTTTTATCATTAATGTACAAGAGGTTTGTTGGCTTTTAATTTTAATTATTTAAAATAATGTTGTACAAGTTACTTAAATTGGAATCTAGTTGGGTTTGTAATATTTCAAGGAAATGTCTTTTATTTATAGTTATTTCCTATTTCTAAAATTTTGACATCACTGAAATTATGTCCCGAAACGAAGTGATTTGTAAATAAAGCTGTTTTATCTTTGTTATTATTACTTTTACAATTATAGTAATGTTTTCTAATTCTATTTGATAAATACTGTTTGTTTGCCCAGCATATGTACAAATGCAGTCTTTACTATTTATTCTGTACAGTGTATACTGTATTTGATTAAAGTTGAGTTGGAATTTTGTCTTAATATACTAAATAATGAAGGAAAGAGAAATTATTCGGAACTTGCAGTCTAGAAGTGTTATTTGATATTAAACTCTTCTAGACTGTAAGTTCCGAATGTTTTCTCTTTCCTTCGTCAATATCCAGTCGAGTATCATTACTCTAACAATACTAAACAATGTTTGTAACTTTTTTATATTGTACAAAAATTGCATATTACAATTCAAAAAACTTTTAGAAATTGTAGCTTTCCTTTTCCTTTCTAGACATACAAGCTCATACCATAACGCTTGCAGGAAATTTTACTTCTTTAACCTTTAGTGCGCGCGAGGGGCACTGAGTGTTCCATTCGTATTAAAGGCTCTTAATTTTTTTCCGTTTTCTTGTATTTAAATGCCCCATCATGTAACCTTTGACTGTTACATCTACCGTACACTGCCGACGGCATTTTCAGTTTTCACCACTCTTTTCTAAGACATGGGTGTGCCTTCAGCATAATGTTCGAGCGGTGCTACGACACCAGCACTTATTTAAGTAACATTGAAATTCCCATTTTTGTAAACTTTTAGTTCTTTCTTGATCAAAGTAAAATTTAGGGTGCAGTTATTATATTGCAAGAGAAAAATGCGATTTGAACATAATTTTAGAACGGTCAAAAACCTAAAACAGATGATAACAGAATTTTTCAAATATTTAAAAATAGATGAGGAGGCAGCACTAATGAAGCTGAAGAAAGAAGTAAGTAGACAATTTGTATAACATGCGGAAAGAACGATTTGAAAGATTTTAAAGAAGAGACTCTATTTTATACCGATCACGACACAGTCAGAGCAAGAGAATAAAAAAGATAATTCCAATTCTGAATGAGATAAAGCTGAAAGTAACCTAATCTAACGTAACTCTAAATACATTTTTCTTTTTTTTTTTTTTTTTTTGGTGTTTTGCTTTTATTTTTACCTTATAAATATTATGTTCAAATAACAGAAATGTTAATTCATCCGGCTATAGCAAAAACTATAATAAAAATTGACAACATTCAGTAATTTAGCAATATTTGAGGAGGTGCGAAAAGTGCTCCTTGCGACTACTTGCGTAAAAAAAAAAAACTGGTGCGCCTATTTAAGGGTTAACCATAAACAGTCTGTCAGGTGTGTCTCGGAAAAAGTACGCAATACACGTTTTCTACAATCTCCCAGGATATCTTCAAATTTGGTCTCAATATTCGAAATGTTACTATGGCATTATTCTTAGTCCAATTTTTGTACTCCTTAGCCCATTTCAACCTACTACGCTGTTGCAATTTTGTAAATAAAGGCTTTTCTTAGGCCTAGAGAAACATACAAAATACTAATAATCCTTTTTAACAGAGAAATAGCAAAAAATACCTTATAAAACTCGTATTTTATTTGTTTGATTCTTCTTATAGTTGTAGATACAGAAATTAGCTTTCCGATCATTTTCCTCTATTGTACGGTAATATTTCGTGAATTTGATCTGCGATTTTGTTTAACAATTTTATTTAAAGCTTGATGATCAACATTAGAAGATGACGGTGGACGATCAGTTTTTTCTTTCCTTAACATTCTTTAAACGAATTTTTTTAAAACCAAAATTTTTCTTTCCTAAAAGCCATTCATATGGGCATTAGTTACGAACATTCTTAAACATTGACTACATGGTTTACCATGAGTCATTTTAGTACAAAACCTTATCACTTACAATAAATGTCAAGCACTTTGTTGATTTTAACAATGTATCAATTGTCTTGTCAACAGTGTCATGCACCGCCTACTTTATACAAAATTTGTGAATAGCCCAATCATTCTAATTCGTCTGTCATAATTATTTTAAGTTATTTTTTAAAACGTAATTGTGTTTGAAACTATTTTCTTTTTGTTGTTAATTTAAGCAGAAAATATAAATTTTATGGTAATAATATAATTTTCGTAAGAATATAGTTATTTATATATCAAGGCACTAAAATTGTATTTTTTATTACGAATATGGAATTTATTTGCCGAGGCCTGATACAACTCAAACGATGTTGAGTTGTATTATTGAATGATCTTTAATAATATTAAACAAAAAGTTGCCCCAGACATGTTAAATTCATTTTTAATCAACAAAACAAATCAAAACAAAGAATTAGGATATAACCCTGCCTAAATGATAGATACAAACAGAATGACAGGAGCAGTACTAAGACGAGGGGAGGTTTGTTTGTGTATATATATACTGTGTCTGATTTAAGAATGCAGTATTGCATGGTATAGGAACAACATTACACGGTATGTGATTGGTGCAAACTCGAGACAATTTTAAGCTTTACAAATATTATGTTATTGATTGCAACTTTTTTTCCACATAACTGTTCTGATTTTGGGCTGGTAAAAGAAAGGTACAAGAAATTACAGAGATTATCCTAACGAAATCATTGAAGTTGCTCCGAAAAAAGTTACAGAGAATGGTTGGAGATTGCAAAGAGCTACCTACTAATTCTATGTTGTGTTAGATATACTGAAATAACTCTTAACCTTTTCGTAATCAAGGCCCTCCAAACATCTGAAAATGTTATTGGGGCGTCCTATTTAAACACATAATAATTATAGTTAATTTAAAAATACGGCTTTTCTTATTTAGATTGTACTAACAGAAATCATGAAACAAAAATGAACTTTTTATAAAGATAATTATTTAATTATTCTTTTCTTACATTTTTAAAATTTTAAAATCTTGTCTGCTTGTGTGTTTTTTGATGCAGAGAAAGATAGTTTCCTAGTCAGCGCCAGCATAGATTATAGAGTGAATTGAATGATTTATAAACGGAACATTACTGCGTAATGCCATTCTTACATGAAGAATACTTTACTTACTTATCCCACTCACATAGTAAATATTTGTGTACATCAGGGATGTGCATTTACACGTAAAAAATATTTTTTACGTTTACGTGTAAAAAATGCGTAAAAAATGTTAAATAAGTAAAAAACGTAGATAATGTATAATTTTAGTTCTTCGACGACACTAGATGACTTGTTGTTTACAAATGTCACATTATAGTAACTTTTTTTAATCCTATCATAAATATATTCTAAAACTACTGAAACTAGGATAAGTTTATAAGAGACTGAAATTATTGTAAAATATTACAAAAACATTTTGAAACTATAGATAAATTAATATAAAATGCTTATAATTTTTATAAAATTCATTTTAATAAGTTTAGAGCTAATGATTTAAATCTATTTCAAATTATTTGAAAATGTATGTTATTAATAATTAATAAATAGAAAATGAAATTTTAGTTTTGCGATTTTTTTAATCGTATATTTTTAGATGTCTTTTCAAATTTTATTTCTTTACTAAACTGAATAAAATTTACATAACACATACAAAACATTTTAAAATATAATATAATATGCGTCAAATATACGTATTTAGTCTAATTTTGAGGTAAAATGTGTTTAAAGTTTGACGTTTGAGATTATGTCTCAGGAATATATTTCCCTACTAATCTGATTGTTGATAGTTTGAAGCTACCTAATTGTTTGTCTGAATCAAAGAAATAGGTTGATGTCACGTGAACTGCTTGTTCTTGAATATTCATTACAGTATAAAAGAAAATATCATTATAAAAATAATATAACTCACGATAATAATATTTTACATTATCTACGTAAAAATTCTCAAATATTGTCAATGTAAAAAATATTTTTACGCGTAAAAAATAACGTATAATACGTGACGTATTTTACGTGACCATCTCTGGTGTAAATAGATGAAAACAATAAATTCTATATTGATTACGAAATATATTGTACTTTATCCAAATAAAACTAGATTGAGATGTTAAAATCATAAAGACTAAAATTATATTCTTTCTAAATGATGGTGTTTATAGCCAGGTGCTACAAGTATTTGAACTGCTATGTTTGGCACATACTGAAATATATTTATTTACTCACTTTTTATGATCTAACGTTAGAATAAAACGTGGAAAATATCATAATGTACTCGTATACCTGTACATGTTTTCTCCAGATTCTCAGTACTTCGTAAGCTGTAAAAAAACTTCTTGTTTTATTTTGTTTTCATTTCCTTTTAAATACTAGGTTCTGCAAAAAAAAATACCCATAAAATTAAATGCGGATGACAACAAAAAATAAATTCGTTCAATAATTATGGAAAACGAATCAGTTAATAAGTAATATTTAGTTGTAACCAAATTATTATCAAACCAATGATATACATATCAAGCCTAGAGAGTGCTATTTTGCTGATTTAGGTAGATAATTTATACGACTGCTGTAAAACGAGTTCTGAAAGCCTCCGAAAGTAATAAAATGACTATCTAGTCTAGCTATGGTATTTTATCATTTAACGAAAACCTATTGATACAATGCAATAAGAAATAAAAATATCTAAAACTATTTAATTTTATTGACATGTTACATTGTTCTTCAGACTAAAAATTTTGCTTTAATGACCGGTTGCACCAACGTTACCTTCAATACTAAACTTGGCTTAAATACATAATATTACATAGATATGAAATATAAAATGAATTAATGAATTACAATATATTGCTGTCAAAATTTCGTTTTTTTTTTTTGAAATCTAGCTTAAATTTAAGCCTTGTTGGTGCAACTGGACATAAAACTTGTCGGTAAAGAAGTTACGAAAAAAATGCACTCGTTGAAAAATACAGTACGATGTTTCTATGTAGTAACTTACTATGTCGAAGTAGTTTTAATATTGTAACTTTACAATGCTTTAAAAATATAGATATTTGAAGATTATAGTTATTTTCCTAAAAAGTTATGAAAAATACCAAATATCATGCGAGTGTAAATTGACGCAGAACGCGTAGCAGAGTGCAAGTTAAAGTACACAGGCTAAGATATTAGTATTTCGTGCAAGTTACGAACATTATTTTTTAGACGAGCATAAATAAATTTTACTTTCTTTCACAAAACTGAAATTTAGGTTCAAACGTACTGACAGCTGACAAATGAATAATGTATACATATAGCTATAAAATAATGACATAGGCACCTAGCAACCATGTCAATTATTACCATATAAAATATAAAATGTTATAAGTTCTACTTTCAGTGTTAAAATACTACGTTGATATGTCATACTTATCACAATGGTCGTCTAAAAAAAAAAAAAAAAAAATTCGCAACTATTCAAATTTTTATATAGAACGTTGGAGGTAAAATTTTTGAGTAGAATTTTTGTTATTGCAGTTATGGTTATAAAATCGCATTTGAATTTTGTTATAACAGTGCAATATGTTTAATATGTTAATTTAAAGATGAAAAACAGTTTCGGTAATTTTTCAAATCATTTCATAAAACGTATGAATTTTTATTCACTGAATATGACTTGTGCAATTTCATTTTATTACAATCTCATTTCCATCATTTTCTCTCAATTTTGTATAAGAATGACATCGATTTTCATATATTAACTAATGTTTCTTCATTGTTAGTATTTAAAACTATAGCCAAAGTAAACAGAATTAAAAAATTGGAAAACTTTACTCTTTTGCTATCTATACTTTCAGCGATTGCACGTGTATTTTGTAAATGATGTGCAATATAAGAGAGTAGTATAAATAACAATTGGCAGAAAATATCGCTGTACCTGAATGGCCAAATCCTTTATTGATTATACGTCGTTTACAGAAACTGACAACGCACCTGTATCAATACAATTATCGACAGCAGCCCAGCCAGAGTAGATATAGATTTGAAATATTGTAGATACTAGATTCGAGAATGACATGTTATTATTTAGAGTTTTTACCCTACCTCTAGTGCCTCTATATTTAATGACTGTTATACCTGTGGACAACGCTCGACAATGGGAATATTCACGGTTTTATTGTGTTAATCCTAATAAAAGCTATTTATACATCAAGTAAGTTAAGATAATGTTTATTTATGAAAAGAGAATTTGAGCCGTAGGGCGAGTGGGTTTAATTCTTTGAGTGAATAAATATTCTTCACTTACGTGGTTTATTCAAAATTTGTTCAATTTTGAAGAAATAATAATAAAAAATCAATATAATATTTAATTTTAACAAAATAAAAATCGAATCAATTTGTATGCTGTGAATGACATTCGTCATTGACAGGCGTCAAGTCGTTCATTTATAAATTATAAGCAAGCTTTATTTTCGGTCATTTATGTCGTGAAAAATAATGAAAATGGCTGATCTGTCTGATAAAAACTGCTAAAAGTGTTAGTTTCGTGCCTCATGTTATTTTAAATGCATTGTTTATTGCTGAGTTCAAATTTTGTAAGATTGATTTAAACTTTAACTCTAGCAAATAAAGAGTTACTTATAGTTGTTGCTATGGATTTAATAATGACAGTTTAAAAGTCCAAATTGAAAACAAAATATTAGACCGCTGTTTTGATAATTTTTATAACAAATTAATTATACCAAAAAAATATTAATAAAGTATTGAAAAAATGTTTGTGACGTGAATGCGCTAAAGGAGAGAGATACAAGATACTGTTTGTTGACTGTAAGAGAGAACTGTAAATAGAGTGATTACGGCGCCAAGAAAAAATTATTTTTGTTAACTTTGTTCTCTAAACACAATAATATTCATAAATTTCGCTAACATGTTGCCAGGAACGTAAAATTATCGTAATTTATTTTTGGTAAATTACCGCGGTAATTTAGCGGTTCAAAATTACCGTTCATATTACCGGATAATTTGATAGTCATTATTAAGTATTAAGGGCAGCAAGTACTTCCTACCGGTAGAGGATGATTTTGGGGATCGAGGCGAAGTTCGAGATCTCCAATACTTCCGATACCGGTAGACGAGCACGTAATGACCGCAAGATTATTACAATTTTTACACGATCGACGCAGAAAATTTAAAAAAAATAAGTTTTGAAAATTATTTCGACATATTAAAAAAATTTGGGTGTCATTTTTGTAGTACCTAAGCTTTGATATTGGGAGTACAAAAAAAGTTTCCGAATAAAACCAACATATTTTTTTACGCTCTTTCCGAATCTTAAATAAAAAATAGAGGGGCCCATTTAAGATTTTTAAGTTGACCCCCTTTCCCGCCCGCCTAGGGGGGTCGGGGGCCATTTTATCAGAATCTGATATCCCCCAAAAACTATGAAGGTTTTGATTCGGCATACTTTTTGTTACGATGCATTGTTTTCGAGATATTCAAGAACGCAATGTTATATGGGACACCTGTATATGTGGGGCTTGGTGTTTAATTTAATGAATGTAATAAATTATCAATTAAAATTTGCTCGCTGCTTGGTCAGCAGTCTGCACACCCACAGCTCGACCGTCCTGTGTTTCATCCGCCTCAGATGAACTCTCGTACTCGGACTCGACTACGGGACACCAGGGCTTCATATGGTCGGCTGACGCAGATGTTCGAATGGGACCTTTGGTTGCGGCACTCAGTTTCACCACTCCGCAGATATTATTACTCTGTTGACCCGTTCGATTTGGAACTCCTGTCGTTATATTTACTAAGTTAATATTTCTTTCTTCACAATATTTTCGAAAATCGTTGGACATAAATGCTGTCTCTCTGTCACATACAATTCGTTCTGGGTCTCCAAATATTGTTGCTTGATTTTCTAATTTCTGAATGACTTCCTGCGTTGTCGTCGACTTCGTGCCGTATAACCATACAAATTTCGTAAAAGCATCTGTTACGGCAAAAATATAGTTGTATCCCTTCTTAGTTGATGGTAATGGGCCTAGGTGATCAATATGGTAAGTGATCAGTGGTCTGTCTCCTTTTTCGACTGGATTCAGGAATCCTTCCTGTTTCCTTTTTTTCCTCTCCGCTAAAATGCACGGTATGTAATTTCTTATTGCTGTTTCGATCTTTGTTTTGAGTTTTGGTATCCAGAATTCTTTCTGAACTAATTCTTCAGTCTTCCTCGTTCCGAAATGTCCATTTTCATGAGCAGATTTAATAATCTCATGCTGCATTCTCTTAGGTATAACTAACAAGTTTCTACCTTCATATTCTCTATATAAAAGTCATTTTCTAAAGAGTAATTTTCATACGGTGTTGTTTCTAATATTTTCTTTATCGTTCTTATATCTTCGTCATCCATTTGTGCTCTGATAATTTTAACAGTCACTTCTTTTTTCATAATCATTACAATAGGATTTCTGCTTAATGCATCTACATGTCTCATACTCGTTCCTGATCTATTTTCTATTACATAATCGAATTCTTCAAGTAGTAGTGCCCATCGTGCGACACGTGTTGCTAAATCTCGTTTTTCGATTGTTTTGGTAAATGCTGCGCAATCCGTTATTATTTTGAATTTGATTCCTAGTAAATAAACTCGAAATTTTTTCAACGCTTCTATAATAGCTAGAACTTTTAGTTCATAACTACTATACTTCTTTTGTGGGTCGGTTGTCTTGCGACTCATGTAGTAAACTGGATGCAATTTCTTGTCGTTGTCTTTTTGCAAGAATACCGCTCCGTATCCTAGCTGGCTTGCATCTCTGTGGAGTTCTGTTTCCGCTTCATAATCAAATATTTTTAAAACTGGGTTTTCCCCCATTAACTTCTTCAAAATTTCAAATGCGTTCTTTTGTTCTGGTCCAAATATGAACTTTGCATCTTTTTTCTATGTGTCATTTAACGGTTTTGCAATTTGGGAATATCTTGGTATAAACTTTCTAAAATAACTCGTTAATCCCAGAAAACTTTGGATTTGTTTCAACTTCGTTAGTTCTGGGAATTTTAGTACTGCTGCGGTCTTTGCATCTGAGGGTGTTGTTGTATTGTTCTCAACAATATATCCTAGGTATTCAATTTTTGTTTTCAGGAATTGACATTTTTTCAACTTTATTTGTAAACCATACTCTTCAGCTCTTTCAAGCACAGTTTTTAATTTCTTAATTCCTTCTTCGTTGCTTGTTGATGGAATAATTACATCATCCATGGATATCATAATAGTTCCGTTGTTTATTAATTCTTTAAAAACAAAATTAATATGTCGTTGAAATATCGCTGGTGAGTTACATAACCCAAAAGGAGTTTTCAGAAATTCGTATTGCCCACTTGGCGTTACAAAGGCAGTATATTTTATGCTGCTTTCTTCTACCGGCACATGGAAGAATCCATTTTTTAAATCAAGTGGGGTGAAAATTTTTGCATTTCGCAATTTGTCGATCTCTTCTTCGATTAAAGGTAAAGGGTACCTGTTTTTTACAATATTTTTATGTATCTTCCTGTAATCAACGCATATTCTTGTTTCGCCGCTTTTCTTCTTTACCAAGACAATTAGACTCGCGAATTCCGATGAACTCGGTCTTATTATGCCTTTTTCTAGCCATTCATCAATTTGTTTGTTTACTTCTTTCTTTTCTGGGAATGACAGTCTTCTTGGGTGTTGGTAAATCGGGTTTTCATCTGTTAGAATTATTCTTGTTCGTACTTGGGTGTCTTTCGTCTTTTTTGGTTGATAATTCTTTACTAGAGTCTTAATTTCTTCCGGTACTTCGTCTTTTTCGTCGTCATCAAACACTTGAATAGACATTAAATAATTATCAATTTTTGGAATGTTTGTAATCTTTACTCCTTCTTTATTTATTTTAACTTCGGCGTTGTCTAATAATTCTCTTCCAATTATTAGGGTAAATGGCATTGCAGCATTTGGTACTATATGCAATTTGTTGAAAATTCTTCGTCATCAATTTTTATTATGGCTTGAAACGTTCCCAACGTTTTGATATCATTGTTTGTGCCTAAACCACGTAGGTTTGTGATTTCATCGTCTTTGTTTACAATGTTTAGATAAGGAAATTCACTACTCGTGATCGCATTTATTTCGCTTCCCGTATCAATTAAAGCTGTTATTTCGTGGTTGTTTATGCTTACTGTTTTTGGCATACTATTTTTCCGTGTGGAAGTTTCAATTACCATTGTACTGTCTTTCGGCTTATTTTCAGTTTCTTTCTTTATTGGCTTTTTTTTTGGGCATGATGTTGCAATGTGTCCAAATTTGTTACAATTGAAACATTTGTTTCCTTTTGTTTTTGATTTACATTCGTTTGATTTATGATCTTGCTCTCCGCAAATGTAACATCGCGTTATTTTCGTGTCTGCTTTAACATCTTTCTTTTTGTTATCAAATTTGTGATGTCTGTTTTTTCTGTACTCGGAATTGGTTGATTTGTTTTCGACTTTCTTTCTGACGCCATCGTAGATTTTTAATTTCCTTTTAAATTCTTCTACATTTGTAGCTCCATATAACACTATTTTGTTAGCTGGTTCGTCGTATATTCCGTCTATTACATATTGTATGAGAGCTTATGTTTCCATTTCTCCTTGGTTGGCAAGTTCTTTCATTGCGAGGAAATATTCTTGTACAGTTTCCTCTTTTTTCTAACTTCTGCGAGATAACTCTCGATGCAGTTGTGCGCTATTCATTTTTGACATAAATTCTTTCTTCCATGCTTCTTTTAGTTTTACCCATGAATTTAGCCCTCTTTCTCCTTGTATGAATAGTTTGGCTAAACCTTTGAGCGATTTTTTCGCAAACAAAAACATTTGTAAATCGTTTAATCCTAGTAATTCGCTTAGATCGCCAAAATCAGATATCTACTTTTCAACTGGATAAGCGCTTGTACCGTCGAAAGATCTTATTGAATCTTCGATATCTCTGAAGTTCATTGACATCGCTGGCGGTGATGGAGAATTTGAATTAAGTGACAATCTTGACGCTGTCTTACAAAGTTTGTCTTCTGTGGGTACATTTTCTTTACATATGTCTTCTTCTTCGTCGTCGTCTTCTTCTTCTTCGTCTTCTTCTTCTTCTTCTTCTTCTTCGTCTTCTTCTTCGTCTTCTTCTTTTAATAAATCTAGGTTCATCAAGCCACGGCATATATTTTTGATCAATTCTTCTTTATTGGTATTATGGTTAATCATCAGTAAACTTGCAATTTCTTGCAAATCTGCTAAGTCGAAGGTATGGCCCAATCTTATTTATTTTGTATGTTAATGATTTGCAAAATCATATAAATTGTAACAAATTATGTCAATTTGCAGATGACACATCATGTATTATTAGTGCGGAATCTGTACAAGAATTCAACTTTTTGGCCTCAAGCACTGTTAATGATATGTCAGATTGGTGTAGTCGTAACAATTTAGTATTAAATTGTGATAAAACATGTCTTATGATATTTAGCATACGTAATATAAACTTCAGTCCACTTGTACGAGTAAATAACAAATCACTACAAATTGCACCAAGTAATAAATTTTTAGGTGTAACCTTAGCTTCTAATCTAAAATGGATAAATCATATTGATGATTTGCACAATAAATTGTCAATTGCTTTCTATACAATATACAAAATTAAAAATATTACCAGTATAATAACTCTTAAAATTTATTACTTTGCGCATATACAAAGCAGAATTAAGTATGGTATAATTTTTTGGGGCAATAGTCCACATGCACATAAAATTTTTGTACTTCAAAAACGAATAATAAGATGTATAGCTGGTGTCTCGTCAAAAGCCCATTGTAGACACCTTTTTGTTGAACTAGGAATAATGACTGTAGTAAGCCTTTATATTTATGAAGTCATTATGTTTGTCAAAAACAACCTTTCATTGTTCACTTTCAACAAGGATGTGTTCTCCCATATGAAAACCAGGCATAATTTTAATTTAAGTATCCCACTCCATAAAACTGCTTTCTTTGCAAATACTGCCTATTACAAAGCTATTCAGTTCTATAACGCTTTACCTAATGATCTTAAAATTATGTCTGATTTAAAAGCTTTCAAAATGAAATTAAAAAATTTTCTTTTATGTAAATGTTTCTACAAAATTGAAGAACTTGTACCTATGTGAAATACATTATCTTTATGCTTTTCCTTTTGTGACTATGTCTTTGTACTTCGGTTAACAGTCAAATAAATCTTTATTATTATTATTATTATTATTAATGAATTCAATTTTACTATTGTATTCATCTGACTCTGCTTCAAAATGAAATCCGTCAAATCTTCTAACTATTCTTCTACATGCTTTGTTTCCGTCTTGACCAGTCATAAATCTTGTAAAGTTGTCATCTTGAATTCGTTTTTTACTTTTTATTCTTCTTTAATTATTTACTTCTTATGTTACGTCTTCTTTTTTCAAATTATTAGTTTGCCAAAGATTTTATGTGTATGTTAGTATAATAAGCAATTTGTATTTATCTTTTATTGGTGTGTTGTTGACCTTTGGAATTCAGCAATCAGGATAATCTCGGTGGATCTCAGTGGCTGGATGTAGTCGTCTTAAAGTTGTCTTCTTACTTCTTACTTCTTACTTCCTTTTTTCTTACTTCTTTTTTCTTACTTCTTTTTTCTTACTTATTTCTTCTTACTTCTTTCTTCTTATATCGTCTTTACTTCTTTGGTTTTTACTTCGTGTTTTTACTTCTTATTTCTTTTGTTACAGTGTACGCTTCTTTGTTTTGAAATCTTGCAGTGTACGGTACCTTCAGATTGCTACTTTGTTGTTATCACAGTGCGTAGGTGTATCTTTAGTTATGCGTCTGAGTCTCGCTGTTGTTTCCACTTAAGCCACGTTCGTCCGTTCCTTCTTTGCAGAACTTGTGGTATTCTCTAATTTTTATAATTTCGCGCAAATATTGTCTCCCTGCTTGTGGATTCAATAAACTCTGAATTAATGTCTCCACTTCAGTTTGTGCGACATCGGTCGTAGAAATTCGTTTCCATCAGTTCCTACTTCTTGGTGTGGCTGCTGCCGTCGTCGTCGTCGTCGCGCTCGCCGTGTTGGTGATTGAAACCCGTCTTCTTTGGCTTCCTGTTCACCGGCCGTCGTCGACAAAAACACTACACACAACACTTCAAAGCACTTAGAAAATCACTACACGATGCACAAAAATTATTGTAAGTTGTTAGTACGCGATAAAAAATATTTTTAATTTAGTTGTTCATTTTTAGCAAACTTCACTACACTACTACACCGGATATTTTCGCGGTTTTCTCAGTCTCGCAACCCCTTTATATGCGAATAATCCACGGTATGAGCCCCCAAAATATATGTGGGGTTTGGTGTTGAGACAAAGAGAAAAATATCTTTAAATGCGTATATTGAAATAAAATGTAAATACAATAATATAATGTAAAATAAATGAATTTAATGAATGTTATAAAGTTATCAATTAAAATTTGGAATACGCTTTATACAACTGTTTGATTCGAGTCGCCTTCGTACACTGTACTTCGATTTGGCTGTAGCAGTTCGCTAATCAGAGCCGGGACTGCTCGCTGCTTGGTCAGCAGTCTATCAAATCTCAAAACAGCTCACCGGGAATCAACTTCGACGGAGTCGGAAGATACCAGCCCCTTCGGCGTCGCGTCGTTTATGCATTTTCATCAATTCTCGAAATCAGAATCAACGTCGACAGGTGTCCAACATGCCGACGTCCATCAATATCGCGACGTCACGAATCTATTTTGAGTTTTTATCAGTTTTTCAAACCAAAAATATGGAATTAATTTCGACGAGTGTCGGAAGATACCGACGCTCATTCGTTCATCGACGTCGGGGCACCAGGCTGTTTTTCAGTTTTAGACGAATCCCGAACCCGAGTTTTGCAGACTCGAGTCCTTGGAAATGAGCAGCATAGGATCATTCAACAAATTTTAGTTTTTTTCTTAAATGAAAAAATTTAAAATTACCCTTATTTCTTTTTTTCTACTAGAACTTTATTATAAGCCACAAAAGTTTCCCGCCCTTGAAAACAATAGTTATAATTTTCTTATGTTGATTACAATCAAGGATAATTACAGTTCAAGAACATTGATTGCAACAATGAATTCAGCAAAGAAAATTTCATCATTATTTTAATACTAGTATTTATTATATTTTTACTCTTTTATGTATCTACACTATAGAAGTAATAATTTTAGTATGACTGTGAGATTATTTATCTATTCCTTTGCTATTGAAGAAGAAAACATATTACTTAAATAAGCAAATACACTAATTATTACCTTAAACGTGTCTTCATTTTAATGAAAATGAAATTAATACATATTTAAATGCAAAGTTGGTTATCTTATCATGTTATGTCAAAAATTGAAAATATTAGATTTACTTGAGCTGTTCTTACTTGTATTTGTACATATCATAATGTGCAATAATTATTTCTCATCGAAACAGTTATTTCCATTTTAATAGCTTAAACTCAAAAATAGTCAGTCTCATTTGTGACAGTCAAACCTTTTATAGCGTGTTCTGAAATTTGAAAATTTTAGGTGATTTTATTTACTCATTTTTATAAAAATAACACAGAATGTAATGTTTTTCTTTATTGAGATCACATAGTTAATGTTTTAAGAATAATGTTATGTAGTTTTTAGAGGAAATTAAAATTTACGAAATGACCCTATTAATTTACGCAAATGGTAAGTAAAAGTTCTCTTTTCTACATGTGTTAAAATTATGAACTTCGGAATTTATTTGAAATCTGCTTCTATGATTGTTAATGTATTTACTGAATTCGTGAATGTATATTGAAAGCAGCGATAAGGGTTAAGGTATTATATTTTTGAAGAGTTCTACAGGAGTGATTACGTGGAACTTTACTTATGCAACGAATAAATCGCTTTTGGGATACAAAAATCGTGGATGCCGAGGATGCAACTCCCCGAAAACAAATACCATAACATATGATTGACTCTACTTGTGCGTGATAGAAGTTTGCACAGTTATTAAATGTCTGAGTTGGTAACCAACTATACAGGTGTCTCTTAAATATGGGGACATGGCTTAACCACAGATTCCTGAGGCTAAAATAAGACGATTTCTTCTTCTTCGAAAAAAAATTAATTTTGCTTACAATAACAGAACGCTGTATACAATTTGGATGAAATTATGTCATCTTTTAAGGTGATATTATTATTATTATTGAACTACTAATGTATGAAACTTAGGTATCACAGCATTGATTAAACCGTAACTTTTTAATGGCCACGCCGATAACATAAAATTATTTTTTTTTTTTCAGAAAGATACATTCAATAGTATACTTTTCTCTCTCTGTTTAATTTGTGATATCTGTCACGGTTCAGACAGAAAAAAATAAAACCTGAGTGACTGCATCGTGAATTTTTATAAAATAAATTTAATCTAGCAGTCTATCCAAATGTCAAACACCTAATTTCTAATGACAGTAACAATTGTTTATGGGTTGTCAAAAAATTCCTTCGCAATATTCAGAAACTAGTAACATCCGTTTGTTCGGCCTAATAGTATTTTACTACCATTATTATAAATAACACGAATAAATATGTTACCTTACTCCTAAATAAGTTGAGAAGATTGAAAACTCGTTACTGTCATTAAAAATTGGGTGTTTGACATTTGGATAGACTGATAGATTAAATTTATTTTTAAAAATTCACGATGCAGGTTCTCTTTACAATAATACTCTAATAGGGTTAATTTACGTTGAAGGGAGACGGGAGAGTCGCCCATAATCACTAGGTCGTCAGCGTACGATAGCAATATAATGTCATCAAATCCGTTTACATTTATTCCACTTTGGTTATTCTTTCTAAGAAAATCTTCAAGGTCATTAATGTAAATTGCAAATAGAAGGGGCACAGACAACAGATACTATTAAGATAGTCAACTGCAATGATAAAGTAGTAGGCATTATGCCCTGCAACACTAGCGCACGGTGTCGTAAGACATAACTAAAATCAGTATGGCGGGTAGTATCGGAGATAGTCTGCATCCCGCATTACTATTGAGAATATATTTATTCTTTTTTATTGATATAGTAATAAACAGAAAACAACAAAATATATATTTAACGAGAAATAGAACGCATATTTATTTCTTAAAATTACATAAGGAAAATATAAAAATATAATCAGATATCCTATTACCATAAGGTGTAGGGTACACAAATACATTTAGTTGTGTACAAATTTCGCCCATTGCTTCTTATTTCTTGCCATCTTACTAGCGTTTTGAATCGTCGTATTTTTCTTCTCCAAGATCTTCAATATTAGCTTAACCCAGTTGTCTTTCGGTCTGTTTTTTCTACCACTTTTGTCATCCATATTTGTCTCACCGGTCTAGCTTCGTTCATTCTGATCATATGGCCCCACCAAGCTAGCTCTCTCTGCTCAATGTCCAATACAGACTTACATTATAATTGTTCTCTAATCATTTCATTTCTTGTTCTATCTTGTATTTGGATGAGCTACTCGTTCAACCCAAATTTTGTAAATTTCTTCTGAATAGGAAAATAATGTTTTGTTGTATTTTCAACATCACAACCCGGCACACAATAACCTCTTGGCATTTTGCAGAAGCAAATAAACACAATATAAAATAACACAATAATGAAGAATGACAGTTCACGAAAATACAATTTCAAATTTGAATTGTCAGATTGATTTTCAGCCAAGCCGCTACGATTTTAAAATAACCAAACATCCGAGCATTTACGAATTTTAACGAATTAATCCGAACGAAGCACTACTAGCGCTAAGTGTCGTAATACATAACTAACCGAAAGTCTCAAGGTCATGCTATGTAGTTGACACGGCCAGTAGAAGGGGGCTTAATATTTCTCCTTGGAGAACCCCTTCTCGTAAGGGGATAAGGTTATTATTAATTTCTCTATTTTTTATTTTTATTGATATTTTTGCACTGAAGTATAAATTTTGAAGTATTCGTATAAATTTCGCACTGACGCCGATATTATAAAGTTTATCCCACAATTTCACGTGGTTGACGGAATCGAAAGCCCGTTTGAAATCCACAAAGGCGGAATACATTTTACCCTTTTTAAGCCTTAATTGCAAATGTACTACAAACACTAAATGTTTTATTATAATATAAACTGTTAATTTGAGTAACATTCGGAATTTCATCTGGTCAAGTTTACATTTTGGTTTTTATCTTACCTCTAATTAATTGTAAAAGTTTTGTTTCAGTATATAGTTCTAGAAAAAGGCTATCGTTCTGTGTTACAATAATAACTGTACAAAAACAGTTTATAATATAAATAGGTGGAATAGTTTAATATACTATGTATAATCGATGAATATTCACCGCAAATCAGGTAGTTACTAAGTCTTAACAACATTGCTAGAAATTGAAACCAAACATCAATAGAAATAAATGTTATGCGTGTCATTTACATGTATTATTCAGTGTTTGTAATTATGAATTATTATTAGTCATTTACTATAGCAATGTTGGAACTGGTAACTTTGTCATTGAATTGTAGTTAATATGTATTATGTGTAATAAAATCAGTTTAATATAACTTTCGATTAAATGAAAAATTTGTTTACTAGTACTTTTGGTTTCTGTTAGTTCACATAATTGAGCGTCTACTGTATTTGAGGGGATTAGAGCCAGACCGGACCAAGTCGATTTTCGACGATTTTCTGTTTTTGGACTAAGTCTACTAAAAGAAATACGCTGCATTTTTTGGTATAATGGACTAACTTCTATCATTTCAAATGTTCCCGCTATTTTACTATTATATTTTGACTAACTTTTGTAAGCTTATTTTCAATTTTGATAAAGTGGACTAACTAAAGGATCTGTAGATAATAATGGACTAACTGATTTGAACAGCAACCTCATGTGGACCAAGTCATGATTTCTTCTTCAAACGGGTTCATTTTAGTAAAGTGAACCAAGTCGAGGCATTACGTGGACTAAGTTCATTGTAAAATTCATTGAATATAGTTAAAAGTGAAAATCCGTTTAAAGTAAAGGAGTTGTCTTTAAACGATTTTAAAAATTTTAAAAAACTTTTACACCACATCACGCACAGGAAATTAGATACAGAAGGCCACAAAGTAGAATGGCTTAAAATAGTTAATATACAAGTTAACAAGGATGAACCCTTTATAATAAAATTTAAATACTCCCATAACGAACTTGAAGAATACTAAACGTTGTGTGTAAAGAAAAGAATAAAAGGGCGCCCCGTATCTCTAGGTTCAATATCTCTTCCAGTTTTAAATCCTGATGGCGTAGGATTATCAACTGCAAAGATAAAAGTTTTAAAAAGTTTGATGGAATTTATACCACCAATTTTTTATAAAATTTATGAAAACATAAAAGAAGCACAAGAAGGGGAATCTTCAGAAGATGAGATAAAAATATGAACAATATGCATATTTGAAATTTTATTTAATTTTGTTTAAAACATAAGATAATTTTGCGTTTTACTAGATTTTTGTAACAAATAAGCTTATTATAATAAAAACTAAAATGAACCAACTGCTTTTTTCTAACAAATATATTGGACTATGTGAAAAAAATTTGGACTAACTATCAATATCTGATTTAATAGAATGGACTACTATTGTTTTTTATTACTTAATTCATATATTTTTCACTAAATAAGTAAATATTTAGTAATAAAATTATTCTATAACATTTATAAACACGCTGCAATCACCGCCAGCCCTACATTCCTATCCATTATTTTACTATATTACTTAAACTTTAACTCCTTTTTTCTCAAAACTTGATACAGGGTACTTGGTCCGGTCTGGCTCTAACCCCCTCATTTGTTTGATTATGTTTATTGAATGCTGCTAACAACGATTGCTCATAAAGCAAGAAGGGGATTGTAAAAGACTGGTAAAAGAACTATAGTATAATACCATATTAGAACGATGGTTGTGGTATTAATAGAAAGATAGAAAATGACTTCAAAACCGTGTAAATTATTAATAATAGCTATGGCATTTTTGAACAAAAAGATAATAAAGTATTTGACATTTTATCTGATAGAATTTGTTAGCTAAGGTTTTTAGCGTTTTCTTTTTACTGTTTTATAACAGATTAGAAAATAGTAGATACATATTAAATTAATAAAGTTATAACATAATAAATTTTGCACAAGTTTTAGGTTATAACAAATTTTGACAGATAAACGACAAATATTTATCTTTTTGTTTAAATTGCTATTAATACAAATTTGTCTCTTGGCCGAGACGAGACTCTATTAAACGAGATGAGAAAAATTTCGAGACGAGACATAATTTTATGAATTTGAAACGAGACGAGACAATGAATTTCTCGTCTCGTCTCGTCTCAACCGAATCACTCCTCTTTGACCTCAACTCAAAATCTTATATTAGTGATATCTTTGAATCAGTTGAGTGTTTCTCAAAGGGTGTGCCGCGAAATATTTAAAATTTAGGATTCACTGGTTTGGCTTGAAGCTTGAAATCTTGGCTTGGCTTTAAAAAGCTTGAAATATCAAGCCAGGCCTCTGTTTTATCAAGCCCAAGTCAAACCAAGCCAAACATTAAATATAGCTTGAATTTTCACGCCAAACCAAACCATCCGATATCAAGTAGCTTGGTCAAAAACAAGCTTTTCCAAGCTTTTAATAATAAAATTCAAATAAATTTGTACCTACCTGTCGAATATTTTTATAATGATTTTATGGTTTTAGTCTTTATCCAATGTTCTTGTATTTTACAAAATATCGGTCTTTACAGTTAGAAATCATATTATTATCATATTAAGAAAATACTTATTATTATTTCAAATTATTAGTTATTTATATATGTGTGTATATTCTTAAATTAACTAATTAAATAATTAAATTCTAAGCATACAATTTTGAAAAATAAGTTTTAATATTCAAAATGAACTTTAAAAAATATTATTAAATTTTACACGTAAAATAAATAATTACTTACTCAAGTACCGGGTACCAAGGTCACAGACAAACCCAAGGTGCCAAGGTTTAAGAAATAGGCTTGAATTATCAAATTGAAAGAATTTTTTAAATTTATTTAATTGTATTTGAGGAAAAACTAATTAATGTTCATTAATATTGTTGAGTTTATTGAATACCAAGCGCCAATCTTTAAAAAATATGTTTAAAACTTAATTAAATAAATGACGTGTATTTAGGTACTAATTAATTTCATTGTTGCAAAAAATATAATATTTAGTGCAATTGCATCAAAATCTCTACCTACCAGAATTGTTTGAAAGTCCCTTTGTCCCAACAGTAACCTTGTTATCAGTTACAGAAACATTTTTAGAAGAATTTACACAATACATTATTGTTACTGTGAAGTTTTTTGTTTGTTTATTAAATTATTTATATAAAATGTAAATCAAGATTTTGTAATAAGATTATTGTAAAAGAGTTTATAGAACATCTCAAACCATGATATTCAAATAAACCGTATTCAAATAAAGGATTCAACGAACATTAGCATATCGTCGGCCGACTATTGGAATGTACTATGTCCACAAATATTACTTTTGAGAAAAACTGCTTCAAACATATAAAATTTTACTGTAAAGAATGGATAATGAATACACACGTTTATTTTTTTATTTTTTTTTTTTTGTTTGTATAGTTTCATTTTCTTGACTTTGTACAAAATTTGTTAAATTATAATTTTTAAATATTTTCGAAATATAAAAGGACCTAGTTGGATATGGTTCAAAATTACATAGTAAATTTATTTTAAAAAATCCAATACAGAGACTACTTGTACGATGTCCACATTTTTTATTATTAGGAGTACTTTTACTGTACTATGTCCAGAAGCATGTGACAGAATCATGAAATCTTATTGGCTCTGAACTTGACTCAAAACAATTCTTAGTATATGCAATTTTAAAGAACATGGTATAGAACTGTAAGTCTGCTTAAAGTACAAGAAGCACCGAATTTGAATAAATTTGTTTTTTTCAAAAAGTGGACTTGATACATTCCAATAATCAGCTGACGATATATTCTTTAGACAATTTTCAACAAAAAATCAAATAAACCTATATTCTATATCTTCTCCTAAACAACTGTCACATACCCCATACCTCACACATATTTTATTTATATTATATACATATATACAGGATGTTCATTTTAAATGTGCTACCATTGCTATCTCGAGAACTATAAGAGCTACAAAAACGGATAAATAGGCAAACAATTTACAAGTTATATATATTACAAGACAAATTTAGAGAACAGAAAAAAAATTTTTTTCGACCAGTGGTTCTCAAAATACGGGACTCTACTTTTTTATTTTAAATGTGAATGTAAAATTTTAAATTAATTTGATTGAAATATGATATTACTAAGAGTGCCATGAATGGAAAAACTGAATACAAGTAATTTTTTAACCTGGAATTATAGTGCTCTGAATGAAATAAGTGAATATTTTGTTTTGTTAAGTGATCATAACTGTCAAGTGAAGTTCAAAATCTTTTAATTTAATTTTAAAAATGTATAATTTTACTCACATTGAAAAAGTTGAGATGTTTGAAACATACATTTTATCAAGAAAAAATTCGCGAGCTGCAGTTAATATGTATAGGGAACGATATCCTGAAAGAGTAGTACCGTCGCGGAAATATTTCCGAAAACTTGACCTAATATTACGTGGTAATACTACTGCATTTATACATAAACCCAGAAGACCGGTGGATGAAAACAATGAAATAAATGTTTTGGCATATTTTGAAGCCAATCCAAGAGCTTCTGTACGAATGGCCTCTGATGAATGCAGATTAAGTGTAGGGACGGTGCATAAAATTTTTAAAACGACACAAGTATAAGCCATACAAATTCCATAAAGTTCAACACTTGTAACCTGGTGATTATGACCGCAGACTTGAATTTTGCCATTTAATCATTAATGAAGGAATTGATATTTTAAAATGTGTTATTTGGCCGGATGAAGCAAATTTTTCCAATAATGGAATGTTTAATGTAAAAAATAAACATTATTGGAGTTCCGAGAATCCTATCATGGTACGTGAAAGAAGTTTTCAAAGAAAATTTAATATAAATGTTTGGTGTGCAATTTTGCACGATACAGTGTTTTTTCACATGTATGAAGGTACTCTAACTGGAGATCGTTACTTAGAATTTTTAAGAAACAGATTTGATAATTGGATGATCTGCCATTAAATGTCGTTAGAAATCTACACTTTCAACAGGATGGAGCACCAGTCCATAATTCTCGTGAAGTAACCGCGTACCTGAATGAAACATTTCCAAATCAATGGATTGGTACCAAAGGACCCTGTAAGATCACCCGATTTAAACCCTTTAGACTTTTTCTTATGGGGTTATTTAAAAGATAAAGTCTACGATACTGTGCATCAGAATCTACAACAATTAAAAAACAGCATTGAAAATATTTTGAACAATATTGACGGAAGAAAATTAAGATTAGTTAGAAATAGTTTATTTCATAGAGTACAGTTATGTATAAATGAAAATGGAGGCAATTTTGAACAGTACTTATAAATTTATAGGAGTTTATTTTATTTTTGTAAATATTTCTTCATTATAATTAAATATTAAAATAAAAATTATAACAGTTTTTTTCATTCATTATCCTTTTATTCACTTCTTTCTATCATGGCACTCTAATTATGCGTAAAAAACACATGTACATATTCAGTTTTTCCATTCATTGCACTCTTAGTAATATCATATTTTAATCAAATTAATTAAAAACTTTATATCTATTTTACTCAAAAAAATCGTTATGTTATATGATAATATTATATCATTGAATTCAGAATTAAATTCTCTATCGAATAAGCAAATAAAAAAAATATATTCACATTTAAAATAAAAAAGTTGAGTCCCGTATTTTGAGAACCACTGGTCGAAAAAAAAATTTCTGTTCCCTAAATTTGTCTTGTATAATAGAAATTGTTTGCCCATTTAACCGTTTTTGTAGCTCTTATAGTTCTCGAGATAGCAATGGTGGCCCATTTAAAATGAACACCCTGTTTATAATAATAATAATAATAATAATAATAATAATAATGATAATAATAATAATAATAATAATAATAATAATAATAATAATAATGTAATATAATAACATACTCGTATATAAGTAATATTTTATTTGTAAAATATTGTAGCAGTACGCGCCAGCTTGACAACGGACGATGGTCAACTGGATGTCTCGACATATGAGTGATGATCAACTGAGCTACATATACTTAATAATTTTACTCGCTTAGCAGGCATACAAGTTGCTAAATTTTTGGTAAAAGGAAAAATAGCTGAAAGAGACACTCTGAATTTTCTAAACAAACATTAACATAACCTAACGAACAATTGTGTAATTATATCCATACTAATATAATAAATGCGAAAGTAACTCTGTCTGTTTGGTATAGAGATAGATTGGACTTTGAAGACGGACATAGGCTACTTTTTATCTCGAAAATAAAACTTAAAAATCTGATGTGGCCAACACATGACCTCCCGCCAATTCCATGTTTAAAATAGCAGTGAGTTTTAAGTAAAGTATCATTACCGGTTAATCGTTTGTAAATAAAATCTAATTTGTTGTCCAATAAATAGAAAAGTCTGTAATACGAAATTTTGGATTGTTTTATTGTTTTTTCTCAAAAATTTGTTAGAGCTCCAAATTAAGTACTACATCCGATTTATCATATATGGTTAAAATCTAATATGTTGTTTCAAATTATATATGAGTTTTAAATACCAAATTTGAGAAGTTTTGGATCATATTTTAATAGGCTTTAAGGAAAAATCGTCACACATGTACATTCTTATAAAAATCAGCATCATATTCTAGGTGCTCTAAAACGCAATCTTTGTAAAATCTTCGCCGTACATAATCCATTTCGTAAATGTGTAGTTGTAAATTAATATTAATTTATAGTGCTGCAAAAATAGCAATTAGCAAATTTAAATCAGATCATCCTGTTCATCTAACATTTATGTATGATGGAAAATATATTATTTTTACAAACCTTAATAAAATATTTTACTATTATATTCTCATTAACACGGTTTTATTATTAATTTTAATATAATTACTGCCTGTCAGTGACATTTGTTTAAATATGTCAAACCTGTCATTAAAATTATGATTTTGTTTGACGCGTAGGCTAGCTGATATATGGAAATAAATTATATTATATATTCATATTTAAAGTTATTTAGAGTTATTTACTAAATGTTATTATCGTAGAATTGAAGATTAAACCATTATATTCCATTTTAATTAGTAAAAATTGCTAAAAAATTATATTCAATGAATTTTTTACAAGAAAAACTGTTAAAAGCTTGTATAAATGATACTTCCGGTTATCCGATATACACTAAAAACTAATGAGCTCTTCCCATATTAGTATAGAATGAGTATACAAAATTTCAAATTTTTCTGATTGATAGTATTTGAGTAATCGTGTCCACATGATCCACACACACACACAGACACACACACAGACACACACACAGACACACACACAGACACACACACATACATACCTACAGACATCATTGTAAAAATGTTAAAATCGGATTCTGGGGACATCAAAACGTGCTTATTATATAAAATCTCTGTATGCTATTTTTAGCACGATCCCTATACCTCCCTTACCTAGGGTAGCGGGAGGTAAAAAGGTGAAATAGGGATGAAAGTTTGTACCGCTCTATTAGTACAGGTGCACAAGTGAATAATGAATTGAACGTCATTGGCGCATGATGAGTAATTCTTTGGTTAAATGGACAATGAAATTTTTGTCATTGGCGTGTAGCGCAAGATAAAACTTTCGTGAAAAAAATTGAATTATCAAAATTTAATAATCAAAATGAATCGGAAGCATAAGCAAGGTTCTACAATAAATATTTCACAAAGTACAGTAAAAAGGATTCTAGCTGAAAACAGAAAGAAATTTAAGTAATCCAGAATCAAAATTAAATTCTCCGGGAAAGAACAAAATTGAAAATTTTGATTTCCAGGTATTTCTCATATTCTTTCTCACATCTATTACTTTTACAGTTTATTACAGTGTAGTTTTATTTGATTAGAACAAATAAACGTTCAAATACAAAAGATTAAATTTGATTACAACAATGAAAAGTTTTACAGTTAATAACAATGTTGTTTTATTTGATTACAACAATTTTCACCTACAGTAGACTAAATCTGATTGCAATAATAAAAATAACTATCACACAAATTATTGTCATCATTGTTGACTATATTGATTATTGTAATAAAAAAAAAATAATTGTGATTTTGATTTTTTACTTCCTTGTACGAAGTAAAGGAAGTATTGTAATCGCGAAAAATTTCGGTTTCCAGATTTTAACGGAAATATCCATTTTGAGCATCCCTGAATCCATTTTGACTAATTTCGTCGTGACGTCTGTACGAACGTACGTACGTACGTACGTACGTACGTATGTACGTATCTCGCATAACTGAAAAACGGGAAGCCGTAGAAAGTTAAAATTTTGTATTTAGAACTGTTATAACATCTAGTTGTGCACCTCCCTTTTTGGTCATTACATAACTTGCGGAAGTGGTACTTTACTTGAAGCCTGTAATAGATTTTAATGAAAAACTATATTAAAATATAATCCAAAACTTTTCAAATTTGGTATATAAGACTTTTATATTAATGGGAATAACGTAATAAAATTTAGTTAAAATGGTCTGTCCGGAAGTGGTACTTTACTTGAAGCCTATAATAGATTTTAATGAAAAACTATATTAACATATAATCCAAAACTTTTCAAATTTGGTATATAATACTTTTATATTAATGGGAATAACATAATAGATTTTGGTTAAAATGGTTTACCCGGAAGGGGTACTTTACTTGAAGCCTATAATACATTTGAATGAAAAACTATATTAAAATATAATCCAAAATTTTTCGAATTTGATATATAAGACTTTTATATCAATGGAAATAACAATAGATTTTGGTTAAAATAGTCTAACCGGAAGTGATACTTTACCTGAAGATGTTATCAGTTTTTCTTGAAAAAAATGGTGTTATTTTTATTTTAGTAATAAATGCTGCAAATAAAAGTTTTAGAGAATTGAATTCTGCGTCGGAAACATCAATTATGATTAAATTAGCTCTTTGTATTTTCTAATTAAGTTTGCTATGGATTAGGACAAAAAATAACAAAAAAAAAAGTTGATGTCAAATACGTGTAATTTTATGATTGGGTCTGTTATAATACATATTTTAATTATTAACAAAATATGTATAGTGTAACAGGCGTACAAGGAAGTCATGTGCTGTCCACATCAGATATTTCTTTATTTAATTGTTAATATTAAATCCATACTAATATAATAAATGCGAAAGTAACTCTGTCTGCCTGTCTGTCTGTTACGTTTTGACGCCTGAACCGTTGAACCAATTTTGATGAATTTTGGTATAGAGATAGATTGGACCTAGGAGAAGGACATAGTCTACTTTTTGCCGCGAAAATAAAACTTGAAGGGGTGAAATAGGGAATGAAAAATGGTATGTTCGAACCCATCATTTCTCCCGCTGAACCAATTTTGATGAATTTTGGTATAGAGATAGATAGGACCTAGGAGAAGGACATAGGCTACCTTTTGTCGCGAAAATAAAACTTGAAGGGGATGTAATAGGGGACGAAAGTTTGTATGGAGAACCCATCATTTCTCAAGTTAGGGATATAAAAATTCTTATTTATGCTTTTGGTAAGAAATAAAGTATTTTAGCGTTTTTAAAAATCATCCATCAAGGCGGTACGATAGGGGATGATTTCAATTATTTTCTTATCTATAGTAAAGTTTTAACCATTAGCAGATTTTTGATATTTGTCGGAGAGATAGCTTGCATCATATGTACATAAGTAAAAGTACCCGAGACATGTTTAGAAAAGGCGCTTTTAGGTGCGGTGCGGGGATCGGGCGGAGTCTGTTACATGTACGATGCGAGGCACGTTGCCGGCTCCCTACGCAGCGTATGTCTCCGAAGTAAATGTGAAAAATTACTAGTACACGTGTAGCTAATCGTTATTTTAGCTTTACCCGTGTGAAGCCGGGGCGGGTCAGCTAGTATATATATATATATATATATATATATATATATATATATATATATATATATATATATATATATATATATTATTTTATCGCCCAATCGCCGTTGTCCAGTTGACGGTGTCCGCTATTTTTCGAGATAATTGAAATTAACTATACCTTACTGGCATACTAGGTACCTAATGTTTGTTTTATGTACAACGTATCCCAAATTGCGGCGCGCGGCCTTCTAAAATTAACCAACATAATTACCTCAAATAATTAAGTATAAATTATTTTTTCTTCAAACGTCATAAAAATGGCATATTTTATGACTTGATTCCCAAGGTAGAAATGAAATAAATAAATATACATAGCAACCATATAAAATGAGTGAATAAGAAGTGTTTTATAAAATAGAAACCTGTTATATCACCCCAAGTTGCACTATACACTAGATGACTTAAAAATAAAGATACTAAAAACATCCAACAGCTGTCAAATTTAAATTGATAACCTACAAATTGAAATATAAACAGTGTATATATATATATATATATATATATATATATATATATATATATATATATATATATATATATAAATAGCAAACTTACATATTGGTAATGACGGTAAGAATAATTAGATTTAAAGTGATAACAAAAGTTTATATTGTTTTTCAGCGATTCCTCGACATATCACATCCTTGAGTAACATTGTTGAACTTCCATTCAATTGAACAACTTCAAGGGCGGTACATGGCTATACTTCAAATTCTGATATAATTGCACATAAGGATTGTACAAAATTGCATAGTTTTTATTTAAATGTCAAAACGTGAAAATTTTCACTTGAATGTTTGTAACAAAAAGTGAACAAATACGAAAGTATCCATAGCAACAGAGCAATTGAAATCAGCAAACGTCCTTCACGTAAAATATTTATAATTATTGTAACGTCAAGTTGTAATTATTTTATTTAGATACGTATGTTTGAATAAAAAATATAATGTGTCATTCGGAGTAAAAGTGTCATTGTGTGCCTCGCATGTAACTTACATGCTCGCCACACAAAGAATCACTTTTACTCCTAATAACACAATATACTATTATTTTTCTTTTGCACTTTTTTTTATACCAAAAGTATTAATTTTATATTTTAAATTACATCTATTTGTTTAATAAATTTTATTGTAAAATTTTATTTTTTATATGATGAAACTGTTGACATTTATGCTTCGTTTATATGTAATCGTAGTGTCGTCATAGTGACCGTCTATATTAAATATTTGTAAATATCACCCTTACTTCAACTTTAAGATTTTAGTATCTCTGTATTTTTAAACTAATTAACTACTAGTATATCCGTAGAATGATAATTTATTTATACAAAATATCTGATGTGGCCAACACAAAACCTCCCGCTATTTAATTTTTATTAATTTAAATACATACCTACGTATTTAGTAATGCTTCAAACTATTTTATGTTCCATTACATATAACTATTGCTTTATTTACGATTTTCTTTATTAGTTAGTATTAGTTTTTTGACAATGACGTTTACCTGTCAGTTACATTCATTTTAAAAATAAACTGTGTAACAAAGGAATTGTGTTTATCTTAGGCTTCGGGATTAAAAAAAGAAAAGTGATTTTTAAATTTATCTGTAAAATATATAGGAAAAGTATTAATATATACCTGTACAAAATTCAATAATCTATAAAGTGCCATTTCAGGTTATCCGATTTACACCAAAATCTAATGGCATCTATTCCTATTAGAATAGGGCAGAAATACAAGGTTTCAGAATTTTCTGAATGATAGTATCTGAGTTAAAGTGCAAACAAAATTCGTACACACACACATACACATATACAGACATCATCGTGAAAATGTTAAAATTGGATTCTAGGGACCTTAAAACGTGGTCATTTACTAAAATCTCGATATGTGATTTTTAGCACGATCCCTATACCTCCCTTACCAAGGGCAGCGGGAGGTAAAAATATATGAATATAAATAACACTATCTTATACACATGCGTAAAGAATTTTTTGCATGAAAAAGCTTGAAAAGTGCGTGTGTGGTGTGTGTGTAAAAGTGGAAGAAAACAAAATATATTAGAACACCTCATTGGAGTCACATATATTGATCTTTTTCAACACTTATAAAATATATTATGTTAAAATAACTCTTGTGGTCAATAATTATAAATATATGTGGATGATAAGCAATTTAATAAAATAATTTATTAAAGAAATACGTTTTTATAGCCCAAGAAAAATTGCCTGGCGTGGCATCCGAGGTAGTATTATAAATTCAATCAAGTGTTGTTACATAACTTCCGTTGTTTCGTTATTTTTTGCATTAATGAATTTGGATTAAATATGTGACGTAGATATCAGGAAACTCGATCATTTTAAAAGCTAATAACTTTTTTAAAATATAGACACACCCACACACACGGACATCATCGTAAAAATGTTATAATCGGATTATACGGACCACTAAAATCTGTATATGCGAATTTTAGCATGATTCCAATACCTCTATTAGCGAGAGGTAAAAAACAATCATGTTGTATTATTAAAAAATACAATGGCGCATTATTAAAGTATTTCATTTTTATTAAATACAGAAATCATTGAATTAAACTTATCTGATAATATTAAAAATAAAATTGTAATAATGAAGTATCGGATTGAAATATATAAATTATTAAAATAATTCATTTTCTTTAAATTTGAAAGGTGTAATGTAAAAATAAAAAGCCAAGCCTTCCGAATTTAATAAAAATATAATATTTAAATCATTTACTATTCTATTTTTAATAATATACTATCCAAATGTGAATAAATATATAGGGTGTTCCATTTCAAAATATACTTACATACAGGGTGATTGATTTTTCATTGTCCAGCTTATATCTTCTAAAATATTAAAGATACAAAAAAAAGTTATATAAAAAAGTTGTTTAATACAACTTGATCTATAATTTAGCATATACATTTTTTTCCCAAGGCCTACCAATTTTTTGGAAAAATATTTAACTTTAATTTTTTAAATGGAACACCCTGTATATTTTGAAAGAATAAGATTCTTAATAAATTTCTCTTTACAATTATGTGTCACAAGTAAGGATTTACCTTTAAATTATGTCCTATAAAGCAAATAGAAATATAATAAAAGTAGGCTATGATATTCTATTGTTTTACCTGTAACTTCTGTCACATATGAACACTGGCTACGTAGGTATTTTCCTTTGAATAAAATTATGTCTAATAAAGCAAGTAATAGAATTGATGATTTACAGAATTATTAATACTTTTATTTAAATATCAAGTAGCAATCTCTGACATATGTTACTGGTATAAACAATAGAATATCACAGCCTACTTTTATCGTATTTCTATTTGCTTTATTAGACATAATTTAAAGTTAACCCTTACTTGTTACACATCATTGTAAAGAGAAATTTATTTAGAATTTTATCCCGTAAAAATATACAGGATGTTCTATTTAAAAAAAGTTAAATATTATTCTGGAAAATTGGTAGGTCTTGGAAAAAAAATCGTTTATGCTAAATTATAGACCAGGTTGTATCAAATCACTTTTCTATATAACTTTTTCCTGTATCTTTAATATTTCAGAAGATATAAGCTGGACAATGAAAAATCAACCACCCTGTATACCATTAATTAAAATTGGAACACTTATAGAAAAACCTGTAATGCAGATGTACAATAACATTTTAATTAATATAAACTTCGTTTGAATTTTTTTCATAATAATTAAAATAATCGAGTTATAAATGAAGAACAGACCATAAAAAAATATAAAAATGATGTTAAAATATAAATCCTCAAATATAAAATTATTGTTACGCAAGGATTTACTGTAGTTAATTAATTTGTTTGTGTATACGTAATACATTGTTTATATAGGTTGGAAATAATAATTTGGGAGTTAGTTGTATTTGATATGTGAGAAGAGGAACGCTATTCAGAATAAAGGGAGTGTTTATTTCATACTTGGTTTTTCCTATTTTCCTAGTAGTCCTAATATTATACATTTATTCGAATGAAACATTGTTTCCAAAGATGCAAATAAGAATTTATTATTGTTAATTCGCACCAAAAAAGAAAATATAGCAATTTTGAAAAGTGAAATAGGTACTACACTACATAAATTACCATAATGCTATATAACTATACCGCATAATTACGTTTTATAAATATAAACAAGTACAAGGTTCATGTAAAGTAGGTAGTTGTGGTTTTTGTTTTTAGCAATAAATTATTCAAATATTCCTTTGTATTCTTATAGACACGCAACAAAAAATAGAATAGGTGTGAATGTGTAAATTTCATAAATTATTTTTTAATAAATAAAACAGAGTGTTAACTTTATCAATTTTGAGTATACATGTTAAATTAATTAACTATTTAAAAACTTCACGCAGCTCTTTTTGTTAAAAATTTAGTATCGGAATATATTCCACAATTTTTTATTAGAACTAATAGTTTGCAAATATGTATAGAATTTAACTTGTAGATGGATTTTTTTTTCATTTCGTATTACCGTATTTATTAAACTCTAACAAATTTTGTTGTGTTTATCAAAATATTTCCTAAACAATTTTTTCATTAATTGCTAAATAACACGTAACCATAATATATAAAGTAATAATTTTTAATATATCCTTTTCAACGCATAGCATTTAACCTGGATAAAATTAGATAAATAAAGCACTTATCATAAACCCACTTTTTCTTTATTAATTAATTTGTTGAAGCGTTATCATATATAATAAATTTTCTTTTAAAAAGCGGGCAATTAAGATAAAGTTGATTATTTAAGTTAATTTATTTACATACTAGTGTATAATTTTTCTACATAAAACGAAATATTTATGATCGTTTGGAAAGGTAATTTGTAATTCTAATAATTATATACGTGTATGTATTCACATATCGAAATAAATTGCATCATTTTAACCATTAGAATATAAATTTGTAAAGCAAAATCTGCAATTATAAAGAATCAAGAGAAAAGTTACAAAAAAATATTTCATATTACATAATATGATTAATAAATATCTATTTTGCCGATTTTTTTTTTTATATTGAAAATGTTGGCTTATGATCTTGCTCTAACCTCTAACACATTATAACGCAAGCATATGAAACAGAACTAGAAAAACCGCTAGATGACAGTGGCAACCGACTAGTAAATATTTTTGGAATGTATATTAGATACTAGAATTCCATTGTAATTGTAAAGTTGTAAAATAGGTACTACTCGTACAAAATATTGTTTGGGGCAAACTACTAAACAATAAAGAAAAAATATGTACTACCGTCTTGCGTCTTGCCAGATAGCGGTTTATCATCATTGTCTGGGATTTAATAATAAGAAAACACTTTATTAGCTTTAATAATAAATATATTAAATAAAATAAAAATGACGTAAAAATAATATAATGGTTATTTAATTTTTATTTATTTAATTCAATACAAGAGGGTTAATGCCCCAATTACAGGATTACAATGTAATATAAAAATATTTCATCCCAGATATACAAAATACAAAAATATACATAAAAAAAAATTCAGAAAAATTAATATAAAATAATATAATAGTTGAAGTTTACAGATGTTTTTGATACAAAATGTAAAGACCGTCGGTCGATTTTACTGTTTAATGGTCAAAAGGAAACTTTTTACATCTCATCATAATCTGTAGGGGCTACAGTGGAAAAATCTATAAACTAAATACTAAATAAATTTGTAAATTTGCATAATAAACTGTACTACTCCTCACGTTTCAGATTGTAAACACATGATACTCGCTGTACTTTGCTCTAGACGGCAAATAACTTGTAAGGATAGATTCTTTCAATACTGACGTGACTTTATATTTCTAATTTTATTTCCTGTCCTTTATTCGTCCTTTATTAGTATAAGCATTAAAAATTATTTATTATTTATTCGTCGTATATATTAACCAAACTTACTTTGATTAAAAATATTTTATGTCAATGGTAAATTTTAAATTTATTTATGATAAAATCTTTCACCCTTGGCAGGTTCGTAAATTTTTAAAGAGTATGAAGTACCTATGTTGTTGTCATGAGTTAAATTTTATATTTGTCTGTTCTTATTTAACCTATTTAAACATAACACAAATATGTTTGGATTTTAATTAATCAAACTCAAAATTATTTATTGTAAGTTTTTAAAAAATTTAAAATTTGAAAATTATTCGCATTTCTCAAATAGCGCAAAAGTGACTCCTAATGGTATTTACTCAACGATGTCATTGTAACAGCAGGTAAACACCCTCAACGGTACAGATATGTAGTCTTCTGATATTTGCGAATAAAAATCTAGATTGGCAAACCCAGAAAGGGGTAATAAGCAGTGATGACATTTCTATTGTTTGATTTTTCTTATAACTTGACTATATTTATTTACTGATAACTAGTTCTTACGTACATAAGTTTTATCAATATAAGTTTTATACATCATTTCATTCCATATGTTACATTATCCACTAATTTGTTATTACCTACTTGAGTATGACTTACATATGTCAATTATAGTATAAATTATTTAAAAAACGCTACATGATGTTTACGTTAATTTACGTAAGTCATACAACAGTTTAATTTGTTCTCAACATAATATCTCTATGTATGTTACTTTACTCATAATTTACTGTTTATTAAAAATAATCATAATTAGTGATGCCGCAAGATCCCGGATTTTCTATATCTCGTCTCGAATTCCTCGAATTTTCGAGACGAGATTAACCTTATTCTCGAAATATCGAGATGAGACGAGATTAATGCCTTCGAGATTTGCACGAGACGAGAGGTAAATATTCGAGATCTCGAATGTGCGATTTTTTGTATCATGTAAATATTTCTAATTAAATTATACAAAATAAAATATTTCTCGGTATAAATAAATATGTTTTCTCTTCATTTACATTCATGTTAATTTATTCATTGTAGATTTTTTGGGTTTTAGTAAAAAGAAAATAAAAGTGACACCTATGGTATACTTTCACCTTCAAGTGCCTGCACTTTATCAATATATAATCATATTACCAATATTATTATTATTATTATTATTATTATTATTATTATTATATATATATATATATATATATATATATATATATATATATACATATACAGAGTGTAAATTTTAAAACGGGTCATAAGGCTATAACATAGAAAAACAGTTTTGTAGACGCCAAAAGTTTCTATATTAATTTATTGAAAAAAGAATTAGTGCATATTACAAAGAAAAAAAATTCGAATTTTTTGATACTAAACACATTACATTTTTGATTCATATAAAGGCAGAAAATAAATTAAAAAATTTGCACAATTAAGAAAAAATATTAATATTATTAGCCTTGAAACTGACAGTAACAAAACATTGTCATCTTTTAGAAACAAAACAAAACTATTTTTGACTTAAGGCTGTCATTGATAAACTTTTTTTGGACATTATTTGTTAAATTATTATTATTTTCGTTTTATTATCAAGAAATCATGGATAATTTGTCCCATGAAGAAAAATTACAAATTATTTTTTGTAGTTTTTCTCGTTTCTTATAACTTATTTCTTATTACATGTAGATCATCTTTAATTTGTAAATACCTATTACAATTAATATAATTGTTTCTTAAATAAATATCCTGGTGTTTTCTTCATTTTGTGTTATTTTATATTAGTTCATAAATTAATAACTTTAATCTTTAATTGTCCGCTATCATGTTATTAAAAGATGACAATGTTTTGTTACTGTCAGTTTCATGGCTATGGTTATTTTTTCTTAATTGTACAAATTTTTTAATTTATTTTCTGACTTTATATGAAACAAAAATGTAATGTGTTAGGTGTTAAAAAAATCGTAATTTTTTTTTATAATATGCACTAATTCTTTTTTAAATAAATTAATATAGAAACTTATGGCGTCTAAAAAACTTTTTTTCTATGTTATAGCCCTATGACCCGTTTTAAAATTTACACCCTGTATATATATATATATATATATATATATATATATATATATATATATATATATATTATAATAATCGTTTGTTTAGGGACTGTGATATTGCGTATATTTTAATTAAGCATTTTTATTACATCATAGTAATATTTCATCCTTTTCATTTCACTAAAATACTTAGTTTAAAGTAAGCTATCTTATAATTCTTGAAGTGTAAAATTCACCAATAATGAAAATTGACTTCCACAGTAAATTTAATTACGTGAAAAAATGCAACGCGTTTTTTTGACAGCAATAATACAAATGTCATAAGAATAGAGAAACTGATTCGAATTTGTTCATTTCAATAAATTTACTTGACAACTAAATTTTAAGTGGAGCTTAATTTTTTTTATAAAACCGTCCCTATGAATAATTACACAGATCTTTTATATACTTTGTTCTATTACCTTAACGATCGTATTTCTCTATTAACTAAATATTTGGGATAATTATTGGAGAGTACACCACAGGAGTCACTTTTGTGCCATTAGAATTCGAAATATTTTTTTGGCATCGGTCGGGAGCGACACCGGTGCCTCAAATTCGCGACCAGACACTCAGGTTCGCGGCCACGAGACCCCATAAATTCTATTCTGGTGTTTTTTCCTCCCGCTACCTTTATTCAAATACTATCAATCAGAAAAATTTGAAATTTCGCACACCAATTCGTTACTAATTAGATTTTAGTGTACACCGGATAACCGGAAGTATCACTTTACAAGCTTTTACAGTTTTTCTTGAAAACATACATTGAATAAAAATTTTCAGCAACTTTTACTAATAAAAACTGAATATAATGGTACAATCTTCAATTCTACGATAATAGCATTCAGTATATAACTTTCAATATAATTTATAAAATAATTTATTTTTATACATTATCTTGCCTGTGCGTCAAACAAAAACATAAAACTTTAATTACAATTTTGACATATTTAAACAAATGTCGCTGTTAGGAAGCAATTACATTAAAATTAATAATGAAACCGTGTTAAGGAGACTGTAGTAGTAATATATTAGATTTTAATGAAGTTGATTAAATTTTAAGTAAAATTGGAGAACCGGAAATGGTACTTTACTTGAAACCCGTAACAGTTTTCAATGAAAAACTATATTAAAATATAATACAAAACATTTTATATTTAGTATTCAAGACTTTCATATTAATGAGTACGACATATTAGATTTTTGCTAAAATTGATAAACCTGAAGTGGTACTTTACTTGAAGTTCTGAAGATTTTCTTGAAAAGATATATTAAAATATGATCCAAAACTTCTCATATTTGATATTTAAAAGTCGTATATGATTAAGAACAAAATATTATACATTTGCCTATATATGATAAACTGGACGTGGTACTTAACATGGAGCTCTTAACATATTTTAGAGGAAAAATATATAGTATAATCCAAAATTTCGTATTACAGACTTTTTATTTATTGCAACAACAAATTAAATATGTTTACAAATGATCAACTGGAAGTGATATTCTACTTAAAGCTCATTGCTATTTTAAACATGGAATTAGCGGGAGGTCATGTGCTGGCCACATCCGATTTTTTTTTACTAAAATACTTATCAGTAAACTTACTGTCAGTTGTCTATTTTACAGGATTAGAAATATTTAAAAGTATATTTATTTAATCACTATTTTCAAAACTTTTCTCATCATTTATGTTTGAGTAAGTTTTCTGTTTCTTGGGCACCAGAAAAAAAATATTCTCAGAATAATAATATTACGAGATGCTAGTGGTTTCGGCTCTAATGATATTTGAACTATTTTCTAATTCTTCATTTTGACACGATGTTAATGCTTTTTGCTCTTCATTTTGGCCATTAGGTTTTTGAAAAAAATATTAATGGTTGGAATATATTCGAAAGTTTTTTCTTCTCGTCTTAAATTGCGTATAATTTTGATATCCAGATAATTTTTGGCATCGTTGAATTTGTTTATATAAAAAACTAAAAGAGATTTTTTTATCAAATTAAATTTACGACAAAATTACAGAATTACTGCAAATATAATCGAAGAATGTCCCCTGATTTTTATTATTATGCGCGTGTTTAGCATTTAAAATACTACAATTTTGGGGAAAGAATACCTGTATTATACACGATAGTAGTGATATAAAAAAAGTAAATTCGTATTTACGAACTAACTTCGATTTTCTTTTCTTGTATTTTGCATAAAATTTATATCTGTATTTTGAATACATTTCAGCGTCACTTTTAAAACTTTTTCACTTTCCGGCCGGCACACGTTAGAAGTTTGTATTTCAATAACAAATTGTTCATGTATTCAATTTGTAACTTATTTTTCAACAACAACATATTTTTGTATACTTTTATTTAACGATAATGCTATAGGCATAAGCAATTCAATATTTGTTATAAATGTATTCAAAATACCTACTATTTGATATTTATTTATTTGCTAAGAAAACCAACAGTCAAAGACCAATAACAGGTTCCCACGGAAAATTAACACACAGAAGTACAGCTATACATAAATAACAATAATAAAAATAAATAGTGTTTAACAAGTGACAAATTGAAAACCAATATTAATTAAGAGAGTTCCTCAATAATATTTGTTTTAAACTTATTTAATGAAAGATGGAACATGTCCAAATGCGAGAATTTTGAGTTATAAGTACTCATTCTATTTATCGGTGAATTCTTATTGTTATTAGTGTTAATTAGCGAAACAAAAAATAAGTAATTAGATCTAGTTTGTTTACCAGATACATAAAAGTATACAGAAAATTATTGAAAAATTTATATAAGAATAACATGTCCACAATAATCCTTCTATTTTGAAGAGACAACATTTGAAAGTGTTCCAACTTGCACGAATAATTTTTGATGCTAACATGAAATTTAAAACACAAGAATCTAACAAATTTTTTCTGAACATTTTCTATTAACATAATGTTTCTATTATAACAAGGGTTCCAAATAACAGAGGCATATTCAAGTTTAGATCGAACAAGAGAATTAAAAAGACAAATAATGGAATCAGGCCTTCTGAAATATTTACATCTCATAATAAATCCTAGAATTTTAAATGACTCTCTGACCATTTTGTCAAAATGAAAATTTATTTATTTTTTTATTTATTTATTTTTGTTATTTGGGAAACCAACAGATAAATCCATTTACAGGTTTCCTCGGTATACATATACTATTACAATTTGAAAAATTACAAACACATAAATTTAGCACAAAATAAAACAAAAGAAAAATATCGCTTGAAATTTTACAAATACAATACAAACAATAAACATTGAACGTAATTATACATCATTTTTGTAAGTCTCGTTTAAATTGAAATAAAGTTGAGCAAAAAGGATCTAAGTGCTGAAAATTTTCGTTATAGCATTGCATAAATCTTTGCACAGGAGAGTTCTTATAATTATTAGAATTGTAATTTTTTGTATAGAATAAATGCTTGTTGCGCACTACTACATTTGGTATATGAAAATTAAAGTTAACAAGAATGTCAGGACAATTAACATGATTATTTAAAATTTTATATAAGAAAATCATGTCAGCATTAGATCTTCTTTTCTCGAGGGTTAACATATTTAAAGTGCCTAATGAAAGTTCATAATTACTTTCATTTAGACCAAATTTAAACTTAAGCAGTGAAATAAACTTTTTCTGAACAGATTCTAATCTAGTAATATTACTGGCATACGACGGGCTCCAAACTTGAGAAGCATATTCGACAATAGGACGTACTAAGGTATTAAATAATAGAATAAATGAATTGATGTTATTGAAACGATTAAGTGACCTGTATATAAATCCTAATGTTTTGTATGCTTTTCTAGCTATGGTATCCGTATGTTCGTTAAATAATAATTTGGGATCAAATAAAACACCCAAATCTTTAATTGTTGTTTTTCTTCCTAAAGTACAATTATTCAACCTGTACGAGAAATTGAATACATTTTTATTTCTTGAAAAAGATACCACACAACATTTATCTATGTTTAAATGCAAGTCAATATCAGTACAGAATTGTTGTAAATTAAGCAGTTCGCTTTGTAATCGGATACAGTCTTGTACATCATGAATTGTAGTGAATATTTTCAGATCGTCGGCGTAAAGTGAGAACTTGCAATGTGTAAAACATTTATAAATAGAATTTATATACAAATTGAACAGCAAAGGACCTAAGTGTGACCCTTGAGGAACACCTGATGGTACTGGAAATGATCGAGACTTGTAACCGTTACAAAAAACGAACTGCGAACGATTTCTTATGTAGGAATCAATCCAACGTAATAGAGAGCCATGAATACCATAAGACAACAGAATGGCAATAAGATTATCATGATTGACTCTATCAAAAGCTTTACTGAAATCAGTATACACCACATCAACTTGAACTCTTTTATCCATGCAACCACTGATGAATTCAGTAAAAGGTATTAAATTAATTAAAACCGACTTCTTCTCAGAGAAACCAGTTTGTTGAGGAATTAGGATGTTGTTATAGTCTGGTTTAATTTTATCAACAACAAGAGACTCAAAAATTTTGCCAAAACATGAGAGAATAGAAATAGGTCTGTAGTTGCACATATTATTTTTGTCACCTGATTTAAAAATTGGAGTAATATAGGATACTTTCCATTGATGAGGAAATACACCGGTTTTCAGGGAACTGTTGAATAAAAGGAAAAGCGGGTAAGCAAGATAATGTGCGCAATTTCTTATGAACAGCGGGTGTATTTTATCAGGCCCACACCCTTTATTTACATTTATGTTACATAAGCATTTAAAAATTTCATCTTGACTAATAAATAGATTAGCCGAATTAATAGAGTTGAGATTTGACGTCAGTAACCTGTTAGTAATATTATTATTAGTATTAGTAGAAGTGGTGTATACTGATTTAAAGTACGTAGCAAAGAGATTACTTATATCTTCGCCATTATTTGCTGCAGAGTTATTATAATGCATCGAATTTGGTAGACTGCTATCTTTTTTTAAGTATTTTATGTGTTGCCAAAAATGATTAACATTTGAGTGCAAGTTATCTTCAATATATTTAATGTAATTTTTGTAATCCGTATTCATGCATATTTTCACTCTGTTACGTAGAATTGAAAAGCTATTATACGCATTTTGGTCTTTGAGCAACTTCCACTTTTTATGAAATTTATTTTTCTCTTCAATAATCTTTATTAAGCTTCCGGAGAACCATTTAGGATACTTTTGGTTTTTGTGACGAATGGTAGGGCAGTAAACATCAAAAAGACTGTACAATATATCATAAAATATTTTGACATTGTCGTTTACGTTAATTAAATAACATTTTATAGTCATAAGTCACTCCTAAATCTTTAAGTGTATTTTTATTCTCTAGTACAGAGTTATTGATACTATAATTATATGGGGATAGTTTCACGGTTTCGAGTATAATTTACAATAAAGCACTTTAAGATATTAAGCGACAAAAAATTATCTTTACTATAAGTTTCTAATCGAAATAAATCTGCTTGCAAATTTTCACAATCAGTGTTATTTTGAATAGCTCTAAAAATTTTCAAATCATCTGCATATAAAGAAAAGTTCGAATAACGGAAACAATTTGAAATATCATTAATAAACATATTAAATAAAATTGGTCTCATATGGGAGCCCTGAGGAACACCAGACTTTACAGATATCAAATTTGATTTGAAGCCATTGCAAAAAACCAACTGTGATTGATTAGTTATATATGATTTAATCCACCGCAGAAGTGAACCATGTATATCCAGTAAATATAATTTTTTTATTAACAAGGAATGATGGACCCGATCAAAGGTTTTACTAAAGTCGGTGTAAATTACGTCAATTTGAGTTTTTTTGTCCATACGAGATTTTATGAATTCTGTAAATGGGACTAAATTAGTGAGAACAGACTTTCCAGAACAAAAACCATTTTTCTCCGGAATTATTATACTTTCAAGATCTTTTTTTTATGTATTCCACTACACATGCTTCGAAAATTTTACCAAAAGTAGATAGAATGGAAATTGGCCTATACACAATTTCCAAATAACAGGGAAAACACCAGAAGCAAGGGATTGATTAAATATTATAAATAATGGTTCAACCAGGTAATACGCACAAGTTCTTATAAATTTAGCAGGAATTTGATCTGGCCCACATCCCTTGTTAATGTTTAAATTTACCAATTATTCTAGAATGCATTCTCGATTTAAATTAATTTTACCTAAATTTAAAGAATTAGTGCTGACATTTATATTTATATCATCAGAGACATTTGTATTTACAAAAACAGACTTAAAATATTCAGCAAAAAGATTACTAATTTCTAATCCATTATTTGCCTCCTGATCGTTGTATTTCGAGAATGATTTTGGGTTATTATGTAAGTTTCGATATTGTTAATATATGCATTGAAATCCTCTTTGATTTTGACCTTGATTTTACTTCGTAACGACGAAAATAAAGCATAATCTGACATTCTCCTATATACTTTCCAATTATTATTAGCTTTCTGTTTCTCTCTAATAAGTTTAATCACATGTGAAGAGAACCACAAAGGGTAGTTTATTTTATTCAGGTATTTATTTGGTACATACTCATTTATTAAAGTTTGCAATATACTGTAGAAAGTATCCAAATTCGAATTTACATTGCTATTATTTAGCCTTCTTTGCCAATTGATTGCAGATAATTTATAAATTAACTCTTCATAATTACAATTATTAAAATTTTTCATAGATGAAATGTTGTACGAAAGTTCTTTAGCATTTTGTAAATTTAGCTGCAATTCAATAGGAGGATGATAGTGATCTATATTTGTTAAGGGAGAGTCACATATATCAACTTTACAGATAGATTACAAACATTGATCATGATAATGAATTCAGTGTAAATATGATTTTTATTTGAATTAGGTGGAACATAATAATTAAATTTAGGAGACGAGTCTATGTTAGGAAGGTTATAATCGCCTACAACCAAGAAAGTACTGTTTGGGAAGCGAACACTGATATCACACAAGTTATTAAAATGATCAGAGTATATTTCAGAGGGGGACGATGGGGGAATATAGGCACAGCACAGATGTAATGTGAAACTGGAATGAGTGATGGTAACCCAAATATCTTCGGCTGCTGAACACCATGATTGTTGTAACTTTGTTTTAAATTTGTTTGCAATTAATATTAGTATGCCACCACCATCAGATTTGGACGGATCACTTCTATCGCGCCGATAAAGGAAATATTTATTCAGGTCACAAATTTCGGAATTCACCACATTACTATTTAACCACGTTTCGGTAAAAAAATATTAGATCATAATCTCCAGATGCGATTTCATTGTAAAGATCTAAAAGCTTAGTTTTAATACCCGTTACATTCTGATAATACACATTTAAACTCATTGTAAATAAAAATCAATTGCAAATGTTATTATAGAGAACAGACAACAAAAACATTACTTAATTTTGTTCAGATCTGTAGCACTATTAATGATAATAATGGGAGACGTATCCGTTTTTCGTATATATACATATTTTTGTTGACTTTACCCAAACATATTTATAGTTATTTTCTCTAGCCTTGTTTTTAACTTTGCGCAGCAAAATCTTCTTACTCGGGCTGAGATGTTCGTTTACGAAAATTTTACTGTTTTCATTAAAATCAATTTGGGTAGAATTTAAATTTTTGAGTTTACGTGCATTAGCAATGCAGTTCTTCTTTTTAATTCTTGATGTAAATCGTACGATTATATTTTTATGTTTATTTTTATCGTACGCAAAAGGACAAACACGGTGAATGGCATCTATATCATCTTCTTGAAGGGGATAGTTGACAGTTTTTGCTGAGCTTGGTAACAATATTTATCAAATTATCATTTTCCTTTTGGGGAATTCCAACAATCTCAATATTGTTACTGCGAGAACGTTGCTCTAAATCAGCAACTTTAGCTTACAGTAATTCACATTCAGCTTTTACAGTGTCTATTATTTTTACTTTTTCATTAATGGCCTGTATTTTAGATTCAAAATCATTAATTTTATTACTACAAAAATCGACGGAACGCTTTAATTCTTTTAGTGAATCCATTATATCATTTAGAGTGTAGCTGCTTGTATCAGATGACTGTGGCAGATTTGATGCAGGAGATTTGCATTCTGTGAAAATCCAGAGTAAATTATCGTTAGCTAGTAACTTAATTTTATCGGATTGAGAGACAGATGCACAATTATAGTGAAAAAAAATTATGACAACGCCCGCCGCAAGCCAACCCTGGATTGCTACGATTTACATTAGTTTTACACGTTGGACAGATGTTGACCATTGTAAGTAGTTGTGTTGATTAGGTGCAAAAAGTAACGATAAATGATATGACTTACTTCAGGTGAATAGCCGTTAATAATTTTGTTAAAACTTGCACTCACTGACTGCACTTAACCACAACACTATAAAATATTATATGTAATTTCGAACTTCTCGTAAAAAATGACAATAAAACACTATTTAAATTTATACGTGTTAACTGTACAGAACAATAAACAATACTTATATGTGTTATGATATGTTTGTTATTAAATACAATATTTTTTTAGAATTTTAACAAATCGTACGATATTGTTCTTACATTTTAATGTTACAAAATAATCACTAATTTTCAAATACTTTGAACGACAGTGTCATTTTGCTGATTAAATCAGTGCGTTATACAAAAAATTATTTTTTTCGCAACATTTCTGCGTCCCTAAAATTTTGGCGCCCTGAGATGGCCTAATAGCTAAACCAGCCCGCAATATAACTACTGGGAAATCGTTAAGTCGGCAGTTCTCATCCCTTTTTTGATGCACAAAGCGTTTATGGAAGCCTTTTTGTTGAAGTTTTATTGTTGCAAGATTTGTGACTTTTTCAACTCTTGTTGTTCTAGTTTCATTTTGTGAAACACTCCAACTTATAAATCATTTTCCTCGGACACCTTGTTGAAGTTCCTTTTAGGTACACTAACTTTTCGTGAATTTTCATGTCGGAATTTTCAGTGTTTAATTTTTATCTAAAGTTATTAATATTTTTTGTACTGTTATGAAAATTTTTGCTTAAGCTTTCATTTAAAATACTTATTGAAAAATATTATTTGGTTTTAATTTTTAATTATTAGTGCCAATATCTATTCGAAGATTAAAGTAATGAAGATATATTCACATCGCTAAGGAAGTTTACCACTGGTCACCTCATTGAAATTTTTTATAAAATTTTATTGTAATGTTTTATGGTTAGAATCAAAACTTTGAATTTATTTCTCGTAGTTTATAAACGATCAAATAGAATAACAAATTCAGTAAAGGAGAAATTAAACAAATGCAATTTGTAGAATCCTAAATAACAGTTAATTTTAAAATTAAACTGGTATTTTTCTTAAACGTAACATAATTTCCATAACTACACACTATGCATACAGCGTAAGTACAATAACGGAAATAAAACTAACAGTAAAAGGAGTGAAACGAAAATAGGAAGCCATTTCATGCATTTAACTGAATTAATTCTGCTAATTAATGTTCATAAGATACACTCGCACAATGTTATTCGTTTGTGTTAGTACCCAGCGATTCAGTCACATTGTAGTACCCTGCTGCCCTCATTATCTAGATTATATTGCACATATTGTTACATTTGTTACAAGCTGGATAATTGTAAACTAGATTACTTTTAGATAAAGTTTCCAAGTTTAATAATATTTGTTATTGGATTGTCATTTTATATAAAAAGTATACCTACTTATTTTATTTATTTTTTATTCTTTTATAAAATATATGCAGTAGATAAAAAATTGTAATTCCAGTTTTTGTAAAAAATATTTAATTTGTGTTTCTCGATTTAATATTAACCTCAATTTTAGGCAAGCAGTTCGTATTGATACAGATTAGAGTTGAGGCAATTTTAAAGAGATGTATTTTACTTAATTTAATCTTTTGTTTTACGTCACGTTAAATGGCTTTTTGATTCGTGAATAAAATTAACTCGTAGCCATTTAGAAAAATAAAAAAAATAATGACCTACGTTACTCTATCTTATTGAATAATATTGACAGTTCGATGAAATAATATTATTCAATCGATATGTCAAATTTAAATCTTATCTACCTTTCAAATAGTTGAAACAATTTTTTTCTTTTTTCATATATTAGACCAGAGTTATACTAGTTCTGTATTTTCATGCTGTTATTTTCTTCTTAAGCTTAAACTGCAGCTGAATAGACGGTTTATCTGCTAAATGTCAAATGACCACAATTTTATTAGAACAAAAGGTTGCTGTAATCATGATAAGCAGATTTATCTATGTTCACTTAGTTTTCAATACAAATATATCATCAATATCCTATTAATTTACAGTCGTAGTTAAAGTATAGTATTCTATTCGCATGTAATGACCATTACTCAATCGAATGATTTACATCACTCGCCTTCCGCTTGTGATGCAAACTACAATCTCATGAGTAATAGCATACTTTACATGTTCATTGAATAATATACTATTAGTACTCATTTACATAATCAATTATGAAAAGAGTAATATTGTTTGATTGTAAAGAAGAGGAATACGAAAAAATTACAATTTTTAGAATTGTAGTATTAAAGTTACACACACGAACATAAGGACACACACACACACACACACGCACACACACACACACACACACACACACACACACACACACACACACCTACAGACATCATCGTAAAACTAGTAAAATCGTATTATAGGGTCCCTAAAACGGCTTCGGTGGCTCGATAGTTATGAGTGCGCTCGGGGTTCTGATGGATGTTTATATATGTGAACGTACTCTGTAATGCGGGAAACTGAATTTTTTGACCAAAGTCAGTACCTTCCATATCTAAAGGTGACGAAAGGTAAAAATGGGGAAGTTTAGCGATTTTTTAAATTTTTTTATTCCATAGGTAATGACTTGAAAAATGATGTAACATGTTTTGTTTTTTTATATAATAAAAATTTTAAATGTATCAGAAGAAGAATTTTATGTTCTTCAATAATATTAATAACAGAAATTTTCAAAAAATAATATTTAGAAGATTTTTTTAAAGAAACTATTACATCCGGCAGTCGAATACGAAATATGGGCCATGCCTGAGCTAGTCGCTTGCTTAGTCGCGCTCTCCGAATACCAGCCATAATTTTTAACTTGGACAAAAATTAAATTTTGACATATTGTTGGATTTTCAGAAAACAAATAAAGAAAAGGAATCGTTTTTGTTGTTTATTTGATTAAATTTTTTACATAAAAATTATATTCGTAAAGAATAATAATGTTTTTCTGTTTCGGAAGTAGAATTTCATATTCCAGCACGCTTATTGATGTTAGAAGGAGCTTTATTCTTAAAAGATTTTTGGGGAAATTATGTTATACGTTATGACTGCTTTAAATACATATACAATATTTAGGCAACGAGCAAAATAGAAAACAACTCAAATGTCACCAACCTATTTGCCAAATATATTCCTCAATGGAAATTGTCAACTATTTTTATAAATAAATAAGTAAATAATAATGATAATAATTGTTAATAATAATACAAATAATAATAATAATAATAATAATAATAATAATAATAATAATAATACTTTACTACCCAATGATGAACCAATTACAGGGTATATTAAGAAATATGAATAGTTGAAAAACTAGGACATTAAAATATTGTACATAAATATACAAAAAATATAAATGAGATGTGTTACATATCTTCATATATTGATTGAAATTTCAGCACGTTAATGCACTTAAAATATAAATTGAAGGACTTCAGTGCGACAAGCGACAAGATAAAAAGTGCTTGTATATCTAGAGACCACCTTTGGAACATGGAACGAAATCCGAGATAAAAGAAAAGGAGCATTTAACTTGTTGTGGATTAGCGACCACAGGAATAAATAATGTAAATTAAAGTTGAACCAGAGAAAATAATATTAAAAACACTCGTCCTTTCGCCTACTCGCCGCTGCGCGCTGGTGTCCGAATATCAAACTCGTGCTAGAATAGGTTGCCTTCCATAATGTATGTTTAAATAATTTCAAATTTATGTACATATTATAATGAGGAAGAAATGAAATTGGCAAATTTTTATATTATGTGAATGATCTGTTTGATGTTTTTGGCCATTAGTTATTATAGATACAATTATTGGATATAGAAAAAGAGTCACATGTTAGTCCACGTGCCATACGCTTACATAAACGTTAAAATTATATCAAAATAAATAAAAATATGAAAGAAGGAAAAGTGCAAAATGGGGCAGATTCTCCAAAAGCATTTCCGATTTTTTTCGTTAAAATTTTATTATTGTAATATCATAAGTTCTTATACTTTTGCATTATTGTGAAAAGAACTACTTTAATAAAAAATGAGTTAAAAAATATAATATTCATCGATACTAAACGGGAAGAACCTCGTGAACTAATATTTATTTTTGACAAGTCAATGAATTTAAGAAATTTTTAGTATTTGAGTTTTACATTTGACAACACAGACTTAAACTATGTTGAATTTTCTCATTCTTTTAGTGGAATACCAATACAGCGAGGAAACCTTAGCAGAACCTGAACAATATTTGATACAGTTTTTGAGCAGACTAAACATATTACTAAACTATAACCAATCCATATGTACGATGCAACACTCGTATTGATAACTAAACTATGAAATAATATAAACTCCCTAGGTATCATTATTGATATATTTTCTTCCTAGAGGCCAATTGTTTTACTTCCATCATAATTTTGAGATCAGAGATATAAATATCTTCTCCCGGTGATTTATTCATTTATTTATTTAGTGTTTGGTTTGGAATACAATCATTACAAAATTATAAGTAACTAATGGTAAATAAAATAATAATATCTTAGGCGTGGTAGTAGTTGGAATTGGCGCTTGCGTGTCGAGATTTCCGAGGTCGGTCTACACTTGGAGAGACTAAGTTGATCCAAGATGTGGAAGGTCCCGTTGAAAATTATGTATAGTATTGTATTGTTTATTCCATCTTCGATCGCCGGAAGGTAGTAGTAAAACTGATGCGTCGATACTACTATACAGATGTCTCAATAAGCTTGCTCACTATTGGTAACATTTTTATTTGAAGATATACGAGGTTGGTTAAATGAGCAAAATTGTGCCATTTTATATTGGAAAATTGGTCATGTAGACAAAATAAAAATTGTGTCAGCGGTTCTCAAAATTTGGGACAATATATTTATTTTTTAAATGGAACCATATATTTTTTTAAATTTTATTGGAAATAGTATTTTTTTCTCTTTCCAATAAGGTAATGTTGTTTCTGTACATTTTTTTCAAATAAACGAGTTATTTACGGTTAAAACTTAAAAATTTTGTAAACTGTTTTTATTAGTTTATTTAGCCAAGTAAGCCATGGAAACAAGGTTTGTTTGACGTTTAATAATTTCTCACGTATAGTTCTCTGTGTTTAATAATGTTTAATAACTTTACAAATGAAGAAAAGTTAGATATGATCTTGCTATATGGAAAGTTATATCTAGACACCAGTAACGTAGAACGGTCGGCTCTCTATGGAACTACATATTTTTTATTATCTTATTGGAAAGAGTATTTTTTTCTCTTTCCAATAAGGTAATATTGTTTATGTACAATTTTTTCAAATAAACGAGTTATTTACGTTTAAAATAAAAATTATCTTTTATCAGTTTATTTAGTCAAGTAAACCATGGAAACATTTGTCTTTTATAAAATTATTATTTTATTAACTTATTTTACAGTAATAACAAAACAAAGAAAATATTCAGATTGAAAGCCATTATTTCTTTCGCACATTTCAGCTCTTATGGAAAGAAAGCCGACAGTTCTACATAACTGGTGTCTAGATATAACTTTCCATGTAGCCAGATCATATCTAACTTTTCTTCATTTGTAAAGTTATTGAACACAGAACTTTACGGGTGAAATTATTAAACGTCAAACAAACAAAGAATCAATTGTTTCCATGGCTTACTTGGCTAAATAAACTAATAAAACAGTTTACAAAATTTTTATTTTTAACCGTAAATAACTCATTTATTTAAAAAAATTGTACATAAACAACATTAACTTATTGGAAAGAGAAAAAAATAGTCTTTCCAATAAGATAATAAAAAAATATATGGTTCCATTTAAAAAATATATATTTTGACCCAAATTTTGAGAATCGTTGACACAATTTTTATTTTGTCTACATGACTATTTTCTAATATAAAACAGCACAATTTTGCTCATTTAACCAACCTCGTATCTCTTCAAACAAAAAAGTTACCAATAGTGAGCAAGCTTATTGAGACACCCTGTATATAGGCATTGTGATGAATGTAATGACCAGGGGGTCTATTCTAATTCGTAGCCACATGTGCTATCCGCTATCCGCTATATAAGTTCCACTACTAGCCAACAGATGGGGTTCCCCATCCCGCTACCTGACTTGAATCCATCTGTTGGCTAGTAGTGGAACTTATTAATATTGCCATATGTCAAGTTGACAAGTAGTTCGGCTTTTCAATTTATATTGTAAGTACCTATTTAAATTATAATAATTATTTATAATTTTAACAAATAGCACATGTGGCTATCCGACTTAAATCCATCTGTTGACTAGTAGTGGAACTTATACAGTGGATAGCGGATAGCACATGTGGCTATCCGACTTGAATCCATCTATTGGCTAGTAGTGGAACTTATATATCGGATAGCGGATAGCACATGTGGCTATGAATTTAGAATAGACCTCCAGGAGGTCTATTTTAATTCATAGCCACATGTGCTATCAGCTATCAGCTATATAAGTTCCACTACTAGCCAACAGATGGGGGTCCCCATCCCGCTATCTGACTTGAATCCATCTGTTGGCTAGTAGTGGAACTTATTAATATTGCCAGATGTCAAGTAGTTCGGCTTTTCAATTTTGTGATCAAATACTTGTGTTCGTGTGTTATATCAATAATATTTGATTAATATCTATATATTGTAATCACCTATTTAAATTATAATAATTATTTATATTTCTAACAAAAAGCACATTTGGCTATCCGACTTAAATCCATCTGTTGGCTAGTAGTGGAACTTATACGGCGGATAGCGGATAGCACATATGGCTATCCGACTTGAATCCATCTATTGGCTAGTAGTGGAACTTATATATCGGATAGCGGATAGCACATGTGGCTATGAATTTAGAATAGACCTCCTGGAGATCTTCAAGTTGATGAAAGATAGATATTTTATTAAAAAAAAAAAAAAATTAATTGCCAGTTTTGCTCTCATTGAAAAATATCTTGTCTTCGGATTGTACCAGACTACAAAAAATATTATTTGAAAAATATGAGGTACTCTGTTATGAACCAAATTATCTAACTTTTAGTTTACTTTCTATTTGCTGTTTCCATGGTTGTTATATTTTCTTTACACTGCATAATATTAAGGAATTTGTAACGTCTATTTCTTTGTTATTATTTCCTTTTCCTACATTGTTCTCTTACTTTCTCAGCTATATATATATATATATATATATATATATATATATATATATATATATATATATTTACGAAAGAAAAATATGAGTAAAGCAGCTGTTATTTTAATTAAGCATTGTGTATTTACTGCTTTTAATAAACTAGAGATATATTTTACAGTACTTGGTTACAAATTTATTCGTGAAACGAAGTATGGTAAATAAAATCAATTTCTCGTTTGAAAATCACATTTTATGAGCAATATTGAATCTTTATGCTTTGTGATGAGATACTAGATGAGGTATCTTGGAACCGGAGAAGAACAAATAAGTGGAAAATGGAAAAGCAAATAACGTGATTTCAGAGATGCCCACTCGACGGATCGTAACAAAGAATTTGAATGTTCTCAAAGTGGTTTCTCTGTGAAACGGGTTTTTGTGAGCCCCAATGGCCGGAAATGCATATAGAGGCCGGTCAAAGTTAGTTATCAGGGTAGGACTCCAGTAGAGTAATTTAACTATTAAATCCTTGCGCAACTGGCATCGGATTTTGCAGATGTGCCGTTTTTCTCAACCTACATGTGTAGGTTTTTATCTATTCCAGACAACACGAAGTTGATGAGTAGGTACCTATTCAATAAAAATTAAATTTTACTTTATTGCTATATCCACAGATTATATAAAAATACATACATTTTTTTTTACCTGTTTTTAATTAAAATATTTTCTATTAAATTCTATACGCAAGTGAAAATGTGAAAATTCAGTTTTTCTTGTTTCAAAAACACAGGTAAAATATATAAAATAATATTACAATAAAATAGAAATTAACAAATATCTCAAGTTTTAGATTTGTTCCGCCTGAGTTTGGCGCTGCGGTCTTGACAAGTCTGGAATGTGTGCTCCAGTTGTGAAATTGAGATGAAGGGTTAGAAATAAAAGGCACTGTAGTATATAGAATAATCTAATCGCAGAGGCTAAGGCACTAAGGAAACCAGTTGACAAATTCTAATGTCTATAACATAGTATATGACAGATGTCAGTTTTAATGACATTCTGAAAGCTTTTCTGAGAAGTACATTTATTCTTTCTTATTGTTTTATCAATTAAATATTTAAAATTGTAGGTAAAATGCATATATCCATTAGAAATCCAAAAAATACCGCCAATATTGCTAATGAATTGGAAGACATTTAGGAACTTCCTCATACTCGTACATTGAAAAATAGATATAATTAGAATTGTATGTGTGCAGAAGACATGTTATATATAATAAAAACAATATTTGGGTAAAGTTCTGTAATTTTTTGTTATAAAACGACGGTACGATAGCGGAGTGCAATACAATACTTATATAGCCTAATATGGAAATGGCGCAAGGTGTTGTGCTGGCCACAACAGATTTTATTGATTCCATTTCAATGCTTCCTCTTATGACGAAACATTTCTACAATAAAACATCGTCCTGTGTTTTAAGTCCTGCATTATTTAATATATGTTCTGCTCACAGTTCCGGTTTCAGAATATTTCATTAATTTTAAAAATACATAGAAATACTTTATTCTTTTCATACATATTTAGTATATTTATATCTGGGAACTTTCATTACTCCAATTTCTCATTTTAATAATCATATAAAGTAATAGTTTTACATAAAACATTTGAATTTAATTTATTAGTAATAGCCTAGTTAATAAAAGTTGGCCAGGCTAGGAATACTGATAAAAGAGTAAGAAAAAGCAAGGTAAAAGGCAAACCGATTAAAAGTTAACTCAAGACAGGATCATGTAATGTAAGAGGGACATATGAAGAAGAAGCATTAAAGAATTTAAGAATAATAATGGAAAAGTTCAAGCTGAAAGTGCTGGAATTGCAAGAAACTAAACAGAAGGGGTTTAGTCTCACGGAGATAAATGGATACGCATTTTTTAAAAGTGGGAATAAAAATAGATACTTTGGAGTTATTTTGTTTTTGTAAATGAAGACATGAAGAGGTTAGTAATACAGAGAATTTGTTTAAGGAACATATAGGAATATAATTATTATGTTGAATGTATAAAAAAACGGAAGGGAAAAGCATACCAAGAACATAACTGCTAGTATAAGTAAACATAATATATGCAATGAAAATGGGCGGATGTTAGTTGACTTTGTAATAGAAAATAAATTTAGATAATGAGTAACTACAGATTTCGATCACAAGGATATCCATGAAATAACTTGGATCCCCTCAAACGGGAAAATTGAAGATCAAATTGACAACTTCGCTATTAAAAGAAAACACTGCAAAAATGTTCAGGATTGCAGAAGTTACAGGGGCGCAGACACGGATTCAGATCATTTTCTTATTATCGCAAAAATAAAACAAACCCTCCCAGTGACAATCCGAGAAAGGCAGGAAAAGCTAAGGAACTATAATATTTCTGAACTAAAAAATGAAGAAACTAAAAATAAGTTCGCTAGAGAGGTAACAGAGAATCTTGAAAAAACAAAAAGAGCGAAAGTACTGAAGAAGAATGGCAGAAAATGCAATCATTGATAATCAATGCTGCGAAAAGATACCTAGGAGTTAAAAGAAAAGTACCTAAAGAACACTGGTTTGACGAAAAATGCAGATAAGTACTAAAAGCGAGGAATCAAGCACAACGAGAAATGCATAGATATAAGACAGAAAGAAATAAAGAAATATACAAAGGAAATAGGAAGAGTGTTAAACAACGATTCAAAAAGAAGAAGAGAAATTGGATGGAACTAAAACTTAGCTCTCTGGAAAAGTACTACATAAACAAAAAAGAACTTCTATTAAAAGTTAAGAAAAATAAAAATATTCAGCGAGGCTCTGCCAGATATAGTAGGGATAAAATGGGAAACTTATTAAGTGACAAAGAAGAAAAACTTAATAAGTGTGCGGAGCATTTCCAAGAGTTGTTAAATATTGAAGGAGAAGGACGAAAAGAAGGAATGGGAACAGAGGTAAAAAGCATCGAAGAGAATGATGAATACATGGAAGGATCAACTGAACGACTATTTTTCGATATATTATGAGCTATGAAAAATAATAAAAATGGATGAGAAAATGGCATTGCAAACAGAAATAAAATACTGGCGAAGATAATGAGAGTGAGACTGCACCAAAGTATAAAAGATAAGATAGGAGAGTAACAGGGAGGCTTTAGAGAAGGAAGATCTACAATTGACCAAATATGCACAATTAAGCAAAACATAGAAAGAACCTATGAACAAAATTTAGAACTATATATTTTGTTCATTGATTTCAAGAAAGCATACTACACCGTAATAAGAGATAAGCTGTACGAATTTCTGAAAAAAACTAATAGTACCAACAAAATTAATACAGCTTGTTAAGTTGACCCTTGACGATATCAGGAACTGAGTAGCAGTCGAGGGAGATCTATTTAACGTATTCCACTTTAGAAGAGGTTTGAAACAAGAAGACCCATTATCGACAGTGCTTTTTAATTGCGTATTAGAAACAATAATGATTGAAGGAGGAATAGAAAGATGGGATTATATACTACAAGAAACATCAGTACGTAGCCTTTGTGGAGGATATAACTTTAGTAACAAGATCAAGACAAGAGCTGCACAAAGTTACTAAAAGATTAGCGAAGAGTACAAGGAAATACGGACTATCCATAAACTAACCCAGGACCGAATATATGGCAATAGTGAAAAATCGGACAACAAAAGAACAAAATATAACATTTAAAATGGAAGATAAAGTATACTGCTTTGAAAAGATAAACTCGTTTGAATATTTGGGAGTCACAATCAATAACTTTAATGATGAAGATGCAGAGATAAACAAGAGAATAGATGGAGGAAGTAAAGCTTATGGAATACTTTTGAGAACAATATACACCAAAAAAATTCAGTCGAAATTTTGAAGAAGAAGACGGAACATGGAGTAGAATATCCAACCGGGAAATAAAGGAAATGTACAATTTTCCATTTATCAGTCACTTCTTGATTAGAGCAAAAAGAGTGATATGGCTAGGGCATGTTGCACGGATGCCGGGGAGTAGGAATACTAGGCTAGCAGTAACATGGGGTGAAGAAGGAAAGAAAAGAAAAGGGAGGTCGAAGAAAAAGTGGATAAATTCTATAAAAAAATATCTACGGGAACAATATGTGTCGAACTGGACAGAGACAGCTAAAAACAGGAAAATATTGAAAGAAGTTGTGAAGAAAATAGAAACCCTGGGTTTCGAAGGCATACAGCGCTAACCCACACACACACACACACACACACACACACACACACACACACACACACACACATATTTATATATGTATACATACATGCAGGTGTCTCTTAAATAGGGGGACATGGCTTAACCACAGATTCCTGAGGCTAAAATAAGACTATTTAAAAAAAAACTTACTTCTACCGGAAAGTGCAACATTTAGCCAGTATTCTGCTTCAAAGTTCTTCGAAAAAAAAATTAATTTTGCTTATAATAACAGAACGCTTTATTCCATTTGGATGAAATTGGGTATGCAACATCGTATGGTTGTCATCTTTTTAAATGATACTTGCTATTATTAGTGAACCATTAGTATATGAAACTTAGGTATCCCAACATTGATTAGTCCGTAACTTTTTAATGGCCACGCCGATAACGTAAAATATATTTTTTTTCAGAAAGATACATTCAATAGTAAACTTTACTCTCTCTGTCTAATTTGTGTTAATTTTACGTTATCGGCATGGCCATTAAAAAGTTACAGTCTAATCAATGTTCGGACAAGTGATTCACCAATAATAACAAGTATCATCTTAAAAGATGACATAACTATATGAACTATCATACCAAATTTCATCCAAATCGAATAAAGCGTTCTGTTATTATAAGCAAAATTATTTTTATCTCGGAGAACTTTGAAGCAGAATACTACGGTAGAAGCAAGTTTAGTTAAATCGTCTTATTTTAGCCTCAGGGAACTGTGGTTAAGCCATGTCCCTCTATTTAAGAGACACCTGTATATATCATTTAAAACAAAAGCAATAACTTTTTTCGGAGAATATTTAATAATACCCTGCTTTACACTTTTTTTAATTAATATAGTCTGCAACGAAAACAATATTTTCATTTCATATTCATTATTATCAGTTGAAGAAGACTGGTTAAAAATAAATTGTAGACTCTACAAGATATATATATATATATATATATATATATATATATATATATATATATATATATAATATATAATCACTATTAAAGTCTAACATCCAAAATTCAATTTTTATATTATATTACAAAACCAAGCTAAACATGAAGAAATATCACCTGTACTTATGTTCGTACTTCTGAAAGAACCAAATTATTCCGTCTCTGTATTTGAAAATATTTTTATAAGGGATATGAGATTTTATTTTAACAAATGATTTGCCGGTTACCTGAAGATGAACATTTCAATGTCTGAAACCGATCGTAATTAAAAATACAAATGAAGACTTATTCTTAGTTTTCCTTAAAATATTATATGTTGAAAACTATACTTAACTATTTTTTTAGACATACCTTAATTTACTACTCTATTTTGAAAATTTTAATCGCATAAATGTAAAATTCCTACATACAACACATGTCCACTTTTTTTATTTTTTAATAAATGATGATCCATAAACTAAATTTTGAAACTGAACACCTTGGTTTCGTGCTTATCATACATATATGCGGAAAAAATTGCCAGTCATACAATGAACTGTTTTGATTGAAATATTAAAAACTTTAGACATTCCATTAATAACCGTATTTTTAAAACATCTGAAACATGTAATTAATTTTAACAAAATATATCATAACATAGGTACTTGGCCTTAATGGATATACATTTGTTATAATAAATTTTTATTTTATAGCTCTTATTTAATCTAAGTATTAAAAGAGATATTCTCTACTTGACAAATTTAAGGAAGACTGATTTATCCAATTTAGAACATGTCACATCGTAAATTAATTTTTAAAGTGATTTCACAAAAACGGCGAAAACAAAAAGCTTATCTGAATAGAATTTAAATTTATAGCTCTCGTAAATTTAGAAAAATAAAACATTGACTTCACAATACCATGTCTTTTTAACTTCGCTGCAAGTCGAAAATTTATTGCCGATTTATTGATTACTCCAGTAAATTATCTGGTACATGTGCTGCATTTATTCATCACTTGAATTAGTAAATGGGCGTTATCTTTTCATTTCAACTCAATTTACAATTATAAAAAATCTGATGTGGACAATACAAAACCTCCCGCTATTTAATTTTTATTAATTTAAATACATACCTCCGTATTTACTAATGCTGCAAACTGTTCCATTGCATATAACTATTTCTTTATTTAATATTTTCTTTTTAAAATGTCACTATTATTAATTTCAAGTGATTAGTGTTTTGTTGGTGACATTCACCTGTAGTTACATTCATTTGAAATATGAACTGTGTAACAAAGGAATTGTGTTTATCTTAGGCTTCGGGATTTTTTTTTTACAAAAACTGATTTTTAAATTTTTTTAAGAAAAACCATTATGAGCTTCAGGTAAAGTGCCATTTCCGGTTATTCGATTTACACCAAAATCTAATAGTACCTTTTCATATTAGAATAGGGTAGAAATACAAGGTTTCAGAATTTTCTGAATGATAGTATTTGAGTTAGAGTGTTAGCAAAATTCATACACATACATACATACACACACACACACACACACACACACACACACACACACACACACACACACACAAACACACACATACAGACATCGTGAAAATGTTAAAATTGGATTCCAGGGACCTTAAAACGTGGTCTTTTACTATCCATGTACCTCCCTTACCAAGGGTAGCGGGAGGTAAAAATGAAGAATCAAAGTGTATCTGGAATTTTAAACATGGAAGAAATTGGAAACAGTAAATTTAAATAAAACATAATTTGTTTGCGTAATATACGAGTTCTATTAAATGTAATTTTGTAAAAATTGAATTCGTATAAATAAACAGATATAAACGACTTAAGTTGATGCAAAGAAAAACACAATAAATATTTAAATTACAAATGCGCGGTTGAAAAAACAGAAATTTAAATTCAAAACGGAGAAATAATTATAAAGTAAATAATATTCATAAGATAATACATACAGTTATTAAAATAGACACGGAAAAATAATCCATACAAATGTAAATACGGAGAGTAAACAGAATAAAGTACATTAGGATTTACGAAGCAAAATGATAATGAAGGAGATTACATCAGAAAAAAGATAAATGTAGCCGCACGAGGAGGTTAGATCCAAAATAATATAAAATTAGAAGTTAGACCAGAAAATTTTGCAAAACAATAAAAAAGTGATATAGTGAATACCGTTTAGAGTGAACTACCCAGAATAGTGAACGCAGAAATTTTAAGTGTCCGGACATCTCTCATAGAACTATACATAAAGCCTTGGCTGTAAACAAAATGTCGCGTCTAAAGATATTCTACAGAGAGCAAAATGTTTTGCTTAATGACAAAATATTATTAGGGTCTTTAAGAAAATGCGAGACAGTTACGGAAGTAGCAAAAAAGTATGGAGTATCCAAATCAACCATTTGTGAAATAAATTTATTAATAAAGACAAATTATTTTCGACAATTGAGGCTCTAACGTTATTTTTTCAAGTTGCGGTAAACGAACACAAACATGAAGTAGAATAGTTCCGTTTACTTATTTTGCATGATTTATTATTTACGTATTTAAATTTTAAAAAATTGATTTTAAAACAATTGCTTCTGTTGCTTGATATTGAAGACACTATGGACCGGTCTTATAAACAATAAATTAATCCTTAGTTAGTTACTGCACAAGTAAATTAAATGGACCATTAAAAAAGAAATGGATATTATAAAACTAATCTCACTATCAAATAACTAACGGGGGATTTAATTAAATTTTAGTAGTGTGTTTGTGGTTTTGTGAAAAGTTTCTATATTCACATTCGTTATAAACGTAAATCAGTTGATTTGACAGTTGGAAAAGAAACGTGATCGTGGGAAAAATCATATTGATTATTGAAAAATATAACCTATTAGATATTGTTGAAGATTATTTTCATATAATTTGGAACGACCCGGTTGCGTAAAATCGTAAGGTTATTACTAGCTGATTCATTGCGGAAATTGACATATTTCTTAATGTTAGTGGTCTTATATTTGCTTCAATCTGTCCCAATATGTGTAACACACATTATTTTGGCAATCGAAATCTCTTTTTAAACTCATGGCTCGTACCACGATTATGGTTTTAACAAAAACGCTGTTTTAAGAAATGTTAAATTCAAATTTCAAAATGTAATTTCACCCTTATGTTAGAAGAACAATTTATTTAAAAATATTTGTTTGAATATAAACTATGTTCTGCTTTAAAATCATATTTTGATAAATTTCATAGTATTTATTATTATCATTAAATAATGAAATTTGACATTTCTTAAAACAGTGTTTTAGTTAAAACCGTGATCGTGGTACGAGCCATTGTCATCATATATTTCATTTATCCTGTTTCGGAACAATTTTGGTAGCCTACCTCGTGCAAATATAAATGCATCATCATTATCTGCTTATAAATCCGAAGACACTGATGATACAGACTCTAAAGATGACATACTCGACACAGGCATTTCTTAAAAAAATATTTAAAAAGTAAATAGTTCCCTATTTCAATTGTTTTAAAATAAACATAACAAAAAAAATACAGTTTGACGTTTCTTTAATAACTTATTTAAATCTAATAGCATGAAATTCCGCAGTTACTTTAATAGGTCGATTTACCCAAATCTTCAGTTAAATTAGCTTAGTAACTAACTAAATTTTAACTGTTCATTAAATAGTTTTATAAGACCGGCCCTATGTCGTTTAATATTAAATCCTATAATAAAAATTTTGATATAGACATAAATATTTATGTAGATCAAAAATAAAATTGACAAAATTGTGTTCGTGCAAATTTCAGAATTTGAAAAAATTAGTCATTTTGGAAGATATGAGTTAGATCAGATCAAAATTGAACCTTGTCAAATAATTATGGCCATTTTTTCGAAAAAACAAATTACGTACTCCATTGAAATGGCCTATGGTTCCGATTTCCCGTACTTCTTATACACAAAATCTCGGCATTGGTCACGTTCGTTTGTGATTTGTAATTTTCATTGGTATAATCATTTTTTTTTTTTTTCATGTAATATTTGTTCTTATGCAATAAAAGATCATTGCATCCAGGGGTAGGTTGTTTCAATACTTCAGAAAAAATAAATAAATGATAAGTACATGATATGATTTGCTGAATATGTAGGTACTGATTATGAAACAAAAGGTTTTTTTTTTAATACGCAAAATTAATTAAATTTTTCATGTAATATACATTTTTAGTGCCAGTGTTAATTAGTTTTCTTCAATATAATAAAATTAATTAAACATTTAAATAATTGAAATAATCAAATATTGAATGCATAATATTTATATATATAGTAGTAGACTTATTATTAGTTATGTTACATTAAAACCAATGGCACCAAAAATGTATACTTCATATAAAGTGCTAAGTTTTTAAAAAATATGTTTCCTATTTTGTTTTATTGGACTTAGATAGATATATCGATTCAAAATTAATTTCACTAAATATTAATATAATAAAATAACAAAAAAAAATCAGGATTGAATATTAATTGTATTTCATCTCCGAAATAAAATTATAACAGCGTAAATTTCCAACAGTTGTTCCAACTAATTTTTGTATACTTGTTGAACGAACTTCAAGCTCGAATTTGAAACAGAAAGTTTTAATGTATCCGACAAATTATTCAACTTTAAGAAATAATGAATTAGATACAAATTTATTCTTTGAATTTTGTAAATTTTTGACAGAATATGAAAGAAAAATAAATAAAATAAATAAAGACCAGAATATTTTCTTACCTACCAACCAACAGGCTTTTCCATATTGGGGAGATGGGGGCACAATAGGACGTGTGGTACATACGGACATATGAAATTTCTCGGTTTATATTCATTAGAAAATTCGAAAAAAAAAAAATGTATTTAGATGGCTCTAGTCTATAGATATTATTAACGAAGTTTGGTTAAAATTTACTCAATAACAACCTCAAGACAAGTAGACGTGTTTTACTCATGTCAAAGTAACGATTTTATATATTTATATAACTGTAATTTTCATTATATATTATCGATTATGTAGGATATATATTTATTTAATAAATATGTCTTGCAATTTGATTTAACTCTTCTGAACGTCTATTAAAATCATATGTATTTTGAGTCAATAATTCTGTTTATAAATGTCGATGATGGGGATCATTCGGAGCTTTGTAATGGGATACTTTCAGAAAATGCAAAAAAATATATTCAAAATAATTATTCACTCATATGTATTATTTGTAGATGATACGAAATTATGAAAAATCAGATACAGCGGCATGCAAATGTTATTAAAGAGGCTATGAATGAAGTTCGGTAATGAATCTACAGATAAGAAAATTTTTTCTAAATATATTTCATTTCAAGTATTAACAAAATACGAAGAAGAAAAACTTGCAAAATGCATAATAGAAAGTTCCAACTTTAGTTTAACTAGGGTATAAATAAAAGAACAAAACGTATAGCATTTAAATACGCAAAAAAAAAATCCAGAATCATGAAGTGAAAATGAAACTGCCGGTACTGATTAGTTGTATGGATGAAGCGAAATTCTTATTTATCTCTGCGAAAACATGAAAACACTAGCATAAGTAGAAATACATCTTTTTGTCACACAAACGTAGAACAATTTTTTGATAATTACTTAAAAGTTTTAGAATAATTTTAGTGCATCGAGAATGTCGTAACCGAAAACTGAGTCAATATTGTTAGGAAGTGTTACCTCATATTCCCTACAACCCGGCCACGAGTCCACCAGACTTCGACTTATTCCCAAAAATTAAACAACCAATGCGTGGACATCGTTTTCCGTCTCTGGAAGAGCTTCATGTAACCGTTCCCCAGCCATTCGACAGATTAACAAAGATGGTGTATTTGATGGAAATGTAAAGTTTCCCAGACGTTGGAACTCGGTCATTGAGAAGAATGGAGATCATATTGAAGGATTAAAAAGATACTGTATTAAAAATGAACAAGTAAATAAACTAAACATTGTGTGCCATATTTATGAAGCAGATTGTGGCACATTCAGAAATGAGTAATATGCCGTGATGATATATATATATTATATATATATATATGAAATGGCTTTCGTATTTAGCGAATACCAAAAAGTGTCCGAATGTGCTCCCTTATGACGTAAAGTAATATGCATCAGCATTGCTACTCCTACTTAAAATAAATAAAAATAAACTGTCAAAACACATGCAATATTTCGAACGGTGGACTTTGTATGCTTCTCATCTATATGTTTTCGTAGAAAACTTTGAAAATTTAGAGGTAGAAATATAGGTTTATTTTTGGATTCTTTTAATTTAATCTAACTATTTAATGCCATATTTTTTAGTTTTTAAACATTATAAATTAAAATATTTATTGGTTTTTCTTCATGAACTTGTGTGAACTATTTAGAAACTTGTTAAGAATGTTATGTGACACCACAATATATTCGTAAAACAAAAGATCGTAACTATTGAAGTTTGTGTATACCTATATCAGCTTGGAAGACTGAAGAATTTGTATTATTTTAACTACTAAGTCACAAAGATGTGGTGAGTCGAACACATTAGAAAGTTTAAATTCAAGCATTCAACAATTAACTTATGGGGCGGTTCTGCTCACATTTGTAAATTTCACAGATCTTTAAATCTGTAAAAAAGTGACAAAAACACATCTACTTTTCTTGATTAAAATAAAATTATACATGAGTGCTAGATGTCGTTGCGATTATGTTTATTATTTACAGCCTTACAGATCTGTAAGATATATTGTGTCATTAGAACATCCAATTAAAACCAGCGAATTGATCACTTTTGTTCAATTGGTTGAATAGGGTATGTGACCATATCGTATTAATTTAATTTGTTTTATTTTTTAAGTAAAGTATTCGTTTTCATAGAAAAAGTGGTTCAACTCATCAACTCATAACAATACTTTGAATCAAAAATACCCCGATTCTATTTTTACCTCCCGCTACCCTAGATAAGGGAGGTATAGGGATCGTCCTAAAAATCGCATAGACTTTAGTGAATAAGCACGTTTTGATTTCTCCAGAATCCGATTTTAACATTTTTGCAATGATGTCTGTGGGTATGTATGTGTGCGTGCGCGCGCGCGCGCGTGTGTGTGTGTGTGTGTGTGTGTGTGTGTGTGTGTGTGTGTGGATGTGTGGATCCTGTGGACACGATTACTCAAATACTATCAATCAGAAAATTTTGAAATTTTGTTACCTATTCTATACTAATGTGGGAAGAGCTCAATAGATTTTAGTGTATATCGGATAACCGGAAGTATTACCTATACAAGCTTTTAATAGTTTTTCTTGAAAAAAATACATTGTATATAATTTTTCATCAACTTTTACTAATAAAAATTGAATATAATGGCACAAACTTCAATTTTACGATAATAGTTTTTAGTAAATAACTTTAAATATATAAAATAATTAATTTTTATATATCATCTTGCCCATGCGTCAAACAAAGACAATACTTTAAAAACAATTTTGACATATTTAAACAAATGTCACTGTGAGAGTGAACTACATTAAAATTAATAATGAAACTGTGTTAAGAAGAATATAGTAGTAATATATTTAAATCTAAGGAAATTATGGTTTGTAAAAATAATATATTTTCCATCATACATAAATATTATATGTACTATTGATTTGCTTCAATGTCTTCCAGTCTGAAAAGACTTTGTGCAAAGATACGAGTACTATTTTGAATTTTTGTTAAGTTTTTCTATTAGTTTTATCAATATTTGTGAAATAATAATAATTGCTTCATTTATTCTGGGTGGTTAAATACCAGTGATTTCTATAACATATGTTATAGAGATGACTGTTAAATATCCACGCGGGAGGTTATGGGCTGACCACATCAGACTTTTTTACACGGATTTCCTGGTCCTCATACCCGGCGCCGCCTCCCGTATTATAGATAAGAGCACCACTTCCGAAGGGTTATTTAAATTAGATAAAATAACTTCAAATAAAAGTTGTACTTGTGCATCTGAGTCAATACTCGTAAACAAAAATTATTTTTCATGCTTTGCAACGGCAGAAATTAGGTATTTAAATGTAAAAATACCGATACTATGGAATTTAAACAAAGGCAATAAACAAATGTTTAACGATTTGTCTCTCAAGGTAGTTTATTTCATTGTTATTATTATTATTTGTAATTTGTGTTTAAGTAAACAATTATCTATTTAGAGCCAGTCAGAATCCGTTATTTTTGTTGCTACCTTCAATTTGTTTCTGTCAAGTGCATCCTCAGGGCTGACATTCGCCGACGTGAACGTTGTCCAATCACGTCTAATCGCACGGCCCTTACCATCATCAACGTGCATCACACATTTTGCATGTGATTGATGTCTTATCCATAACTTTTTTTACATTGACATTTTTCACGTGGCCTAAACAAGTAAACCTCAGGGCTCAACAAAGCATCCTCATTTTCATAGCATGTAGTGTCGCTCATACTGCGTTGTAAATGGTGAACACAAGGCACCGTACAATCGTACAGGGCTATTGGGCGCACCACCGTTTTGTAAATTTTTGTTTTCAGGTAGAGTGGAGCACATCGGATCCTAGTCATCTGACGCCAATTCACTCGGCAGCGGTGACTTTTGCGTTGACGTCGGCAATAGTCTTACTGTCAAAGCGAATGGTGGAAACTAAATACTTTAATTGAGTGGTTTTGGTTAGGTTAGGTTCATGTTCATCGAGGCTGATGCTTCCGAAATACTATGTGAATTTGGTTTTTGTCCATTTAGAATAAACGATTTCACAACGCGTTGTTCGCTTCCTTCGCGATTTCGGTCTTAATTCCTAATGTTCTATCCTAACATATTGATAAGAAATATTACTTTTTTGTACACATGCATTGAAATATGTTGTTTTGCGTAGCCTAAGAAAAGTCCGAAACGTCAATTTCCCAGATCTCTGCCAGATAAGTGACCGGAAAATTTAGGAAAAAAGGACTCCTATTTCTATATAATAATATTCTTTATTGTATTTCAAGTACAGTTGACTTATTACAATGGATTTGTGGTGGTGAGTTAATTTATTCATATATTTATATACATATTTGCGACTTTTTCATTGCGTTGATGGGTATGAAATGATAAAGACACATACAAACAACCATACCTTACCCGGGATTCGAACCCAAAACCCTTGGGTAGTGAGTAGGCAACGTATCTTAAAAAATCTGTTGTGACCAGCACAAAACCTTCCGTCAATTCGATATATTTTGTACAAATCCCATGCCAAAATTCCTTGAAAAAGATTCTATATATTCTGTAAAATTGTAACACGAACACACTATCTTTTACAAATTCCATTCTAAAAGTTCATTTGAAAAGATTCTAAAATCCAATAAAATTATAACACGAACGTACATTATGTACTCGTAAATTGCACTTAACACTTCCTCCTTCTTCAACTTTTTCCTATTTTATTAGGGGTCGCTGTTTCTTACTCTTCTCTTCTACTCATTCCTGTCCAACGCATCTTCTTGGCACAGTTTTTCCTCTCTCAAATCTTCTGCTATTTCTTGTACTCCCGGCATTATAAATTCCTATTTTCAGGCGAGGCCGCAACTGCAAGTCACTTGCGAGGGACACTCTGTCACTTATATCACTTTCAGATCCTATACTTTCCACTTTGGTTTTGCACTTGACATTATTTGAATATATCTGCTGTTTTCATAATTTGAGCAAAGCTGACTGATTTTTGAAAGTTAGTGTCTCTTAATTTTTCTATAACTCTATATCTATTAAATATGAAGGAAAATGTATAATCAAACCGTATAGAGAATAATATATTCTTTCATTGATAATCACAAAAATATCGAAAAATGATATTTTTTCAAGATAAACTGTTAAGAACTTCAAATAAGGGTACTTCCGGTTGACCAATTATAACCAAAATCTAATCAGCTCTATATATGGTTGTGAGGAGGAAGAATACGAAAGAATCATAATTTTTAGAATTGTAGTTTTGGAGTTATCGTCGGAGAAAAAATTGTCACACATACACACACACACACACACACACACACACACACACACATACATACATACATACATACATACATACATACATACAGACATCATCATAAAACCAGTAAAATCGTATTGTAGGGACCCTAAAACGTGCTTATTCATTTAAAACTCACTATCGAATTTTTTGACCAAAGACAATACCTTCCTTATCTAAAGATGACGGAAGGTAAAAACCATATTTATAATTAAAAAGGTATAGTAGCGTTCTCGCACTTGGTATGTAAATAATTAAAACAAGTTAATAATAATTATTTCATATCTAACATTTACATGAACTCTAGGTGAGATTTACTAAGACCTTAAAAATATTTCTGAGGTAGAAACCCAATATTCGTTAGAATATAAACACTCTTGTGTTGTAATCTCTCTTCATTGGATTCAAATAGTTCAAACTGCAAACTACTATTAATTCCTCTCAAGTGAAGAGCTAAGTAAATTGAAATTTATAAATTAATTACATTCTGGAAGCCTTACAAGATGCAAGTACCGGTACTGGTAGATACTCATTTCGACACTAACACTAAACAGGAGACTGTTGTGACTCAGTGGAATCTAATAACTTGCTGGAAACAAAACAACTTGTATATAAAGCATGCCAACGTTCACTTTTCCTAGAATAAACTTCGCTCGTTTCAAACAACTTTCAAAAGTCAGCGAAAGTTCGTATATGAAGTATAAGAAACAAATACTGAGAAAACTGAAACTTGTTCACTGAATTCTCGTCAACATAACAATAGATATAGTTGCTTGTAATGTCACTTCGATTGAGGCAGTTACTCAATTACTGATTTTATGGTTGAAAGAACAAAAGCTCGAAATTCAAGGAAAAGGATATTATACAAGGTATTCATTTTATTTTCTCTTCTACTGCTATCTCGAAAACCATAAAAACCACGAGGTCGGATAAATCAGGAAACAATTTCTGTTTGACAAGACTATTTTAATGAGCATAAAATTATATTTTTTTTTTATCGGTGGTTTCCAAACTGTGGGGACCAACTTTTTTATTTTAAATGGAATCATATATTTTTACCCCTCGCTAAGAGAGATATTTGAATCATGCTAAAATACGCATATCCAGCACGTTTTAAGGTCCCAATAAACCGATTATAACATTTTTACGATGATGTCCGTATATATATATATAAGTGTGTGTGTGTGTAGATGTGTGGATGTTGGAACCACGGTTTCTCAAATAATATTTAACTGCTGTTTCCTCAATGTGACAATACTGGTAAGAGCTGATTAGATTTTGGTAACATTTGGACAACCGGAAGTAATAGTTTCTTTAAAAAAATCTTCTAAATATTATTTTTTTAAAATTTCTGTGACTACTATTATTGAAGAACATAAAATTCTACATCTGATACGTTTAAAAATTTTATTATATCTTGTATTTTTATTAGGCTTTCAGTTTCTTAAAGCTGCAGCGTGCATACGTATGCATGTTCAGCCTGTTGTACATTAAAAAAATACGGACGTTTCGGCCATTGATATGTGGCCATCTTCAGCATAATAAGGTTACATTCGGTTTACAAATGTCAATAATTAATATAAATTTTGCGGCGATACATATTGCCAAAATGTATTGGCTATCAATGAAGCTAAAAAACATTTAGCCATAGTAGCAACATACGAAAAAATCAATTGACAAAAAACACTTTAAATTTTGGTAATATTTAGGGCTGTCAAAAGTATTCGGTTAACCGGTTAACCGGTTAATCGGTTAACCGGAAACCGGTTTTTCAATATTGAAATATTCGGCTGGCCGGTTAACCGGTTTTAGCCGGCTTTTAATCGGTTTATAGCCGGTTTTTAACCGGTTAATAGCCGGTTTTTAACCGGCTTATAGCCGGTTTTTTAACCGGTCAATAGCCGGTTTTTAACCGGTCAATAGCCGGTTTTTAACCGGTTAGTAGCCGGTTTATAGCCGGTTTTTAATCGGTTTCTAACCGGTTCATAGCACTCTTTTTTTTAAAAAAATTAACTATAACCTAACGGCTAAATAGCTCTTGACAAAATGCCATATATCAAAATAAATAAATTTCAAATGATTATTGAAACTGTCAATGTTACCAACCTTAATTTGTTATTATTTCTTTTAATAATATTTTTGAAATAAAAGTAAATTACATTGAAAAAGGAAATAATTCATTAGTCACGTGATATGTTTTCCGCCAATCAACATTCAGAATTTCCATAGTTACATGTCTATCACAGCGATGATAAAAAACAAAGAATATCACCTTATTTCTATTCGTTACTAACTGCTATGGCATTTTTACAACATTGACAGTTAATTTTAATAAAAATTCATTATATTCTCTCATTAAATATAAGCTCGTGATATTAATAATGAAGAAAGGGGTGAAAGGACCAAGCGTTGAATGGTTTATAGATGAAAACAAAAGGCATAAATGGTCCACGTGTATTGTAAAATTCTTTATTCGCAATCATTATAGTAATATACCGATTCCTAACCTTTTGGAGGTTGGGAAATACGTCATTCTTAACTTTAATGACATTCTCTTAGGTTGGAAATAACAGATTTTACCTCTTGGGTTGGAAACGTTTATGTAGAGGTTGCCTAGCAACATTGTCATAGATCCTTATAATAAAGTAAGTTAAAACAAATTTTAAGAGAGCTGTCAAAAAATATTAATAAAATTAAAGGTTAAAACTCATTGATTTATTTTGAAAATTATTGATTTAAAATGAGGATGATTGTGAATAAAATAAGATACATAACCTCGGTGGGAGTTTCATTACAGCCACGCGCTTTATCTCACCTCGAGGCTTCGTCTCTCGGTAATATACGTAAGCCCTCGGATGTAATGAAACATTTCCCACCTCGGATGTAATATACTATTATTACGGACGCTTCGGGCTTAGGGAAAGCCCATCTTCAGCAATCGTTAAATATACAGTAATAATTAAAATTTATGACAAAAATTTTTAAAAGTTGTATTAGACGCGATGATCTATATGAGCAACATCGAAAACAATTTTAAATACAGCATTTCAACAACTTTCCGAATCAATACGGAGTTGGTGAAACATGAATAATAATCGAAGATATTGCTCGCATACCATATATACGTATATCATATACCATTGCTAAACAATAAATTGTCAAGATTTTAGTGCACACAGGGAAACTTTGCAAAGTTTACCGAAATTTATTTCCCAAAGAAGAAGTACGATGTTTCCTAAAAGTTAACGGCGCCCTTAAAACTCGATACGTTTTGAGGAAACTTTTGAACATGCACCAAATTAAAGGTTATAAACCGGTTTTCTGACCGGTTAAAAACATGTTTTCCGACCGGTTAAAAACCGGTTTTTTTGACCGGTTAAAAACCGGTTTTTTGACCGGCTAAAAACCGGTTTTTTGACCGGCTAAAAACCGGTTTTTCTGACGGGTTAAAAATCGGCCGGTTATTGACTTAAAACCGGTTATTCGGTTTTTCGGTTAACCGGTCTGTAAACCGACGGTTAACCGGTTAGCAATTTCAGCAGATTTTGACAGCCCTAGTAATATTATTTTAACTCAAAGATGTTTGACGATAAACATTTTGTGCTGATGACAGCCACAAAGCAATGGCGACTGTCAAAATTTATATTAATTATTGACACATATAAACCGAATGTAATCTTATTGTGCTGAAAATGGCCACATATCAATGGCTGAAACCTCCGCATTTTTGTAATGTACAACAGGCTGAACATGCATACGTATGCACGCTGCAGCCTTGTATAGATTTAGAGATAAAGGCACTGTAATATATTGGGCTTCCAAATTAGCAAGAGATGGCGCTGACGTCAAACGTCAAAATTCAAACGAATGGTACATATTTCGCTGGCTTCCATTAGAGTACAATTGGTGTGAGACATATAATTTTCGTAGTTTTTAATTTAATTTCGGATTTAGTATAGTGTTTTTTTTTTTTTTTGTTAATTTCGTTAGAATTGAGTTTGATCTTTCTTGTAGCAATAATTTAGTGATAGTTTTAATAATATTTTAGTTAATAGGGTTAATTTTAGTAAGTATTTGTAGGTTAAGAGTATTTTAGTCATATTTTAATTAACAGTATATTGTTTTTTTTTAATAAAAAAACATTTGATTTCCTTTATTTAGATTGTATTTCATTGCCGTAGTTGTACATATATTAATTTCTATCTACATAGCTTTATTTTTATTTAATTGTTTTTCTTTCATAATGAACAATTTTCTTTGCTTAGATCTAGATACTATTTGTAGATTTGGGAATTGTAGTGTATCATCTAGAAATATGGTGAAAGGCCAGCAAGTAATAAATAGTGGCCACATAATATTATGAGGTAAACATTTTCGGAGAAAACTCCATCGTAACTTTAAGCTATAAATTGCATATCTCCTAATTCGTTCATTAATTAAAAAAAAAAAAACAAAACTTACCTGTTATATTAGCAGTAATTCAGATCGTACTAAGAATGAAACAATAATAGCCGAAGATAAAAGCGTATTAAAATTCGTATACAAGTAAATGCAATCCCTGAACAAAACAAACAGCTTAGTACATGTACACTTCACTCAGTTCAGAAATCTGCCACCAGTGGCGCATTTTAATTTTGGAAGCCCAATAGAATAATCTAATCGCAGAGGCCAAGGCACTAAGGAAACCAATTGACAAATTCAAATGTTTATAACATAGTTTGTAAATGATAGATGTCAGTTTCAAAAATCAATAGTTTTAGTGATATTCTGAAAGCTTTCTCTGGGAAGTACATTTAATCTTTCTTATTGTTTTATTAATTAAATATTTAAAATTGTAGGTAAAATGCATACATCCATAAGAAAAATCGCCAATCTTGCTAATGAATTGAAAGAATCTCTGACATTTAGGAACTTTCTCGTACAATGAAAAATAGATATAATTAAATTGTATGTGTGCAGAAGACATGTTAAATACAATGAAAACAATATTTGGGTAAAGTTCTGTAATGTTTTTGTTATCTAACGACGGTTCGATAGGGAAGTGTAATACAATACTTATATAACATAAAATGGAAATGACGAGAAGCATTGTGCTGGCCACAACAGATTTTTTTATTTGGTTATTAGATAGAGAATTTTATTCAGAATTCAGTCATATAATATTTGCATATGCCGTGGATGAAACAAGTTAAGAGTGCTGTCGCCATCTATTGAATGAGCAAATAAAAATATGTTTCCATTTAAAATAAAAAAGTTGGTATCCAACAAGAACAACTGGTTGAATTTTTTTTTATCATTGAAATACCCATATGAAATAGAAATTCTTTGCTAATTTACACAATTTATCATTTACAGTTCTCGAGATAGCAAAACTAAAAGAACTTAAGGAAAACACGCAACTGGGAGAAATAGAAAAATCAGATATTGTACATCATGCGTGGAAAGGAGATCATCATTATGAAATGGCATAAAACACGAATCATTAATAGAGAAGAACAGTGGCAAAAAAGAAAATCCAAAGAAGCATTGTACATCACCAACAACATAGAAATGTTTAGCTATCCCAGCACAGATATTCGGATATTCTCATTGGTCAACTCAACCTACTAACGGAATGAAACGAAACTTCATGGTCCACCACACACCATTAGTATTTAAGCTGTAGCCTGAAGGATTATTCTTCAGTATTCACTTAATAACGACTGAAGAATTTATCAATCGATTCGTTGGGTGTAACTCAAAAAATAAAGACGTTGAAAGTTCGAAATATATCTATTATTCATAAACAATCATTGTCTACAACCTTCAAACAAATATCAAAATGGTTTTCTCCTGCGTTTATTTGGTCGTTAGAATGCTAAAAAATTATCTTTTCAATGGTGTAATTATCCAATATGGCGTCCATATAAAAACTAAAACTTGGACATCATAATTCCAAATCCAATAATGAAAATTTGAGCATCTCTGTTCCAAAGAACTTAAAATTGTGCTCTAAAAGTGTGCAAACCAAATCAAGTATTATTTCACATAAAAAGATCTGTTGTGGCTAGCACAATACTTCTCGCCATTTCCATTTTATGTTATAAATATTGTACCTATTGCACTTCGCTATTGAACCGTCGTTTTATAACAAAAAAAATTACAGAATTTTACCCAAATATTGTTTTTATTGTATTTACGATGTCTTCTGCACACATACAATTCTAATTATTTCTATTTTTCATTGCACGAGGAAGTTCCTAAATATCAGATTCTTCCAATTAATTAACTAAATTGGCGGTATTTCTGATGGACATGTGGCATTTTACCTACAATTTAAAATATTTAATTAATAAAACAATAAGAAAGATTAAATGTACCTCCCGGAAAAAGCTTTCAGAATGTCACTAAAACTGTTGATTTTTGTCACTAACATCTGTCATTTACAAACTATGTTATAAACATTACTATGTTTTAAACATTCGAATTTGTCAGCTGGTGTTCTTAATATCTTAACCTCTGCGATGTAGGTAATACTTTTAATTATTCTATATATTACAGTGCCTTTATCTTTAAATCTATACAAGGTATAATAAAAATTTTAATTGTATTAGATGAAGAATCTTATGTTATTCAATACTTGTAATAACAAAAATTTCCAAAAAATTATGATTAAAAGATTTTATTAAAGAAACGATTACTTCCGGTTGTCCATATCTTACCAAAATTTAATCCGCTCTTCCCAGGAATGTCAGATTGAGGAAACTGCAGTTAAATATTTTTTGTCTTATAATAGTTGAGAAATCGTGGTTCATCCACACATACATCCACACACACACACGCACACACACGCGCACACACACACAAGCACACGCACAAGCACACGCACACACACACACACACACACACACACACACACACACACACACACACACACACACACACACACACCGACATCATCGTAAAAATGTTATGATTGTTGTAAAAACGGGGAAATTTACATATTTCTAATTTAATCTATTTCGTATTTCTTACACTTCTCGAGAATACCGTGTTGGACAAGTTATCCTGATCACCCTGTGTATGAATATAATGAAAATAATGTAGATTTTTATTGAGAAAGCTGACATATTACGCTAGAGTAAGAAGTGTCGCTTGTTCAGTTAGTATAGGGTGACTCTTGGGACTATATCCATTTTCTAATGGACACTACAACATTGTTTTTTTATAAAAAAAATATTTCATAATTATTACACAAGCGTGAAGGTATGCCATTAGAGTTACATAGAAAAAATCACATCTTCCAAGTGATGTCCGCCTTCTTGTATGCAGATTTCCAGTCTGTTAGTAAACTGGCCCACACACGTTCCAATGTCTCCTCGTCGATTTGTCGCACTTCTCTCCGAATAGCTTCTTTCAGATCTTGTAATGTACGAGGTTTTTCAGCGTAGACCTTTTTTTTTAAATACCCCCACAAAATGAAATCGCACGAACTCAGGTCTGGAGACCGTGGAGGCCAGGGAACATCTCCAAACCTGGAAATCAAGTGTCCGGGCAACAAATCCCGTAGGAGGTTCATTGCCCTTCTCGCGGTATGTGTTGTAGCCCCATCTTGTTGGAACCACACATCTTGATCGAGATCTAGCAACTGAAGTTCTGGCAGGAGAAATGTGTTTATCATATGCATGTATCGATCTGCATTGACGGTTACTCTTACACCATTCTCCTCGAAAAAATAAGGACCGACAATGCAACGCTTGGACACCGCACACCACACTGTCACATGAGGTGAATGCAGAGGCTACTCATGCAGTTGTCTCGGATTATCAGGTGCCCAATATCGGCAGTTCTGCTTGTTGACAAAACCATTCACATGAAAGTGTGCCTCATCGCTCATAAAGATAAGTGCATCGGGTTCATTATAAAGAATAACTTGCATGCATACAGCAAAATCTTCCCTTTGCCCCCAATCTCTTGGGAGTAATTGCTGCACACTTACAATCTTATACGGATGGAATTTGAGGTCTCTTTTCAGAATTCTCCGTACCGTTTCTCTTAGAATCTGCAACGCTTGTGATTGGCGCCGAACTGAACGCGTGGGACTAGCAGCTAAAGTTACTCGCACTCTCTCGATATTCTCAGGTATTCTCACTGTTCTTTGAGGCCCTGGACGTTTTTTGGGGACAACGCTACCTGTAGTTCGAAATTGTCGAACCCATTTTAGTATCGTTTTGCGGCTGGGGACTCCTCCATGACTATCAATGTTGAAATAGCGGCGAAATTCCCGCTGAGCTGCAATTACCGAGTTACCATTTCGCGTATACGCGTCGTAAGTGAACACACGCTGCAGCACAATCCACTGTTCCATTGTGACTGAAATGGCACACCCAAACGAAGAGAACGTGCCCACCTTCACTTCCCCACCACTGTCCGGAGTCACGTACAGTGTCGTCAAAAATTGGTACAGTCCCGAGAGTCACCCGGTATTAGTGACACATTTGCTTGGAATAGTGAATATCATTGTTAGTTAGTATTACAGCTATCTATATTGATGCCAAATTTGAGGGTGGTATATTTATTTTAGTTTTAAGTTCAAATGGCAAGAATTTATTTTTTCTATAAAATTATAAAATAGATTTCCAAAAAGTAATGATTTTGAGTTATATCACTTTTTGCGGGGGTGCTATGAATATCGACATAAAAAGTATACAGTTGTACAAATGTTTAGCATACAATGTATTTGGCGTATAAATTTCCATTGATACTGATGTTTTTTTCGTATAAATTCTAGCGTATATGTCAAATAAATGTTCACAATATGCTAACCAGTTTTTTACTCATAGACTTTAATTGCTAATTAGTAGCTCCGTAATGTGAAAAATACGTATTTCTGTTTTTATTAGGGCAGATGTGAGGCAGAGCATCACGAGGGATATTAAAACAAGTATTAAAAAATGCAAGTTATTTAAAATAAAATTATGCATAAATCGCTAGTATTTCTGTTAACGACAATGCTTAAATCGATATGCAGGGGAATTTATTTTAAAATGCAACATAATGGTCCACCACTTCCATGCATACACACTATTCTGTCAAAAATGGCTGGCAGCAATGTAATAAATGTCCATTTTAATATGCAACATGATAAATAAAATCTATTCTTAATCACAGCCATTATTACAGTTAACAAAGTAAATTCTGTTACATTGCACACAATTCTGAAGAAAAATTATGAATTTTTGTATGTTAAATTTTGTTAAGATGAGCTACATTAAAGTATTAATTTTTTAAAATTATTAAAATATCTTTCGGAACTCACATTAATAATTGGAATAATACTACCTTTTTTAGTTTAAGTTCTGTATTTTTCATTATTAAAACCCAACGTTTCGGCACCATAAACTGGTGCCTTCTTCAGGGGAACATGACATAAAAAATCTGATGTGGCCAACACAAAACCTCCCGCTATTGAATTTTTATTAATTTAAATACATACTTACGTATTTACTACCGCTGCAAACTGTTCCATTGCAGAAAACTATTGCTTTATTTACTATTTTCTTTTTAAAATGTCACTATTATTAATTTGAAGTGATTAGTTTTTTGAGAGTGACATTAACTGTCAGTTACATTGATTTGAAATATGAACTGTGTAACAAACGAATTATTGTGTCTTAGGCTTCGCGACTAATAAAAAAAATCTGATGTGGCCAACACAAAACCTCCCGCTATTTAATTTTTATTAATTTAAATACATACTTACGGATTTACTAACACTGCAAACGGTGCCATTGCATAAAACTATTGCTTTATTTACTATTTTCTTTTTAAAATGTCACTATTATTAATTTGAATTGATTAGTTTTTTGACAGTGACATTTAATGTCAGTTACATTCATTTGAAATATGAACTGTGGAACAAAGGAATTGTGTTTTTCTTAGGCTTCGGGACTTGTAAAAAAAATTATTTTAAAATTTATCTGTAAAATATATAGAAAAAGTATTAATGTATTCCTGTAGAAAATTCAATAATCTTTAATTTTCATAACGACAAAATGCGAAAAAATGGCATTTAATGGTATTTTTTGAAGAAAAACCATTATGAGCTTCAGGTAAAGTGCCATTTCCGGTTATCCGATTTACACCAAAATCTAATGGCTTCTTTTCTTATTAGAATAGGATAGAAATACAAGATTTCAGAATTTTCTGAATGATAGTATTTGAGTTAGAGTGAAGACAAAATCCCTACACATACACACACACACACATACATACATACATACACACACACATACACACACACACATACACACATACAGACATCATCGTGAAAATGTTAAATTTGGATTCTAGGGACCTTAAAACGTGGTCATTTACTAAAATCTCGATAAGTGATTTTTAGCACGATTCCTATACCTCCCTTACCAAGGGTAGCGGGAGGTAAAAATTATTTTTAAATTTATGTGTAAATTATATAGAAAAAGTATTAATGTATTCCAGTAGAAAATTCAACAATCTTTAATTTTCATAAGACATAAAATGCGAAAAAATGGCATTTAATGGTATTTTTTGAAGAAAAACCATTATGAGCTTCAGGTAAAGTGTCATTTCCGGTTATCCGATTTACACCAAAATCTAATGGCTTCTATTCATATTAGAATGGGATGGAAATACAAGGTTTCAGAATTTTCTGAATGATAGTATTTGAGTTAGAGTGAAGACAAAATCCCTACACATACACACACACATACATACACACATACACACACACATACACACACATACACACATACACACATACACACATACACACATACACACATACAGACATCATCGTGAAAATGTTAAAAATGGATTCCAGGGAACTAAAATCTCGATATGAGATTTTTAGCACGATCCCTATACCTCCCTTACCAAGGGTAGCGGGAGGTAAAAAAGGTAACATTTACGTATATTTCATGTTACCTTGGTTACTTGTTGTTTTTTGTTTTTCCACATTTTTATGTCAATTTCCCCTGAAGAAGGCACCAGTTTATGGTTGGGTTTTAATAATAAAAAATCTGATGTGGCCAACACAAAACCTCCCGCTATTTAATTTTTACATACATACATAAAATCACGCGTTTCCCACTTAGTGGGTTAGCAAAAACCCGGAAACAATAGTAACAATAAGAAAAGGGATAAGAGTAAGAGCTCAGCTAACTCACTTCACTCTTTAACAACATTCTTCTTTCGCCTTGTCCACAATCATCATAGCATACATACATACGAACATATTAAAGTAACTGATTTTCGGTAGCGAATAACCGCATCTGGACCACAATAATAGTTACGCAACAATCATCCTTCCACACATATCCCTATCCATTTTTATTAATTTAAATACATACTTACGTATTTACTAACGCTGCAAACTGTTCCACTGCATAAAACTATTGATTTATTTACTATTTTCTTTTTAAAATGTCACTATTATTAATTTGAAGTGATTAGTTTTTTGACAGTGACATTTACTGTCAGTTACATTCATTTGAAATATGAACTGTATAACAAAGGAATTATTGTGTTTATCTTAGGCTACGCGACTCATAAAAAAAATTATTTTTAAATTTATCTGTAAAATATATAGAAAAAGTATTAATGCATTCCTGTAGAAAATTCAATAATCTTTAACTTTCATAAGACATAAAATGCGAAAAAATGGCATTTAATGGTATTTTTTGAAGAAAAACCATTATGAGCTTCAGGTAAAGTGCTATTTCCGGTTATCCGATTTACACCAAAATCTAATGGCTTCTTTTCATATTAGAATAGGGTATAAATACAAGGTTTCATAATTTTTTGAATGATAGTATTTGAGTTAGAGCGAAGACAAAATCCCTACACATACACACACACATACATACATACATACATACACACACACACATACACACACACATACACACATACAGACATCATCGTGAAAATGTTAAATTTGGATTCTAGGGACCTTAAAACGTGGTCATTTACTAAAATCTCGATATGTGATTTTTAGCACGATCCCTATACCTCCCTTACCAAGGGTAGCGGGAGGTAAAAATACAGAGCTTAAACTAACAAAGGTAGTATTATTCCAATTATTAATTTTTTATTACTCGGCTATAGGGTATTTTTTTGGAAAATAGTATTGATAATACATAACTACAAATTTTGTATGTTCATTTTAAAGGGGACATTTATTTATATTGCTGGATTTTTTCGACAGTCGTGTATAACCATGGAAGTGATTCACCATATTATGTTGCATGTTAAAATAAATTACCTGTATAATTTCATGTTTCATAATGTTAACTCATTGATTAACTAATTGCCTTGTTGACTGTAAATAAAATATTATGCATTTCATGAAATTAATCCATTTGTTAACTTTACTGATTTCGTATTAACATTAAATAAGTAGCATTTATTAAACAATCAATTATACTCGTATGAGCCCAAAATCAGAATAGTTTCGGCCAGCACAATATTTTAAATGGCATATCATGTATTACCAAATACTCAATAATTATTTTATTCTTACAAAAATTATATTACTACCGTAAAATATACATTTTCAAAAAAAAAAAAAATCGTTAACATATTAGGATTTAAACTAAATTAAATTATCTATATCAGACGAATCAATACAGATCGGTCATTTATAAATTTTAAACAAAGTAGGCGGTCATAACTAAACTGTTGACAAAGCAAATGATGCATTGTTGAAATCAACAAAGTGTTTGACATTTATTATAAGTAATACGTTTTTGTACTAAAATGGCTCGTGGTAAATCATTTAGTCAAGATGCAAAAATGTCCATAATCAATGTACATATGAATGGCATGTCGGAACGAAAAATTTCGATTTCACACTCGATACCGCGATCGACAGTAAATGGTATTTTTAATGAGTTGAAAAAAAAATTGAAATGTTAAGAAAAAAAAACTGATCGCCAACCGTCAACTTCCAATAATGATCATCGGGCTTTAAGAATTGTGAAATAAAATCATCGATCAAATGTTCCAGATCTTACCGTACAATGGCGGGAAATGATCGGAAAACAAAAATATCGGTATCTACCACCATAAAAAGAATTAAACAAATAGGGCACACATTTTATAAAGTATTTTTTGCCATTTCTCTTTTAAGAAGAGATAATTAGTATTTTGGAGTGATGAGTGCAAATTTGAAGTTTGCATGTCTGATTGTAGAAAACACGTATTGCGTACTTTTTTCGAGACATACCAGACAGACTGTTTCGTTAAAAAATAAAATTTCTTGCAAGCGTTATGGTTTCGGCTTATGTCTGTGATAAAAATAAAGATATACTTAAAAATGTTTTACCATGGATTCCTTTATGTCAGTCCGTTGAAGGGAGCTACGTTTTCTAGTAGGACGGTGTCTGTGCTGTACGGGAAAAAACGTTAAAACCTGGCTTGAAACTCATAATATTTCTACTCTAAAGTGGATTTCAAGTAGTCCGGATTTGTTGCCAAAAGAGTCTCTTTGGTATAAAATGAAAAAGTTAAGAATCCGGCACGCAGAGTAATCGAATAGGGTCCGCCACCGTAACAAAAAATAAAAAAATCTGATGTGGCCAACACAAAACCTCCCGCTATTGAATTTTTATTAATTTAAATACATACTTACGTATTTACTAACGCTGCAAACTGTTCCATTGCAGAAAACTATTGCTTTATTTACTATTTTCTTTTTAAAATGTCACTATTATTAATTTGAAGTGATTAGTTTTCTGACAGTGACATTTACTGTCAGTTACATTCATTTGAAATATGAACTGTATAACAAAGGAATTATTGTGTTTATCTTAGTCTTCGCGACTAATAAAAAAAATCTGATGTGGCCAACACAAAACCTCCCGCTAATTAATTTTTACATACATACATAAAATCACGCGTTTCCCACTTAGTGGGTTAGCAAAAACCCGGAAACAATAGTAACAATAAGAAAAGGGATAAGAGTAAGAGCTCAGCTAACTCACTTCACTCTTTAACAACATTCTTCTTTCGCCTTGTCCACAATCATCATAGCATTCATACATAAGAACATATTAAAGTGACTGATTTTCGGTAGCGAATAACCGCATCTGGACCACAATAATAGTTACGCAACAATCATCCTTCCACACATATCCCTATCCATTTTTATTAATTTAAATACATACTTACGTATTTACTAACGCTGCAAACTGTTCCACTGCATAAAACTATTGATTTATTTACTATTTTCTTTTTAAAATGTCACTATTATTAATTTGAAGTGATTAGTTTTTTGACAGTGACATTTACTGCCAGTTACATTCATTTGAAATATGAACTGTGTAACAAACGAATTATTGTGTTTGTCTTAGGCTTCGCGACTAATAAAAAAAATTATTTTTAAATTTATCTGTAAAACATATAGAAAAAGTATTAATGCATTTCTGTACAAAATTCAATAATCTTTAATTTTCATAAGAAATAAAATTCGAAAAAATGGCATTTAATGGTATTTTTTGAAGAAAAACCATTATGAGCTTCAGGTAAAGTGCCATTTCCGGTTATCCGATTTCCACCAAAATCTAATGGCTTCTTTTCATATTAGAATAGGGTATAAATACAAGGTTTCATAATTTTTTGAATGATAGTATTTGAGTTAGAGCGAAGACAAAATCCCTACACATACACACACACACACATACATACATACACACACACATACACACACACACACATACACACATACAGACATCATTGTGAAAATGTTAAATTTGGATTCTAGGGACCTTAAAACGTGGTCATTTACTAAAATCTCGATAAGTGATTTTTAGCACGATCCCTATACCTCCCTTACCAAGGGTAGCGGGAGGTAAAAAATTATTTTTAAATTTATCTGAAAAATATATAGAAAAAGTATTAATGTATTCCTGTAGAAAATTCAATAATCTTTAATTTTCATAAGACATAAAATTCGAAAAAATGGAATTTAATGGTATTTTTTGAAGAAAAACCATTATAAGCTTCAAGTAAAGTACGATTTCCGTTTATCCGATTTACACCAAAATCTAATGGCTTCTATTCCTATTAGAATAGGGTAAAAATACAAGGTTTCAGAATTTTCTGAATGATAGTATTTGAGTTAGAGCGAAGACAAAATCCCTACACATACACACACACATACATACATACATACATACATACACACACACATACATACACACACACATACACACATACAGACATCATCGTGAAAATGTTAAAATTGGATTCTAGGGACCTTAAAACGTGGTGATTTACTAAAATCTCGATATGAGATTTTTAGCACGATCCCTATACCTCCCTTACCAAGGGTAGCGGGAGGTAAAAATATACGCTTATTATTAATGTACTACTCAATAAATAACGATTAAGACAAAAAATGATTTATTTTTTTTAGTAAATACTTTATGAAATATTTGTTCTATTATCAGTGTCACAGTGACTTCATAGGATTGCTATCTTTCTCGCGCAGCCTGCTTTAGAAACTGGTGCGAGAAAGATATCAATAGTTTCGCTACAAATCAAATGCAGTTAAACTAAAAACAATTATGACTTTTTAATATAACGAATTTCTTCAAAATTAAACGAACTTTCATTTAAAATAAAAAAATAGAGTGGAAGACCCTATTAAAAATAAAATTGCAACAAGTGTGAAATAATATTGAACCCGATGAATGCGCAAAGTTAGTTGATACCATGTCTGACAGAATTGAAGTCGTTAGTGAATGAAGAAGGCGCAATGCAATTTATTTATTTATTAATAAATCAGTCCAATAGGATACAAGATTCCAATTACAGGACGATTATACATAAAAGAAATCTTCTTCTTTACTCGGCTCCACAGACTATCCAGTATTCCTTGGCCTGATCAAACATCTTCTTCCACTTTTGTCTGTCATTCGTGAGGGTGATTTTTGTGTTTTTCATGTCTTCTATCACATTGTCCTTCCACCTTGTTTTCGGTCTACCTCTGGGTCTTGATGTGAATAGTTTTCTGTTGTATAATCGGTACATCATTCTATTTTCTCCCATTCTTTGTAAATGTCCATACCACCTTAGCCGTTGTACCTAGTTTAATAAAAGTTGGTAAAGGTACGTCAACATACAGTTTATATAGCTCGTGATTCCATTTTATTTGCCACAATCCATTTTCACAGGTTGGTCCATATATTTTCTGTAGTATTTTTCTTTCAAAAAATTCAATTTTTTAATGTTGTTTTTATTTAAGACCCATGTTTCTGTACCATATGCTACGACTGGTCGAATTAAAGTTTTATACAACCGGACTTTAATTGTTCTTCACAGCAACTTGTTTTTTATAATACTGTTTAGAGCGTAGTAGGATTTCAGGCCAGCTGAGGTCCTATACGTTATTTCTAGGGATTCGTCGTTTTTGTTGTTTATTAATGATCCTAAGTACATAAAAGATGAGACAATTTCAAATTCTTTCCCGTTAAGTTTGGTTGTTCCCTCTGGCGTTGTGTTTTTTGACACTATCATTATTTTCGTTTTTTCAGTGTTGATTTGCAAACCTACTTTCGTTGCATTTCTTTCTGGAGCTATGAAACCCAACTCTATGTCATTTTTTGTTCTGTCTATGATGTCAGTGTCGTCAGCGTATCCTAATAGTTCTATGGATTTGTTGGTGAATCTGGTTTCTGTTTTTAAATCTATTTGGGAGTCTTTTATGACTTTCTGGAGGACAATGTTAAAGAGAAGGGGGGCTAGGGCATCTGCTTGTCGTAATCCTTGTTTAATTTCAAACTCCTCAGAGAGCGTGTTGTTCGCCCTGATTCTGCCTTTTGTTAACTGCATAGTGAGTTTTGCCATCTGTACTAGTTTCTTTGGTATCTTAATATCTTCCATAAAATAAATACAGAAATGAAAATATGAATGTGTGAAACAGAAGATAATCGATATGAATGTTTACAAGTAACTTAATTTCAAAAATAGCTTAACAATATTAAAATAGTGGCCGTACTATTCTGATTCGTCTATTATACCTAACTTAATTTAGTTTAAAACCTAATTGATATCGAAACTATTCCCTTTTTTGCTAATTTATGCTAGAAATATATATATATATATATATATATATATATATATATATATATATATATATTTATATATATATATATATATATATTTTAATGTATTAATATAATTTCTGTAAGAATGAAATATTTATTGAGATTTGTTTGAAATAAATGATATGTTAATAAGGTAAAATTTTGTGCTGGTTGAACTATTATGATTTTGGGCTCTATGTAACAATAACAATTAGCTAATTAACATTGCATTTAATAACAATTTAAATGGCATATGTAGATACTTCAATATGCAATTAATTGACATCAAAATTTAATCAACCAAATTTTACTGATTAAATTAACTAACATTTTAAGGCTAATCATCAGTCATGAAACAAAATATCGTATTTAGCAAGAATATTAAAATTTAATCATTGATTAAAATTTTAATCAACTTTCATTAAATCGGGCATGTATATATAGATACCGTTGAAAACTAATTTCGGTTTACAGCTGTACTTTCTGGAATTAGTTATTAAGAAAATAATTCACGATTAAATTAATTTACCGCAGCCATATACTTTGTTGACATATACGCAGTAGACCGTAATGCCTTGCTTATTTGAATATGGGTCTAAAAATTTAAATGACATGCTGAAAAGCAAATAATGTTCATTTACATATTTTTTAAATATTTAGGACAAATTAAAACCTTTTAGAGTACTATTTTCTTCCTTTTGCGGGTATATTTATTTTAGGAGGAATATGAAATTCAATTGTGTATTTAATGCATTTTGGATAAAATTAAAATACACTTATGGTAATACATACACAAAATTCTACTTAAAATGGATTGACATGAACGAAAATTTCCTTTTTAACATCCATTCACCAACGAAGATTCCCATAATAGATATACATCATTTTTATCTTAATTATATTCATAACTTAGATAAAGTTCAAAAGAAGTATTTTTTAATATACAGGATGAATATTTTAAATTCGAACATAGCCCGTTAAGACGGGAAAATCGGTTTTCGCAGACTGTTGCTCCCCGTTTCAACTGACAATAATGGCTGTCGTAAGATAAAAAAAAAACTCTGCATCTAATGACACCAAATACATGTAAATCACATGATATTTTATTCCCATAAATTAATTATTGGTGTTCTACCATTATTTATACAGAGGATGTTTGTAAGTAAGCATACAACACTTAACTGATAGAATTACAACCCCATAGATATTAAATATGGCAATAATTTTTGTTTTACATGTTTTTTATAAGAATTGGAGCCCCTTAAAACTGACCTATCATGCCATAGTTCAAAATTGTCATAAGATCATTGGATTCACGGAAAATATTAGCTATTTGATACTTTTACAACGGAAAACTACATTAAAGTGAAACTTTAAAATTCATTAAATCGAATATAAATAGTGCGTTAATGTAAAAAGCGTTTCACGTCAGTTTTGACAATCAACTTTTTTTTCAGAGAATATATTGTTTTTTATTATTTTACAAAATTTTTAACCATGACATAATTCGTCAAATTCAAGGGGCCCCAGTTCTTCTAGGAAGCAGGCAAAACAAATATTTACTATCTATGGGCTTAGTTCTATCAGCGTTGTACGCTTACCTACTTATTACATACACCCTATATATTATATATATGTGGAGTGTAATCGTCACTGTTTCGATTAGTTAAGGAGGAAAATATCGTGGATGTGTCAGTGGATTGTGGGCTTTAATTAAAGTTGATTCTTTTAAAATCTGTCAAGCTTTCGTCTATTTAGTTTTTACACATCATCAGGACAGTTTTGGTGAAGATGTTTATAAGTCATTGATTTTATAAAACAGAAGAATTTTGACATTATTTTAGTTACAATTTACAAAAATAAAACTTATAATAATTTTGACCAACAGGCCTATTCTACTAAAAAAATATGTATCGTTATGACTCGTTACTAGGCGATAAGTCGTTATGATAACGATTTTTGCCAAAACCCTATTCTGTTAATTTATTTATCGTTACGAATCGTTACATATCGTTGTTTCATATCGTTTAATAACGACAAGTTCACATGCATCGTTGAAGTCGTAAAGTTAGACATATTTTGAGAACAAAAGTAAAAATGGCTGAAGAAGATATTTTGTTAATTGTAGCTGAGAAAGAGATTCTGCAAAGATGAGTATTTATTCACATCTGTACACTAATTATATATATTATACTTTTTACTATTAGACATTTTATTTATATTTCAGAAATATATTTAAAAATTTAGATTTAGATAATATTTAGTGGACGAAGGACTCTAGGCTGTTCTGCATGTTGATAAGGGTAGAAAAAAGAAAAATCCAAGGTTTTTTCGTTGCAGAATGTAAATAATAAATAAATAATTTTCAAATACATTCTGCAACGAAAAACTTTTTTTTTACCCTTAGATAATAAAAATTATATATTTGTATAGGGATGTCGGATTATGATTATATAATCGTACATTGCGTGATACATCAGATCCTTTTACTCGGTCCCACAGAATTTAAATGACTTGTAAGTCTTCTCCATATTTCTTCCAATTCCATTGTCAAATTCAATTAAATAAACAAACAATGAATCGATATGTCAAATTTAAATTAAAAAACATATAAAAATTTATTCTGTCAAAATATACATGAAGTTAGATATTATCGTTATAATCCTGATAACGATAATTTATAACGATATGATTAATAGAATAGGTTTTTGGCATTTGTCGTTATTAAAGTCGTTTAACCAAATGCTTAGCGACAGTCGTTCAGTAACGATATCGTTATACATTTTTTTAGTAGAATAGGCCTGTAAATCACATGTTAAAGTACGTTGTAGTTGCGCCTTTGCGTACTTTAACATGTGATTTAGTCAAAATTATTATAAGTTTTATTTTTGTAAATTTTAACTAAAATAATGTCAAAATTCTTCTGTTTTATAAAATCAATGACTTATAAACATCTTCACCAAAACTGTCCTGATGATGTGTAAAAACTAAATACACGAAAGCTAGACAGATTTTAAAAGAATCAATTTTAATTAAAGCCCACAATCCACTGACACACCCACGATATTTTCCTCCTTATATATATAATATATATATATATATATATATATATATATATATATATATATATATATATATATATATATATATGGAGACATATTTTAAAGCTTAAAGATTACAGTCGAACGAAATTATTATAAAGTTTTTCTTAGGTCGATGACGCAAGTCTTCTTCGTTTTTTGATTAACAGAAATGTCACATTTTTTTGTCCTTATTACTTGTTGTTTAACAGACTGTTATTGCAGCAGGAATTCTTTTTTAAATATGTTATATACATCATTTTCTGTACATCCATATCGAAAAATTAAAAATTTAATTATTATAAAACAGACTGACAGTTGGCAGTTTAGGTTACAAGTTTGTAATTTTTTGTTCTAACGCATTGCTCCTAGTTCTTAAGTATTAAGCCCTATGCGAATCTAGAAATGGTAGTAAACCTTGCCTTATGATAAACATTTTTACGCATTGCGCTTAGTTATTAATTATAGCTCGTACGCATTAGGACAATGGGTGGATATGTTAAATTAATACTAAACTTTTTACTGTTAATAAACCTAATAGCAGCAATAGGTAATATGATTTTATGTGAGAACTATAATTAGAAAGAGAGTAGATTTAATTAATTGTAAATATTAACATTTAATCTCTCTATCTTTCTGAAATGTTCCACAAGTTGTGGAAAATTGAGAACTATTTTTAGATGCATGGAGGCAGAGATAAGGCACACACAGAAACGATCTGTTCATTTTTCTGTCCATATTGCTCACCGAACACGAGGAAATTTGTTTGAAGTATCGTTCACTGAAGGAATAAATCAGCAAGTGAACAAATACCTATATTCGTTTGCTATCACGCTATCGGTCGTTCTTATATTAAAGTGACTACATACACCTCGATATATATATATATATATATATATATATATATATATATATATATATATTAATTCTACTTGATTGCAGTGATTCTTAACTAGGGAGCAGCTATCCGCTACCGGTTAGAGTCCATGGTTTTTATAGGAACGAAGAAATTTTTAAATACTCCAAAAAAGTATCATTAATTTTTCGGTGGACCACCAAAAATTTAAACTTCTTTTCATTTTTAGTTTTTCAATTCAATTTACACTGCAATTAAAAAATATTCATTTCATCCATGAATTTATTGGGCTAACTGTAACTGAAAAAAGCAATCTTTAACTTTTAAACGTCGGAGGTGAAACTTGACATATAAGTATTCTATATGTAAGTTCCTTTCTGTTTTATGATTTTTTGTCAATTGAATAATAAAAGCTATATTTTTAGATCAGTTATAATAATTATTATGTCCTTACAAACTAGTGGGCCTCTAAAGTATTTAAAGATGTCATAGGGTGCATAGAGGATCTATGGATATTACAAAGGATTGTTTAAGTTTTGTGAAAGGGAAAGTTTGAATGCAATTTAGTTAAAGAAGAATTTGTATGATTCCCTTTGTAAATGTGACCGGAGTATGTTTGAATAGGAATGTATGGTGGTTTCAACAATTAAATTGAAAACCCGTCTTGTGACTATTGTGAAAAATGAAATTATGTACTTTCCTTGAATGTCTTATTTAAGAATAGAATTATTATATTTCGGCTTTGTATTAATACAGTACAAGTAAACTTAGATAAAACGAACTCAAAAGATTGTGTAAGAATGATTTTTATAATAATAGTCATAATTTAATTGTCAGTAAATGAAATTTAATTTTTTAATATATCCACCAATATAAACGTTGAATAAAATAAATTTCTATTTGACATTGTACTGGGTGGTTATCCACTAGTAGCTTTTTTTTTAGTTTCTTACCTCAATTTAAAAAAATTCAGATGTGGCATATGTATTTGTTATAACTGGCAAATTTGTGTATTTTTTGAAATACCTTGATAAGTTTTTTTCGCTTTTATAATAGCATAATCAATATCTTAAAAACTGTTCTCTCTTTCTTTTGCTTTCCCTTTGCTTTACTTTATTTGTTCTAACCGAGAATAACTGCAATATTTTTTCTTCATTGTTTAGGAAAAAGAACTACTCGTATTTCAACCAATTATACGAAGTATTAGTTGAATGTCTATTTGTATTTTTAATTGTGTTTATTATTAAATTCCACAAATAATTATGTTCTAATTATTTTCATAACATTTAATCTAGATTGCCCCTAATATAGAGAACAGAAAGCAATAAAAACGTACATGCTGTTGTAGAAATGGAATTGTATTTCCCTTATGTACTCATAATTACACATTACACAATAATAATTAGTTTATAATTTGCATCGTATAACACTGGGTTAGTAAAATTACTGCGTGCATAACTTCTTGTCATAATATTGTTTATACATATTATTATTAAACAAACAACATATATGGCCTACAGTTGATGAAATATATAATAAACCATGGGCGTTGCTTCGGTGCAATCTACTACTCTTGGTTTGAGCGATTCTGGTGTTACGTATAACAAGTAAAATACATATTTCTAATCATATTACCATTTTACAGAAATTCTGCTAACACTTGACATACCTCAGACCGGTTTTCTTTCATGTCATCGACTGTACTAAGGTAATTTAATATATAATTATAATAATACCCGTAGTTTCATAGCTTCGCTAATGTCATATAATTTTGACAATGATTTTTATCGTCGAATATTATAATCAATATAAAAAATCTAATACTACTTTCTAGGGTCCTGGGAAAGTAATTTAGGAAAGCTTACGACGTAATGCTAGCTTTATTTTGTCATCAATTTTTATTTAGCCCAAAATTTATTAACGTATAACGATATAAAATGATAAAATCCAGATATTCATTTAAAGTGTTCTGAGGTGGAAAATACGACGTTTGATAAATCGATATTAGATTTTTTCTTTACCCTTGTAATTTCGCGCACATGCGGAAACCAAGTAATAAATTTTCATCTTGTTTCCCGCATATAACAGCTTATAAGAATATTTCAACAATGGAGTGACACGACGCGAAGTGTTTCCTGAACTTGCCCACATCATTTTTCCACGTTTACGACCAAGAACTTCTGAACAAGAGCATAATAACATAAATGTTTTAATACATAACAGTATTCGTAGAAGTTTTTCGTCATATGCGTGGTTTATTTCTGTTCATTCTTTATGTGAACATATAAAAACTCCTCTGTCTAAAGCTGTTAACTTTTTCATTATAGAAATGCTTTTTCGATATATACACCGACGAGCTAAAAATAGAGGTTATTTGAAATTAAGATTTATTTTCAGAATATTCTGTTTTAAGCTTATATTTGAAAATGGAAAACCATTGTACTGTATTTTGTAGCCTAAATTAATACCTAATTTAATTTTAAAACGAACATTATATTTTTTGGTTTTATAACTTATTTTAAGGAAGCAACAAATTTCAAACGAAGTTCAACTTTTTCCTCTTAGGTCTAATATGAAACGAAAAAAAAATAAAAAATTAAAAAACTTATCACTAATATTGCGTATTCTATTTTCTTGCGTTAATGACAGCTTAAAGATATTATTCCACTCCTGCAATAACAACTCTCTGAGCTGCTATGGGCAGTTCATGGAACTGGTGTATTCTTTCGGCTACATGTTCCCAATTCATCCCAGACTTGTTCGATGGAACGCTGGCCAATCAAACTGCCTTATTTCTACTTCATTCTGGTATTCTTTGATAACTCTAGCTGTCTGAGGTCTAGCATTATCTTGCATGAAAATGTCATGCTCGCCCATAGTGATCATGAAAGGAATAGCATCATCTTCTAGAACCTCCGTAATGTACTAGTGAGCTATCAGAAAGCCATTCTGTATGAAGATCAACTTGTGCGTCTTTGTGAAGAAATTCCTGCCCAAACCATAACCGACCCACCGACAAATGGAAGTTACTCGTCAATACAAACTTGAATGTATCTTTCTCCAGGTCTTCTTCATAGTCGCTTTATTATTATTAATTGATATTAGTTGCAGTTATGCAAAAAAATAAAACCGGTAAATTACCGATAAACCGGTATTGAATTTTTTCACCGAATAACCGGTAATTCAAAAAATTGGTAAATTTGCAATCCCTAGTCATGATAGTAAACTTGTAACTATCCTTATGTAAGACAGTGCATTAACATGAAGCTTTCTCCTAACCGTCCATTCACTAAATTCTCTAAATTCTTGGAATTTATTTCGTAGAAAAACTGCAGAAACTGGTCCATTTCGCAAAAATACGGACACCAAAAACCGCTCATCTCTTTAACTAATAACTCATTTTTGCCCGAATCGTAATCTTCTGCTTATCAAGCCAGTAGTGGTAGCACGCACTTTAGAATTCTATCATAGAAAGCAGGCGAATGCGATTGTACTTTTACAAATCTCGGTTGCATGCACTTTACAATTCTATATTCGTTTTTGTTTCGGAAATTTTTGGATTTTATACTATTAAAATAAAAAATATTATGACAATTGTATATAATAAATGGTCAATGATTTATAGATTCCAATTGCGACGTTTCGGTTCTGTTTAGAAGCATTTTCAAGCTAACAAAAATTATTTATATTATTAATTACAAGAAAATTATAATATACGATTGTCAAACTTACCAATTATTAAAATTTTAAAAAATTAAAAAGTTTTACATTTTAATTATAAATGAAGTTACAAGAATTAGAAAACCAATGTGTAGAAAGACTACACGGTTAAAAATCGACTAAATTAAAATTGTACAATTCGTCTTATAAGTGACCGCCAAAATCAACAAACTTAACAAAGTAGTGACATCTATAGAAAGATGAAACAATGAAGGACAAAAAACATTAAAAACCCTAAAAAATAAAAATTACTGTGGAGTGATATATTTAATATTGGGATATAAATTATTAGAATTATTGTAATCAGATTTACAATTTATAGAATTATCGTCAAGATTTATGTAACAACTTTCAAGGAATAGTCTCTTTTGAATGTTAGATTCATGATGTAGAATTTTATAATTAGTTGAATCCAAACTATGTTCAAGGGCAATACAATGATGTACTATGGTACTATGTTTATTGTTATTTTTATTAATATTGTAGTTATGTTGTATTCTTTTGTAGATATATTGTTTTGTTGCACCATTATACGAAGATTGACAATCAAGGCAATTTATTTTATAAACAACATTACTATTGAATTTTTTGAAGTTATTATCTTTTAATTTGGTAAACAACAATGAAGTATCAGTAGATGACTTATAGGCAATTGTTAAATTTAATTCATTGTGTCAATAATTAATTTTAAGTTCTTCTCATGAAACTGTTCATTTGCTCTGTCTGTGAGGTTGTTAACAACTGCAGTTTTATATTTTATCGGATAGTATGCTTTGAAATTTAGATATCTAGCGGACCTAGTAGATTTACGATACCAGTTTGTAATGATAGTATTATTATTTTTTAGGGTTTTTAATGTTTTTTGTCATTCATTCTTTCATCTTTCTATAGATATCACTATATTTTGTTAAGGTTGTTGATTTTGGCGGTCACTTATAAGACGAATTGTACAATTTTAATTTGACTCTTAACCATGTAGTCCTTTAACTCATTGGTTTTCTAATTCTTGTAACTTCATTTATAATTAAAATGTAAAACTTTTTAATTTTTTAAAATTTTAATAATTGGTAAGTTTGACAATCGTATATTATAATTTTCTTGTAATTAATAATATAAATAATTTTTGTTAACTTGAAAATGGTTCTAAACAGAACCGAAACGTCGCAACTGGAATCTGTAAATCATTGACTATGTTGATATAAATGAAGCATTCATCCAAAAACCACTTCGTTTAAAAAATTTTTATTTGCTTCCAAAAACTGAATCAAAATATATAATAAATGTATAAATTATATATAAATTGGCTTTAAAAAGAATTGTGGCAAAATAAAGACGTTACTTTGACACTTTCACCTCAAGTCGTACGCTTACAGGCGAATATTTTGAAAAACGCATGCTACCAAATTTTCGCTTCGTGGCGAAAAGCGAAAACAAATGCCTCATTTGATAGAATTCTAAAGTGCGTGCTACCACTACAGTCTTTTCATAGCGCTGGTACACTTTTTTGTACAGCACAAAGGCTCTTAGCAACAATTCTTGCAGTTTCACGTTTTCTTCGGTTATCTTGTATCAACAGGCATTATTACCTGTTAAATAAAAGCTTTAAACATAAAAGTTGCAAGCACTGTAATAATACATGCTAAAAACATAAAAAAAACAGGTGATATTCGTCTGAAAATAAATTAATAAGCCCCTACTATGATTTACAATTTACAAATATAAGCTTGAAACAGAAAATTCCGACAATACATCTCAATTTCAAAATGACCTCAATTTTTTGAAAGTCAGAATTTTCATTTTCTATAAATAAATAATTCATAATCAAATAATGGAAAGTGTAGTATCGGATATTGATGTAAGGAAGGCATTCCTGCAAAGTGACGTGCAATAGTGGCCGCATCTGATCTTTTTGACAATTTGATTAGGGCTACACCGTCATGGACGGTTAAACAAGTTAGTCTTGAAGTGTACGAAAATGCGTTGGACAAGAATAAGGGGAAGAGGAGAGTAAAGAACAGCGGCCTGTTATAAAATGGAGAAAAACTGAAGAGGAAGAGCCAAAAAATAAGAAAATTAATCGAAAATGCATTTCTTTTACAAGTAGGTACTCAGACTTTTCTTTAATATTCAGCAGAGTTTGTCATTCCTCACAATTTATCATAATGGGCATTTCCAATGCAATTCCGATTGCAAAATTTGTTATTATATACCAATTTTAGCATAAAATATGCTATAATAAAATAAAACAATTGTTTAAATGTATGTACGATATTCGTAAATAATTTATAACCCTCAGTTAGTTTGTTACGAGTTTAGTCGAGCTGTATACCAATGAAGACCGTTTAAACATTTTTTAATAATATTTATTGTAATAAAAAATATTAATGATGTATTAATATTAAGTTTCTCTGAAGATCTTTCTTTCACCTAAAGTTAAATTTATAATTTAATATTTATATTGTGATTGGATGCTAAATAAAATAGCTCTACATGGGTAGTCAAATATATGGTAAGCTATTTTTCTTATAAATATACAAAATAAATGTTATACAGGCAAAAAAAAAAAACGGTGAAATATGTTATTTGCGTAAAGCAGTTAAATAGAAAATATAAAATAAAAAAAATTACAATAAAATTAGTGCCGAATTAGACATATATTTACTTATTCAAACATGTTTTGCACATATTACTCAAATGATATTTGCATGAACATATGCCGCATTTCACGTTGTATGTGCAGGTTTTTTACAATTTAATAAGGCGAATATAAAACATTTGGCTTGTGTAGTGGAAGTAGAAAGAGTATGGCATTCTTAATTCCTCAAACCATGTCATCAGTGTCATCCGATCATTTAATAGTCTCAATTCGTTTTTTTTTTTTTGTATATTTGGAGAGACAGGTCTACATCTATTAATAACAACAATAATAAACGCATAAGGGAAATTAATAAGTAATAGTAATAAATATAAAAAATCTCGGTACTTAAATAAACTATAACACGGTTAGATACGTGGTTAGGTTATTCATATCTTAACTGTTTTCTTCTGTGACAAGGTTATGGTTACGTTATTTTTTTAATTTCTGTGGTTCTCCGTTTGTTATATCCATTATCATTTATTGGTCTGTATCACAGCGAACAAAAGTAATCTTTTTGTAGTAGGTGGATGAAGTCATAAACGTTTTTCAAAAACTGTTTGTTTTTAGTTGAAAATAGGGATCCAATATTTTGTATCAAGATTAACATAAAAAATCTTGGAAATCCCCATTCTCGTAACTATAATAATTACTTTATAGTAAACAGAGTATGTCTACAGCCTGCAGGACTGATAGTAATTGAAAAAAAAGAACTTTGCAAGCTATGATTTATACTCAGTTTTATTTTAAATTCAAAACCATGAAACACTAGAAGTAAACTAATAATAATAGGTAATTAGAAATAAATTTAAGTGAAATTAAAATATTAACAAACAGTAAATATATTTAAACAACTAAATAAACAGGAAATTGGATCTTTAATGGAAATTCCTTTTCATGACAACTAATAAACTTTGGTCAAAAAGAAAAATTAGAAATACAGAGGAAAATAAATCAAGACTGGAGGAAGTTTTGTAGTCTCCAGGGTATATTTACAGGAAATTACTCAATTAGCTTAAAATCCACGGTTTTTAACCAGTGTGTCCTACTTACCATTTTACAGTGAACAGAAATAGACCCTTAATACAAATTCTACTAAAATTTGCAAAAAATTTAATAGAGAGAATGAATAATTATGTTATATTCCATCACATTGATGACTGCCATTTTCAGAACCAATTTCAGAAATTTTAAAGTAAGAATATCATAAACGTCGTAAAACAACTAAAATTCCTTTCGGCAGGCTACACGTTCAGACGTAACGTCCGATGGGTTAAATTCCATAATTTATAACAATATATCATGTCATTTTATTTAACACATTGGACGGTTCGGACATAAATTTGTCCATCCTTAGATAAAGAAATACGCATAACAAATAATAAATTTTAACTTTGGTAAGTCAAAATTTATTATATGCATGTTATATACATTTTTGTAACTTAACATGTATTTTATCAGCTTACGATGGACAAATTTAGGTTCGAAACGTGAAATGTATTAAATTAAGATGAATTATGACATATCATAAATTATGGAACCTAAGGCCGTCTTCATTTATTTCAAAACTTCGAAAAAGTTCCCAAACTCCTAATTAATAGTGAAATTGGATCAAATATTATTTGTCTGCGAGGTTGTATTGTACGAGTAGGTTTATTTCTTTAGCAAGCCATTTTACAACGGTTGTGTATACGTCACACGAACTTGACCCACCCTTACAAGTTCAAGGACTTCATACACTTCTCTGCAAAACATGCAATGTACCAATCACAGTAATACAAATTTCAAAGGAGCTCGAAATATGGAATGAACATTGGCTTGGCTAGCAATATCACTACATAAAATACCTACCCTGGTTTCCTATTTAAATCTACTCGTACAGATCTTTACGTGAAGTTTTAAGATTGTTCCCTACTCCTTAAAGCATAATCAACCTATTTTGTTTAAAGTGCATTGTGAGCACTACTTCTATCCTTAATGCAGGGAATAATAATCAGTAGTAACATAAGATCTTGAAAAGATGAATAGCGGCACAATAAAATTATAAATTTATCTTTTATGTCTGTTTTTGTTTACAATTTTTTGGGAAATTTAAATTCTGCAGACAATCTTTCTAGTTGTTTTACATTAAACAGTTAACGTGTTTCCTGAAAGATTTATACGTTAACCTTCTGTATGTAGTTTATATGTTACTGTTTCTTTTGGTCGGCCGACGCTTTTTTACTGAGTGATTTATTTCTATTCCTTTTTATCATTCTCTGTTTCCACTTTATACATACACAAAATCACTCTGTTTCTCAGAACAAACCTGAAATGCATTCATACATGCAACAATCATCTTTTTCACATAATGTCTTTCCAAGTTCACTTCTTTCGCCTCGTTTGCATTCATAAACGCATTCATAGAAGCTATTTTCCTCTTTTCACTCGGACTTTTCTTTCCTTTGAACACTCATAATCATATCATACCCATCCGTTTGCACATCATCAGACGTCCACGCGACCGTAAGCCATCAGATGTACCAAACCAACATAATGTAGGTACACAGGTCTTTTTCGCGTCATTCTTTCCACATTCCCTGACCATTTCAACTAATTTCCTTTCTTTTCTTAACATTATTTTTAAATTATTCCTCACGCGACCCGTCTTACATACCTACCCACAAACTTCACACAAAAACGTCATTTCCACGGCAATCTTTTGTATTTTATCAACCACATTCAACATGCACTTCCAAACATCAAAGCAGATAAATAAAGAACTCCATTATAAACTTTAACCGAGCATCTTGAGATACGTTTACGTTTATTTCCAAACTTAAGTCCCAGTACCTTAAGTCTCCTTTCAATTTTTCGATGAATTCATTCATCCCTCGTCATAATTCTACGCAAATATACAAAGTCATTTACAAATTATTCCTCTCAAATAACAATACCTTGCATTTATCAACATATAAAGCCCACCAGATTAATTTTTTTCCATCTACATGTATACCCTCTATCGTTTTTCGCAATTGCTATATGTTCCAAATGAATAGTAATGGAAAAACATCTGTACACATATATGACGATAAATAATCAAAAACTACATTGTTATATAATAAAAACTAATTAATAATGTCAGAATTTAAATTTGAAAATTGGATTTGTCGAGTTTTGATTTTGATAAAATTTCATTGAACTTACATCCTAAACCTCTTTAGTTTTAGATATATAAGAAAACGTTTGGCGTTTATTCCATTATATTACAAAAATAAATTAAATTGCACTATCAAAAGCAATCACACAATTAGATTGGGAATCGCAACTGTTTCCCAGAAATTACATACAGAATTCAATATAACTATATAGGTAGTAGCGTCTCGTGAAAGATCACTACATGTTTTTCCTATAGAACATTAACATATTTAAGCTTTTCTTTGTTAGACTCTAAACCACCGGATTTTTAAATTGTGCTATGTTCGCCCCCATACTATGCATTTTTTCTTATTATAAATTATTGAAATTATTCGAAATTCTAATATTGTTAACAAAACCCAGTGAGCTCTATTTCCTTATTAAATAATTTCAGACACATTATTAAACAAAATGTAAACCTAATAGGACCGCGTGACTTTCAAACCGCTACCATATTTGGCTAATTTAGATATGCTGGCATATCCCAACCGGTTATGGAATTGTCAGTTTTGAAACTAACCTGATATTTTAAACGTAAATATCATATGGGTTTGTTACGTTTGGTTACGTAAACTACACACCAAGTTATGGAGAATGAGAAGACGAATCCTTTGCAGTATCAAAAAAATTTTCAGCTAACAATGTATTTGTCGGGTATTTGAAATATGTCGATTCAGTTAAACAACCACTGAGACATACGAGTACCACAGCCGTGTTAACACGAAACCAGTCCCTCAACCTACCATCTATTCTCACAGCAACCTTACTATACTTATACGAGGGTCACTCTAGAATATTGAGATTTAGACATATTGTTACATATACTTAAAAAAAAATTTTAAATATGTTCAAAATATTTAGTTTCTTTTAAAAACAATGCACATCACCATTCCCTCCTTCCACTTTTTAAAAACTCAAAACCAATTGTAGGAATATTTCAAAATAATCATGAAAAGCAGCATATTTCACTTCTTCAGACAAAACTTTCTGCCCCGTATTTTCTGTAGCCAAAAGCTGCACATTGACATAATATCAGGTGAATATGCTGTGTGTTCAATTATTTTTCTGTTACTTATATATCTTTTTTGCCAAAGTTCCAACTAATTTAACTTTCGCAACTAAATGCTAAATGATAGATATATAAATTTAAAATAAGCGTCGAAATTTTATAATTTTCTTACTCTCAATAATTCTAGTGTGACCCTCATGCAACGCTATAATCTGTCCCAACAAATTTTAATTCATATCGTACTTTCTGAGTACACCTAACAAAGTATCTCAAAGAACACTATCAAATGTATAGTACGACTAGTAAATGAAAGTTGACGTTTAAATTATTTTATAGATGTGGTTTCTTTTTATAACTTTGTCATATGATTTGAATATGAAAGATAACTGACCTTTATGTATTCATTGAGAGAAGATTAGAATTGTACTCAATACCACTGAAATAGTAGGAGGCATCTAAAATTATCTTAGCAGGGATGTATTAAATAATTTAATTGGGGAATTATGATTCTTTCGTCTCAAGTGCAAGCAAACCTCGAGTCGGAACTACTCTTAGATGAAATTAAAAATAATCTACTTTATTAGTAACATATAATCACAATATTTTGTTGTAATCAAAATAAACGAAAAATGTTTAATATATATTATGTATTTTTAATACACCTCTTATACAGGTACCGTAGTCATCCATTTCTTTTCAGTAAGACATATATTCAGATAAATCGACTCTGTCGGGTCTAACAAAACTATAAATGTAATTATGACAAAACGGCATATTGCTCATTGCTTGCATTATAACATTGGGTGTCAACGGGTTATTATTTGCGCCGCTCTGTCGAAATAATTTCTTACGCAAATGAAAACTGTAGTTCCCAAAATTATCTCAAACAAAAATAGCGTTTATGTACCAGGCGATGCATGTCTACATTCCAAAAGAGCGGTGCAAATATGACGCTTGGTCGTAGTTATGATATTTATAGTTTTATTACTGGACCCGATAGTCGAAATTTTTCTGACTATAGTAATATAAAAATTCTTCTAAATATTATTTTTTTTTTTAATTTTGTTATTACAAATATAAAATTCTACATCCGATACATTTAAAAAAGATATTATATCTTCTTTAGATTTACAGATAAAGAATATATATAATATATAGAATAATCTGTTACCGCCAATCCCGTCAATGAATTGGAAAAATCTTGGTCATTTTAAAAGAGTATGACAAGATTCCTTATAGAATAAAAGAACAGATATAATTATAATTATTTTTTGTATATGAATTTTTCGCAATTATTTCGGTAATATTTAAACTTGTTATTGCAATTATATGTATGCCTATTGGTAAGTTCCAAAATAAATCTTTAAGTAGATGGATTTATCTCCTTTAAGGTTACTACCCTGATTTATCTGTGTAAATAAATATGGGTTACTGTACGCGTAAAAAATGTGTATTTGAATAAAAAAGATTAGAAAAAATCAATAGCACGTACAAATTCATAACGCTGCTTTGGGTGTAAAAAGTGTCAACCCATTTCAAGTTTTCTTGCCTCTCTGTACGTTCGCTTGTTTATTGAACCGTTCCGTCCTGTGAATGAAGTTCGTAATCGACCCAAACAAAATTTAAAAACCATCAAAACGTGGTAACTACTTGCGGAAACTGAGGAGTAAAAAAAGGCAAAATGGAATAGGTATTTAGATTCGTGTTCGTAGGTTCCACATAAAATTCACTTTTTATCTTTTTTATAATACCAGCCAATCTATATTCAGCACTTTTTTCACAAAGAACAGACAAAAGGAAAACCAGGAGTGTTTTATGTCGAACTTTTCAATAATTTTGTCGAATCTCATAAGCGAAATGTTATGTATTTTATTTTAATCTTTTGTTAATTTTATTAATTTTGTATTACTTTGTTTTTGAGAATAAATATTTTCACCGAATTTAGTATTAGTCCGTGTTTCATTTAAATATTAGCGTTAATAATAATTAACATTTATTTAAATATTTATTTCTTGTTCCGGATGAAGGAAAATTATGAATTAGGATATCATTATAATATTTTTCTCTGCAAAAAAAAACTATTCAACTGTTTTGCTGAGAAAACAATTACGGGAGCCAATATTTTAATATATCAAAATTAACATTGAAATGCCTATGGTGCGTCTTCCATAGCACCATCCTGTATAATTTTGTGTATACAGGTGTCCGAACTTTGAAGGCCACCATTGGGATCTCGAAAACCATAAGAGATGCGACTTCGGTTTGCCAAAATTCTAATAGATTACTAGATACATTATAACCCTAACATTAATCGAAAGAGCAAAAATAAGTATTTTTAAAGTAGGAATCAAATATGGGTTCCATTTGAAAAAAAAAAATAGTTCGTGTTACATCTCGAAAATTTACTGATAAAAATATTATTTTCATAGGTCACTAGATAGAAAATAATAATATCTAATTTTTTAATTTAAACAATAATTGTAATAGTTTAATTTCAAAATGAAAAAATCCACCAAATTCAGTTTTCTGTTTTCCGCCATTATTTAGTAACCTATGAGAATTTTTTTCAAAACAGAAGCACATCTACACACATGAAAGATATGTACATGACTGCGGTTAAATCCAATAGCGTCACCACTGAAATTTTAGGATATGAAAACGATGTTAAAATGTAAATGAACACCTCACTAAAGAAAATACTGCTCTGTTTAAATTAGCTCGTGAATAACTCCGTGCTAAGAATTTTAAATTCGTGTGGACGAAAAACGGTAAAATTCTTGCCCACAAAACTTACACCTCGAAAACTGTCACAATTTCTTCTGAAGAGGATGTTAATAGATTACAATAATAATTTCTCTGTTCCTGTACTAAATATTCGTCTCTTCTCCCGTTTCTCATGTCTCTAAGTCTATATTATCAAAACGTACGCAGTTTGAGAACTAAAGCACATGACATAAAAATAACATGTGATTTTGACATTTTATGTTTCACTGAAACATTTTTAAACTCATTTGTTTTCAATCATGAAGTTATTGGTGATAATTACTCCTTAGTGCGACGTGACCGACAGACCTCTGCTGTGTGATGGTGACGGTGTGCTTATTGGTATTAAAAATAATATTAACTATAAACATAAACCAGAATGGTCTACTAGTATTGAAGATGTTTTGGTATCTGTTCAATTAAGAACTGTAAAATTAAATACATGGTGTGTTCACATTCCACCAGATTGTCTTGAACACCTATACATTTTTATGAACAATTTAGTTACATTCTGCACCGAATGATAATTACATAATATATAGAGACTTTAATTTACCCCTTTTACAATGGCGTTTTTCTAAGAATCTATAATACTTTAACTTCTGATTTAATTTAAAACAATGTAATGGTATTTTAAATCACAATCGCTGTTCAGATTTACGGATTGAATTCAGAGAATTCTTTTAATAAATTCTATGATATTCTCAACAATATAACTGAATTATATTTACCTAAAAAACAGATTCCTAGAAATTATACAATTAATTAAAAAGAAGAATAAAGCACATAACAAATTTAAAAGGTTCCATAATGCTTTAGATTATATAACTTTTTCTTCACTACGGAGACAAGTGAGATACATGTCAGGAATTTGTTATAATAATTATATACAGAATATAGAACAAGATATTCCCGTAAATATTAAAAAGTTTTGGAGTTATGTTTCCTCCGTGAAAAAAAATAGTTTTCCGTCAAACATGTCCTATAAAACTTGCATCTCCAGTAATGGCTATGATATAAGCATCAATTTGCCGATTATTTTCAATCAGTTTTTTTTTTTTATAATAATACGCTCTCTGCTTGTTCCTATGACATATTAAATAATAATGTATGTATTGGTCAAATTGTTATAAATGAGAGTGAGGTACTTGATCTGCTGTCTAACCTGGATGTAAACAAAGGAGCTAGTGCAGAGAGGATTCCCTTGTAATAGTTACTTTTGCACTGTTACCGTTTCTTGAAATTTTTGTAGTCCCGTAGTTAATTGTGACACACTGTCGGTGGACTGTAACCTTTTCTGACTGCTCAAGGTGAAATGTTTACCGTTAGCTATCATAGTTCCCGCGAAATTTTGTTCATTTATTGAATTTATTTTAACTCTATTTCACTTGTATTATCATTTTACAGTTCCGATTTCTGAATTTATTTATCTCTCATTTTTATTAAAAATTTAATTATTGTAATATTGATATTTAGTGACTTTTTGATTCCGAATTGGTGAGACTGATTAGTTTATTTAAGCGACGGCTTTGAAATTCACGCTCTCTCGGGCATAGTTCGTCTCTCAGGTATAATCTCTCTCTTTCGGGGATAATTTCTCTCGGTACTCTCTGTGATGGGTATCGACTTTAAGTGACCTTTCTGATTAGTATTTCAAGTCATGTGAATTTTTTTAGTATAATATGGGAAGTTCCCGCATCTCTCATCTCTGGAGTAACTTGGTAAGATGTTCCATTTTATTTTAGTATTTTTGTAATTTTTAGCGTGTTGCTAAATTTTTGTGTCGCCATGTGGGCGAATTGTTTCTTGGTCGAGTGGCCGCATGGAATGGAATTTCTTACCATTACAATAGAGTTTTATTTTTTGTGTGAAAGATCACTTAATGTTGGACGATCGCTAGAAAGTTTTTAAAAGCATTTTTTATAATTTTTGTTTGACGAGCAGGAGTGGATTAATTCAATTTATCTGCTTAGTTTCAAAATTCATATTTTTTTTAAATTGGATTTTATTGTGGATCCCTCCTTTCTTGTGATTTAAATTCTTATTGTTTTGGAGTTTAATTTTTTATTCCCGAGGGAATTTACTAAATTTTTGGCTATATCATTTTAAGTAATTCTGTTTAAATTTGCCCGAGCTAAGTAACCTAAATAGCTCCAGTTCCCCGATGCAATTTTGCATCTGCAAAGTTGTTTTTTTTTTTAATTTATAGCAGTTCTGCTTAAAATTTTATGCGAGTTTCAACCCTTAATTCGCCGGCTTAGTCGCGTAAGTTACTACGCATTCAATTTTTGAAGTATACCATTTTTAGTCGTAGTGTATTGTTGAGCTCATTGTTTAAATTTTTGGTATGATAACTTTACATTTGAGTTTTAAATTCTTCCTTGTTATAAATAATTTTAACTCCTGTTCCTTTTCTCCCTTTCCCTTGGATGAGTGTGGGTGAATGTTGAGTGACGTGACTTGACTTGACAGGACCTGTTGACTCGTCAATTAGCGGCTTGGTTTTGTACCATTTTTATAGTCGGGGAATAGTGATCCATTTTCGCGTTTTTTTTTATTTTTTTATTGCCGTGGTTATTTTGTCTTGATTTCGGCGCAATATTGTTGTGTAACGTTTAATTGTGCGCTACCACTCGAATCACATTCTCAAATTGTCGAGTAGTACTTTTGTCGTTAGTTATTTTTTTAATCGTTCAGTCGGTTTATTGTTTTTGAATTAGCGATTTAAAGTACGGTGGTAGTCAGTCATTTCACTATCTCAGTCTCTTCTGTTGTGCTATTTTCTTTCCTGTTCTTTTATTCTACGGCCGTATCTAATTTTATAAATGATGTAAAGATTTTTGTACCTCTAATTTTATCACAATTTGTATAATTTTTGAAACTTGTATAATTTTTATAAAATTTTATTTTTTTGTATATAATTTTGCTAACGTTTTGGGGTCAAACTAGGGACAAAACTTTTCCTGTATAGTACCCAGCCCTTCAGGCCTCTTGTAAATCTCTCACGAGATTGAAGTTTTTGCTGGTTTAGCTTTTTTTAGGGACTTTAGTAAGAGAACGAGTTGCCTTGCCCTTTTTGGGATCGGACCTCGGAGGCCGCTGAGCTCTTTCACCGCCCTGAATTTTTATTGGAACACCACTACGACTACTGGCCACGTGAGGAGCCGTTTTACGAAGCTTAGGAGAGGTTTTGTCGGACTAAGAGTTCTCTAAGTTCTCACTCGCCCGGGGTTGTATCCCGCCACAATCGGCACGAGTGGTTTACACCACCTATACCCGCCGAGCACCCTGTACCAGCGAAGACACCGACGCTAACAGCCATATTCATAGTAAAATAGAAAAGCCAGGTCTAAACACGAGTTTAATAGTTCAGGTTTAGTCTAAGACCAAAATGCCCTATTCATAGTAAAATATGTGCCAAGTTTAAATCTGGGTTAAAAAGATCTAGATTAAACTCATCGATCTACTAGGACTTGGTCTTTTTCGATATCCGCCATGCGCAGTAGCACAGTTTGTGACAGTTGTCAGATGATAATTATTTGTTTTTAAACCAATCTACAAAATTAAACTTGTATACAGTTGGCATTTAAATTTAAATAATTGTTATAATTTGAAGGTCCATAAGAGAAATACAGAAAAATGCGTAATATTTCTTTTTAGTGTGATATATTCAGACTTACAATGAATAAGCGAGAATCTAATTGGACATAAAATGAAAAGAATCTGTTTTTGGAGCAAGTGAAAATCCATGCAAAGGTTATGAAAAATAAAACTGTAAATAGTGCAGCCAATTCCAAAAAAAGAAGAAGCTTGGAAAAGTATATTTCATATATATATTTGCGGCTTACGGTTTTGTAAGGAACAAAAAGGAAATAAAGGAACAATGAAAAATAATGACGATGACAGCAAAGTAACTACAAAAGCAGTAACATCAACCCCAAAGAATTCAATTTTATTAGTTATAATCTTTCATACAGCATGTATTTTATTTATGAATCATGTTTGCCTGCTATTTTAATAAACTTTGTTAATTAAAATGTCTAAATATATTTCTTGTGTCATTATCCTGTCTTTCGTCGTTTTGTTCTTCATTATCCGGTTCATAGGAATCTCCGCTACTTACATCATCTATAAAGAAATAATATATTAATAAAGTTATTTTACTTCCCAATAATAAATATACCGTCTCTATCATCCAATGTTTCACAGCTATATTGTGAAGAACTGCCAATGCAATAATGCTAACTTTAGCTGTTTCTAAAGACATCTGCATTCTAATTAAAAAACATCTAAATTTATTTTTCCATTGGCCGAATTATCGTTCTACGTTTCTGGTTCTGATGTGTGCTTCGTTGTATCGTTGTTCCGCATCTGTAGTAAAGCGAAGATCTGGAATAAGCATAAAACTCCGATGATGGATATCCATTGTCTCCTATGAGGATTCCATTGATTTCACTAGATTAACATAATTTAATATTATTAATATTAGAATTTCGTTTACATAAATGTCTGCCTGTTGTATAATGTACCTAAAATCGTGGCTTCAAGTTGCAATGATTCCATATTCTTGATTCTTATGCACTGCCCCTCCATCGTGCAACAATATCCCAGATCTTGGCATTTGAGTCACAAACAACCTACAACCAAGTAATAACTGTTACACAGGGTATTAATTAAAAAGCGGGCCATAGGCGTCTAACATGGGAAACTTATTATTTTCTTTTTACGTAATATAATATATTTTCGTGATAAAATTAGACAATTACCCATGTATATATTTTTCTAAATTCAGTTTCGTCATATTTTTCGATGGGATTAATGTGTTGAAGATATATCTTTTGGTTCCTTCTGCTTTCAATTACATCCTGAATTCTAATCACATAATCTGAAAAATAAATTAAAAATCATTAATATAAATATATTAGTTATATAGGTAGATATATATTAATCAATAAAATAAATATCTACTTACATTTACTTCTAAAATAATATTTTCAAATATAACCTCACTGGCTTTCTTCTTGTTGACAATTGAACATCTGCATTTAAACCAGCGTAAAACTAGGGGTCTGCCAGGTCTAAATATCAGACCGTATTTAAACCAGCACTACCGTTAGTCCAGTTCTATGAATAAGAGAAAAGCCGAATCTAAACTACTATGCCTATAGACCAGGTTTAAACCGGCATATTTTTACTATGAATACGGCTGTAAGAGTTCGTCTCGCCAAGTTGCGCATCGTGGCTGCGTGCGCCGGGTAGTTCTCGTCTCCAATTTGGACTTGCAGGAGGGCTGAGGGCTCAGCGCTTCCGAGGTGGGGTTATGGGAGGGCAAGACACTCCTTTGAGGGTAGAACTAGCGTGTAGCGACCCAAACGTGTTGCAAAATAAATTCTGTAAGTTTGTAAATTTTTTAAAATTTTTATTAAACCCTTATAAGGCCTGGCGCATACGAAAATTATTTCGAGAAATTTAAATCTGTACTTATTTTTTTTTCCAAATTAAAATTGACCAATTTTGTAACTTGTACATTTATTTAAACTACCTGTTCTCGAAAAAAAGTTTCGAACCTTCACCCAGCCGCCGACATTTTTTTTATTTACAGCTAGCCGTGCCAAATTTATAAGTGTGACTGACAGGTAGGAGGAATTTTGTTTAATAGTTGTATTTAAATTTTTCGGATTCCTTGTTTACGTCACATCCTCATTATTTGTAAAATTATACTCGATATCTCTTTCACTTCCTTTAACATTAATTTATAATAAATCACTAACAGATGGTTATTGTTCCAAAATTTGGAAAAAAAAAAACTCTAATTACACCAGTTCTAAGTCCGGTAACAAAAACTCTGCGGAAAATTAACGTCCTATTAAAAGCCATATATTTTTGAAAAAAATCTAGAAAAAATAATGTATAAACATATGTTCTCTTTATTTAAAAGCATTATTAACTAGCAACATGGCTTCTTTAAAGGTTCTGTTGACACTAATCTAGTGGAGTATACAGACTTTATCCTGAAGCATATGAATGAAAGTCGATGCAGTATACACAGATATGAGCAAAGCGATCGATAAAATTAATCACTCCATATAATTATCGAAATTAGAGGTGTACGGAATACACAGTAACCTGCTCTTTTACAACTTATTTGACAGATAGATATCAATGTGTTTCATTTAAGGATTTTACCTCTAATTACGTGCCTGTGACCTCGGGAGTTCCACAGAGATCCCATCTAGGGCCACAACTTTTCAACATTTTTATCAATGATATTAATAAATGTTACATAAAAATAGTAGTTTTAGTATGTATGCGGACAATCTGAAGATATTTAAAGCTGTTTCTACTAATTTCAATTCAATTATTTCGTAAATCAAAACCTAATAAATAGAGTTACACAGATTAAATATCTTGACGTCATTCTTGATGCAAAATTAATGTTTGATATGCATATTGACAAAATTGTAAAAAAGGTTGCAGGATGTTAGGGTTCTTTCTGCGAATTGACAAACTTTTTAGTAATTACAAACGTTTTTTCTTTTGTTCACAAAATACATTAAATTACGTAACAAATGTATATTTTTTTGACATTCATTTAATTGTTTTACACTGTTACATTTTGTTTATTTTCTAAAAGCCACCTATGATATTTGAATAAAAATTATTTCTAATATTCCTCAATTTCCTTATTTTTCTCATTTTTTTTTTCAAATTATAGGTTGCCATTTCAAAAATAAAGGTTGATAGTCGTATCTTGTAAACCTGACTTTATAAAAAATATCTACATCTGTCATCAAATGGTGTATTTAAAATAATAAAACTTTTATATGAGCCATTTTTTCCTATTATAATAAGGGGGATGGGGGGCGTCTTCCCAGACTCACCCAGTATATTAAATTCCATAGAGATCATTAACCAAATTATTAGTTGTTCTATATTACCTATTCAAATTAAATCATTCGATGATATAAAATTTGTTTAACTTATCCCTTATAAAGGCCAACTTAATTATATATAGAATTATACTAATTGTAATAACATGAACAAATTGGAAAGAAATCAGTCAAGCTAAAGGAGCACTCCAAAAATTCAAGAAAGAATGATAAGAATTCTGAAATAGAACTGAAGACCCTACTCATACTTCACGTACCTGCACTTTTAATCACTCCAAAGGAAATCTTCAAATTTAGTAAGTTAAATATAAATTTTTATCATATAATATTGTTTTCTTTCAATCCGAGACCCGCCCACCTACACTGAATGAGCTGCCGCCCCCAAAAAATTCTGGATCCACTACTAATAGAATTTTTTTTTTAATTCGCATCCACATTTAAGCATAATTGGAATGCTCTATAGGAAGAGTAATGACAATATTTAATCCAAATAAATGCATGTGGTAGAACTCCACGCTAAAAAAGTCTCACAATATAGATTTCCACTTGAATAGTTTGGGAGTCCACTGGACGTTAAATAATTTCTTTATGTTTTGTATTTGCGATAATTGACTAGTGTGCCTATAGTACGGTCTCTATGCCTAGTCCGCGCGCGCCTTATTAAATTGCAAGGCCCGGCATATCCTGAATAAAGTTTCTCATTGCGAACAGTTCTGCTCAGAGGATTCTGATTCTGAATAAATTATTGGCACCCATTAGCACATTCAGTGTGCATGGCGCGCTGCATCAACAACGCTTGTGACGCACCGGTTAGTCATGCGCACTGAATTTGAAGTTGCTAATAAATGATGAATGGATAACTATACAGTGTCCCACACTCTACCTTCAGTGTAGTGGAGATAGCCAATCTTATTGTTATGGACGTTTTCTGTACCATGTTGTCAATTTTTCAATGTAATGTAATATAGAAACATTCATAAATTTTCATTGCTATACCAAAATTAGTTAACACTGCACAATTTAAGTTTTATGAGGGTCTCTTATTTACCCAAGGGCTTATTGTATTCACCTGAAATTTGTTTGCAGTTCTAAAAGTTTTATACAAAGGGCCGCGAAAAGATGCGTTGAAACCGGGGTGTAAAAAACATGCTGAAGCTATTTGTACATGTAATAAGTAATATTTCAATACAATATTTTAAAACCGCCCGGCATACTAATCTTGATCAAATGCATTAGAGATTAGAATATTAAAATATTATAAATTCAAATTGGAAATTATGAACTATGTAAAATATACGCAGTATTTCTATCAAGTCTAAAAATTAGTAAATTATCAAATAAGAAGATATAAATTAAATAAAAAAATAATGCTTAATAATTTTAACTCTTTATGAAATTAAAAATTTATTTACTTTTAATACTTTTTAATAACAGATAAATAAACAAAATTAAACAGAAAATAAATGTAAAGTATAATATACATATAATAGTATAAAACCAGTGGCCGCGTACCTGAGTGTTTGGTCGCGAACCTGGGGAACCGGGTTCGATCCCGACCGATGCCACATATTTCAAATATTAAATGGCACAAAAATTACCCCTGTGGTGCACTCTCCACACCAGTTATGAGTGCCCGTGAGGTGACGCCTGATAAGCGCCCACACGGTAATATATATCGTCATCATTGGTGACGCCTGGTAAGCGCCCACACGGTAAAATATATCGTCATCATTACCGATGTCTACATGTGTTGTAGATACTGGCACACCCAGTAATGGGTAATATGCCGTGATGATATATTTATTTATTTATTTATAAAACCAGTAAAACATAAAAAAAATATTTTTCATTAATATGACATTTTTTTTCACCCATTTGCTTAGATACTCTGAAAGTGCATCAGTTATAAATACATTCAATGAAGTACCTAGAATATTTCATCTCTTTTTGGGCATCTATTTTGCTCTTTCTATCTTGTAGAATTACACTAGGTAAATATGGCAACAGGGTACTCCATAAGACCCTATACTGAACATAGAGTGTGGGGCACTGTATAGTACCTATCTTGAATTTCGCAGTCTTACAAAATGTTGTTGCTCCTAACAGATGCAATAAAACAATTCCAGATTGGGGCAACCCTGACATGATTGAATGGATGAACAGATAAAACCTTATGCATAATTAAACCAAATATTTTAACCTTTCATATTATTCAATAGAAAATAGAATTATTGAAACAGCAAAAAGAATTTTATGGAGTTATTATAACGTATATACGGTATTAATTACTGCTCCCTATATTTTTATTAACACACAATAATGCTAATCAATAGTTGTGTATGTTACTTTGTATATTGATGTACTTAATTAAAAGTCACTACCTTAGTAAACTTTACGCTGAAATACATTGTTTGGTAAACAAGCTAATCCATGAACGCACAAGTACCTCGGAACATTCCATTACAGTCGGGGTACCCTCGTACTCTAAACAAGAAATAACATCGACCTGGGATAAACTTTGGTCAATACCCCAGCGAGCCAGATGCCTCGATGCTTCTATCCTACAGTAGTGCAGTAGATCGGCACACTGACATAGTTATATTATTCCATCTCGTGATATTTGCCAAGAATATAGCAAAACAAATTAGTTATGTTGATAGCTTTATTAGAGATCTGTCATGTCAAGTTTGAAATTCATAATGAAGTTACCGAATGCCCATTTGCACCAACAAGGCTTAAACAAAAAAAAGCAAATCGAAATTTTGACAGCAATATATTATAATTCATTTGATATTTCATTTCTATGCAATATTGTCAATTTAAGCCGAGCTTAATATTTAAGTTACGTTGGTGCAAACGGCCAGAAGGGGAATAAACATTTGAATTAACAAAATTTGACAAATCATAATTAAAATGGAATAGATTATTATAATTTTGTTGCATTTTTTAAAGAAACTATTACTTCCGGTTGTCCAATTGTTACCAAAATCTTATCAACTCTTCCCAGGAATGTCAGATTGAGGAAACTGAAGTTAAATATTTTTTAAGTCTTATAGTATTTGAGAAACCGTGGCTCCAACATACACACACACACACACACACACACACGGACATTATCATAAAAATGTTATAATCGGATTCTAGGGACCTTAAAACGTGCTTATCCACTAAAATCTGTATATGCGATTTATATACCATTTCTGTCGTAACAAATGAGACGTCATAACTGAAGTCAAGATCAGAAAATAGCTTGTATACTTCTGTATAAATAACAACAATAACCTCACCTAACGCACAAAAGTTACATAACCTACAATTAAATCAATCTAGTATTTCATTATTTAGTTGATGTACGAGTATACCTATTACTATTTATTTAGGTAATTAAATAATGAAAAATACTTTATTGATTTAAAAACTGTAAAATGTTTTATGAATAATGATATTGACGAAAAAAAAATACAAATTGGGGCTTCTAAAATTTGGAAGCCATTATAGGAAAAATCAGTCATGTTGGTATCCTCAATTTTCTTCTTAAATAATGTTTTATTTTCCTTATTTTTTTTTTATTAATCATAACTTTTGTTAGAGATTCTATTTCATAATTTTGTTCTTAAAATTATTTCATAAGCGGATATTATATTCATGTTTTATATCACAAATAATGTTTCACTCATATTCTATTTTGTATATAGAACCTATTTTGACTTATTATATGAGATATTTAATTTTTTAATGAAGGCACAATATTAATTTTCACATAAGCAATTCATTAAATTTCATGAAGTTAAACAATTATGCTACCATTTTTACAAATAACATTGTAGTTACATTATCACTTTCGGAGGTTAACAAATGTAATAAAATGAACACGAATATTTCAATTTGATTTCCTTTCAATTAGCTCGCCCGACAAATGGTCACTAGAATGAAAGTAATTCGATTAATTGAAATTTAATTTTAACTGCTCAAGGTAATATCATTACCGCAGATTCGTAACTACGGAGGTTATTAGCTAACACCCGTCTGCCGTCTGTGACTAGGACATGTGTGCTTAACATTAAAATTTAGTTAGTCTCGCAACCGAACGGAACAACCAATCTTCGCTACTGTCACTAATGTGATTCCAAATGATTATTTAAGTAACCAACCCGTACTATACTCCCTTCTCTGAAAAGAGCTTTTAATCTGATTGTGTTTCAGTTTTATTTTCTCCCATAATCAACTTTTTTCCTGCAAAATACTTTTCAAATCTTTCTTCCTTTGTTAAAATAGAATTGAGTCATTAAATGCTATGTGATTATCCTTATCGCCACTTTCAAAGATATATTTTTTAGTTCTCCGTGATTAAATACTACGTACATTAAATTTCAAATATTACTTGGGTTAATGGTTCATTTAATCAATTTTTTTCTTTAAGGTTAAATACAAGATCATTTACTCATGTTTAAAAAATTGCCTGATGCAAATAAAAAAAGTACTCAATATTTTATATTGATCCTGTTAAAATCAACTTTTTCAATAAAAATATTTCACAAATAGAATACAAGAATTTAATTGGAGTCTATGACACTGCTTTTTTTGCTAGCCTGATACAAACTTTTTAAAAATCTTATTTTTACCTCCCGGTACCCTAGGTAAGGGAGGTATAGGGATCGTGCTAAAAATCGCATATAGAAATTTTAGTATTTTTACAATGATGTCTGTAGGTATGTATGTGTGTGTGTATTTGTGTGTGTGTGTGTCTTTGTGTGTCCGTGTGGATCGTGTGTACACGATTACTCAAATACTATCAATCAGAAAATTTTAACATTTTGTATACCCATTCTATACTAATGTGGGAAGCGTTTATTAGTTTTTAGTGTATATCGGATAACCGGAAGTATCATTTATACAAGCTTTTAACAGTTTTTCTTGTAAAAAATTCATTGAATATAATTTTTTAGCAACTTTTACTAATAAAAATTATAATTATAATGGTACCATCTTCAACTCTACGTTAATAGCATTTAGTAAATAACTTGAAATAACTTAAAATATTAAATTATAAAATAATTTATTTTTGTATATCATTTTGCCTGTGCGTCAAACAAAAACAAAATATTTTAATAACAATTTTGATATATTTAAACAAATGTCACTGTCAGGAAGAAATTACATTAAAATTAATAATGAAACTGTGTTAAGAAGATTGTATTGAGTCTAATGAAATTAAGGTTAGTAAAAGTAATATATTTTCCATCATACATAAAGATTAGATTTACAGAATGGTCCGATATAAATTTGATGTGTTTGCGGTACTAAAAATCAAACAACTGTGAATAAGTACGTGTTCTCAAAGTGTCAAATATTAATTTACAACTATACATTAACAAAATGGATCATGTAAAGCAATAGATATATGCAAAGGAACTTAATATAGTTTGCAGAATATGTAGGTATGTATTTAAATTAATAAAAATTAAAAAGCGGGAGGTATTATGTTGACCACATCAGATTTTTTTAATACTTCATACATACAATGTTTTTATCAAGATCAATATACCCAGCCCAGTATATATACATATATTCAATACGAATAACTTATTGGATCGTCGCGTTTGAGTGCGTTAATGTGTGCTAACCGCTAAATTGGTTTTTCGATTGATATATTTTGCAGTAAAAACAATTTTTCGTAGTAATTTATATACTCGTAGTTAAATTTGAAAGAGACTTAAAATATTTTAAATAAATATTAAAAGTAATAATAATTAAGTAAATGTTTTTATTTGATTCCTTTTTAAAAAGTTGAATTTTGCCTCACCTTTTGACGTTATGAAATGTTACTAATAAAAAAACAAGCAAGAATATATCAATAATGATTTCTTTAATATCAATTTATGAATTATTGACTTACACCTAATCTATATTAGTTTCAGAAGATATTAAGAAATCATTTTCAATGATGATACGCATGGACTGATATAAGCATTAAATTAAACAATTAAATTCATTTATTTTCTCGGCAATGCTTTGGTAAATTGAATTTGGAATATATGTATTGAGCTGTCATAGAAAAACCTAGAATTTTGAGTATTTTAAAATTATTTTAGCGGATTTAGATAAAATTGTGTACATAATACGTTATGAAAAAGTGATATTGTTTGACTCACGCAGATGTCGATAATGTTAATGTTGATAAATGTTTACATTCTGGTCGAGGCTAGGATCCGATTGAAACTTATCCGCTGCACTGAAATCAGACTTCCATCCTAGGCCAACTTAAAATGATCCTGTCATGCTTACGTTACAGTATACGGAAAATATATCATAGGGACTTCATTTGAAACTGTCAACTGTCACTGTACGAGTCAATCACGTTATATCCGCATGTGCACGTTGGTTTGCAACATTCCATCGCCTTCACTCAATTCAATTCAGTATTATTACTACTTCTGCCCAACAGTTCAATATAACGAAAATTTTACCTAACGCACTTCGAATTCAGATTGCACGCTGGCCTTAGGCCTGTTCTACAACTGAGACGTTTGTCGGTTGTCGTAAGTCGTTCGACGTTAGCAACACCCGACATTGCTTTCTACAATAGTCGCAAGAGTCGGAAGCTGTCGTAGCGAACTGTCACTTTTAAGTGAGGTTATGGATACTATATCTCTTCCAACTTATTTCAATTTAATTGCAATATGGCTTCAAATAATAAAACTACGATAGCTCATGCAAAAGAGAAGACAAAAAATTACAAGACGTTGGTGGGTAAAACCTCATATTACCGTTGATGTTAGGCAAAATTTTTGTGCGCAGAGAAAATTATTTTCATATTTTAAGTCAAGTGAAAGTGATCACGAAGAATTTTTTAAATTTACGAGAATGTCTGTACAACAATTTGATTACTTGCATGATATTCTGAAACCACGATTACAGAAAAAAAAAGTCGTAGAAAACCTTTGCCAACTGAAATTGAACTTACTGTTACATTAAAGTTAGGTATAACTAAAGAAAAAACCCCTTAACCTTAACAATAAATTTAAAAACTATATACGTATTTCGAGAACTAAGTTCTCATCATCAGTAGAAACTACAAAGTAAAAACAGAGAAGTTAAGATTACTCAGCATGTAAACCATGCCAGAGGTCAAAACAGCTCTGAGGAATAAGGGAGAGAACACGGGTTATATAGGGACAGGAGTCATAGGTGAATGGATACCTAATTGGGTAACTAAGATTAAACAGAGTAACTGTCTTATATTAACTCATATAATTTAGAATTTCGGATGGGACCTAGGTCCGCGTTCATCAATTTAACTTTAAATTTATGTATTATCAAACTCTCATGTGCGTCTAAATATCTATTATTATCAACTTGTTTCAATAATTTTATATTAGAATTGTCAATTTTATGATTATTAATAAACATATGTTGTGCTACGCTAGATTTATGAGGATTACCACTTTTTAAATGATAGAAATGTTCTTTAAACCGAGTATCAATTTAACTAATCACTTCAAATTAATAATAGTGACATTTTAAAAAGAAAATAGTAAATAAAGCAATAGTTTTCTGCAATGGAACAGTTTGCAGCGGTAGTAAATACGTAAGTATATATTTAAATTAATAAAAATTCAATAGCGGGAGGTTTCGTATTGGCCACATCAGATTTTTTCTATTTAAATCTTTGTATAATTTATTTATTTTGTCATATAGATTACTGTTTTCTTGTACATAATATATATTATTATTACATCTAACGTCATTTCGTAACAAGTAAACAGTGGTTGTAAATGGTGTAAATTTATCAATTTCTACTTCACAACAGTGGCGGCTCGTGCTATAGGGCACAAGGGCGCAGCCCTACCAAATAAAAAGACAAGAAAAAAAGAAATAAGCGAGTACATATACATTTTAAAAATACATTAATTATTATTTATTTACTTTCATTATTATGCAATTCTTACTACACCGCCGATAGCTAGATAGCCTATATACTGACGTGTGCACGTACCGATATGCTGCTAGAAGCTAGGGCACAAATGTTTCTGCCCCGGTCTCCCACTATTTTTACTCGAATTTTGACCAATAGCAGCGAAGCGCGCGAAGCTGCATATGACTGCATTAAGCCTGTTCCGGGCACAGCCCAATTTAAACGAAGATGCCCGAGTATGTCCGGCATTTTCCGAGGTAATCTGTTATTGTTGAATTGTAATTGTCTAGTACTCATTTAATTACGAAGATGGCTTCTGTATCTTAAAGATTAAATAATTTAATATACTCTTTTTACTTTTTTAAATTTTTGTGCCCTACCATACAAAGATATCACCAGCCGCCACTGCTTCACAAGCATATTAAGCAAGGCTCGAAGCGATTTTGAATGTACCTATAAACAAAATAAAAACGACATGATAAAAAGCATAAATAAAATTGCAACTAAGTAAATTAATTATATGCACGACATCCAGTGTCGGGCACAGGGTCAGACGGTGCCATGAAGTAAAGAGGCGACTGCCTCATTTACAGGCGCATTTTCGGGTTAATTTTGTCAAGTGGTCATAAAAATCGTGAGAACTAATTTTAGACCCTGAAAAGCTAGTTGAGATAATTTTGTGAATGTTTTACTGGATGAAATGGAAAATCGTTTTCAACTGATATTGATGAAATACCACAGCAGTAATTTTTACCATGTTTTGAAATAAAATCAAAAAATGCAGGCTATATATAAAAATGTTATTCTGATAACTGATCGAAAACGCTCCGATATAAACGGAGTTGATTTAAAAGATATGGTTATGTTAATCGGCATCTTCCATCCGCAATGATGCCCTTTGAATTGTACAAATATTTGTTTAAAACTGAGCTGAAAAAATTTTATTCAAATACTATTATTACGCTGCCAGTTAACTGTTTCTGGGGGCGAAAGAAGCTTTATTAAATTTAAGCTTCCGAAAACATATTTACGCTCTAGGATGTTACAGGATAAACTCACTTGTTTATTAATTCTTGCAATAGAGTTAAAAATAGCCGCCAATACTGATCATCGATCATTTCACTACTATAAAGATATCGATGATTTTTAAAATTAAATCTCGCCTCTTCCCCTTGATTTTCAGATATATATTTAACATTAACAAAGATTTATTTTTCAGAAATTTACAGGTGTATTTATTTTTTTAAAATTAACTATGAACTAATTGAAATTTATATTTAAAAAATCTGTGATACTTCCCGCTAGTACTTTTGATGATGCCGCAACTGGCGAAATTGTACAATAAAGTAAAAATACACTTTTCTTGTGAAACTACACAAAGTGTTATTATTTTTTTTTTTAACTTTTATTAATTTAAATACATATCTACATATTTATTGATGCTGGAAACGGTATTATGTTCCTTCCATTCATATAACTATTGTTTTATTTACTATTAAAATTTTATTTTAAATATAATAATAATAATAATAATAATAATAATAATAATATTTATTTCATTATTATATGTTTACATAGAAAAACATTTATAATACGTCACAAGGCACAAAAGGATACAAAATAAAAATTTAAGAATGGCAAGTATATTCCATCTACAAACAAGAGTTAGACTAAACACAGTGGAGAGTGGTACTTAGATATTCTTCCACAGAATAAAAACTATAATTTATTAGAATATTTTTTATCTGTTTTTTGAAAGCTTTTAAATTTAATGTTTTGTATGATGCTGGTAGATGATTGTATAGTTTAATATTAATGGTATTTTTATCAGAGGTGGCAAGTCTATACCGTTTAGTACATAGCATATCATTGCTCCTAGTGTTATAATTGTGATTATCACTTGCTTTAGTATATTTATTTATATTTTTATGTATTTCTACTATAACTTCGTATGTATAGCAGCATGATAATGTAAGTATTGAGAATCGTTTAAAGAGAGGCTTGCAATGTTCGCGATTTACGACTTTAGCAATTATTCTAATTATTTTCTTTTGCATAATGAAAACTTTACTAGCGTTGGATGCATTTCCCCACAGAATTACCCCATACGAGATTAGACTATGAAAAAAAAATATTTATTGATGCTCGAAACTTCATTATGTTCGTATAATATAACTATTGTTTTATTTACTAGTACAATTTTATTTTAAAACGTTACCATTAATACCAAATGATAGGATCTTTGACAGTAGCATTTATCTGGTAGTTAACATTTGAAATCTGAACTGTGTAACAAAAAAAATGTGTTTATCTTTAAAACATAAGTTCCGGAATTTATAAAATAGATTATTTTATATACTTATCTATAAAATATATAGAAAAAGTAGGAATGCATACCTGAAGAAAATTTAATAATCTTTAATTCTTAGAATTAACATAAATCGCCAAAAAAAATTACACTTAACGGTATTTTTCGAAGAAAAACTATTTTGAGTTTCCAGTAAAGTGCCATTTCCGGTTACCTCATTTACACCAAAATCTAATGTCTTCTTTCCAAATTAGAATAAGGTAGAAATACAACGTTTCAGAATTTTCTGTATGATAGTACCTATTTGAGTTAGAGCGTTGGCAAAATCATACACAGACACATACTCATAGACATCATCGTGAAAATGTTAAATTCGGATTCTAGGGATCTTAAAACGTGGTCATTTATCAAAATCTCGACATGCGATTTTTAGCACGATCTCTTTACCTCCCTTACCAAGGGTAGCGGGAGGTAAAAATGGGGCGCATAATTTGAAGTTTGCCTCAAATGTTTCAAAGCCACCGTCCGGCTCTGATCAAGTCGTGTACAAAAAATTGCAGTGGAACCTAATTGAAAGGTTTGGGCAACTAATGAGATGAGTCATTATTTGTTTTTACCGCACTCACAACTTGTTGAGTTATGTCGAATACATAACTCCATTTCTTTATATTAGTCTTACATCTTCCGACTTGTGGTCAAAGGAGATTAAGGCTTTTCCAGACCAGCCACTTTAGTTCCGCCTCAAGCGGAAAGTTTTTTCTTTGATCTATCCTATCCAAGTATATGTGGTGCTGCTATAGTCCGCAATCCAATGAAAATAAAAGATGGACTTTAGGTAGCGCACTCTATCGAAATTTTTGTCAAATGTTTTTTATCTTGTAAAACTCAAGTTATTGTAAAAGTTCGAATAAAATTTTAACCTTGACCAAAAAGTAGTCATAAAAATATTTCAAAGTACAAGTTATAATGTCTTTAGCTGAAATTTTCATGAAGGAATTCGAGGCAGTAATGTTTGAGAAACGAACCCCATTTTTTAAAAACATAATTTTTGGTATCGTTATGTTGACGATATTATGTGTTTATGTACTGGAACAGATTTATAATTTATATCTTCTATTCTATTAAATTTATAGGGTAGAAAAAAATCCTGGATATGCAGTCAAAATTTTTAATTTATTTTCGGCCTCGACCGGTTTCGGCACCACTTATGCCTTCATCAGGACCTGGATGAAATTTACAAAATTAATAAATGCATAATATTTAACAAAGTAAAACTTACGTGAAAATTTGTAAAAAAGTGGTTTAATAACATGTACAATTCATTGAGTATAAATGTAATAAAAACACATCACAATGGTCGCCAGAAAGTTAACATAATAAGTAAATAAATAAACAAAAACGCTGATGTCTGTCGATACAAAATTTTTAGAAAATATTATGAAAAATATAAAAGTATTGCACCCTACGAAATTACTAATAGTTATGACTTGCAGAGTTCCGAAAATCAGGTTCTTAAATTACCGCCATTAGTTAAGTAGATTTTATTGATGTGTGCTGTATCTGTTTTTAAATTTACATTATTTTTATCATTATTGATGTTAATAAAGGTTAATCTTTTGTGTAAGTTATTTTCGGTGTCTAATATTTTAACATCCTCGAAATTAAAATTGTATTTAGATGATTCTACATGTCCAACTAAAGCACATTTTCCCGTATTGTTAGTCTTATTTTTATTTTTGTTCACACTATTGCAATTTCTCTTGTGTTCATCTAATCTTGTTTTAAGGTAACGTTTATTTGTCCTGTATAAGTTGCTGTACAGTTGTTGTAAGGTATTTTGTACATTAGATCTATATTTTTTATCTATATCCTCCTTGAGATTGCTGAATAAATTTTCCATAGTTTTTATTTGTTTAAAACCTATATTTATATTTAAATTTTGTTTCGTTTTATTATATTTTGCGTTTAATATATCATTTTCTCTATTGTTTTTTTTTAATGTAAAAATTAGATGCAGACTTACAATTTTTTAAAAAAAAATCATGAAGAACTTTAAATAATCGGAGCAGATAAATCAAATAAAACTGTGGCAATGTATAAAGCCGAGTATGATAATGAAATGAAACAGATGTTACCTGACACTAAGATTTATAAAACAATAGATGAGGATCCCACTAAAAAAATACAAAATAAATGTAACAAATTAATAAAACCTACCAAAGAAAACTCCATGCCCCCACGAATCTATGGCTTAATTAAAGTCCATAAACAGGATCATCCACTCAGACACAGACACATTGTATCAGGTATTATTTCCCCAACAGACGAACTTTCAAAATTCCTCGCAAACTTATTAAAAGGCCTAGAAGAAGATGAGTTCCATATACGCAACTCCTTTGAATTCCAAGAAACCAAGTTACCACAATACAACTGCTAAATGAGTACATACTCATATCTCTAGACGTGATATTACTCTTCAAAAACATACCCCTAACTTATGTTCTGGAAACAATTAAAGATAAATGGAATATCATCTCACAAAGAACTGAAATCCCAATGACAAAATTTACAGCATTAATAAGGTTTTGTATGGAAGAAACCTATTTCAAATATAATAATGCCAACCATGAACAGGTTTGGGGCACTGCTATGGGATCGTCGTTAAGTCCTATTGTAGCAATTTAGTTATGGATAAACTGTTAAACACAGTACTACCTACCTTCTTTACTTTCCAAGCAGTGGTCATTAAAAAATATGTGGATGACCTTATCCTAACAATACCACAGGATAAAATAGAAGAATCATTAAACACATTTAATAACTACAATGAAAATTTACAATTTACGGTTGAAACAGAAGTAGATAGAAGATCCTATTTTTGGATATGACATTAATTAGACAAACAGACAGCACAATCACCACAAAATGGTATAAAAATATATGAATTACAAATCGAAACACCCTAAAAATTAATTAATAAACAATACAACGAACCTCATATCAAGATCGCTGAAACTAACCTGAAAACACTATTATAAAGAAATAATTGACACTGTAAAATAACTACTACTTTTAAATAATTATCCTAAACGCAACATCAATAGTTTAATTAATAAAATTAAGAATAAAAATCAAAATAATAATAGTAATAATATTCAAAATAATAACAATGCAAATGAAAATAACAATAAAGATACTGATAAAAAATTATATTACCCATTAACATACATAGATGGCATTGCAGGAAAATTAAAGAAACTGTTCATATCTGATTTAAATATAAACATATTTCAAACAAACAAAACTGTAGGAAATTCATTAAGCAATCTCAAGGCCGATATAAATAAAAATTATAGATCTAATATAATATATAAAATACCTTGTAACAACTGTTCAGAAACTTATACAAGCCAAATAAACGTTACCTTAAAACAAGATTAGATGAACACAGGAGAAATTGCAATAATGCGAACAAAAATAAAAAAGACTAACAATACGGGAAAATGTGCTGTAGTTGGACATGTAGAATCATCTAAACACAATTTTAATTTCGAGGATGTTAACATATTCGACACCGAAAATAACTTACACAAAAGATTAACCTTTGAGATGCTATACATCAATAATGATAAAAATAATAAAAACAGATACAGCACACATCAATAAAATTTATACTAATATCCTAAAATACAATAAAATCAAAAAAAAATAATAATTGGACAATTAATAAAAAAAAACCTACTTTTGTATCGACAGACATCAATGTTTTTACTTATATTAATATTTATTGTTTTACCTTTCTCACAACCATTGTGATGTGTTTTTATTACATTTATTGCATACATACTCAATGAATTGTACATGTTCTTACCCTATTCATCATTCAAGACAAGAAAAACCTTCACAAATATTAAATTTATCCTAGAAATAGAATCTAACAATTCTATTAATTATTCGGATGTTAACATTGGTAGGATAAATAATAAATTTAAATTTAGTATTTATAGAAAACCTAGTTCAAACTGATGATTTAATCTATCTATATCGATCTTGCCTCTTGAGAAAAATGAAGCTAATAAAGAAATTAGAATACTTAACCAGTTAGCTAATAACAATGGTCATAATCCATCTATCATAGACGAAATATAATATACCTAACGGAAAGGAAAAAAAAATCTGTTGTGGCCTGGACAAGACCTTCCACCATTTCGATGTATTTTGTACAAATCCCATACCAGAAGTTTCTTGGAAAAAAATCTATATATCATGTAAAATTGTAACACCCACGAACACATACTTTTTTACAAATTCCATACCAAAAGTTCCTATGAAAAGGTTCTATAAATCCATAAAATTATAACATGAACATACACTATGTAAAATGCACTTGACATTTCTTTCGTCTTCAGCTTTTCCCTCATTTTATTATTTGTCTCACACGGAGACACATACATGCACGCACACACACACACACAGACAGAGAGAGAGAGAGAGAGAGAGAGAGAGGAGAGGGAGAGAGAGACATACAGACATCATCTTAAAAATAGTAAATTCGTATAGTAGGGACCCTAAACTGTGCTTATTCATTAAAAACTCACTACCGAATTTTTTGACCGAAGACAATACCTTCCTCACCTAAAGGTGACGGAAGGTGAAAATGAGAGCTGCTGAAGCATTTTCTCTCATGAATATCAAAATATTATATACTTTAGTTCCCTTCATTGGTAATATAACTACAATAAAATGAAAGACATGTTGACAAATACAAAATTAATTGTATCATCTCTTTAAGCCAACAGACATATTTTAGAAGAAAAATCGGGGGTTTATGAATAGAATGTATTTGTGGAAAGTCATTTATGGGCCAGACTGGCACAACGTTTAAAAAGCGTTTTAAAAACCTCTACATTGCATTTTCAAATAACAACTTATATTTCAGTTTTGTAAACATCACACTCGTTTTATAAAGACAGCTTTAAAATTTTACATATTAAAGACAAAGGTTCACATTTAAATTATTTAGAACAAGAAATTTTAAAATTAGAGAAATTAATGAAAAGACCAATAAATCACTCCCACCAACTTCTTCTTACACACAATTTCTAAACTTTTAAATACAATTATTAAAGTGCTGGTGCTGATTATATTCGACATTCTGAAATCAATATTCATGTATCATTTTCATATTGGATTCTTCTCCAATATTTATGGAATGTTTTCAATTTTAACTTATAATCCTGCACATGTGTTTATGTAAGTAGATTGTTTTATTTTTCATTTAACAATTTTATAGAAAAAAAATTGTAATTCTGTGGGCCGGCACCTGAAGATGAACATTTTTTTAATGTTCGAAACCGGTAGTACAATTGAATTTTAAAAATAATGTTATTCTTATTAAGAGCAGCCTACTCATTAGACTTTCAGGGCTAAGCTTAGCAGGCAAACAATAAGAAGGGCCGTTGTAATACGAACACAGTCTGGCACTGCCTATAGCCGACAATTTCAAAAGGCCTGAATGATTGGAAATTAAAATACATATAATATAAATACTAAATAACTACAGCCCGCATCAGTTTTCTGTGCAGCATCTGCGTTTTTATCGATCGTGAATTCATTTTTCAGCCAATACTAACATTTTTATCTTTACAAGATGCAGTCAAAAATAATATTGTTGTTCTTATTACTTGTGTAAGTAATCATAATCATTATTGTAGTATTTTTTTTTTTAAATTAAACAGAGACATAAATGGTAAAAAGACATTTATGATTACTAAAATTTTGTCCTGTTCTGACAAACAAAATGCTGCTGGTATTAAATTTAAAGTAATCACAGCAATGTTTTACCGTGGCTATTCACTAGATTATTCATACTATTATTATAATCTTTATGAATGGATCTACATACAGGGCTAGTCATTTGTCCAGCCTAACAGAATCAGAACGCAATCAATAATACATATAAAAAAATAAACCGTGGATTTACTTTATAATTTGATATAAGCATGAATAATGTTGGCTAAAAATCCAATTAAAACTTCCAATTTTGTGACAGTTGTCATTCATTTTTGTCAAAACTGACTACTCTAGTAGTCAGTGAACTGGATCAATGTATTATGAGTTGTATATTTTATGGGATTAGTATGGATAAGATAAATGATTAATACTGTACAACCGGAATAGAATAAAAACATATAAAACCTTCTACTTACTATAAGTAATCACTTTTTTGTATGATCAGTCATTTTCATTGTAGGTAAACCAACTTAAGGTCGCTGCGCCATCAACGAACATTCTGTAAACTATTCATTCATTCAATCCAGGATTATTGGTTAAGATTACGAGAAGTACATAAGGAACTTTAATATTAATGCATATTTTTCTCAGTCTAATTAATGCAAGTTACTTGATTTTTGTAACAGAAATGACATAGTACTACTAATAATTAGTTATCATAAGTGAAGGTTATGGAAGCCATTCGTTTTTACTGATATTTATATTTATTTATTTTGTACATTACATTTATGAAAAAGATAAATGGCGATATGAACGAGAGGAGGTTTATAATGCTGATTCCATTATTCTATGCTGATTCACCGAAAACAATAGACCAGCTTAAAAAATTATTGTATCTTTAAACAAGCGCATATATAGATTTTAGTGAATAAGCACGTTTTGAGAACCCTATAATCCGATTTTAACATTTTTACGATGATGTCCGTTTGTGTGTGTATGTGTGTTTGTATGTTGGAACTAAGGTTTCTCAAAAAATACTACAAGATTTAGATTTAAAACATGTTGAACCTCAATACAAAACAATACGTAGCACGTACTTACTAGAGTTAATTTTCTGCTTTGTTAATAGTCGCAGTTTTGACATCGGTCATCAGTCTCAACTTAACTGCGTATACTATAACTAATCGTTAATTGTTATTAATTTTTGTCGTGTATCCTGGGTATTATAGTTGATTGCTGCGATAGATTTCGAACAATATTAAATTAGTAATTTGCCAGGAAATTCTCTTTCATATCAACTATTACACAAATTTTTCCGATGAGCAATTTGCGAGTTACTAACAAATTAAACTCACATGAAATTCCTCCAAAAATTTTAAACATCTGAAAATCGGATCATTTCTCAACTTCTCATCAACCACTTTGATACCTATTAAATACTTAATACTATTTATCTTTAATCGTGTTGAAATTTTGAATGAAATTTTGAGAAATGAGCCGATTTTCAGATGTTTAAAATTTTAGAGAAATTTCGTGTGAGTTTAATTTGTTAGTAACTCGCAAATTGCTTATCGGAAAAATTTGTGTAATAGTTGATATGAAAGAGAATTTCATGCTGAATTCAAATTTTCAAACCGCGTTATCGTATCTTTAACAAGATCAGAGTGGTGGATGAAGAAATGAAAATCTGCAGGAAAACGTTGACAATTTTTATAAAAAAGACATCAATAATTTACTTCTTTCTATGTCACAACGAATGTAAACTGTTATAAATAGTGAAACCTATTAGACTATGTATTAAATATGTAATATTGTTTATTTTTTTTAAGTAATTTTAATATCTTTCATAATTTTTTCAGCAAATGGCCAAAAACATAAAAATGCCTCCATTTTACCCAATTGGCGGGAGGTTCCCGTGCTCCGATATCCGAAAATTTTTGATATGTTATTCAGCGCAATTTCTGGATAGGATTCCGTTTAAAAGCTTTTCTTGTTATTACTTTGAGGTAAAATCATAAATTTCCTGGACTATAAAACGTCTTTAGAATGAAAATAAAACAATAAACAATAACTAATATGTATGTATGGTAGTTAAATAATAACAATTAATGAATAATAATAAGTAATTTGAAAAAAAAATTAAAAATATATAATAAAATACAATCTAAATGAAGCAATAGGGGAATTTTTAAAAATTTGCTCTGTTTGAAGCGCTGTAGCTCGCTATCTATTGATTATAGAAAAAAATGTATTAGAAGACAGTTGTAGGGAAATTTATTATCAACCAATTTATAGATAGCTATTTTGCCCTAATGCAAATAGGTGAAGAGATATTTAGAAAAAACGGCTTTTTTGCGCCTTTTTTCCCAAGTTGGCGGTGCTTCCCGAAGGCCCCCGAGGAGGAAAACTTGCATTTTTTATTAGAACCCCTAAATATATAATATATCCAAAAATCAATAATACCCGACCTTTTGTGGAATAAACCCTTATTTTTCTACCAAATGACTGGACTAAAAGTAATTTAAATAAGTTTAGATAAAAGTGTGCTCATTTTGTATTGGGAAAATGGCGGTAGATTTGAAAATATTGATTATTGCTGAAGACAGGTATATTATTCATTATTGGTTTCATGTAAAAGGAAAAAATTAAGTTTATATATTTAATTTCGTGATGTAATAATTTTAAGCTTTCAGTTGAAGTACGTAGTATGACCCTCTGTTTTTAGATAAGTTCCCATAGCGGAGGATGGTTATTTTTTTATATATTTTGTAAATTGGATTTTAAGAATTCTATTTGTTAATCCTATATACGAAGAATTGCAGTCGTTACAAAGTATTTTACAAATATCTGATTATTATTTTATTAGAATATTGCCTAATATTTTGTAGGATTTGCATTATTTATGTAGTCGCCTGGCCGAGTCCGTATAGTGTCTGATTGCCATTCGGGTGACCCGGGTTCGATCCCGCCCAGTGCAAACTTTTAATCGGACAAAAGTGATCCCTGTGGCACACTCTCTACACCAGCTATGAGTGCCCGTGAGGTGACGCCTGGTAAGCGCCCACACGGTAAAAATATATCGTCATCTTTGCCGATGTCTACATGTATTGTAGATACTGGCACACCCAGTAATGCGTAATATGCCGTAATGATATATTTATATTTATTTTATTTATTATTTTGGGCTGTTTATACGTGTAAAGGTATTTAGTAATTTTTGTAAAAGGGAATTGGAGGGCATAAGTAGCAATTTATAATTTCTAATGGGGTTCAATTGTTTTGTGATAACTTTGAGTCTGATTTTTCTTTTTTTTTCATAATTTGCACCATGAAGTACCTAATTGTGTCGATTGTCAATATATATAGTGTTTAATTCAGTTTGTATGTATCAGGTGACAGGGGTGTGTTAACTAGGCGCTAAAATAAGTTAATAAATAACCCTAGTTTGTAAAGCCTCATACACAGCTCCGAAAATAAAAATAAAATTATACATAAAATCAAAAATAACGATATAAACAATAGATTCTTATGAAAATGTTCACAGCTCTCGAAAATAAAATTAAACGTAAGATATAAACACAAGGATTTGCAAATGTTAAGCCTCATTCACAGCTCCGAAAATAAAAACAAAATTATACGTAAAAATAAAAATAACGATATAAATAGTAGATTCTTATGAGAGTGTTCACAGCTCTCGAAAATAAAATTAAAAATAACACATAAACACAAGGATTTGCAAATGTTAAATATTTTACACAAAAAGAAGCATATACGTAACAACTGTCATTTGAGCTATCAATATACAGTCTGGCAAAAGGTTTTCAATTTAAATATAATTTTAAAAAGCTGTCTTAAGACAAAGGTTCGCATATATGATTGCGTACAGTGCTTTAAAGGGATGAAGTTGTTATTATTGCTTGTTAATTATGAATATATTAAATGACAGTTGATGTTTTATTTTCGAAGCTGTGAACACCTTCCATAAAGTCTTATCTATAATTTTATTTATATTTCTTATTTTCTTAGCTGTGAATGAGCCAAGGAAGTTGTTATCTTAGTAACGTTGCTAAAAATTTAAACCAATAGGAACAAATGTGAAGCCTGTCATTTTCATGTTTTATCCAGTTCTCGCAATTATTATTATTGGTTATTGCTAAGAAATAACAACTTTCTTACAAAATAGGACTAAATAGTTAATTTATTGATACTTGGGTTGTGGAAGGAGTTATAGCCTACAACTATAGGTTATGATTATATCGCAGTAAGTGGATTTTCTGTACATCTTAATCTGTGGCAAAGTTAGTTCTGTGAAACGTAAGGTCTAGGATATTTAAAGAATTGTTTTCTTAAATTTCTAAAGTAAATTTAATTTCAAGTTGAAGCCATTATGGTCTACTCGGCTCTACTCTGAATAAACTAATACGTAGTGATACCAATATATACGTGGTAAATAAGATTGGAGCAGATTACTATGATTCTAACTATTTGTTACACTCACATTCATTATCCGTTAGTGACAACTAGTTACATTTTAATCTGCTATCTGATTATAACCACAATATCCGTTGCTCCTATCTTAAATTAAAATCGGATAGATGACATAATGGAATAATACATTTATTTTTATTATTCCAACAAAGCAGTATTTCATAATTCACTTATCGATAATTTATTTTCATCAATTAACGTATACTGTCTCATTTTTACAAAACTTTCCTACATCTTGACAATGGTATGCAGTTTATTTTAGGGACACAAATAGGGGTAAATTATTTATAAATATACTGTCAAATTTTGACACCAATCACATTTCCCAATTACTTGTCGGTATGGGGAGAAGTGAAAACCAAAAGCAATTGTAAGAGAACATCAATATAATGCTGAATATTTGTTTCAGGCCTTTGAAGAACTGGAGGAACTGCTCGCAAAGTACGATATTTGTATAGCGGTGAAAGAAAAACTGACGAAAGATTCCGGTGTAGCAGGCGAAATCTCTTACGACAACATTGTGCAGAAACTGCTTACTAAACCCAGAGCTCGAGGTAAGTAATAATCGCAGAAACCTTCTGTATTATGCTGAAAACACAGCCCGCGCCCTCGTTCACGATGCCAAAGTTCACGGGACGGCATCGAAATGCTGCCTCTGCTATACTCGTTTAATTCCACCCAACTACTAAACTTTTATTCTTTTCATAAAAGAATATTTTCCGAACTAGTAACTTCAAAGAATGTGACTTTTAGTGCACGCAATTGATATTTTAATGTCAGCAAAAATAAAATGGCACTATAAATATGAAACATAAATTCCACAACAGGCAAACATATTAAAGAATCGCATAAATGGGTGCTCCAAAAAGTTCACCCAATGCAATAAATGTAGCAGTGTATGTACATATTTTTCAGTATTTTGATTCTAAATGAAATCTTTAATCCAACCATGTAAAATAACATAAAGCGGTAGCACAATAGGCCAGAAATGAAAAAAGAGAACTATAATGGAGATTGTGTTAACACAACAAATCTTTTATTTGCGATAAAAGTTAAAATTGGCTGAAATTTACAGATATTTTTTGCTTAACAGCTAAAAAGTAAAGTTCGAAATATTTTCTCTCATTATTGTTCTCGTACCCAGTCTTTTGTACAACCGCCTTTAATCCTTCAATAGAAACTTGAAAAATGATATTTTCCAGGACTCGTCAAGTATGTACGTGTGTTCAATTACAGGACTACATTGAGTCAGATAAAATAGCTCATTACAATACCAGTCCTTTTATAACTTTGCAAAACTATAAGGACTTTACAGAACCATACTTGCCGTCAAATAAATATGGAGTGGAAATTTCCACACTGTTGTCAATTTATGGGCAATGTTGCAAATGCTATGTTATGAAGAAGAGAAAAAATTGAGCATCAGTCCATACTAATATGGCGGGGAGTATAGTCAGACAGATTAAAATTAATATTATTTTTGTTATTACCTTGGAGAAATAAACATATACACTGTTTCCGCCAGTTGATATGTCATCAATCGTAAGCAAGTGTTAAAATCGCTAAGAGTGAAGGGGAATTAATGACGCAATTTTAAAACTGATAGTATTATATTACTTGAACTATATGAATTGTGTTATTAAACAAAATTCCAATTACATATAAACATTTATTTAGCAATAATAAACCAATTTAATTATTTAGATATAGGGATAATATATGAAATATACATACCCCTTTTTATTGTCTAACAGCAATGTATTGAAAACCGTTTCTATTTCATTTTTCGCCGTTGGTTGGACGAAGATAGCATACGAGCTCAAACTCATAATAGTTCGGCCGGTTTACATTTTCAATAAATTACATAACCTAAACAAATGGTTAAAAATTTCTACGAAAAAACTTCGACTGCATTAAATGTAGGCTTAAAACGTAATCTGTAGGCCAAATGACAATGGTGATAATAGTTCGACCGGCAACTTAAAGGTTATCTTCTAGTCCAGACTTAATTTGTTCCGAGACCCTTTACTTTTGGCACAATGAAAAACAACCGTAAAAATCTATTACGTACAGTAAAACCTACCTTGCAAGACATGTGGGACAATACTCACAGAAAAATTTGCAGGGCTTATAGATACAATGCATAATAAATTAAAGCTGTTATTAATAATAAAAGCGATGTAACCCAATATTAAATGGCGGAATACTTGATCAACATATTCAGTTTTTGTAAGTTTAAAATCTATATTTTTAACTAATCGATAGAAATTTCTTATCATTTGCGTAAGTTTTATAATTTGTTTGTTGAAAATATAAACCGGCCAAAATATTATGGGTATAGGCTCGTATGTACCTCTATAACACATGTAAATTAGATAGTGAATAAAAAAAGTCTTATGTATGTATGTCGTGTGACGACAAAGATGCTACATAAATGTTTAGTAATTCTTGCAGCAGAAATTTATGTCGTGAGTATCAACTTGTGCATAGAATATATATCATATAATATGTTTACGTACCATCGTAGCTACTTAATTCATCATTTTTAACTATCAGTAATAAATCTGTCATTTGAAATTATAAATTGACGACTAACTTTTAATTAATTCAAACGGTTGCCGGTTTAATTTATGTAACACTTCCGGAAAATGCCTATGCAGGATTAACAGGCTTCCAGTAATCGCCTACGGCTCGTATTAATATAATGTTTATGTGACACATTATTTAATTAATTATTGTAATTCTCTCTAAGTTTAGAAATAAATAAATAATTACAGGTATAAGTTTTTCTGTGAAGAATCTACAACTTCTCTGTACAGGTCTTACCAGTTTGATAACATGATACAGTATTTTTCGAATCAAATTGCTAGTAAATGGTAATTTGATTTGGAAAATACTTTATATACAGATATGGCAAAGCTTCATCACTCTCTGTGTTTAATAAAAATTTTAACATTTCAAGTATGCATTTAAGAACCTGCCTTCTATCTCTTGAAAAACATTCTGAGCGAGAATTCCATAAAATATGAAAAGCATTTTACACTAAAGTGTTCATATAAATATAAAAGTTACGTTTTTTCCGCCCTACGAGCTATGAAAGAATACCTACATGCCTTTCTACTACGAGGGTTGAATATAATTCTGTAACAATAACGGGACACTTATTTTCCTATCGTCAACTCACATATTATGTAGGTTTGTTGGGTACAATATTTTTTCGAAATCCTGAAACGAAGAATAAATAAAAATCTATAGCTTTGCTTTAATTTTTCTACTACTGACTCCGTAACTAAGAATTCGTATTCGTACCCTAGCAACGTATCAATAATGCATAAGTAAAACTTACGCAGCCTGGACTAAAAAGTTAAAACTAGATTTGTGACATATTTATATATTTATTAATAGTAATAGTTATATTAAAATTTGAGCATTTTGAAATATTAATACATGGTTTAATATTCTTGACATAATTTTCTCAGCATTATTTATTGTTGCTTATTCCCAATGTCAGTGAGTCAGTGGTAGTACTGGTAGTAGTATTATCTGTAAATAACTGATCATCAATACCTCATCTAATGAGTTAGACAAAATTACCTGATTTTTCGTATAGAATTTTATTCACAACTTGGTTTTTGAAATATCTACATCTTTTTGAACAGAAAATGTCAGTTTCAGTATAGAGTATTCACACCAAAGACTCGCTGGAGATTTTAAAACTTCATATCTTTCCACAAAGTAGGCCTGCATTATATTTGCACTTACTTCTTGTACGTTTCCTGAGGTACACCACTTTAAGACAGCTTCATAGGTTTGGTTGTACCGTATTTTTTATTAATCAGGCAATATATCAGCGCACGCTACATTCGCGCCTTTTTCTTTCATCTATACTTCTTTCATCTGTCATTTTATTCATATTCACCATATATTCACACAAACTATTATCGTTTTCGAAAGTAAAATTGTGAAAATTGACAGATGAAATTATTTATTGAAATAAGCATGCTTTGTGCATTTGTTGCTAAGGTACGGCATCAGCATTCTATGATTAGAATACTATTCGATTAATCGGTCACGAATATTGTAAATTGAGACTTTAAAATTATAGTCTGTAGTAGAGCAAATTTAATACAGTACACGCTGCGTAAGCTTTTTTTTACCTCGCAGATTTTACGAGCCTCGACGTTCGCCTCGGCCAGATAAACTATCTCCTCGCCCAAAAAAAGTAAGCTTATGCGGCTTGTAATGTAAATAACTATTTTTATTGCGTGGAAATAAGAAATAAATAAATAAACAACTGATTGCCATGGAAACATTTATGTAGGGATCGAAAAGTTACTTACTGAAGAAAGATCAATAACAGCTCATTTTCTGAACGATCGCGAAAAATACAAAAAGTGAATCGATTTGAATGACATGCTGCATGAGCAAAAATGAATATTGCTAAACCATGAGTAAAACGTATTAATTTAATTTTAGATGAAATATTTAAAATAATAATAATAATAATAAATAATAATAATAAATAATAATAATAATAAATAATAATAATAATAAATAATAATAATAAAAAATAATAATAATAATAAATAATAATAATTAATAATAATAATAATAAATAATAATAAATAATAAATAATAATAATAATTAATAATAATAATAATGATTAATAATAATAATAATGATTAATAATAATAATGATTAATAATAATAATTAATAATAATAATAATTTGTTCGTTTAAATACGATGTTTAACCATGGAAGAAGAGAAGAAGAAATGCAAAAGCAATATTAATTGTTGTGAATGTGTAGTTGGGTGTAAATCTATACGCTGTACGGATACTACTAACCTAATGTTTCATGCTTTTTCGAAGCCAAATGAAAAAATCAAAGTAGTGGACGAATTTGGTGTATTCAGGCATTCTTTGTGTTACTGCAAAATAATACAACAAAATTATTTCCAAATGTTTTGAAATTTCTCGCCAAAGCTGATTAACATTGGTTGATCTGCAAATGTAAACAGTAGAAAAATTATGATAAAATGTTTTGTTGTATTGGCTGGTAGCACAAGCCTTTTTTTAACTAAAACTTTTTAAAAATGTGAAATTAAAATTTCAATATTTAATTTTACCCTTATGTTTAAAGAAAGATTTTTTTAAAATATTTGTTTGAATATAAATTGTGCTCTGCTTTTAAAATCATATTTTGATGAGTTTGATATTATTTATTTTTATTATGTTATAATGAAATTTGATATTTTTTAAAACAGTATTTTTGAATTGTGTTGTGCACCCAAATATGCAAAGTATTCTTTGAATTGTAATCGCATACTTTAACCTAAAAATAAAGCATTTTCCGTATTTCTAAATAAACAAACAAATATATTTTTGGGATATAAATGTAATTTACTAACCTAGAATGTAACTATTAATCAAATAAATACATATGATAGTATAATTTTTGTTCACAAAACTATTTTTAAGTTTAGAACGATTGTGACTGCAAAATAAAATTTCATCCCAGTCGTGACGTCATTGTCGAGCGGGTTGCATATAGTAATATTTTAATTTGAATCTCGAATATTGCACCTTCACTTAGAATAACTGTACCATAAACCTCTAAAGATGCACAACATAATGTTAGGCGACACGTGAGATAATAATTCGCTTACGAGAACATGATCCAGAAACTCAAATAAGAACCGGTTTTTCATATACATAATAGGAGACTTTCAAAAGCTAAGAAAAATAGAAATGCCATTTGAATTTTCCGAAGAATTCATAAAAACAAATTTGATTTATTTTTTAATTCTTGATCATATTTGAACGACTATGCCTACATTATTGTCACATTAGCAAATAAAGTAACTTCTACGAAAATAGTACAAAATATGAGTATTAGAATTGAAAAAAAATTGCAAATTGGAACATTTTGTTTTTATTTCTTCACTGAAATACACTGGACAGGTATTTATTTTAATTTTATAATATTCCGATATTTTAAATCATAAAACGAATATAAAATGTCTATTGTATTTTTGCCATTTTGCCAATAATATAAAATAAAAATGTATTCTTTTCATATGTTGACCTCTGTTCTTATTTTACATGCAGAGTGTAGCTTAGCACCCTTCACTAAGGATTAATTTTAAATGGTAATATTTTGCTATTTAGTTTTTCTTTTGTAGAACTGCAGAATAACAATTTTTATATACTGTGTGAATGTTATAAAAAGCATGAAACTTAAACGACCTCGTTAAATTTTAATGTTACGTTTTACAGTAAAACTTACAATATGTGAAAATTGTACAACTGTACTCATGTATATTTCCGTTTTCATTCCTTTTTACGTGCAATAAAATTTACATTTAATGCGTTGCATGAATCAATTTCACTTTATGTGATCTTCTAAATGGATGAAATACAACAACAAAAAGTAAGTTTGAAAAGACTGTAACGGGAATAAATCTCGTTTCCGAGATCGAGAACATGCTTCTTCCGCTCTTTTCTGATGATTCGGGGAACTCTCAATTCGTTGAGAAATTTAGTTTATTTTTTACATTTGATGATGGAGTGAAACTCATTAAGGGTGTTAAGAAAAATAATGTGATTGGAAGTAATAAAATTGTTTGTTGTTTTTCTTTTATCACACGTACTTTAAAGTTTTATGAAGAAATAAATTTTATTTTACGTCATATTACGAAGGTACAAGCAATCGGTAATAATTTCATTATTTTTCCGACAAGGGTCTGGTGAAATAATCTTCGACATTTTAAGCGAAATATTGAGAGCTGGTTTTTATAAACGCCCAAGTATATTTATTTCGAAGTAAATTTGTTTAATTAAAAAAATCAAAACATGTTTCAATTCATTGTCTGACTATAAAATAATTATTGCTGCAAAATCATAATTCATTTGTATATTTTAATAAATTTGCTAGGAAAATTGATAGATTTATAAATTTTTTCGCGACTAATTTACTGGCAAAACTTTTTTTAGCGACCAATTTATAATACATCAATTTTCCATACGGTCAATGGTATTGCACCAATGTCCTAGCGATCATTTTCAGCAATAAATTTTCTTATGATAAATTTTCCTATTTAAAACAATCAATCAAATTATCAAATAAATGTATGTCAAACATATTTTATTACCTTATCTTGCTATTTATTAAAAACTGACTGAAAACCCTAATAGCCTAACTTTTATAGTTTATGAATAATTAGTTAATCTGATGAATAACCATGTCCTTATCTACATCAATGCCACTGAGGAAGCCCAATAAAAAACGAATAATATAATGTGTAGTGGGATTTCGTAACTAGGTACATCTGCATATGTAATAATAACAAATGACCGATTGCGGTTTTAACAAACTGATTTCAAATCTGTACACCAATATTTATTTATAAATTATCTATAATACAAAACACAATAGTAATCCGCATTACACATTATTTAGTAAAATATGTCATTACTGAATTTGCTGATTGGGACATCAAACCACAGGTAATAAGCATTAAATGATGATTTACTTATATATTTATAAGCCATGGAAGCTATAGGGAGTGGCAGTGATATCATTTTATGACCCGAAAGTACTGAGTTCGAGTCCCGAGCATAACCTGTTTTTTCTTTTCATCTTCGCATACTCGTCAACTGCACACAATCATAGCAATTGGTCAACCTTTCTAAAATGAAAATAATAAAAATACATTCGCATGTATAAAATTATTCAAATAAAGCTAAACTTGAAATTAATATTTGGTTTGTCTTTTTTGCAAATGATAAATTTTATATTCCTTTCGCAAAAAATTCAATTTACTATGTCTAGAGGGAAATCAGAAATGAAATGTATGCCTAAAGGAATCAAACTTTCTACGCATAGCTGCGCTTTTAATGTTAGCTCCAACTACGAATCTTCTCTCGTTAAACTTTTAACAAACTAAATTCAATGGCAGAAGTGTTCGATAGCTCAAAGATGATGGAGTGCTGGGTTTTTCACAAACAATTTGTTGATGTTTTTTCTAACAAATTTATTCACACTATGTACAAACAAATAATGTAGTTTAACATAGTAATTCGTAATGGAAATAATACTATTCTCACAATGCATAAGCACTACCTTATATAGTGTACAATTTGGGGGTGGGGAATGAAGGTGTTAACTTTGCCCCTCTCTTATTTTAAATGGAGAAGATTGTACGTAACGTGGTATGTACCGAACATTACGGACCAGAAGTGTTGAAAATGGAATGAACAACAAGATTTCAAATTCAAATAAAGAAACCCAATTTAGATTTAGATACTGATTTAATGGCATGTTTTTTTTTTTTTTCTTTGGACGTACTGCCATATGGCTTCATAGGTATGGTTTATTTTATTGATTTTAGTCAGATTTATAACAAATTTTATACTCCATTCTCGATAGCGAGAGAATTGTGAAGTGCCTACCTAATTCTCGAACACAGACAAGTTATTATATTGGGCAAAAAAGGATAATTTTGGAGCCGAACCAACAGAATATCATATCTCTATTGAAGAATTAGTTCCACATTCTCTTGCTATCGCGAATGGAGTACCTATAATATCTTTAAGAAAACGATTGAGAAAAAATTTTTATCTGAAGGGTAACTTTTTAAATTATTTCTTCGATTAAAATAATTCCTTTACATAAAAACTCTGGATTCTCACTTCCAAAAATTATAATGTAATACGATTTTCATTTTTTAATTCATAGAGGACTAGCAAAAATCGTTAAAATTAAAACTTGTAGAAGAATAAAATACTTATTTTTAAATTTATAGGTAGAAAAATTATTCAGATATTTTACTTAGAACAGCATTCTTGCTACAAACACAAAATATTAAGATAATCGGCAATCTTTTATTATTATTTATTGTATTTATTATAACATTTCAATTATAAGTAGATTATTTGTAAAATATGTATGTGAAATATCGTTGTTAAATTTCGTCGTGTCGTCTGGTTTCTTGCGTGCATTTTCCTTGTTGTGCTTTTAAACAATTAACAGCATTCTTACCTTCCGTCACCTTTAAATAGGGAAGGTATTGTCTTTGGTTAAAAAAATCAGTGGTGAGTTTTTAATGAATAAGTACGTTTTAGGGTGCCTACTATACGAATTTACTATTTTTAAGATGATTGTTTGTGTGTCTGTCTGTGTGTGTGTGCTTGTGTGTGTGTGCATGTGTGTCCGTATATGACAATTTTTTCTCGGACGATAACTCCAATACTACAATTCTAAAAATTATAATTCTTTCGTATTCCTCTTCTTTACATCCATATGAAGAGCTGATTAGATTTTGGTTATAATTGATCTACCGCAAGTACTCTTATTTGAATTTTTTAACAGTTTTTCTTAAAAAAAAACGCTGTTCAATATTATATTTTAACATTTTATGTTATTATAAATATTAAAGAAAATGCTCTTCTCTATACGGTTTGATTATACATTTTCCTCTTATTCAATAGATATAGAGTTAAAGAGTTATAAAGAAATTAACTTTCATAAATCAGTCAGCTTTGCTATTTATCATGATATATTCAAAAAATTCTAATTGACAGATGTCAGTGTCAAGTGAAAAACCAAAGATGGAAAGTGTAGGATCAGAAAGTGGTATAAGTTATAGTGTTCCTCGCAAGTGACATGCAGTTGCAGCCTCGCCTCAGGATTGGAACTTTCAATCTCGGGAGAACGAGGAAGGCCAAAGAAAAGATGGAAGGACTGTATCCCAGAAAACTTGAGAGAGGGAGAACTGTGTGAAGAAGATACACTGGACAGGAATGAGTAGAAGAAAAGAGTAAGAAACAGCGACTCCTAATAAAATAGTATCAAGTGCAATTTACATGTGTACATCTCATAATTTTATTGGATATAAGAATCTTTTCAGAGGAACTTTTGGTATGGGATTTTTAAAAAAAAACATCGAATTGACGGAAGATCTTATGTTGGCCACAACAGATTTTTTAACATAACATTCGAAATATTATTAAATTTAAATTTTCTCTTCATTTCCAAGGAACATTTTAGACGTTCTGGACTAAAAATCCTTTGAGTATAAACCTCTGAAGCAATAAATTTAAAATATTTTTGTAAAGAACTCTGATAAATAACAAAAAAAAAGTTGCCAATTACCATAATTGTGTCAAAGAGTCAAAAACAAATAGATAATAATTATACACATTGATTTAATCGCGGATCTTCGATATAAATTTGTTATTGTCATAAGTCAAAATAACTCCAAGTAATTTTATCGAAGAGCATGAACAACGTTTGGCAATCTATAGCTACAACATACAGATACGACTTTTCAGCGGCTTTCCAATATTTTTATTATTTTAAATGTTTGTTGAAATCATATGAACTTTTGCTGTATTTATTTTTCTTGAATTTTTAATATAAATTTTCTGGTTGAGCTTGTAACAGCTGATTTTTGCAAAATATGAGAAGCAGTCACATTTACGTTACGTATTGATGCTGTGGAATATTATTTGCAAAGTTGATCGATAATCGACTGATGAATGGATGAGGGTTCCCGAAGGAAAAATAATCGGAATTAATAAATTCGCTGCAGACTGCGTATCCGATTATTTTTCCTTCGGGAACTCTCAATATTATTTGCATTCATCGCATACAATTACAATTTTAGTTTTTATTAACAAGATTGAAGAACACTAATGCAGGATGCAATCAACATTAGATCTATCATACATTCATTTTCGTTGCACATTTTACAGATGTTAATACGGATGAGTTGACGAGGATAATGTAGAAATAATTAGATATTTTTGGAAAAAAATAACTATAATAAAATTTGGAAAATTATGTACACGAAAATGAAATAAAATTTGAACAAATATGAATTAGGAAATTAAAATAAATTACAATGAACGAAATAATTGAACCAAAAACTACACGACTGTTCGCCTCCACGATCGGGCTAAGAATCCCTCTCGATTGTGGATACGAACACTTCTTATGCTAGTTCAATTGACCACGTAATCATTTTTACTGGTAATATTCCGCTCTTTCTCCAGTATTCTGCAAAATACTGAGCGGAAGCAGTGTTTCTTTCAGACTCTTTTACCCGGGGGGGTGGGGGGGTTAATAATTGTTTCGGGGGGGTAGGGTTGTTTTTTCATTCAAGGTCAAATGCCTTATAATTAAAAGTTACATTTATTCAAGAGATATGAAACTGCGTTTTTTCCCTTTTATGTACAAAAATAAATTGCCAGATCACAGAAAATCTTAGAAAATAGAATATAATGAAACACTAAGCGGAAGATCGTCAGTCCCATGGAAATACTGAATTACAAAAATTTAGAATTCACGCACTTGGCTGTTACAGTTGACTCGCTAATGAGTGAGGAATGACCTTTGATGAATAAGAGCAAGCTCATACTTACTCAGTTTAATTTTGAACGTTGTAAATCGTAATGGTACCTACCTGCGTATTCGAGAGTTACAAGTGTTCACAATGTTCATTTTCAATATACCAAATAAGTGTAAATGGTTTTAGAACAATAACTGAAGTTTTATCAAATCTCTATAATTTGATGTAGTACTTCTTAATATTGCATTACATATATTTTCTTTGTTAACAGGCGACCTTATCATTATATAGATTAATTGCAACTAAAGTAATAGGCGTATTCAGCGGACCTTTAGTCGGTGAATAAGTTTACTAAATATTTCAAATGTTCCAAGGTTTTCTGAAATTTATACTGGGTTTCTATACATTCTCTTAAATTTCTATAAACTTATAGATCTATAAATTAACATCTTATAGATTTTCAAAAACTAGTATTCTATACAACTGTCTATAACTCGTTTAATCTGTAAATTCCCCTTATGATATCTATATTGTCAATGTTTCCAATCATTATAAAATAGTTATTTAACTATCGAGTGTTAATGAAGGTGATTAATGATTGAGACAAGCGTTAATTGTTGATATCATTAATCGCTAATTAACACACGTGTTATATACAATATTTTTCCATTGAAGGTATTTTACTGAAGTGTAAAATCTAATTTTATTCCACAACAAAAAAATTTAGGTTCGTTATCTGACACATAGGTTTTGACAATTGTTCAGCAATGGTATGTAGTAGGTATCTTTGGTTACGTACTAAAATTGTTTATTAATAAAAAATCATGCATTAATAGGTATCAGTAATGACTAAATTCCCATACATTAATATAACCTATTAATCCACGGTCAATGGAAATACAATTTAATAAATTTAAAAATCATTGAAAAACATTCTATTAGAATTTATTTTCTTCTAATATTTAAATATAATATTAACAGCATGTTATAGAAATATTCTATAAGACATTCTAATTCTCTAAAATATTGTATTTATAATATATGAATTTTTTTATAAGGTTGTCATTAATTTCTGTTAGCATACACAAATTTTGAAAAGACCCATATGAATATTCGAACTGCAGTAACTAAAATAATTTTAATGTTATGGACAAAATCGGAGTTATTTTAAACACGAATTATGTACCTACGAAACAATATAGTATATTAATAATTTTGATATTCCTGCAAAATATTTCACTCAATCTATTTTTTCGTTCTTATTTTGTTGGTATTCTTCATTTTAGATAATTCGTGCTAATGCAAAACTGTACCTGTATAAAATAAAGGTTAACAAATTTAACATTATGTTAGTTGACGATAAGAGTGCATAAATTCTTACCTTCCGAGTTTCTCTTCCATTAAACTAATTACAAAATGAAACACTTGTATAATACTCTCCGCTCCAATAGTAAAAAAGACAAAAACACAAACTTTTCGATTTCTATAACTACTCGTATTCACGATCAACTGAATGACAACGTTAAAGATATAGACGTCTATGAGGTATTTGTAGAAATCTATAAAGTATAGATGATCTGAGATTTGCGTTTTTTCTATACCGTCAATAAGTCACATATAGAAACGCTCATAGAAATGCCTAGAATACTAGTATTAATGCCAAATAATATAGAATACAAAGATAGATGTATGCAATGTTTATCATCAATATAACTATAATAATTCTATTTATTTATTTATTTCTTATGGCAATACTGTCATCACAATTCAGATGTAAATATAATATATAAAATTTGTTGGGCGAACTTGCAGATGGAATTTACGCAGGGATGGGATCACCGACGTCATTGCAACATTTGAAGACACTGAGTTGATCGAGGTGGGAACGCGTCCAGTCGATTGAAGATGATGTAGTACGTCGCTACCAATTTATTTGTGATGACCAATGACCAGGAGACCCTTAAGATTGTCTCGAGGATTTTCTGGTCGCTGATTTGTGCTAGTCCATTTTGCGTTACCCAGGGTGCACCACGAGGAGGCGAACTAGCTCTATTCTATTTAATATACTCGTAGTAATTTGCCCTATAGATATTTTGTTTTTCGTCATACCTACTACGATATTATCTTTATAGACAACCACTTTAGAAAATATTAGATATTAGTAGTAGCCTACTTAAGAAAGTTGAAAAATCATACATAGAGCATGATATGAATATCGTACTTCTGGTCAAATCAACACAGCTACTACACTTACGACTATTGGTACATATTTTCGCCGATTAGCATTAAAAGTAGGGTTTTATTGCCTAATAACAGTCAATAAAATAATTCAAATTTGTTTCTGCAGAGCACCTTTTAAAAATCGTTATTCTATAAGAAAAAACGTTTCGATAGTTTTTACCCCCAAGCCCTCAAAAACTAACCAAACAGTGCTGCAAAAATCTGAAAAAAAAAAATACATCATTATGTTCATACATTCTATAATATTCATTCTAGAGTCACCTTCAAGAGGTTGATACTTCTCTAGGACAGAAGATAGGGCATATATTAATTTATTAGAACTTTTTGTTTAGAATGTAAATAAATATATCACGACATATTACCCATTGCTGTAGGTGCCAATCTGTCAATATTGTTTGCTTTGTACGCAGATATCGGTAATAATGATGACGTAATTATATTCGTACAGTGTGGATGTTTACCGCAGGAGTCATCGCACGGGCACTCATTGCTGGCGTGTAGAGTACGCATCACATACACACATACATACATACATAAAATCACGCGTTTCCCACTTAGTGGGTTAGCAAAAACCCGAAAACAATAAGAAAAGGGATGAAAGTAAGAGCTCCACTGAATCACTTAACTCTTTAAAAACATTCTTCTTTCGTCTTGTCCAAAATCATCATAATATTCATACAAGAACATATTAATGTGACCGATTTTCGGTAGCGAATAACCGCATCCGGACCACAATAATAGTTACGCAACAATCATCCTTCGCCCCACATTCCTATCCATGCACACTTCTTTCACCTCAGCTACATTCATAAACGTATTCATACATAATAACATATTAAAGTGACCGATTTTCGGTAGCGAATAACCGCATCCGGACCACAATAATAGTACTTAATAATAATGGTACTTTTGTACCATGTAAGATTCGAAATAATTTTTAATAATTTTACCATTAATTTAAATTAATTAGTGTTTTGACAGTAACATTTATTAGTGAACGCTGTCAAGTGCCAACATTTGAATACCTAAACTATGTAACAAGGGGTTTTTTACCATTAATTTAAATTAATTAGTGTTTTGACAGTAACATTTATTAGTCAACGCTGTCAAGTGCTAACATTTGAATACCTAAACTATGTAACAAGGGGTTTATTTCATACATTGATAAAAAAGTCTCAATGCCGATCTGTACGATATTTTATAAACACTAATTTTCATAACATAAATCGCGAAAAAATAATATTTAAAGATATGTTTCGGAAAAAACTTCTTCAAATAAAGTGCAATTTTCAATTTATTGATGAACTTTAAAAGCTAATGAGCTCTTTATTTATTTATTTATTTATTTATTTATTGGGCTTCAACTTCAAAGGTTATTACCCTATAACAAATTAACAATGACACTATACAAATAACAATATAAGAATATAAAACTATAACTTATAACAATAAATAACACAACAATATAAATAAAGGTTTGACAATACACAATATAAAGTTACAAAAATTTGAAATTAACAATATTAATGTAATTAATTTACCCTTTTGAAGAAAAACTTACAATTTTAAATATCGTCATATAAATTCACTGCTTTTAAAAATTTCAAAATATTCCTTAACTTGTTATGATCTTTCCATTTTATTACAGAGTATAGAAATATCAGTTTTCAAAATTTTTTCATTGGTGGAATTTGATTAACAGCGCGAAAAGGCTCCACCCACACAACCAAAGATATCATCGTAAAAATGTTAAAATTGGATTCTAGTTACCTTTAAACGTGTTTATTTATCAAAATCTCGATGTATATGTAATAATAAACGATTATTTTTATTAGTGTGTTTCTTAACGAGATTTTGAGCACTTCAAGGTCGCTTGAGTCATATGACTGTTCTTACCTTATTATATAGTTTATTGTCAATTTATTTAGTGACCTAGTACACCGAGCAAATGTCTATTAAATAATTAATGTAATAATATCTATTTAATAAATTTCTATTAACTATAGTAGCTATGCGAGAATAATTCTTGTTTTTATGTGTTTTTAGGTAAGCGTAAGAAATTAGATAATTTATATTTACATTCTGATTTTTTACTCTAATTTATTTTGATTAAAAGTTTAATTTTCGTGACAAGGCATTAATGAAAAAAACATTTCTCAGGACCAGATTAGTGGGAAACACATCTCAGACAAAGGTAATACGAATTTAATTTTGATGAAAATTTAATTCATCATTGAATTCTACATCAATCTTCCTATATTACTTCGGGTCCAATGCCAGGCAGATACTAATAGAATTTCTTCGTAGCCATTTCAATTTCAATTAATTATTTTTTGTTCAATGGAAGTCGTAATATTAATTAAACAAACTTCCATGAAAAAAATGTGTTTGTCCGTGTAGAAGCGAACATGGAATTTCTGAGGGAACTAGAAAGGAAATCATTGTTATGCATCGAAGGTAAATTTACGGACCACAAATAATTTGCGGAATCTGAGCACGTCGAAGGAGATGCCGAAATTATATCGAAACACTCTTATTTTTCTCGCCAGGATGCTTTCAGAAAAGAGATTAAAATTATCATAATAAAATGTACGTGAATACGTGCTTTTATTGTCATATCTTAAATTTATTTCTTGTTTTTGTTATTGTGAGAGTCAAGCCAAATAAAAATGCTTTGTAAAAATGAAAATTATGTCAAAATATAATGCTGAAAGCTTTTAAATCTCTGATTGTTTTTAAATCTGGAAACTGGAACAACAAAAAAATTTTAAAATTAAATTAGGGATGTGAAGATATGTCGGTTAGAAACACTAAACACCCACACTTAAATAATATCTTTCTTAAATAGTGCTTATTTTTAACCTTCCTTCGCCTTTTAGATAAGGAAGGTAGGCATTGCTTTGATCAAAATATTCGATGTAGTTCTTAATGAATAAGCACGTTTTAGAGTAAGTAGAATACGATTTTACTATTTTTGAGATCATGTCTATGTATGTTTTTGTATAGATGCACACATACGTATACTATGCCCCTCTTTTATTTGGAGTCTATCTTCTGAAGTTCATCAAGATCAAATTGAATCAACGCAAATAAACGTTCGGCTTATATACTAACCATAATTTCATATGCTGAATTTGTAAATATTTTCACCTTTCTCAATCTTTTATAAAAAGGAGATATTATTTTAGTACATCATCTATTTAATCTTAGTTACAGTAAAATAAATGAATCACTATTCTTTGGTCACCTTAATTTTTATGCAACATCGTATTAGACCCGCCACTCTTCCACATTTTATTTACATACATTTTAGCGGGAATTGTTTTAATCTAATTTAATCTAAATCCATATATTATTAAAAATGTATGAAATTTATTATGCATGTTGCATAATGTGTAAATTTTAAAATTACAACTGATGATATACCATTTAATGGTAAGTACAACTAAATTTTGAACATTAATATGTACTCGTATTAACATGTATACCGCACAAAATCGTTATAACTTCAACCATAAAACAAACAAATTGTACAAAAACAAAATGTTCCAGTTGAACACGCAAAACTGGGCTTTGCAACCGGTGCCATGTTCATAAATCAAATTTTACTGAAATGAATTCAACCTACAACAATCATAATGCAAATGAAATATTTAACTCTTGCTCAACAATTCTAAATGATAATTGTTTTGTAGGTAGCTTCCACTTACCTAACAGATAAATATTTAAACATGTGGAATAGGACACAATATGAATAACAAAGGTCGGAGCTCGTAGCTGATATTAAGGGAAGTTGGTAAGCGCCGGCTCGGGCAGTACCGTTAAAATCAAGGTAAGAGGCTTAAAGTGGATTACATAATTGTCCATTAACGTTATAATCGCATATTACATGTAGTGAACTCTAGTGGTAGTTATATAGAATACATATTATTAACGTTTACATCTGTTCATCTAAAAACTGTAGCTTACAGATAGACGGCTAAAGAAGTTAAGAGTATATTTGTTTGCAATTTTTACAGTTATCACTATTTAAACTATTGAATTATTGAAACAAAAAGGAAAGAATACAACAAAACAAACACACATTGATCAGATTATCAGGTCTATTCTCTAACAAAATGGTTAATACCGATGTCCAGTAAAAATCAGGGGCGTATTACCGCAGAAGCCCGAGAAACCCGAGCTTCTGGCGCAAAATTATAAGAGGCGCAAATTTATGCCAGGAATTGAAAAAAAATATATTTTTTTAATAAAATATAAATTAGCAGGCGCAAGCATGAGTTGGACATTACAGCATAAAAAGATTAATGCAAAATAATTTATTTTAACTATCCTACTCATACGAGTTTGTGCCTATAGTCAATCCCACGCAAAATTAAACGCTTTGGCTATTATGTGTATCGAAAAAACTCTTTTAAAAGAAATTAATTTTGACGACACTGTGAATATTTTTGCCAATGCTAGAACAAAAAAAAGGTTATTTTAATCATATTTTTGTCACTATACTATTTTAATTGAAAATGAAAGTTTAGTTTCAATGTTTGATGAATTTTACTAATAAAAAATCTGTTGTAGCCAGCACAAGACCTATCGCCATTTCCATATTATTCCATTTTATAACAAAAAATTACAGAACTTTACCCAAATATTGTTTTTTATTATATTTAACATGTCTTCTGCACATATATAATTCTAATTATATCTATTTGTCATTGTATGAGGCAGTACCTAAATGTCAGAGATTCTTCCATTCATTAACCAAATTGGCAGTATTTCTGATGGATATATGCATTTTACCTATAATTACAAATATTTAATTAATAAAACTATAAGAAAGATTAAACAAACTTCTCAGAAAAAAACTATCAGAATGTCACTAAAACTGATGATTTTTGACAATGACATATGTCATTTACAAACTATGTTTCAAACATTTGAATTTGTCAAGTAGTTTCCTTAGTGCCTTAGCCTCTGCGGTTAGAATATTCTTTATATTTTAGTGTCTTTATCTCTAATTCTATACAATATATAATAAAAATTTTAAGTATATTAGATGGAGAATTTTGTGCTTCAATATTTGCAATAACAAAAATTTACAAAAAAATATATTTAGAAGAATTTTTCTATGAAACTACTACTTCCGGTTGTCCAATTGTTACCAAAACCTTTTCAGCTCTTCCCAAGAATGTCCGATTGAGGAATTCATAGTCGAACAGGTCTTAAGTCTTATAATTTTTGAGGAATTGTCCCTAAAACATCCAGACATACACACACACATACACAAATACACACATACACACACACACTCACACACAGACATCATTTTAAAAATGTTATAATTGGATTCTAGGAACCTTAAATTGTGCTTATTCAATAAAATCTGGATATGCGAATTTTAGCATGAATCCAATACCTCTCTTAGCGAGAGATAAAAAGCCCTCCCATCTATCCACGTTTGATTGTCATATTTCGAATTATTGGTTATTACTCTTTTTATGTCAGTTGTTATATTTAATTTACTTGTTATAATTATTGGTTCCTGATTATAAAATTTTAAATATTTGTTTTTTCATTCATGTTAACCAAGAAAGAGGGGGGCGGGTGGCGCAAAAAATTCAATGGGATACCTTAATTCGCCACTAGTAAACATAGATTGTATGACGAAAATTCTAATTTTTCGTTATATTTTAGCAAAATTGATTGGTGAAAATTAACTATTCAGCTACAGAATAAATTCATTTTCGGTTGTAGCTTTGAGAACTGATGAAAACTCAAAAACAACGCTTAATCACGACACGTCTAAGCTATCAAACGATAAAACATGGTGACTGACACGTGTGTTACTTAGCGCTTAATAATCTATACTATTAACGCGTTAAAAATCTCAACTATTAAATTGCTTCAGAAACATACATATATTTCATATTTTCAAGCAAAATATTTTGACGTTTATGTCTATATTGATATTACTATATTGTGCGCATAGTACACAGAACTGGCATGAAACTTGGATGAAAAATAATGTCAGAGCTATTCAGTAAAATATATTATTTTGTTCTACATTACCTGTCCTGTTTTTATGGATTTTACTCTAGTTTCAATATTGGTATTATAAGATATAATTAAAGGTATAAATGTAGAACGAATGATAAAGATATAGTATCAGGCATTTTATGTCAACCGCTAAATTAAAATTTTGAAATGATTTTAAAAGTCATATATCGCAAAAATTATCTTAAAATTTTAACTTAATAGGTGCCTACTTATTACTTTCAGGGAAAAAAGTAAAGTGCATAATAATACTCTGTATATAATGTTAATATGTAAAAAAAGTAAAAACGGTGATTTAGCTTTATAACAATGTGAATTTGGTGGGTTATACTTTGTACTCAGGTGGAAACTCTCAAAATTTACTAGCGTGACTGAAGCTGAAAGGATGAATACAAAATAACCTGTGGAGTGGGTCCGCGTAGCTTGAAAGGCAGAGTGCTTGAAATCTGAGAGCATATTGTCATAAACGTAAAACTCAATGGCTATTATAGAAGTAAGACGAGACCGCAATCAACTGCTAATAGACCCAAATGAGATCCGATATAGACTACGCAGTCACCACCAAGCTCATTTTGCATTATAAATTCAGGTATTTCATGGTACAATATGGACTCCCTAAATATATGGTTACAATTTTTAATCAATAGAATTGTTATGTTTATAGACGAAGTTTAATAAAAAAACAACGAGAATTTTTATTTATTTCAAAAGATAATAAATAATTTATTCATAAATAATCATATTACTGTTTTTCAACAGTAAATTTCTGTAACTTAGTTACCGTAAATTATATTAAAGCTCGTGTTAAAGTATATAAATAGCGATGAAGGATCATAGCCCTTACTATGATTTGAACTCGAGCCAGAGCCGGGCAAATTACTTTCAAAAAATAATGAAATACAATATTATAATTACTTGAACGAAAATGTAACTAAATTACAGTTAGAGAAAATTTAATAAAATTATTAATTCGTTTTGAAATGTAATTGCAATTTTTATTACTTTTTCAATTACTTAAAAAAATTCATTCATCTTCATAAAACAAAAAATAATACTACACTGTTTAAAAATAAAAATAATGAGAGAAGTAAAACAAATTTATAGGTAGTACAGTCGCTTCTAAAGCGAATCGAATCTTAGTTAAGATATGGATGTGGAAATAAATATATCATGCATATTACTCTCTTCTGGGTGTGCCAATCTACTTTATAATAATGTGCACAGATATCGGTAATGACAAAATATTCGAACCGCGTGGGTGTTTACCAGTCGTCACCTCAGAGGCAGTCATTGCGTGGCGTGGAGAGTGAACCACAGGGGTCACATTTGTGCTAATTAAAATTTGTTATAATTTTGGCTTCGATCGGGATTGAACCCGGGTTCGGGAACCATATAATGATTTAAATTTATTGACTTAATTACTTTCCAATTAAATAAAAATATAATTGATCTTCACTTTGGTCATACTTGCTGCACTTCTGCTGCAGAATGATCTAAATTACGTACGAGTGGAGATTGTTATAGGAACGCAGTTGCGCATGTTTGTTATCTGTGTCTGCAACCTATCGTTATACGTCGAAAAATTACGCACCCGAGGATTCCGTCAGTTCTTGGTTCAAAATTGTAATTAATAACAAAAAAAGCAATTACTTTTTCAGTTATATTTCAAATTTTCAAGAGTATTTGAGTACAGTTACTTTTTCTTATAAATAAATATTTATAAATTACTTTTACCCAAAATTTAATAAGTAATTAATTACCGCTCAGCTCCGCCCAAGGCCTACCGGTATCTAGTAGGACGGTTTAGCGAAATGAGCTACGAGTTCGAGATCCCCTTGAAGTTCGTGAATTTTTCACTAGTAGTGAATGAGAATGATCTTCCTACACAACAGCGTGACAAATTTGGTGGTGTACTGGCACCACTACAGTGAATTTCTATAACTTAATTACAGTGAACTGCTTTTAAGCTCGTATTTATAACGAAGAAGGATTTGTAAAACAATCATTTTTTTATTATAAAAATCAACCTTTGTATTGAACAAAACATCCTATAATTGTACGCAATAAATTTTAGGCATTGTTTTATCCTTTTTATCACATAATAAAATTAATTCAATCATGAATATTCTGTAATGATATATTTATCAAATTAATCATTTAACCCTATCCCTGAATGAAATTACGTGCGAAACGTGAAGATCCTTTCAAGTTAAATTGGTGTGAAATCTCAGTTTCATTTCCTAATTTGAATATTTCTTTCAGACAGACAAAGATGAAACGATTTTCTGACCAAGACTAACTAGAGTGTTCAACTCAATCATTTGTTACATTTCTCGCCTGTATATTTACAATTTGAAACACGTAGTAGATTTCCAAATAAACTTCAGAGATTCACGTGTGAAAAAGCTTTTCTGTCGTTACCGAGATGCCGCAAAACTCACAACGAACTGAATTTAAACTTTGTCCGAAATGCTCGCTAAAAATAACAAGAAAACAAGTATAATTTGACAAATAAATTCATGTATATCTATCTATATGTTTTCTTTTCAGATATGTATTGGCTATCCAGCGAATCAAGCTGTTTACGTCATCCTTTGGGGATTTTTGAAATATTCTGTATTTTATTAACGGTATTTTATTGGTTTTATTATTATTGTTATTATATATTTGACACCTTTAATAGAAATAATTATATTTGGTTATATTATTATTAAGTAAAATTTTGTAATTTTTTTTTAGTTATATTTTTTTTAATATTGGTAATTCTGAACATATATATTACTACATATTATATGTCTATATTATACTTTTCAACATGTATTGTGATTTCATTATGTTTTTGGTTTCGTTGTTCATTGATAAAATGTCAAATGCTCTGTCATGTCAAATTCAAGAGCTTGTAGTTAATTTATTGACTTATTTTGAAAATGAAAAATAGATTAGTGGACTCTTACTTTCACTGAATTGTAATATTGAGGTAATATTTCGTTCTGTTTGTCAGTAATAATTTTAAATTAAATCTATAAGTACAGCGTGTGGCAAACGCTATACGCAATGTAAAGAAACAGTGAGAAATTGTATGGTATGCAGTATTCTTTATTTTTTTAAGGATCTCACATAATACTAGATAGTTTCTTGCATATACTACAAGAATGAAGAATTTATAACGGCACAAGCAGTATCGTTCAGTCAGAATATTTTAAATAAAATCGGATTTCGCTGGAAAAAAAAATATACCATACGTGTTACCTTTTTAAGAAAGATTTGGATTTATTAAGACAACCCACAGATTATTTTAATCCGTTACATGCTCATGTAAACTTTTTAACATATGACGTCATTGTTTCTAGAGATATTGTATTTATGACGTAAACCACTTGATTCGCTGGATGGCCCGTATTTAAAGTGTTGGTTAAAAACATTTGGATAATATAAATATATTTTATCTAGAGTTGGTTTTATAAACGTCTAGGTAAATAGACAAATGCAACGATATTTTTTGGCGGCAATGATTTTAGTGGCACAAGAATATGTAAGCTGATTCGAAATTGTTTACTTAATTAATATACTTTCGAAATAATTATATTTAACTGCATGTTTATTAAACAGGATGAGCAAAAAAGAAGTGTGTACCACACTTTAAACCTTGATTCTATAAAAACTGCAGAAGCATTTAATAAGTAATAGATATTACTTATTAAATGGCAGAAGGTACAGACGGTTCGACTGCCACTTGCAATACACTCTTTGAGTCGATTTGTGAATGTTTGCATGACTCATTCGGCCGTTTCTGGGGAAATAGGGCGATTTCCCGGTAAATAGTGACCTTGAGATATTTAGGGTTTTGAGGTCGGTGTATGTCCACCGTTTATTTTTTATTTCTTATTTATAGTTGAACACTTTTTGATATATTTCATTTATAAATACTATAGCGATCAGACATTTTTTCTCTTTACTTTTTGAAAATTTAAATTTTTAAATCGAGACTGATACAGATGAAATAAGAAAGACGGATACAACATTCATGCCATATCCGGGATTCAAACCCAGGACTCTTGGGCCATGAAACGATAACGCTATGCCACCTGGGTCTGCTACTCCTTTGATTTAAGGATTGTCATTGCCCAGCTGAGAATTTCAAGGGATACTCTATTAAAAGACCTTCGGTAACAACCAATTATTGTTCATTACTCGAAGTTCTTCTTTTTGCTTTTGCTTAAGTACTATTCGCCGGGAAATCGCCAGTATATATACACTGGCGAGCAAAAAATTGAGGTCAATTATGAATTATGATATATTTTTGGAGTTTTGTTTTAAGCTCATGTTTGTAAATTGTAAATCATAGAAGGATCTTAATAATTTATTTTTTGAGAAATATCATCTGTTTTCTTTTGTTATCTGTCATGTAATATCACTCTTTTTATAAATTTTATGAAATAGCGTGCATTCGCGGTAATTGAAAATTCGCATTTCGGTGTCTCTTTTCGGTATAGCGTTGATTTCTCTTTGTAAAATCTATCAGTTACACGGTGTAGTACTCGTATTGTGTATTTAGCAGTTCACAATGCCTGTAAATCCTATTGCTGCGGCAAGAATTGTAGCGTTGGTGCAAGATGGCCGAGGACAACGTGAAACTGCAAGAATTGTTGGTAGGAGCCTTTGTGCTGTACAAAAGGTGTTTTAGCGCTATGAGGAGACTGGCTTGATAACCAGAACACCAGGATCCGGGCGTAAAAGAATCACCAGCCGAAGAGATGACCGATTTTTGGTGTCCGCAAGTTTGCGGAATAGGACAGCTTCTGCGGTTTTGCTACGAAATCAACTCCAACAAGTTTGCCCGAAATCACGCGGTATGGAATGGTGAGGACTGGGGCAGGGTACTTTTTCCGACGAGTCGCGTTTTTACCTCAATGGATCAGACGGACGTGGACGAGTATGGAGAAGACCCGGAGAAAGATACGCTCAAGTTTGTATTGACGAGCGACTTCCATTTGGCGGTGGGTCGGTTATGGTTTGAGCAGGAATCTCTTCACAAGCACGCACAGAGTTGGTTTTCATACAGAATGGCTCCCTGACAGCTCACAGGTACATTACGGAGGTTCTAGAAGACCATGCTATGCCTTTCTTGATCACTATGGGCGAGCGTAGCATTTTCATGAAAGATAATGCTAGATCTCACGCAGCCAGAGTTGTCAGAGAATATCTGGATGAAGTGGGAATTAGACGGTTTGATTGGCCAGCCCTCAGTCCGGATATGAATCCCATCGAACATGTCTGGGATGAGTTGGGACGGCGTATCCGAAAGCATACACCAGCTCCAAGAACTGCCCATGAGCTTAGAGCGTTGCTATTGCAGTAGTGGGATAATATTGACCAGAATATGATCCTTAACTTAATTCAAAGTATGAAATAGGCAATATTAGTACTAAGTTTTTTAAATTTTTTTCGTTCCACATAACTCCTAACAACAAAAAGTCAAACTACGTTTGAAATGTAAATTTATTGCTTTTTCATAATAAATTATAAAACCAAAAAATATGCTTTGCGTTTCAATATTGAATTATTAATTTAGCCTATAAAATACAGTATAATGGTTTTCAATTTACAAATATAAGCTTAAAACAGAAAATTAGAAAAATACATAATAATTAATAATTGACCTCAATTTTTTGCTCGCCAGTGTATATATATATTTGTTCCTTAATATTAATTCATTTATAATCCATTACTAGAAGTTAGTAATTGACCACGGTACTCACGTTTGAATATGAGCATCAATTTATAATTGCTGCATACCTGGTTGTACATCGTTATGTGAAAGAAAAGAAAGGATATAAACGCAAAGATAACATTTACTTTAAAAATATCCATTGGATTAAAATTTATCAAATGAATGAATCTATGTTTACTATGAAGATTTATTTATTATATTTCAAAGAGAATTTTGTGTAAGAAACAGGTTAGTTTTAAAAACCTTCATAAAGATATCATTTAAAATATCTTCAGTTCCATTAACGTATCCTGTAATAACATTCACAGATAAATAAGAAATATAATCTTAAAATTTTGGTATTTTACTTAGGAACAATTTAAGTACCTTAATCTGAAAAATGTGATTGTACAACTTTATTTAAATTTTTATAAAAGTGCACTAGGAATTTCCATTAATTTACTTTTAATAGATAACGGAAGTTAATTAATAAAAAATCTTACAAAACCCCTAAAATAAAACAACCTTTTTGATTTGTGTAATTATAAACAGTATATTAAATAAATTGTTTTATTGTAATAATACCTTAGTTACTATGTATTAAATAAAATTAAACATAATGCATTACTATGAGATGTACGCAATTCTATAAATTATGCTTTTTCCCATTTTTTGTCATTATGTTAACATCATATTTATTCGTTCGAACGGAGTTTCTAAACTTATCACAGGGCTGAGATCTTCAAAATGCATACCATTGGCAAGTAAACATGCAACGAAATCGTCTGCGTTTAACGAATGGGAGATTCTAGCTCAATCGAATTAAGAGGAATTAGTAAAAGAAAAGATAAACGAAAAAATATATGCATAATAATGAACATTAATAAAGAAATAAAATGATACAATTGAAATACTTCGGAAATAAGGGTTCTTTGTTATAGTGGCTCGTCACGAATATAAATATATTGATTCTCCAATGAAAGACCACCTATAAATACATTACCAATAGCGTGTTAGGAGGAGGTTTGTACTAGCAAAGTAAGTAAAGAAATTCAAATAGCGGAGTAATGACCATCAGTCCAGCACTAATATTCTCAAATAGTTTTTATTAGAATATAAATTTCTTGCATTAAATTTTATAATTTAATTACACTAGCAATTATAAAGTATGTCTGCAGTCATATACAGTGTCGTAATATTCATTTATTTATTATAAATATAATTTAAAAACAGCATATATTTCAAGAACATTTAGGTCCTTCAAGAAAACAGTCTGATATGAAAACTATTATTCGTGTCGTCAAATCTATTTTATCAAACTTGCTTATTAATAGAAATTTTTCACCGAATTTTAAGCAATAGTTTTAGTTATACTTTCAGATGGAATCATCTATTGATCACTAGGTGCTTCAGCATCTAAGAGTATCCAAATAGGAAATTAATTTTAATATTAATTATTTTATCAATATTTTTAAGTTAACCCACAATTCATTGTGGCCTTGTGTTTTGCGAATTCGGTCTTGAAGCCTTACATGTAGAATTATTTTGACATTTTAAGCTTATAAAAAATTACATTCGTTGTTAATTTTGTTAAAATTATCTGTGCTGTAAACGTAGGAAAAACAAACGATTAAAAATTTTCTTACTTTTTGTATAAAATTATTTGTCATTGTAATACATTCTCTCAACGAAATGAAAGACTTTGATGTCGTACTCTAAATTTGTTCGTACCACGCTATAAAAGTATTAAATATTCCTCTAATATTGTACCTACACGCAAACAAAATAATGCAAAAAGATATTTCTCGTGTTCTCACATTGTAAAGACATTGCAATATATAATGTAAGAGATCTTTGATAATACTATAAATTTTTAAAATGTGAAGCAGTTTAAATGAGACGAATTTTATTTATAGATTCTTTCAAGATTCTGTGTATCTGTGTCTACTGTGACCATAAAATGGTTTCTTCCTTTCTTATATTGAACTTCCTTATCGTGTAGATTTCAAATCAATGTTTTGAAAAACATCATAAAAGGAATATCCTGAAAGAAAATATTTCTCAGTCATTCGTGCAAACATAAATAGCTTTGTTGTGCGCTTCCTCATGTTATTTAAATTTTATCAAACAAATTGTAAAGAAAAAATATTAACATTCTGAAGTTTCGACGAATATTCGATGAACATAATAAATTAATTTATATTTTGTAAATATTATTTAATTTTTTCGGAAAGAACAGACAAAGTAAAAATATTTAAAAAAATAATAAATCTAATTTATAAAGCTTAACTTAATTTTTCTTTGATACCTTTGATAATAAATATTTTCCAATTCATTAAAATTAATATTACTGTTTATTTGTTAGAAAAAAAACCGCTGAAAATGATAGTTTTGGACTCTCGAAACGTCCAAAAAAATTGTATTATCAATAAAGATTTTCCCAAAAAGGCTGTCTACAGTGATGTCATCAAAGTTTAAAAGCGGAAAATAAAAGTTAATTAATCAGATTTAAAATTAAAAAAAATATATGATACATAAATCTGTAGATAGAAGTAAGATATAAATATACAATCCAAAAGTATAGCTACATTCAAGAACTTCGACTTTATTCGTACAATAAAAGTTCATAGAAATAAATAAATTCCATCCACTAACCGTGAAATGAATCTGTCAAATAGTTGTATAATACTGAGTACAGATACAAGACCTAGACGATTATCCAGTTTATTTATTACAAGCATGGGAGTATAAAGCAACCATAAGTAAGCGCGGCTGCGTTCACGCCAAACGCGAATCCTAATAAATAGTCAGCATCAGTCCCGCATCTCACTCGTTGATTTTTCCTGACCGTTTCATATTACAGCTGAGATTCGGAACCGGAAACTTCCAAAGACGCAACTGTTATTGATTCCAATATCCGGTCGAGACTGAAATCCGTTGTTCTGTGTAACTTTGAAATTGGTTTTGTTTTATTTTATTTTATATTCATTCTGACGAGTCGAACCACTGTAATGTTGTTACAGTCTTGCGTTGAAAAATAAATTAAATTTATTTAATTTAAATTGTATCAAGGATGGATTTAATAAAGTTTTACGTTAGTGTGTATTTTGACTACTGCACGGTAAATAAAAACTTTGTTGTGATTACCAAAAATAAGTTCCAGCAGCAAATATATTTGTTAGTTACCTAGGTAAATTTGCTGGTAAAAAATTGTTGTGGCAACAAATACAGTTTTGTTATATATAACAAAAGATATTTGTTATACGAACAAATAAAATAAGTAACCATTAAGAAGTATAATTTTGTTATACGAACAAATAAATTAAGTTACCATTAAGAAATATAAATTTGTTATGCGAACAAATAAAATAAGTTACCATTAATAACTATGGATTTGTTTTGGAAACTAATTAATTTTGATAGATATACAAATGCATTAATGAGGTAGTAAGGTAAAAATGAAATACATGCGTATTATAATAATTTTATTTATTTATTATTATACTCTATATACATGTAACAAATATTATATAAAAAAATAACATATGAAACAATATATAGATTTATCAGTAATCAATACATACCTTCAAATTTCTCAATAAGAGACTCTAATTGCCATTTTTATTGACGGGCACAAGAAACAAGCACTTTTAAAACACAATTTTCGACAGGCTAAACTTAACAGCGCAAGCAAATGCGATACGACGTAAAATAGTATAACAAGAACATTGAATTATGCTGTATACCAGGGAATACCCTGTCTACCCAAAAGTTTTAGTTACCTGTACAAAGTATTTGGCGGGAAGAAGAATTTGTAATCTTTACAAAATATAATGTCACAGGAAAAAAATAATAAAATTTGTCCCAGTAACAGATTAAATATTTCTAATTGTTGCAAATTGATTTTGTAATCTGAACAAAGTAACAAAATGACTACTAATAATAATTGCTACCATGACTAATATTTTATAGCAAATAATACTTTTTATACACAACAAAAAAGGTTTAGTTTTGGAAACTTAAAATACAAAGTTCTTCGTATACACGGCAAAAACATATTGTTGAAATAACAAAAAAAAATACAGCTAACTAAATTTTGTCCGTAATAACAATGTAATTTTTTACCGTGTGTGGTCTATGATTCAAAATTTACAAAATTAATTACGGAAAGTAAATATTACCTGCTCTTAATTAAATTTAGACTTGATTAGTGTCAATCTTTTGAAGTTTTACATAGTGTTACATTTTTATTTCACATAGGCGCAAACTTCTCGGGTGTATCATTGTTATCTTTGCTAACGTGTGAGTAAGCTACCAATATAAATTAAATTTTTAGAGCCTATTTATTATTGTAATGGTTGCAGATATGTTTAACTGTCAATTAAAATCGGCAGAAATTAAATGTTAATTTAATTTGTGGGTAGGCAGAATTGAAAGTATGTGAATTTAGAATGGAATATGAAAGTACATAAAATAAGTAGTAAGAGAATTAATACACAGAAAATAAATATGGAGCGAAACTATAAATAAATATCATAAATATATTTTTACCACACTTTGCCTCTCGGTTATTTATAAATATCCTGGGGTGGGATTCTATAATTCGAGCGTTATCAAACGGTACCGTTATCACTATGGTTACATAAAAGATCACATTTCATTTGACAAGGCAGAATTGAAAGTATGTGAATTTAGAATGGAATATGAAAGTACATGAAATAAGTAGTAAGAGAATTAATACACAGAAAATAAATATGGAGTGAAACTATAAATAAATATCATAAATATATTTTTACCACACTTTGCCTCTCGGTTATTTATAAATATCCTGGGGTGGGATTCTATAACTCGAGCGTTATCAAACGGTACCGTTATCACTATGGTTACATAAAAGATCACATTTCATTTGACAAGTATGACGTAAACATACCAATCATCTTGTAAAAAATACGTTTCTATGGTGATAACGGTACATTTTGATAACGGACGAGTTATAGAATCCCACCCCTGGAAAGTAGATTCTAGGGGTTATTTTCGTGTGATAAATGAATAATTTTAATAAATTGAAAATTAATATATGGTTATTGGATCATGTAAAGCAAATTTTCACTAACTAAATAAAGCAAATATATATATATATATATATATATATATATATATATATATATATATATATATATATTTAAGTATCTAAGCATACAACGCTTAACCGATAGTACATGCTTTCTACGAGAACTGAAGCCCCTTAAAACTGACCAATTACGTCATAGTTCAAAATTATCTAAAAGAAAAAATCGATGTATTCTCTAGAAAAAAAATGTCACACCTGCGGCACAATTGACGTATAAGATCATTGTCATCGCGGCAGATAACAGATATTTAAAACTTTTACAATGAAAAATTACATGTTTATCAACACTGATTTTTGGAAAAATATGCCTGCTTATAAGTAGTAAACTGAATTTAAATCGTATGCCATTTCAATAAAATTTGATGTGGCCAGCACGTGACCTCCCGCCAATTCTAGGTTTAAAATAGCAAAGAATTTTAAGTACCTCTTTCGGTTGATCGTTTATAAACAAAATCTAATTTGTTTTACCTGTAAATAGAAAAAAATATATAATACTAAATTTTGGCCTTCTTCCTTGAAAATCTGAAAAGCATTGTGTACACTTTGTGTTGTAGTGCTGCCGGAGGCGAGGTCTGAGAGGGGTAAAGCACGGGATTACAGTGGGCAAAGTCTATCACTGGTATGCCATAAACTGGCCAGCTCTATATTTGTTGTGGTTAATTGCTGAAATTTTGTCTATTTCGTAGCATTCTCTACTAGCGTTAGAAATTATTATCAGTCAGCCCTATTCTGTTAACATTGGTATTGAAAATAATATTGTGAAAATCCGTAATAAACATTTCTTGACAAAGAAAGGGTTCTGGCGAGAAAGCTGGCTTGCTAAAGATTCATAAGAGCACAGTAAACAGAATTATTACCAAATATAAGTAGGAAAAATCATTAGCTGACAAGCCAAGATGCGACAGACCCCGAAACCAACAAAACGAACAGATAAAATAATTAAACTAAAGTCTATATCAGATCCAAGAAAACTATTCTGGATGTTTGAAAGAAATTCGAATAGAAATTCTTTCCAATGCCAGTCGAAGTACTAGATCTCGATGTCTTCGAGATGAAGAAAGTGTTGGACATGTCATTTCTTAAAAAAAAACTTTTAATTAGTAGAAGTAAAAAGGCAAGACAAGATGTTGCAAAACATATCAGCTTTGAAATGAAGTCAACTAGTGAAAAGTGTTATTTTCGAGTGAATCCCAGAGGAAATGTAATTTTATGTTGTGCATATTTTCATGACATCCATTAGTCCAGATTAAAAGTAACATGGATGCTCTAATGTATAGAGATATTCTAACAAAGCATATGCTACCCTATACAAGACAAAAATGTCACTGGGGTGGGTTTTTGAACAGGGCAACGATCCTAAACATACTTCAATAATAGTAAAGGAGTTTTCAAGTAAAAAAAATTCGAATTCTTGACTGGCCATGGCAATCTCTGGATTTAAATCCAATAAAGAATTTATGACAAGAGTTATAAAAACGCATGGGTACGGAAAACCACTCCAACAAGGGTGAATAATGGAATCATTTCTAAAATGAATATCAAAATTTGCCACAAGACTATATGACAAATTAAATCAATGCTTTGTCGGTGTACTGCAGTAATTATTTCAAGAGGTATGTCGGCGAAGTATTAAATATAGAATACAAAATCGCAAGTCCAAAAAGATTGTACCAACTTTTAAAGTATGTATATTCCTGATAGGGATTCACCAAGCCAAGGTACTTGGCTTGAAATAAAAAAAGCTTGGCTTGGCTTTAAAATTCAAGCTTTTTTAATGTTAGGCTTGACTTGGCTTGGGCTTGATGGAACCAAAGCTTGGCTTGGCTTGAAAACTTCAAGGTTTAAAAGTTTTAGGCTTGGTTTGATTTTCAAGCTTTATCAAGCTTTTTCAAGCCTTTTCAAGCTTTTACAAGCTTTCAAGCTTTTTAATACTCATGCGCAAACTCATTTTCGCATGCACATATAATGTTTTTTATTTCATTTATTTTATTTTCACGGTACATACATATGTATAATGGGTCTTGAAAACTTGAACTAGTGTAAGTACAGGAGGGCTGTTCGGTATTAAGATTTGAATATCAATATTGGATGGAATTATATTAAATATTTCGAAGTAAACCAATTATTCCGATGTATCGATGTATTGAAATATCTATGTATCAATATATCAGGTGTACTGATATGTCGGTAAGTTTCATTTTGTCGTGGTGACGATGAATAAATCACGTTTTGTTTACATAATTTTTTTGTGGTATAATTGAAATAGTTATTTAAGTATTAAGGTTAGTAGTAGTCACGGGTTGAGGAAGATTTTTTTAATATCCGATACCGGTAAAAGAGCTCTTCCTGACCGCAATACTTATTACGTATTTTGCACGATCGACCTAAAAAAATTGAAAATTATTTTGATATATTAAAAATTGTTTGTTGTAATTTTTAAAGTAAGCTTTGATCGTTGTTTTTTATTTGCCGCCTTCACCTCCTCTGATCGGTAAGTGATTCACATCATTTGGAAATAAAGTCTACTGCATCGGTAAACATTTAAAAAAAATAATCGTGCAAAAAATAACTATACGAAAAGATAAACTAAAACGGTAAAATATAGAAATTTATGTTTAGTTCAATTATTTCATTTTTGAAAGTAAAAAATCAAAAATGTAGTATCTTTTATTTAAAAAATACCCTTATAATTGTATGTTACCTTTATAATTTTTTCATTCTATATAGGTTTATTAGTTAGACTTGACTTTGGTGTATTTTAATAACTAAAATTAATAGGATCTATTTTCATGACCTCCCCAACAAACTGTAAGTTTGATATGATACATAGTCATATTTACCCTTTGTTAATAAATACAACAAAACAATACTCCAAACACTCAAGAACCGAGTTCAAAGAAATACATAATTCTGGAATACTACTTATACAATGAGATAAAACTGAACTGCTAAGTAGGTAGTATAGCTTTCAAATACATCTGGAAATAATAAAATCCTATAGACTGGGATTTCCTCGATATTTTGTTTGTTCGTGAGATAACTTGTCCTTTCTATTTTGAACATTATAAAATTTGTGCTGATTTTTTATTACAGAATCATGTAAAGTTACTTTGTATATATAATTATCCTAATTATTTCCAATTTGCAAATAGCACAAAAGTAAATAGGTATCCCCAACAATTTCGATTTGTTTTCATTACCAAAATTTGCAAATAAAAGTACATTGGCACTCCCGGAACTAGGTAATAAGCCGTTATTATATATTTATTTAATTCATGTACATATAAACAAGGGAAACTTGAATCAAGGAAATATTTAGAAGAGAATAATCTCTTTGTCGGTTTACATTTTTATTACATTGTTATACTGCCTCAGACAAGGCCGTTTTACACAAACTTTCTCGTCTCAATGATTCGGAAATACCAGAATAACAAAACATTGTAAATCCATAGCTGACAAAAAATTTAACATTTGCGAAACATTTAACAAAATGAAACTATGATATTTATCATCATCATACGTAGTCACTTAATTACCTTGTGGTGTTGATTATATTATTATTTCTTATAATATTTATTCAGCTCCAAAATTATGATTCATAACACCCGTGGTTTGTTCAATATTTTATCGGTTTGAGAAAATGAAGACTTTATTTATAAAAATAATATTCCAATTATGTGCTTTAGTGCTTTAATCATCAAGGCTATTATTTTAGAGTAAAATAAATCGTGTTACGAACGATACACTAACGTGAGCATTGTACTTTCATTTTATTTTATTTTCATTTTATTTTGTAGACTATTGTTGAATGTCAGTATCGTCTAATATATATCAGCTCTATTTTGTAAGAAAGTTGGTATGTCTTAGCAACATGGCAGATAAAATAAAATAATATGAAAACGACAGGCTATACATTTGTTTCTATTAGTTAATCGTTGCTAAGACTTAACAATTTCCTTACAAAATAGGGCTGAATATTTTGTATATGTAAACAAAGGCTTAATATCCTGTAACAGGTAAAATAATAAATATTATTTATAAAAGCTTGATGCTTGGTATTTATGATTAAGTTACATAGTTAAAAAAATTAATGAATATTATTTAATTGTGAAATATAATCAGATATATTTAAAAATAATAAATCAAATTCTTAAACCTTTGTTTCTATAATTTATTCCAGTTACTTAAAGATTTAAGTATCTAATTAAGTTTTTATATAAATTACTTTTACCTTAACAATAATAAGAAATTTTTTAAATTTAAACAGTTCTATATTAAATTATTATTATCTATTTAAAAACTTTTTCAACAACTATAAATTTATTTTGTACTTGATTGTGTGCGTGAACTAAAGTGTGCGATTAGTTGGTTCAGATTGTGAAAATAAGTGATCTGTGGGACGATGGGATAAACTTTCCCATTTTTGAAGCCTACTAAACTGTTCCTACCTCAGTTCTGAGAAATTAGCAAAACTGTGCTGAAGCAATGAAAAAGTACGTTACGTCCATAAAATTTCGGTTTTGCCAGCCTCGTCAACAATTCTTGTGATAAGTTTGAAAAAGCTTGTTTTCACCAAGCTACTTGACAGTCGGAGGCTTGGTTTGGCTTGAAAATTCAAGCTTTTTTTAATGTTAAGCTTGGTTTGGCTTGGGCTTGATGAAACAGAAGCTTGGCTTGGCGTGAAAAATCAAGCTTTTTTGAAAGGCAGGCTTGGTTTGATTTTTCAAGCCAAGCCAAGCCAAGCTTTCAAGCTTCAAGCCAAGCCCGTGAATCTCTAATTCCTGACACAATACTTTTGAACAACATCATAAATTATTTAGTTATCACATAAGTTTATTTACGTACTTTTTGCTTTATAATTTGAAAATATTTTACTCACAAATAATTATGTTTATTAGTATAACTGTTTCACTTTTTTATTATGTACAAAAAATATAATATAAAAATTCCTGTAGCTTTCATTTTATAGAATTTGAGAAACCGTTCCTACAACATCCATACACGCATACCCACATCCACACACACAGTCAGACATCATGGTAAAAATGTTTAAATCGTATAGTAGGGACCATACAACGTGCTTATTCACTAAAATCTGGATATCAGATTTTTAACATGAATCCAATACCTCTCTTAGCGAAAGGTGAAAATCTGACGTGGCTAGCACATGACCTCCGCCCAATTCCATGTTTAAAATAGCAATGAGCTTTAAATAGACTATCACTTCCGGTGAAGCAAATTTAGTTTGTTGTTCCAACAAATAAAAAGTGTACGAAATTTTGGATTACGTTTTACGTTTTTCCTTGAAAATATGTTAAGAGCTCTAAGTTAAGTACGACATCCGATTTATCATATATAGTCAAATCTAATATATTGCATACAGTTATATACGACTTTTAAATACCAAAATTTGAGAACTTTTGGATCATATTTTAATACTTTCTTTTTTCAAGAAAATTGTCGGAACTTCAAGCAAAATACCATTTCTAGTTTATCAATTTTAGCAAAAATCTAATATTGTTCTCATTATTACAAAAGTCTTGTGTACCGAATTTGAAATATTTTGTATTATATTTTAATAAAGTTTTCATTAAAAATTGTTATGGGCTTTAAGTAGAGTACCACTTCCGGTTGTCCAATTTTACCCAAAAACTAATCAATTCTTTCTATATATGCATAAGCCTTAAATACGGGAAAGAAATTTTTGGAGGTTTGATATGTTATCGTTAACGAAAAAATCGTCACCCACAGACAAACATCATTGTAAAATCACCATCAACACATCAACTTCCTAGTGCTTTAAAACGCAATCTGTGTAAATTCTTCACTGCACATGATCCATTTCGTAAATGTGTAGTTGTGAACTAATATTTAACACTTTTAAAACACGTGCTTATTGACAGCTGTTTAATTTATAGTGCTGGGAACATAGCAAACCTAAATCGGATCATCCTGTACATCTAATATTTATGTCCTAGCTGTACCCTATTCAAATATTTGCAACAAATAATATGGGGTAATGTTATTAAATTACAAATTTTCTCTGTTTCCGAATTAGAATATCATGTTCTATTGGTGTAAAAAAAAATAATTATTCATTTTAATAATTTGCAAACAGTTCTAGAATGAAAACAGATTAATTACATAGGTGACAAACAAATATGAACAAACTTTGCTGTAGAGTCAAAAAATTAGCGTGAAAAGATTTTAAATATAACATTTGATAAGACCACTCCGACTTGCATATATACAATATAAGTTATTTGCATGTCCTAATGTGAATATAATATATGAATGAAATAACACAAAACTTGTTTGGTCAACTACAAAAGACAAAGAGAGTCTCATACTTCCTAAATATTCCCCTAGAGGCAGTAATACACTAATAAAAATTTCACATACACCGTTTAGTCTACGTTTATTGAAATGGGTATAGTAATAATTAAGTTTTCTTACATCTTTGTATTATTAAAGGATGAATCGAAGTTTCTTTAATGATACTTCCTCAAAAAAAGACTATTAACGGAGCAGCAAATCGGACGACGTCTGGAAACACACGTGTTTCTGAACAACCGTTAGAAGCCGGCGGACTCATCTCGCAGAATTTTTTGTCATTCCTAATTCATTGGTTAGAATGTTTTGAATACGTTCATCAGATGCCCACAGCCTCTGCCATTTCTCGAAACTTGATTCGCATATCTTTTATAACCCTATCGTCATTCAAGTTCTTATTTTTTTCACTGGTGACAGTTTGTTGCAGGCCTACCATTCGAGGGTCATCTTTAATGCTTTCCCTCTCATGTTTAAATTAACGTTTCATAAAGTATCAAGAAAATTCTTGAATCTTGTATTTTTTTGTCTTGTTTTCAAGACAAGATCATGACAAGAAGGCCACATTAGTTTAAATTCAGCTGCCCACTTTATACCACTGCGTATGAAAGAGAAGATGTTCCCAAATTATAAGCCCATTTTATCCCTACACGGTGTTCCATTTTTATCTATTTTTCAATAATTAATTCACACGCACACGTTAATTCGAAAAATTCCTTTTGGGTCTCAAATTGTCGGATTAACGTAAAACTTTCCGGAGCCAATTCTAACAGCATGACCTCACAAAGAATAATTACGTTTCTAGTGCTACCCTGTCTGTGTTAGGCCGAGAATTTTTTTCACCCTTGTAGGAGCTAATGCATCCAAATCGTCGCTGATGTTTAATAATTACACAAATTTACGCTGTTGAAATGTTTGGTTTCTTTTTTGCCATTGCGCGTCACTCCACCGGAACCGGATGTCATATATAAACGAGCGAAGCAGCACGTGTGAGCAGCGTTACGCCACACGTACAAAATTAATCTGCCTCCAATCTGCAACTGAAGCTCGCGAATTCAGGCTGGCACTGTATGACTAATACCAGCAGTCACGCTGTATCTGTTTGACTTCGGTTGTACAAGACAGCATCTAACGATTAATCTCTCATTTTGGCATCGATTTGCCGGAAGCACGTGGTATTAGTAGCTGGATTTTGGTTTAATTGTCCTTGTTGTTCTCCGATTAATAATGAAATGGAATTGGCTATGAGGATGATACTGTTATTACAATCACTAAGTCATTGCACACTTGCAAGATGACAAGTTATAATATTAACGTCATAGGGTATAGAGTAACTTTCGTATGAATTTTAATGAAATTTATATTTGATGCCAAATTCGGGTCACCTTGACTCCTCCGTCGTCTATAAAATGCCGCTGTGGTCAGTGCCGGCGATAGGTGTGTCACTCGCATGCTCATACATCGCACGTACGCGGAAATGCAAAAAACGAAGGTAGATCAAAAAAAATCTGATGTGGCCAGCACATTACCTTCTGTCAATTCACATTTGAAAAAATTCCATACAGAAAGTTCCTCTGTCAATTAGTAATATTTGAATATCTACACAGATCTTTACACTAATATTCTATTTCCATCAGCTTTTAGCATAGGTTGTAGATTTTCCTTTATAATTATTTTATCTCTAAAAACCTTAAATATGAAGAATAAAATTAATTAAATCGTGTAGAAAACAAAATATTCTTCAATGTTTGTAATAACATAAAATGATATTTTTTTCAAGAAATACTGTTAAAACTTGAATTGTGGGTACTTCCGGTTGGCCAATTATAACCAAAATATAATCACCTCTTCATTTACATGTAAACTGGAGGAATATGCAAAAATTATTATTTTTGAAATTGTAATATTGGAGTTATGCGATCCAGTACGATCGTCCGTCACATACACACACGTATACACAAACGTTCACACACATGCACACACACGCACACCCATATTCATACAGGCATCATCGTAAAAATTAAATCGTTTTCTATGGACTATAAAACGAGGTTATTCAGTAAAACCTCATCATCGAAAGGCAATACCTTCCCTACCGATAGGTGACGGAAGGTAAAAATCTGCTGTAACCAGCACACTATCTCTCGATACGTCTATTGTAGGTTGTATAAGTATTGTATTTTACATTTCTTGTACAAGGTGTCTGCCGTAAGCAAGCCACTATTGCTAATTTTCTTATCTGAAGAGATAGAAAGACGGTTGAATGGACAAAGATGGGCGATAGTATAACACAAATTTAACGGCGTACAATGCAAAACAATTGAATATCAAATACGCGATTTATTCAACAAAATAACTATTTTTTAAAATAGAGAATGCCACATTGAAAGTGATACGTTTTAAAAGATTTTTTATCTGAATATTAACGTACGGTACCACTATACCTCTAAAATTAAAAACGAACGATTTATTCAAGTTGAAATTTAAATATTATAGTTCTTAATTAACGAAGACACGAACACTTAACACTGTTCATTGTAACCAAGTTACAGAATTTTACTGTTGAAATACATTTAAACAGTTATTTACATTATATTTCTTATTTAATACAAATATGATGACATTGGTGCTGTGCGAACAGAAACAAATAACGAAATTAACTACCACTAATCACAGAACAAATAAATAATTGCTAATAAAAATATAGGATATACATAGTTCTAAATAAAAAATTTATTGCATTTTGCTGAAACAAAAAGCATATCAACTATTTCATTAGTTTGTTTTACTATTTTGTTGACAGCATCTAATGTAATTAAATAAACAAAATATCAATTGTTCTTTGTTTAATATTAGTTTTTCTTTTTTCTGTAGCAACAGTGTCATATTGTATTAAAATAAGTTATATTTATAATATTTAAATTTCAACTTGAAATACCTCTTTTGTTTTTAATTTTCGAGGCATAGCGATAATGAATTTTTATATTCAGATAAAAAAATAAACGGTACCACTTTCAATATGGCATTCCATTTAATAAATGTTATTTTTTTGAATAAGTCGCGTATTTTATGTTCTGTTTTGAATTTTCACCGTTAAATTTGTCCTATAATATAGCTCAACTTTGTCCGTTTAACCATCTTTTTATACCTTCAAATAAGAAAGTTAGCAATGGTGACCCGCTTACGGGTATACAAAAATATCTAAATAAATGCATTCTTAATGTGTAGGTATTGATTATAACTTTAAATTCATTCTCGAGAAAGTTTTCTCCTCTTCTTCTATGTTCGAGATTCTACCAATTCATTGACGGGATTGGCGGTATACATAATATACCTGTAGGTTTAAATATTTATTTAATAATACAATAAGAATATTAGATTACTAAATAATTTAAAATAAATGTGTGCGACACACATTTATGCGACATATGCTCTTTCGGCGCACCTAAAAATGATGTAAACTTAGACACATTTAATGAACGTTTTCAACTAGAAACAGTTACATTCTTAAATTTTGCATGTCCATGTCCTGGGCAACACACAAATCAAAAGTTGCCCTGTGGCATTGAATCTGCTCCTTTTTTGTCACATTAAACATATAACTATTTCTTTTCTGATTCCACACATGCGTTGTTCGTATACGAACATTTAAATTTGTGATCGTTGACAAATATTAGGTATTTGTGGTCAAACACGAATGTTCCAGCGCCGAGTCGGTAAATCAACACATGTCAAACGTCCCGTTCATAGTGTCACACGTCACTAGCATAACTGTGTTTTAACATTGTAAATATTACCTCGTTGTTATTGCTTATGTATATATAAATAATTATATTGAAACGTTAATAGCAGCAAGGATTCGAGAAAATGCGACATATGATATGACGTAAAATATGACACACCTGCGTTGTTGCGCTGCAACGGGTATAGCATTGTAATATTTACAGAGTATTTGCCGAGATATTAATATTAGGAGTGCTTAGCATGAATATTATTTGCAAATACAGGAGACATGAGCGATATCCCCGGAGAAATTGTTTCCTTTGTCTATAAATAAAACACAATATAATACCAAGAACTTACAAAATATCTAAAACATAATTAACACAAATTATTAATGCCAAAATCACCTTTCACCACATGAATGTCAAAATGACATGCATATTCGGATAATTCAAATAAGTATTTCAAAATGACTTTCGTTGCCGCAGTTACAATACTGTTTCTATTTCGTTTTTGACCATTGGTTGGACGGAGATAGCTTATACTCCTTTGTAACAAATACGACAGTGAGATAGCGAATAATAGTCTCATGTACATATGTACGACAAAGATGCTATATAAAAGTTTAGTAATTCTTGCATCAGAAATTGATGACGTGAGGATCAACTCGATAATATAGACAATATAGAGCATACTTTATTTTCTATAGGTAAATCAGTTTAAAAATGTGCACGCTAGACTCTTGTGGGTTGTTAGGGATTAAAGCTTTTTATAGGTACCTTAGAGAAAATCTAAAATCCAGTTGGTGGCTCTGCCTTGTGTTTCTCAGACTCTGTAGTGCTCTATTTTTCCATAATTTGGTTCTCAGGAGGGAGAGTAAGTTATGTCATATGTAAGAAACTCTTCCCAGATTTTATTCCCATTGGACAAAAGTTTTAATAAAACATGGAATATATTTAGTAATATAAAAAATAGTAAATAAATATATTTTTTAGTATATCACCTGTTAACGAATTGTTCAGAGTAGTTACTCTTTATCGCATTTCCGAGGTGAAAAATCTGATGTGGTCAATACAGTACCTCCCGCTTTTTAATTTTTATTAATTTAAATACATACCTACATATTTACTAATCCTGCAAACTATAATAAGTTCCTTTCCATATATCTATTGCTTTACATGATCCATTTCGTTAATGTGTAGTTGTAAACTAATTTTTGACACTTTGATAACACTTGCTTATTCACAGCTGTTTGATTTTTAGTGCTGCAAATATTCAAATTTATGTAGGATATTCCTGTACATCTAATATATATGTATGATGAAAAATATATTATTTTTACTAACCTTAATTTCATTAGGCTCAATACAATCTTAACACGATTTTATTATTAATTTTAATGTAATTGCTTCCTGATAGTGACATTTGTTTAAATATGTCAAAATTGTTGTTAAAATATTATGTTTTTGTTTGGCGCATAGGCAAGATGATGTACAAAAATAAATTATTTTATAATTTAATATTTAAATTTACTTCAAGTTATTTATTAAATGCTATTATCGTAGAATTGAAAATTGTACCATTATATCCAATATTTATTAATAAAAGTTGCTAAAAAATTATATTCGATGAATTTTTTACAAGAAAAACTGTTAAAAGCTTGTATAAATGAGACTTCCGGATATCCGATAAACACTAAAAACTAATGAGCTCTTCCCACACACAAACACACACACACACACACACACACACACATATATATATACCTACAGACATCCTTGTAAAAATGTCAAAATCGGATTCTGGGGACATCAAACCGTGCTTATTCACTAAAATCTCTATATGCGATTTTAGCACGATCCCTATACCTCCCTTACCTAGGGTAGCGAGAGGTAAAAAATATCACCCAGTAATACTAATTATTGTTGATATTGTTTATATCTCTGAATTTAACATTGACTTTTGAATTTACTCATAATAATAATATTAATAATAATACCGACAGCATGGAGTAAAGGCATCAATGACGTTTCTCAATCCAAAAATTCTAGGGATGGATGTTAGATTTACCTTTATCGTTTCCGTTGCATCATAAATCATCAAAATTTATAGGGTGCATAGTGCATATCACATTAGTAGTTGCGCGCTTCTCACGTTAATACTGTCTTTCCTGTGCCATATCCTGGAAGACATCTGAGGTGGTGTGAACTTGTTCTTACTGAGAGTACCAATCAACTTAAATTTATTGGCTGATTTGGATAATAGCGAAATATTTGCGCAGTTGATAGTGCTTACTTGCCGTCAACCCACATGTTCTTCAAAATTCAAACTGATGTGAAGAATAAATCACAGTAATAACTTTCTTGTGACTTGAAAAGAGGAAATAATATTCAAATTTTAACTTAAGATCTCTATCAGTTAATGCACTAAACCACACTTCCCATAAACAAAACACTAGTAGAATATATATTATTGACTAGAATGCAGCTACTACTATTATAATTATTTATAACTGTCCTCAAAATCCCTAAAAAAATCCCCTTTTAATTGGTCCACTTTAAACAGATGACAGGTAAATTTAATTGTCGAAAAAATAAACACAAAATTATGTTTGTGTCGCAATTTTTGTTTTCATAAAAATTAGGTTTTCTAAATATTTATCACGGCATAAAAAATTCAAATCCACTTTACAAAATTAAACATTGTAGAATTTGCAATATCTACATGGGAATTTCTGTACGCAGAGGTGCTCAATAAATGTTCCTGTTTAATATTGGTTCGTTCAGTTCAGTTCGCGTATGAAATATGTATAAAAACACACGATATTAAATTCCCTGATATCTATATTAATACGAAAGTTCTGTAGTAAAAAGTTGTCTGCGTAGAGACGTTTCAAATTCCCAGAATAAAATTTAAATATTTTGAAGAAAATTAAGTCAGAAACAACAAAAATCGATATGTGAAACTATTTTAATTCGAATTATAATAATGATAAATTTTTCTTGTTATATTTGTATTGCATTCAAATAAAATTAAATCTGCAATTCATCATTTACATAGTTCGTAACATTTGATAACTTATCGCTATCTATTTTACTCTTAGATTTTATTGTTAATAGACGCACTTTGTTCTGAGATGTTACCTAAATTTTGCTTAAGGTTACATGGTAACAGCATTTTATTAAGTATAAATATCTGATGTGGACAACACATGACTTCCTTGTACGCCTGTTACACTATACATATTTTGTTAATAATTAAAATATGTAGGTATTATGAGAGACCCAATCTTAAAATTGCACGTATTTGACATAATTTGATATTGACATTAAATTCTTTAGTTTTTTGTTATTTCTTGCCCTAATTCATAGCAAACTTAATTACAGAAACCAAAAAGTACATAATGTTTAAATTTACATATCTCGCTTATACAAAGAACTAATTTAATCATACTTGAAGTTTTCGACGCAAAATTCAATTCTCTAAAACTTTTATTTGAAGCATTTATTGTTAAATTCAAAATAACACCATTTTTTTCAAGAAAAACTGATAATAGCTTCAAGTAAAGTATCACTTCCGGTTAGTCTATTTTAACCAAAGTCTATTATGTTATATCCATTGATATAAATGTATTATATACCAAATTTGAAAAGTTTTGGATTATATTTTAATATAGTTTTCCATTAAAATCTATTATAGGTTTCAAGTAAAGTACCACTTCCGGGTATACCATTTTAACTAAAATCTATTATGTTATTTTCATTGATATAAAAGTATTATATACCAAATTTGAAAAGTTTTGGATTATATTTTAATATAGTTTTTTATTAAAATTTACTATAGGCTTCAAGTAAAGTACCACTTCCGGGTAGACCATTTTTACTAAAATCTATTATGTTATTACCATTGATATAAAAGTCTTATATACTAAATTTGAAAAGTTTTGGATTCTATTTTAATATAGTTTTCCATTAAAATAAAATATGGGCTTCAAGTAAAGTACCACTTCTGAAAGTTATGCAAGGACCAAAAAGGGAGGTGCACAACTAGATGTTATAACAGTCCTAAATACAAAATTTTAACTTTCTACGGCTTCCCGTTTTTCAGTTATGCGAGATACGTACGTACGTACGTACGTACGTACAGACGTCACGACGAAATTAGTCAAAATGGATTCAGGGATGCTCAAAATGGATATTTCCGTTGAAATCTGGAAACCGATTTTTTTCGCGATTACAATACTTCCTTTACTTCGTACAAGGAAGTAAAAAAGTAACTCGAATAATTTCGGTAAGAGTGAATTGCGGAACATTTAGAGTGTATAAACTTTAAGATCAAGCCGGTTACGTCATGACTGGGTTGTACAGACGCCTCCAACAAATTGTTCAGTGGCATGCACAATGTTTTATTTTTTGTGCGAGCACTATGAAAAATTCAGACCAGAAAAATCAAAAGACCCTTTGGAAAATAACTTATTCGATTCAGAATTTTGTGCGCTTTCTATTTATAAAAAAAAAGTGCAAAAATCCGTGATGAAATAATCTCAGAAATTACATTTTTTGCCGATTGACATTAAAAGTGCAATTTTTTGACAGCTAACAGGCAGTAAAAATATTTTTTAGTCGACCTTAACAAAAAATTCAATTTTTAGTACTCAGAAGCGGACGAAAAATAATCGTTTTTCGTCCACTTACTTTTTTGTCCGATTTAAAGTAAAGCCATCTATTGATAATTTTCTACTTTACATCATGATTCCGACATTGCCGACAATGTCAGAATAACAATGAATAAAACAGAGTGTAAATGGTCTGTGAGCAGTGGCGGATTTACGCGTAGGCACAGTAGGCACGTGCCTGCGGCGGCAAATTTTCAGGGGCGGCAATTTCTTTTAATCAAAAATTGAAATCTGAATCAAATTGATGATGATAAAGTAAATTTTTTTTATAGGCATATTATTAATCCAGTATCCAGTCAATTTGTAATTATCGTCTGTTTTTCTGGTACTTAAGTAATGGAATATGTGCTCTATTTTCAACAAATGTCCCAGTAATTGAACTTTTATTTCAGATTTTATTTTGTGAACCTCATTATTATTAAGCTACCTATAATTTTAATGTAATTATTATTTGCTAAGCATATGGTTTTCCATTGCCAATACCCACCCCTCTAAAAATTCCTTTTTTTGTTGTAATATCTTCTTCTAGCTAAAATGAATAAACACAAACGGAGGCAGGTATTTAACAGTATCTTGCAAAAATAAAATCAGATTTTACCTATTCTAAAGGCTGTACTTTTGAAAATTATGATTTCTTCTCATACAAATTTTCAAAAAATACTTAATGTAACGGTAACCTAACTCACATAACTTAATTTGACATAACTCGGATAGTTACATTCATTTTATATGCTCTATTTTCAACAAATGCCCCAGTAATTGAACTTTTATTTCAGATTTTATTTTGTGAACCTCATTATTATTAAGCTACCTATAATTTTAATGTAATTATTATTTGCCAAGCATATGGTTTTCCATTGCCAATACCCACCCCTCTAAAAATTCCTTTTTTTGTTGTAATATCTCCTTCTAGCTAAAATAAATAAACACAAACGGAGGCAGGTATTTAACAGTATCTTGCAAAAATAAAATCAGATTTTACCTATTCTAAAGGCTGTACTTTTGAAAATTATGATTTCTTCTCATACAAATTTTCAAAAAATACTTAATGTAACGGTAACCTAACTCACATAACTTAATTTGACATAACTCGGATAGTTACATTCATTTTATATGCTCTATTTTCAACAAATGTCCCAGTAATTGAACTTTTATTTCAGATTTTATTTTGTGAACCTCATTATTATTAAGCTACCTATAATTTTAATGTAATTATTATTTGCCAAGCATATGGTTTTCCATTGCCAATACCCACCCCTCTAAAAATTCCTTTTTTTGTTGTAATATCTTCTTCTAGCTAAAATAAATAAACACAAACGGAGGCAGGTATTTAACAGTATCTTGCAAAACTAAGCTGTCATTTAACTGAATATATTTTTAAATATAATTTCAATATCTTATCAGGTTATGGGCACCAGATTGCATTTAAAACTATAATTAATTTACTGCTCTTATCAGGAAATATGGAAAAGCTCCAAATTGAAAAATTGCAGAATCAAGGTAATTGGAGTGACTGGAAAATTGACGTTTCATTGCTACTACGTCACAATGGTGTCTATGATGAAGTCATTGGTAAATCTGTTAATCCAGAAGCACCAGGTGAAGATGCAACAACTGCACAAAAATTAGAATATGACATGATGCTAAATTCATTTATAAAAAATGATACAACGGCAATGTTACTGTTACGATTGTCAATGAACAGTCATAATAAACAACTAACTAGTACATGTCAAACTTCTAGGGAAATATGGATAAAACTTATGTCCATTTATGAGCAAAGTTCAAGTCAGCGATTAGATAGACTTTTAGAAGACTTGTTTACACATTCGAAGTATACCGAAAAAGATATTGCCACTCATATAAGTAAATTGCAGAAACTATTTGCTGATGTTAATGATGAATTAAAGAAGCAAGACTTTGCAGCACTACCTGACATCATACTTATGAGCCGCATACTCTCTATACTTCCAGCTGAATTTTTTGAATTCAAATCAGTATGGGAATCAATTCCATTGAAAGACAGAACAATTTCTTTATTAATAGAACGCTTAAGGATGATAGAAATGCGTATAGATAAACGAGATGATGTCACTACTGCATTTTTGACAACAGGAGCGAAAAATGGAAAGGATTCTAAATTCGAAAAAGGAAGAAATGTTATTGACTCAAAGAAAAGAATATTGCGTTGCTATAATTGTGGTAAAGTAGGTCATAAGGCTTCCAGATGTAAAGAGAAGAAGCGTGAGATGAACAAAGGAATGACAGTAGGTACGTCAGAGGGACTGTGTGTAAGCACACTTACTGTTGCCAAAGTGTATCCTTACACCTGGTATGTAGACTCTGGTGCTACTTTTCACATGACAGGGCAGAAAGAAATATTAAGTAATCTGAAAGAAGTAGAAGAAAATGTCAAAGTAAGAACAGCGTCAGGAGAAATTTTGACAGTAAAAGGGATAGGTGATGTATACATCAATATATTATTAAAAAGAAAATATGTAAAGACTAGAATTTCAAATGTACGGTATGTCCCTGGATTAGCAACCAATTTGTTATCTTGTATACAAATGACAACTACGAAAAATCTTGTAATTACGTTCAAGAAAAACATTTGTGACATTAAGACAAGAAATGATGAACTTGTAGCACGGGCCATTTTAACAGAAGGACTCTACAGTTTACAAAGTGCCGAAGGAAAAGCGATGAATATTACTGCTTCGAATAATACTGAAGATCTTTGGCATCGTAGGCTTGCTCACCTTGGTAGAGGTAACATGTCAAAGTTAAAGAATATGGTTACCGGCATGCAGTATACAGAAAGCATTACTAGAAACGTTTGTTCTTCGTGTGCAGAAGGTAAGCAACATCGTCAGTCTTTTCCTAAAAAATCTGTACACAGAGCAACCAAACCGCTTGAATTAATTCATTTCGATATCTGTGGTCCTTTAGAAGTATCATCTTTATCAGGAAAACGATATATTTTAACATTTACTGACGATTATAGTCGAAAAACATTCTTATTTTTCCTGAAATACAAATCAGAAGTTATTGAAAAATTTGTTGAATTTAGAAATCAAGTAGAAAAAGAACAAGAACTTAAGATAAAGACACTTCGAACAGATAACGGAACGGAATACAATAACTTTAAACTTGAAACTTTCTTGAAAGATAATGGTATTAAGCATCAAAAAACTGTAGATTATACACCAGAACAGAATGGTGTGGCTGAAAGGGTCAATCGAACTTTAATTGAAAAAGCTCGATGTATGTTACAAAATTCAAAAGTTTCCAAACAATTATGGGCAGAAGCTGTAAACACGGCTTGTTATTTAAAAAACAGAAGTCCTACTGTAGCAGTTAAGAATAAAACTCCTGAGGAGGTTTGGACTAACTCAAAACCAAACTTGAGTCATTTGCGTATATTTGGATGCACTGCATATATGCATGTTCCGAAAGTAAAACGAAATAAATTAGATGCTAAATCTAAAAAGTTAATTTTTGTAGGTTACTGTGATAACACAAAAGGCTACCGCCTATTTGATCCAGAAAATAAAAGAATTCATATTTCACGTGATGTCATTTTTGATGAAACAGTACATCAAGAAAATGAAGAAAGTAGCAATTATCAAATTTTTAATTTAGATTTTAATAAAAATAATATAGAAGAAGGTAGTAATAATAATGAAAATTCAGAAAATTCCTCTAGTCCTCAATCAGCAGAAGAAATCGTTTCTCGCAAATCTACACGTCAAAAACGAGTACCAAGTCATTTTGACAATTACATTCTTCAAGTTACGGATGAAGCGAGGAATGAAGATGAACCCAGTAATTTTAAAGAAGCTATCAAATGTTCAGATTCGGATTTATGGTATCAAGCGATGAAAGAGGAAATCAATTCAATGAAAAAGAACTGTGTCTGGGAATTGGTTCCAAAACCTAAAAATCTCAATGTTATAAAAAATAAATGGGTTTATAAAATAAAACGGGATGCAGATGGTAACTCTGTACGAAGAAAAGCTCGACTGGTTGCAAAAGGCTATTCACAAAAATTTGGGATAGATTTCTTCGAGACTTTTGCACTTGTTATACGTCAAAGTTCAGTTCGATTATTATGTGCATTAGCTATCAATAATGATTATGAAATTGAACATCTTGATGTCGAAACTGCATTTTTAAATAGACAACTCGAAGAAGACATTTACATGTTTCAACCTGAAGGTTTTATTGTACCTGGTGAAGAAGACAAGGTATGTAAACTCAAAAAGGCTATTTACGGTTTGAAACAGGCGTCCAGAGCATGGCACTTCAAGGTATGTGATGTTTTGCAAGAACTTGGTTTTATCAAGTCAAAGCATGATCCTTGTATAATGTTCCGAAAATCTGCAAATTCTGCTATTATAATTGGAATTTATGTAGATGATTTCTTACTATTTTATAATAACAAAAATGAAGCTAAGGAACTGAAACAAAAATTAAAAGAAAAATTCATTATCAAGGATTTGGGCGAATTATTGCACGGACTTGGGATGAAAATTGAGAGAAATCGAGAAGAAAATACTTTACGTATCAGCCAGAAACAATATGTGTTAAATTTAATCAAAAAATATGGTATGGAAGATGCAAAACCTGCATGTACACCCATGGACTCAAATCAAAAGTTTGAAGATACAGAAATAATTGATAATGAACCCTATCAAGAACTCATTGGTTCACTGTTATATTTGAGTGTATGTACAAGGCCAGACATTGCTCATGCCACTTCTTTTTTAAGTCAGTTTAATGTAGCACATTGGGAAGCTGCGAAACGTGTCCTACGTTATTTAGAATATACTGAAGACTATGGACTTATTTACAAGAAGACAAGCAAACAACTAGTTGGTTACGTAGACGCTGACTGGGCAAACAACCAGTTAGATCGAAAATCTTTTACTGGTTCCTTATTTATGTTAGGTGAATCCGTGATTTCTTGGGAATGCCGTAAACAAGTAACTACGGCACTTTCATCTAGTGAAGCTGAATATATTGCACTTAGTGAAGCTGCAAAAGAGGCTGTTCATTTGTCTAAATTATTATATGAAATAGATGTTGCCGGTGAAGCAGTTGTTTTATATAATGATAACCAGAGTGCTCACAAGATTGCCAGTAATAGCGTTTTCCATCGTCGAACCAAACATATTGACGTACGTTACCATTACATACGAGAACTGGTACAACATGGTCAGATACAGGTACGATATATGCCTACAGAAGAAATGCCTGCTGACATGTTGACAAAGGCATTTCCAAAACCAAAATTTATATTTTGTTGTAAAACTCTTCATTTATTGTAAAGTCATAATCAAGTTGGCTTAAGGGGTCGTGTTGAAATAATATAATCCAACTTGACTATCAAATTAAAAATGTTCATATATTTTGTAACTATAGATACAGTTGAATAAAAATAATACAAGTTGAAAACTAAACTGTCATTTAGCTGAATATATTTTTAATATAATTTCAATATAATATTCCTGTGCCATATCCTGGAAGACATCTGAGGTGGTGTGAACTTATTCTTACTGAGAGTACCAATCAACTTAAATTTATTGGCTGATTTGAATAATAGCGAAATATTTGCGCAGTAGATAGTGCTTACTTGCCGTCAACCCACAGGTTCTTCACAGTTCAAACTGATGTGAAGAATAAACCACAGTAATAACTTTCTTGTGACTTGAAAAGAAAAAATAATATTCAAATTTTAACTTAAGATCTCTATCAGTTAATGCACTATACCACACTTCCCATAAACAAAACAATAGTAGAATATATATTATTGACTAGAATGCAGCTACTACTATTATAATTATTTATAACTGTCCGCGAAATCCCTAAAAAAATCCCCTTTTAATTGGTCCACTTTAAACAGATGACAGGTAAATTTAATTTTCGAAAAAATAAACACAAAATTATGTTTGTGTCGCAATTTTTGGTTTCATAAAAATTAGGTTTTCTAAATATTTATCACGGCATAAAAAATTCAAATCCACTTTACAAAATTAAACATTGTAGAATTTGCAATATCTACATGGGAATTTCTGTACGCAGAGGTGCTCAATAAATGTTCCTGTTTAATATTGGTTCGTTCAGTTTAGTTCGTGTATGAAATATGTATAAAAACACACGATATTAAATTCCCTGATATCTATATTAATACGAAAGTTCTATAGTAAAAAGTTGTGTGCGTAGAGACGTTTCAAATTCTCAGAATAAAATTTAAATATTTTGAAGAAAATTAAGTCAGAAACAACAAAAATCGATATGTGAAACTATTTTAATTCGAATTATAATAATGATAAATTTTTCTTGTTATATTTGTATTGCATTCAAATAAAATTAAATCTGCAATTCATCATTTACATAGTTCGTAACATTTGATAACTTATCGCTGTCTATTTTACTCTTAGATTTTATTGTTAATAGACGCACTTTGTTCTGAGATGTTACCTAAATTTTGCTTAAGGTTACATGGTAACAGCATTTTATTAAGTATAAAAAAGTAACTCGAATAATTTCGGTAAAAGTGAATTGCGGAACATTTAGAGTGTATAAACTTCAAGATCAAGCCGGTTACGTCATGACTGGGTTGTAGAGACGCCTCCAACAAATTGTTCAGTGGCATGCACAATGTTTTATTTTTTGTCCGAGCACTATGAAAAATTCAGACCAGAAAAATCAAAAGACCCTTTGGAAAATATCTTATTCGATTCAGAATTTTGTGCGCTATCTATAATAAAATAAATAATCTCAGAAATTACATTTTTTGCCGATTGACATTAAAAGTGCAATTTTTTGACAGCTAACAGGCAGTAAAAATATTTTTTTTGTCGACCTTAACAAAAAATTGAATTTTTAGTATTTAGAAGCGGACGAAAAGTAATCGTTTTTCGTCCACTTACTTTTTTGTCCGATTTAAAGTAAAGCCATCTATTGATAATTTTCTACTTTACATCATGATTCCGACATTACCGACAATGTCAGAATAACTGTGAATAAAACAGAGAGTGTAAATTGTCTGAGAGCAGTGGCGGATTTACGTGTAGGCACAGTAGGCACGTGCCTACGGCGGCAAATTTTCAGGGGCGGCAATTACTTTTAATCAAAAATGTATAATTCTATAAAAAAATTCCGATCAAAAGACGTGATGAAAACAATTACATCTCTGATCTCTGAACCAAATTCAGATAAAGTAAAACTTTTTCATAGGCATATTATTATTAATCCAGTATCCAGTCAATTTGTAATTATCGTCTGTTTTTCTGGTACTTAAGTAATGGAATATGTGCTCTATTTTCAACAAATGTCCCAGTAATTGAACTTTTATTTCAGATTTTATTTTGTGAACCTCATTATTATTATGCTACCGATAATTTTAATGTAATTATTATTTGCCAAGCATATGGTTTTCCATTGCCAATACCCACCCCTCTAGAAATTCCTTTTTTTTTGTTGTAATATCTTCTTCTAGCTAAAATAAATAAACACAAAATTAAAGTACGGACGCAGATATTTAACAGTATCTTGCAAAAATAAAATCAGATTTTACCTATTCTAAAGGCTGTACTTTTGAAAATTATGATTTCTTATCTTACAAATTTTCAAAAAATACTTAATGTAACGGTAACCTAACTCACAGAACTTAATTTGACATAACTCGGATAGTTACATTCATTTTATGGGAACTTAACTTTTCAGGAAAAATGCCAAAATCACTACAAATATTGCTTCCCGCACCCTAATTTATGTGAAAAGTAGTGTTTAAATGGTTTTGCAAGTATATGTAACCATCAAAATAAAATTATTGAGGGTTAGGTATTCTAGACTTTAGCCTTAAAATTATTTAAGCCCCTGTTATATTTCAACAAAAATAAAACATGCGAAAAGTGGAAACATTAAAAAATGTATATTTTAACATTTCTGATATTCAAATACCTATATAATCTTTGGTTAATATTTGAAAATTACGTTATTGTTCTGTTAAAAATGTGTTTGAATATTATGAAAACGCTGCAAATTTCTGGGTGCCTATGGGCGGCAAAACTATTTATCCGCTCCTGTCTGTGAGTTAAACAAACTATCAATTTTGGTGTAAACTGTAATAAATACGTATTGGTAGTGGAATTTTCTAATAATTATTGTTGATAAACATGTTCAACAGTGACGAAAGTGATGTGGAAAGATTCAACACCCCTCCCGAAGTAATAACCGAAGCCAACGCTGCTAGGTGCTAGGTTAGATTTGCTACCTAGAAAATAATAAATAAATAAAAATCAAAGAAATTTGTAAATTTTATAAAGAAGATGGATTAAAAAATTTTGTTTGTATCATTGCCAAAAAATGTTATTTCGTCCTCGTCTGCTTTCTTTATTAAGATCAAAAGAAGAAAAAAATTCACTTTTTGGTCTTGGAACACAAATAACTATTTTCTTCAACCGTATTAAAAGGCTATGCTTTTAATACTGTTTTTTGTTTTAAAAGTTAATCTTTTTGTTACTAGTATAAAAATGTAACTGTTGCTAGGTAACACTTTTACTTACATGTATTAAAAGTACTTTTAATCCTGTATAGCAAATAATTCCATGAAACGATTATATGCGCACTCGTAAACTTTACGCGATTTTGATGGCAATAAATTTACCACTATTTCTTTTGCACTTTCTTCACTATCAAATGGTAAATCAGATTCTTCAAATCCAGACATTTTAAATCAAAATTTAAATGCAAATATATTATATTTATACAATTTTGCTACTTGACAGCACAGAACAAAGAAATATGTAAACAAAACAAAAGTCATGGCTAACTACCCGCTGAGCTTTACATTTCGAAAACTTGTCGTCATCGTATTTAGATGTATGTATTCATCATATTTATTTCGGTTGAAGAAAAAATAGTATGTGTTATTCTGATTAAAAATGTCTTTGTTTGATTCGCAATTTTTGTTCTGCTCGGCTTCGCTGTGCTTCGCCTCGCAAATACAAACTAATTGCTCATCAAACAAAGTCTCACTTTTAATCCTAATAACACAATCTACTATTTTCCGCATAAAACGCGAAAGTTAAACTAGTTTTTATTTTTCGTACTTTCCTTTTCTCCTTAAGCTTAAAATGTAGCTGAATATTTGGTTTTAAAATTTTCTGGTAAGTGTCAAATCACCTTATAATTTTGTTCCAACAATAGGTTGCTGCAAAAATGGTAACTAGATTTTTAGATGACTACTTATTTTTCAATACAAATATTTCACTAATATGGTATTTTTTTGAGAGTTGTGGATAAAGTATAGCATTCTATTTGCATGTAATGACCATTACTCATTCGAATGATTTACCTCAAAACTTCATTCTCATGAGTAATAGCATACATTACATGCTCATTGAATAATATACTATTACTGCCTGTTGTTGCTATTTACATAAAAACCGTTTAACAAAGCATAGCAACCGTTCAACAAACGCATAGCAATGATAATGACCTACGAAAAGGGAATTAAAAATAATCACTAGGTACATAAATATGAATTCTAATATCGGCAAAAAATAATGTATTCAACACGGCACTCAACACAAATTTACAGCTTCGACAGCATTCATTGCTTTTTGGCCTCTGTTGTATATCTGATATTTTAGTGCCTAATTAAACAAATAACTATTGTCGCAATTTTTGGCTAATTAGAAAAAGAAATATTTAATGTTTATCTCTGGATATTTTATTTAAATTTTACATACTTATGACACTAAGCATGTAGTTTCTCATAATTTTGTTAAAAATGGCAAATGGTACATACATACAGCAGAAGGAATTTGAAGAAACGTTCAAAATTATTTATATTGAATAAATCAATCAATATAATGTTTATGTCACTAGTTATTAACAATTTAATATACAACGCAGCGCGGGTCGCTCGGCGCGTGATCGTAGGTATTATAAAATTCCTGATACGAGTAATACGGGATTTAGTAACAGAGTACTTTTCTGACTACGTGAATTTTACCAATAATAATATTTTATAATATGTACTATTTTAATTTTGGAGATTGATATTAAAAGTTCAAATTGAGCAACTTTAATAATAGTTAAATAACATTCAGCCATTGCTTTTAACTTTTTTAGTGTCATTTTTGACAACGCTCCACTTAACAAATGCAAAATTTACTCGACAAGAAAAGTGACACGTTAATCCTAATAAAACAATTGACTACTTTGTATGTTTTTATTAATCTTTTTTTCTCATGTAAATCTTTATTTTTAATTAAATAAAAACGGAGTTTTAATTAAATTACAATTAAATACATTGTAAAATTCGACTAGAAAAATGTTTTATTGCGAAACGTAATTAGCCCCTAGTTTTACACAAATGACGGGCCTCTGGATCCACACTGCAGCCAATCATACATGTCCACGTCACTCTGTTTCCCCTTACCGCGGAACAGACGATTGATGACACAGCTGGCTTGACCTTAAAGTGTGCACACTCTACATACATGGTCAGTACCTTATACATTGTAGTTCAAACAGTTTTGACACTTTATCATTTTGGCCAGTACTAGTAAGTTGTTATACGAGTACATGTTTTCTTACACCTTGTATACCTATAATATAACCGATCTTTATCAATTAATGACCTTTGTTACTGTTGCTGATTGAATTATATTGACAGTTTGTTGGAATAATATTATTCAATCGTCAGATTTAAATCTTACCTTCCAAGGACTACAAACAAAATTATTTTGTGTCATTTTTTCCACATAAAAAGCCAAAATTTCACTAGTTTTGTCATTTTTCATACTTTTATTTTCTTCCTAAGCTTAAACTCTAGCTGAATAGTCGGTTTCAAAACTTTCTAACATCAAATCACTTTTTAATTTTGATACAACAGCAACGATAACTATATATTTTCTATGTAAACAAAAAAATATTTTGCATTTGTTAGTAAAGAAATTGTACTTATTTTGCAATACAAATATGTCACAGTTATGCTATTATTTGATAATTGTGGATAATGTATAGTATTCTATTCGCATAATACTCATTCGACTAATTTACTTCACTTTCCTTTCGGCTCGTGATGTAAACTTTATTCCCAGGAATAATAACATACATTACGTGCTCTTTGAATAATATGCTATTATTTTATTGGGTAATGTTTTTGTAATTTCTATTTAAGTAAACAATTATTTATTAAATAATTTAAATGACAATAATTGTTCAGTTTTTATTTTTGCTTATTAGTCCAATACAAAGGTTTATACTCTATAACTTTTATTTGAAGTTTTTTTTTACCTAAAATAATTAGAGAACCGGAATATTACGAAAGTAATGATTTTATATGCCGGTCATCATTCTATATAAGCAAAGTAGACTATGTAGACAAACTAGAAATTGGTTATAATGAGCGAGTTTCTTTATTCAACAACTATTCATGCGCTGAATTCCATCAGAAATTGAAAATGACGTCACGATGAATAGCTGATGGATCCGATGGATAGTCGCTGCGACCGAATAAAGAAACCGGTTGCTGAAAAGTGCGATAAATCTCCTAATCTTAAATATCAACTGACAGTTAACCACCAGTTAACAGATATGGAAAGTTTTATAGTTAAAAGTGTGGCTAAAAGGACCGTCGCTGTATTGCAATCATCAGATTCTTCATCGAACAATGAAGAATCTGATGACAGCAATAGCAGCAGTGATATGGAATTCATAATTATAATAAAAATTATCTACATCTATAACCATCTACTTTCCGTTGTGAACGAGATATGTTTTTTTTTATTATTATTTGAATCATGCATTTTTTCTTTCCATAATCTTACACCTGCAACCATGAAACAAACGCAAATGTCAAAAACATAACCTAAAAATATTTCGTTACACTCCCCACTACCGATCCATCGGAAATCGTAAAATCCATCGGTAGTCAAAGCCGATGCATGCGATGAATTTACGATGGATAGTGCGCGATAATTAGAAACGGTATGATGAATTTCATCTGCAATTCAGCAGTGAATAAAGAAACGGTGTGATGAATTTACGATTCATGCGCATTAATGCGCACTACTCATCGGTGAATAAAGAAACTCGCCTAATGTATACATTGTATACCATCTGAAATTGTGTATTATACATTTTCAGATGATATTTCTGTACTAGTTACATATTTACTAACTTAAATTATTGATAATAAATTCTAGGAATGTTTCCTTTAACTTTGGCAAAATGTTATTTAATTCATGTAACTTATATTTCTGAATTTATTTTCTTTTTCTAATAAATTAATAGTTCCATATATTTTTTGGCTGAAATTGCGAACTCTGCAATTAAAACATTAATAATTAATTCCACCGGAAAATAACAAAAAATCCTCAAAATTAAAGTTTTCTTTCAAACGTTCGAAGAAAAATAGTATATCATTCGGAGCAGAACGCCCTTTTTATGTTTCACCCTGTTTGCCTGGCCTCGTCTAGCTGGGTTGTGGGTTGGTTCAACACAAAAAGACCGTATTCTTCAACTAATAGCATACGAGTAATATACTTAAAAATTGTCAGGCAACCAACTACTTATATGTATATTTATGTAGAATTGTAGAGAATACATTTTAATACAAAATAATTAAATTTATGTATGAAAAGTTAAAATAAGAGAAAAAAAAAAATAAGAAACTATAAATTTATACGCGAAAAGAAAATAAATTCTAAAATATAAGTTGCACGAATTAAATAATATTTTTAAAAAGTTAAAGGAGATATTTATTATCAAAAATTTAAGTCAGTCAATATGTAACTAATACTGAAATACCATCCAAAATTGTATACATTGTCAACAACTTCTATTTTGTCTACATTATCTACTTTACTTATACAGAATGGTGACCAGCATAGCCGAACAGGACTTTAACATGTAAAATCATACTTTCGTAATATTCCGGTTCTGTAACTATTTTAGGTACAAAAAAACTTCAAATAAAAGTTACAGAGCATACACTTTTGCATCTGAATCAATAAGCAAAAATAAAAACTGAACAATTATTAACATTTAAATTAATAAATAATTGTTTATTAGAATAGAAATTACAAAAATAATATCCAATAAACATAACAGTATATTAATCAATGAGCATGTAATGTATGTTATTATTCCTGACTATGAAGTTTGCATAACGAGCCAGGAGGCAGGTGATATAATTCAGTCGAATGAGTAATAGCCATTACAAGCGAATAGAATACTATACTTTATTCACAATTGTCAAATAATAACATGTCTGCGACATATTTGTATTGAAAAATAAGTAGAATTTCTTTACTGACAAATGCAAAATAAAAATTGTTTACGAACATAGACAAAATCTAGTTATCGTTGTCGTAACAATATTAAAAATCTGTTGTGGCTAGCACAAGACCTCTCGCCATTTCCATATTAGGCTATATAAGTATTTAGTTGGAGTATAAGTATAAGTATTGTATTGCACTTCGCTTTTGAACCGTCGTTTTATAACAAAATATTACAGAACTTTACCCAAATATTGTTTTTTATTGTATTTAACTTGTATGCTGCAACAAATTTAATTCTAATTATATCTATTTTTCATTGTATAAGGAAGTTTTTAAATGTCAGAGATTCTTCCAATTCATTAATCAGATTGGCGGTATTTCTGATGGATATATGCATTTTACCACAATTTTACCTATAAATTCAAATATTAAATTAATAACGCAATAAGAAAGATTAAATATATTTCCCAGAAAAAGCTATCAGAATGTCATTAAAACTGTTCCAAACACACACACACACACACATCATTTTAAAAATGTTATAATCGGATTCTAGGAACTTTAAATCGTGCTTATTCACTAAAATCTGGATATGCGAATTTTAGCATGAATCCAATACCTCTCTTAGAGAGAGGTAAAAAGTGATTTGATATTTGGCAGAAAATCTTGAAACCAACTATTCAGTTAGAGTTTAAGCTTAAGAAGAAAATAAATGTATGAAAAATGACAAAATTAGTGGAACTTTGGCTTTGTATGTGGAAAAAATGACCTTAAAAATTATTTTGATTGTAGTCTTTGAAAAGGAAGATTTGAATTTAACGATTGAATAATATCATTCCATCTAACTGTCAATATTATTCAATTAGTAACAGTAACGAAGGTCATTAATTAATAAAAATCGGTTGAATTATGTGTATACAGGAAAAAAAAACTTAATCAACCTTGGTCTGATCTTCAACTGTCCGCGAAACAGACTATTTTGTATTAGAATCGAAGGAAAACTGACAAAGATAATGATCGAAAGAAATTTTATCCCATGTCATTAAATATCCTACAAAAAAAAAAAAACAATATAATTTTACATGAAACATTTTTTTCAATTATTACGAAATAGCAATGAAAACTCCGCAAAAACTCGTTTTTCACTGCATTATATCTCGGATCGGAAACTATTGAAACTATTGAAAATAGCATGCAAAAATCCGATTATTGATTTTTGAACAATTAGTATTAAGGACTAATATTTTTAGGTTAAAATTATGAGCGCAAAACACTGTATAATACAAAAACATAAATCTTTATAACAAAATAACAATTGGTTTTTTTGTGCATGCCACCATTGCCATTGCTTAAGGTACAAAATTTCCTATAAAAAAGAAAAAATTCCCATATGTTCTGTGACTTTTCAGAATGCATTGAGTTTATTTATTAATTTAGAAAACTAGGGCATTCAACAGGATTTTACTTACAAATACAATTCAGATACAGTAAATAGAAAACAAGTAAAGTTTATACTTCATAAAAAATACATTTGAATACATTTATTTAAAAATTACAGTAGATTACAAGATTAATTATTGACTGAACAAGATAATATAAGATTTTTATAATATTGTTGTGAGTACGGCCCTGCCTTGTAATGGAAGGTACGAGAAAATAGGCGTTCGGTCACGGGCGTATCGATAGTGACAATGGGCAATTTTAAAATAAATAAACACTTTAAATCTACTTATTTAATGTTAAGTAAACCAACCCCACACAACTAAATAAATTAAAACATTACAATATGATATGTCAAGTGTGAGGTGGATTTAAAAAGTATAAAATAAAATCGAAAATAGCTTTATTTTATTTATTATACAGTATATTTTTACCTTATTCAGAATGGTATTAGACAAAATTTTGGGTGCAACGATAAGAAAAAGTATCTATTTTTACCTCTCGCTAAGAGAGGTATTGGAATCATGCTAAAAATCGCATATCCAGATTTTAGTGGATAACCACGTTTTAAGGTCCCTATAATCCGATTATAACATTTTTACGCCTCGCTAAGAGTGGTCTTGGAATCATGCTAAAAATCGCATAGCCTGATTTTAATAGATAAGCACGGTTTAAGATCCCTATAATCCGACTACAACATTTTTACCATAATGTCCATGTGTGTATGTGTGTGTGTGTGTGTGTGTGTGTGTGTGTGTATGTGTGTGTGTGCGTGTGCGCGTGTGCGCGTGTGTGTGTGTGTGCGTGCGCGCGTGTGTGTGTGTGTGGATACTGGAACCACGGTTTCTCAAATACTATAACACTTAAAATATATTTAACTGCAGTTTTCTCAATTTGACATTCCTGGGAAGAGCTTATTAGATTTTGGTAACAATTGGACAACCGGAAGTAAGTTTCTTTAAAAAAATATTCTAAATATTATTTTTTTGAAAATTTCTATTATTACTAATATTAAAGAATATAAACATCTCTATCCGGTACATTTAAAATTTTTATTAGGTATATCTTCTATGGAGTTAAAGATAGAGATATACAAATATATAAAATAATAAGTTGTAAATGAATCTCGCAGCCCATGGAAAACAAATGGAAAAATTAAAATGTTTGTAATTGACAGATAAATGTGAGTGTCAAAAAGCCAGAGACATTACTGAATACTTTTTCTGGGAAATACATTTAATAATTCTTATTTTATTATTAATTAAATATTTATAATTAGAGGTACATACCCGTCAGAAATACCGCCAATCCCATCAATGAATTGGAAGAATCTCGAACGTTAGAAGAATAAGAGTGAATAGAATGAACTAAAAAAATATACAAATATATAAAGATATGTGTTTTTGTATGTATCCGAAATGTCAAATATGTACAATATTTATATAGCCTAATATGGAAATGACGAGGGGTATTGTGCTGGCCACAACAGATTTTTTTAAAACTATTATAATATTCATTTACTTGTTGCAAAGATAGCTATTAGTACTTTTCAAAACTAAAAATTACAAAGTAATTCATTATTAACACTATTACAAATCAAAATTACAAACTGTAAATTATCCAAATAATTAGGAAAACTATATTAAAATGTTGAGTAAATGACAACTGTGATGACATAACAAAATATTATAATATTATTTTAAATTTTGACTTCTACTCATATTTTGATACTAAGCTGTGTCAAGCGCGCCTCTATATTATTTCTACAAACTAATTCATACAGCTATCTTGGGTCTACGTAGGGTACATGATGTGTATAAAAAAAAAACTTAAATGTTGGAAAAATGTGTTGGCCACTTTATATTCTTTGGTTTTCTTTTTCTTTGCATATACATGTTGAGAGTTTCAATGATAGGTAGGAGTGAATATGATGTCAGCACTGAGATATCTTTTATGACAATCAATCTTACGTAAAATATGCTGGAGCTTCCAACGTGTAATACTACAAAAGAGCAACGTGAACTTTTTTAATAAATTCATATTTTTCACTGTCATTCTTGTGAAGCGCATCGTGCTCGTCTTCACCTCAGCCCCTCACGACTGTATTGACGTCGTTTATCAGTTAGTGCGTCACCAACAGCAAATCACTGCCTTATATTATTTTCCTTGTCACTTACTTTCATATCCGAGCTTTATTTTTAATAGAAGCTATGGGAATCTAAGAGCTAAATTGCATAACCCACTTACAAAATATAAAACAGAATTTAATAAAGTTAGCTCAAAATACGGAGACAATGCACAAGTCTTGGAATTTTCAGTGAATTATTATTTTTAGTAACAGTTAGAAGTTTTTATAATAGAATTTTTAGTAACCTTTCATCACATTAACATTTTGAAGCTTCTAATGAAATTCTTTTATGAATAAACCATGTACAGTTTTTCATTTGCAGCGATCATTTTATTTTTGCTTTTATTCACTTTGCAAGGTTCTTGCCAGACGCTCCAGTGAATCTATCAGTTTTATTATGTCAAATTTTGAATGAAAACGTAACATCAGTTAATTTGAAGATTCTTGTTTGAAGGGTGTCAGACAGTCATTCTTTTCACAGATATAGTTCTTAGAATTATTATTGTTTAAGCACCATTTTATCTGTTAAGAAGAAAGAAACGTAATAATCTCTAAACTAGTGAAACGAAATTCGACCTATAAATTTTCTATTATTTACTAGATTTCTAATTTTTCAATTTTGATATTTATTTGTAACTATAGGTAAATATAATAAAAAATAGTTATTTATATATCAAGGTAAAGAAGTACTATTTTTTATCACAAATACGGAATTTAATTTTGGAGGCAGTGGGGCCGAGGAAAATAAATTATATGACTTCTGTGCCGATGTGTATATTAAATTTTATTTGCGATCAGAAATTTCCAAAAACGAAATGAATATTTCGAAATTATTTAATTTGTTCTTACAAATTTTTTTTTTTTTTTTTCATTTTATGTACAAATTTACTACTGTACATCGTACACATATCCCAAGTTATATTATATGTACAATAATTATCATAAGGTTGGCAACACTACTTTTGCATGAAATCGTCATATAATGAGTGACTTTAGTGCCAATTTCTGAACTTTTAATAATGACTATTTTTGTGCATTTTAGTGAAGATTTGAAATAAAATATTAATATTACTCAAGCCAGTTCATTAACGAATAAATATGTTTTAAAATTTTCTGTTAAATATCAAAACACTTCATAATTTTGTTACAATAAAAGATCGAATCATTTCCAGGCCTTAATGTTCCATATAGTTTATAATACGTACCCACATCGAATCCTATGAAGGTTCCCAAAGAATATTCCAGTTACAACAAAAGGTTACTGCAACAACGATAACCAGATTTGTCTACGTCTATTTATTTCTCAGTACAAATACCGAGAGTTTATTTTATCAGTAAACATAAGGTACATCATTGCCATAGTTACGGTATGAACGTTTGACAGCAATGTATTGAAGCGTTTATTTTATGAGTAAACATATATTTTATGAGTAAACATGGGAAGCAGTTTTTTGTAAATACAAAGGGTCCGTCAAAAAATCAAGCCATGCTACTGAACACGATAATAGTACATTACATCTTGTACATTATTTAATATTAACTACTTTAATAATACTGCAAAAAATGCAATAAATTACAGAAATTGTCAAATAAATAATTGTTTCACTTTTTTATTATGCAATATTAAAAGATTTACAAGTGTCTCCGTGACGCAGTGGTTATAACCGAGGTTATAACAGTTGCGTCTGAAATTTTTGTTCGGGGTTCGATTTCCCGTTGGGGTAATTATTTTTTTACATACAAATTGTTGAACTTTTAAAAATCAGTTTATATTTCCATATTACAATCATTTAAAAATAATAACATTCTAATAAATAAAGAGAAAATAATTGAGAATAATTGATTACAATAAACAAACTATTGATGTAATAACAACTCATTGTATTTTTTTTTTTTTTTTGATAAATACAGTAAAAACATAATATCTACACAAATTTATTATATTTCAGTTATTTTTATTAATATCATTTCAGTGTTGAAAATTTTACATTTCTCATTTGTTATTAGAAAATTTGATTATGCTTCTCTAATATGGTATCCTTCCTTCGATTATCAATCAGATTCTATAAATCGTTACATCGGCGCATTTTAATATATCTATTCTATAAACTTGATAGAATATATCCTGAACGTGGCATTGATATGGATATTTTATTACAGCGCCATGACATGCCTTCTCTCAATACCAAACGCGAATTTCGATCAGCTGAATTTCTATCAATGCTTTTAACCAACAAAATTGGTTGTCTCTATTTACTGTCTTGTATTGCATTGCATGTTCCTAGGTTAGCCTCCAGACACAACACATTCTATCTTCCTACTCCAAATACCGATATCCTGGATAAGTCACCGGTACCATGTGATGTGCACAAATGCAAAGAAACTTTCTGAAGATGTATTTCTTTAATTTTATTATGTACTCGCATCACATGATGATCCAAACGAAGCAGCCAATCGTCTACAAAAATCCATGGACGAAATACAGAAATGGGCGGAAAAATGGAAAATAAACTTTCAACAGAAAATAAATTGCTCCTGTACAAAGTGATACTAGTACCAATTTGGACCTACGGCATCCAACTTTGGGGATGCGCAAAAAAATCGAATATAAATATTATACAACGATTTCAAAACAAAACCCTACGAATGATCACTAAAGTGCCATGGTACATCAGTAACCACACAATTCACAAAGACTTTAAAATAAAATATGTTCATGAACACATTCGGGACTCTGCTATCTCATACGAAAACAAATTAAATTACCATCCCAACGAATTAGCAGTCAACCTACTAAATAATGAAAATGACATCAGAAGACTAGACAGAAATAAACCATTAGATTTAAGATTCATATAAATCAATAATATATAGAGGTAACCCCGATGGGGGTCATCCTCCTGCATGTTATGTTATGTAAATACTACAACAATTTTGCTTGTTGGTCGCCAAAGACCAGTTGTAAAATAAAATATTGATAAAAAAAAAAATTATTATAATTATTCTATATTTGTATTTAATTTATATTTATTACGTTTTTGTTAATTCCCTGTAATTGGATACTGCTGGGGATAAAGTTATTATTATGTTATGTAAATACTACAACAATTTTGCTTGTTGGTCGTCAAAGACCAGTTGTAAAATAAAATATTGATAAAAAAAAAAATTTATTATAATTATTCTATATTTGTATTTAATTTATATTTATTACGTTTTTGTTAATTCCCTGTAATTGGATACTGCTGGGGATAAAGTTATTATTATTATTATTATTTATATTCAGCGGTTTGCACGTTACTTGTCTATTACATAAATTGGGTTTGCAACAATTCATTTGTTCTGAATATTATTTAAATTAATCATATTTTACGCTCAGTAATTTTCATAAATGTTCAGAATTAATAATAAATCATTTCTCAAAACCACTCATTGGGAATCAACTTCGAAGAGTGTCAGAAAATTCCGACGCCCATCGACGTCGCGATTCCAATCATCGTTTTTGAGTTTTTATCAATTCTTGAAACCACTCATCGGGAATTAACTCCGGAACTTTGGAATATACCAACTCCCGACGATGTTGTGAAGTTAGGCATCATTTTCGTCTAATTTCAAAACCATGTTTTAAAGGCGTGAGTTTCGTGTGTTTAGGTTAGGTTATGTTTTTTTTTTTTACTGAACAAATAATACGCTTAAATACGTGCCAATCGGATTTTAAAATAATTGAAATCACGGCAGGATTTTTTTTAGTGAAATAGGGCATGTTTAAAATAATAGAATAATATTCTTCTACCGATCAAACAAGGTAAGATTAATAGAAATTTAGAAATAATTTCTCTTATTATTGAGCAATGCGATAGTGAGGGAATATCACTTTGTGGTAAAAATTTGAACTCCGGATGAATAGAATATTGTATTCGTATCAAGTAGAACACTATTTCAGCTTTATATATTACGATCAATAATTTATTAGTATTTCACGCAGGAAAGCGAAGCAATATTAAATGCGAAAATTTAAAATTTTAATTACAAGACACATATTAGTAGAACAAGTATCATTGTTAAAATTAAAATAATAAAGTCTGAATATTTGAAACTCTTGCTTATTTCAAAAATCACATTATACTGTTTTTATAATACCATTATACCTCCTTTATCTACAATAGGTGGAGGAAAAAACATTTTCATAAAGAAATTAGATTAAAATAATAATGCTAGTTTCAATATATATATATATATATATATATATATATATATATATATATATATATATATATATATTGTAACGATTTCAAAAATCGTTACGCGGTTTTTTTCAAATCTTTGGTGTTCAATTTGATTAGCGACATATTTTGTTTGTTTCCGCGTGAATTGAAGAGTGGACGAGCACATGGCACTTCGATCCGAGTCGTGTTCTTGGACGTGTCGTAGCTGCGTGTGTGTTGACTGTATTTTTCCAAATTTTGCTGTGCTATTTTTTTTATCTTGTATCATCGGTGTTATGATACACTTTTGTTATCTTTTATTCATTCATTTGGCTAGTTTAACATCTGATTTGGTAAGTTTCAATTATATTTTTTTGTTCATATCAGTTGTTTGTCAAAATTTTACATCCACCGTCAGCGCATGCGGTCGCGACACGCCAATAACTAGGGCTGTCAAAAGTATTCGGTTAACCGGTTAACCGGTTAATCGGTTAACCGGAAACCGGTTTTTCAATAATAAAATATTCGGCTAGCCGGTTAACCGGTTTTAGCCGGCTTTTAATCGGTTTATAGCCGGTTTTTAACCGGTTAATAGCCGGTTTTTTAACCGGTCAATAGCCGGTTTTTAACCGGTCAATATCCGGTTTTTAACCGGTCAATAGCCGGTTTTTAACCGGTCAATAGCCGATTTTTAACCGGTCAATAGCCGGTTTTTAATCGGTTTCTAAACGGTTCATAGCACTCTTTTTTTAAAAAAAAAATTAACTATAACCTAACGTCTAAATAGCTCTTGACAAAATGCCATATATCAAAATAAATAAATTTCAAATGATTATTGAAACTGTCAATGTTACCAACCTTAATTTGTTATTATTTCTTTTAATAATATTTTTGAAATAAAAGTAAATTACATTGAAATAGGAAATAATTCATTAGTCACGTGATATGTTTTCCGCCAATCAACATTCAGAATTTCCATAGTTACATGTCTATCACAGCGATGATAAAAAACAAAGAATATCACCTTACTACTTGATTTACAGTTACTAACTGATATGGCATTTTTACAACATTGACAGTTAATTTTAATAAAAATTCATTATATTCTCTCATTAAATGTAATCTCGTGATATTAATAATGAAGAAAGGGGTGAAAGGACCAAGCATTGAATGGTTTATAGATGAAAACAAGACATAAATGGTCCGCGTGTATTGTAAAATTCTTTATTCACAATCATTATAGTAATATACCGATTCCTAACCTTTTGGAGGTTGGAAAATACGTCATTCTTAACTTTAATGACATTCTCTTAGGTTGGAAATAACAGATTTTACCTCTTGGGTTGGAAACGTTTATGTAGAGGTTGCCTAGCAACATTGTCATAGATCCTTATAATAAAGTAAGTTAAAACAAATTTTAATAGAGCTGCCAAAAAATATTAATAAAATTAAAGGTTAAAACTCATTGATTTATTTTGAAAATTATTGATTTAAAATGAGGATGATTGTGAATAAAATAAGATACATAACCTCGGTGGGAGTTTCATTACAGCCTCGCGCTCGGTAATATACATAAGCCCTCGGATGTAATGAAACATTTCCCACCTCGGATGTAATATACTATTATTACGGACGCTTCGGGCTTAGGGAAAGCCCATCTTCAGCAATCGTTGAATATACAGTAATAATTAAAATTTATGACAAAAATTTTTTAAAGTTGTATTAGACGCGATGATCTATATGAACAACATCGAAAACAATTTTAAATACAGCATTTCAACAACCTTCCGAATCAATACGGAGTTGGTGAAATATAAATAATAATCGAAGATATTGCTCGCATACCATATATACGTATATCATATACCATTGCTAAACAATAAATTGTCAAGATTTTAGTGCACACAGGGAAACTTTGCAAAGTTTACCGAAATTTATTTCCCAAAGAAGAAGTACGATGTTTCCTAAAAGTTAACGGCGCCCTTAAAACTCGATACGTTTTGAGGAAACTTTTGAACATGCACCAAATTAAAGGTTATAAACCGGTTTTCTGACCGGTTAAATACATGTTTTCCCACCGGTTAAAAACCGGTTTTTTGACCGGCTATAAACCGGTTTTTTGACCGGCTAAAAACCGGTTTTTTGACCGGCTAAAAACCGGTTTTTCTGACCGGTTAAAAATCGGCCGGTTATTGACTTAAAACCGGTTATTCGGTTTTTCGGTTAACCGGTCTGTAAACCGACGGTTAACCGGTTAGCAATTTCAGCAGATTTTGACAGCCCTACCAATAACCCGAACGGCTATCGCCTCACATTTGGCTTATGGTTATTCAAAATTAAGGTTTTTTTGTAATACGAGGCGATAATAGTTTTTCTGTTTAACTATTACTTTTTATGCTGAACCAATAACCAGTACGGTTCACCGGTCCCCAGCGTTTAACGCTTTCACTTTTGCTTTAAATTCCTTTTTTTGTTTCGTAATATTCTGCTTAACTTTTTGTGTTCTTAGCATCCTCCTAAGACACGGGTTGTAGCGCCGGTTTGGCGCATTCAATTTTTGTGAGTACACCATACCTGTAGTAATTCTGTATCGCTTTATTTTTAATTATTTTTCGGGATTTAATATTTTTAATGGGATTAAAAATTAGCTATTTGTCATGTTTTTTTTTTCATGGTTCAAATTTATATAAATTATATTTTTTTGTCCAATAATTTTTGTCCAAAAATTTATCTCTAAATTTATCTCTAAATTTATCTCTAAATTTATCTATCTATTTTTTTATAATTTTGGCTAAAATTGGTTGGGAAATTTATATAAATTCTTTAATAGGTTTTTGGGATCATATAACAAATTTGTTATTCACTTTTACTACATTTTTATACAGCTCGTTAGCTATCTTATACGGTGGAGTTGAAGACGTGGCTACCGCTGATTTGACGTCACAGTAACACAATTGTATTGTTGCTCGTTCAAGTTTGTACGAGTTTATCTTAAACTATCTTACTATCTAAGAGTATCTTCGATTTCTGGGTAAGCCGTTTATTTATCTTAACTGTTATCTAGTAATTTTTAGGCTACCTAGATTCATAATTTTGTTACTATAAAATTCCGCCGAGTAGAGAATTTTCTCTTAAAGCTAGAGCTCAATCATTTTACTAACCATAAAACCCTATCTTGTTCTAATCTCCTCTCTCACTGTCCACTACAGCTTGGCCAGCTGTTTTCTTGTTTTTTTGTGCACAGTTTAAAAAAAAAAAATATTTTTCACAAGTAGTTTCACATTTTTATTCAGGAATATTTTTACTGTTGCTATTATTGTAAATACGATTTTTTTGTATTTTTGTACTAAATTATTTTGTAGTGACGCCTAAAATTTATGGTCTTTTTTATGATTTTTCAACGTCCCGGTCCGGATGAGTTGTTTGGATCGCTGGGGCGGGGAATCATCTCCGCAAAGTTCACATTGAGACGAGAGACCGCTTCCGCAAGCTATACACACTCGCTGCCTGAAAGTACCGTTCCTAAGACTTAGAGCGATCACCACTACGCCTAAGCCCTACGTGCTCTGGATGCCGCCCTGCGTTTTTAACGTCACCATTAGCGTGAACCTGCTCTGACGAGAGCTGGACAACGTTTCGGCATATTCAGAGAGAAGGACTTGGCAGATCGTAGCCGTCATCAGCGAGGCGGACTTGGCAGATCGTAGCATCATCAGCGAGGCAGTCGGTCCGAACGTAACACGACGCCGTGCGACAGGTTTCCCCCCCTCCAGCGGCCCACTCATCTCTAGGATCCATCAGTTTTTTGTAATCCCAAATCAGGTCTTCAACCAGGTGTGTACGACCATATTTTTTTAGGTTGTTTTTTTGCAACTAATATTTTTATTAAAATATATCTTAAAAACATTTTTTTGCGAATTTTTAAATAAACTTAAAATTTTACTGTAACCTCTTTTGAATTGTTGTGTCTTCTCTTAACCCGACATAACTGGCGCCCATCATTTCATCCCGGCACAACCACCCTTTAGGAACCCTCGACCTCGCGCAACCACGACCAACCATTGAGCTGCTGAGGGTAAGTGTGACGCGTGATTTTCCCTCAGAAAATCACGTCAAAATTTTTTGTCAATTTTTTACTTTATCTATTACGTCACAATATATATATATATATATATATATATATATATATATATATATATATATATATATACATATATTTGATGGTTAAAACCTGGTTGTAGTTTAGACATTCTCCAGAGAAATGAGAAGCACCAGATATAAGCTCATAAAAATATAAACTAAATATACAAAAATACTTATACATATGTCGTTGTCTACTACATTTACAAATTTATATGATAGGATGCATTGCAACTGTTTTAATGAGATTATAGTATGAAACAATATAGAGCAAACGTTATATCCTGAAACACAAGTACGTTGTAGATCTGTTATTTACTTAGTACAAAGCCTTTAGTAACAATGCTCCATGTATGCAGAAATTAGACAACCACAGAGCCGTCACGTGCCTGGTGTTCCCGCTGAAGTCGACATGAAACCAATCACTCTGTGAATCATGGACTACCAGGATAGTTTATTTCCGTCTAGCGATATCATTGTTCTCTCCAACTGCCAACTAGTGCTAGTTAATCCTTATTACCATTAGCACCAAAAGCGCAAATACGATTATACAATCAAATGTGCTGTGAGTAATGAGTAATGTGCTGAAAATGTCCATAAACAAGATCAAAAATTCACATCGAATCTTTTACGCTTTTGTTTTAACAAATTTATAATATAAGAAATATAACATTATAAACTATATTCAAGCTAAAAACAATATCACAGAAAAAATATTTCTAATTTGGACCATATGATGTAGTATACATATATTTATATTATATTATATATTATTATTATTTATTATTACATAAGCTTTTTAACCCAATATGCATTAATGTGTTTCCATCACTATATATGGTATATAAAGTGAAACAGGCCTTGGAATTTATTTATTTTCATCATTTGGACGTTTCAAACCTGTAATGGTTAATCTTGAGCACATTTACAAATTTTATAATATTATTAAATATAATAAATATAATAGATGTGAATAACAACTTTAGTCAATAAATAAAATAAAATTGCAATGCAACTTGTCTTATACCCATAATTACATACGGACGTTCTAATCGAACTGGCAAGTTAAGTTAGTTCGATAACATGACGGATAATGTGACAATGACGTTTCCAAAATACGAATGAATATAATTTTAACTCTAACCTAACTTTTAAATAACTGTTGTGAAAATATATCAAACACTAAAATAATTTATTTATATTTAAAATCTTTATTGAAATTATCATTGTTACTAACCGTGATATTTTAATATTTTATAAAATATAATTTTGAAATAAAAGTAAATAAATGTAAAATAGGAACAATAGTATGAATAACACGTATTATAAAAGTAATTTCACTTGTTTTTTAATATACTAATTATTAACCAATAAAATTGCTTTATAGATTTTACAATAAATGCAATATTCTGATAAAAATAGTGTGATCGAAAATAGATTTGTGCAGCTAGAAATGTCATCCCCAGCTATTCATATACGTGAGTGCCGCGTTTAGATGCAAGACGAATGAAAGGGCGTCGACATCGGGACGAAGGAAGGATATTCAGAAGTGATCACTTTCAGATATTCAACTAGCGTTCCGCTCGCGCTGCATTTGCCTCTATTACCGCACACTCTACCCGCAAAGTGTACTTCTGAGTGATATCTAGGGAATTAATACCCTTTTTCAAAATATTTTCAAAAGAATTTGTAAACACTTTTAGAAATAGGTTTTTAGACTGGTGGCCCAGAATCACACAATCCGTAGCAACATCTAAATTAGAACATGTACAGAGGCTTGCTTGTTTAGCAATAACTGGCGCTATGCGTACTACACCAACGGCAGCAATGGAAGTTCTTCTATGCCTTCCCTCTCTTAATATCTACATTGAGGAGGTTGCACTGAAGTCTGTTTTGCGCCTTTCCCAACTAGGTCTCTGGCCTAAAATAGGAGCAAATAGTAAACACTGCTCTATCTTCAAAGAAGCAGCCTTGCGGGCTCCACTTCTACAGATGAATAACGACTACATTGCTCCAAAATTCTATTTTGAGAAACCATATCAAATTAAATTAGACTGTCAGACACCTTCTATACCTGATATTCTCATTTTTACTAACGGCTCAAAGAGTGGGACAGGGTCCGGCTCAGGAATCTTCTCCTAACAAATGAACCTGTCTGTCAGTATTCCGCTTGGTGCCTATGCCACCGTCTTTCAATCTGAAATTCTAGGTATCTTGCATAGTGCACTACTAATTAAAGAACATAAAGTTCAGAACAAGAACATCAGGATAGCTTCAGACAGCAAAGCAGTTCTTAAAAGTCTTAGTGGATTTAAATTCACTTCAGGACTGGTTGAACTTTGTCATCTTGCATTATCGGATATATCCAAAAACAATGTCGTGGAACTCGCTTGGGTAAAGCGACACAATGATATTGAAGGTAACATCTGTGTAGATAATCTAGCTAAACAGGGTTCGTCTGGTTTATCCTGGGGCCCAGAGCCCATGCTACCCCTAGCCAAAATTTTCAGCTGGTTGGAGAAATATATCCACCTGTAAACAAACGAGAAACCTTATTTCTAAACCAACTTATAAGTTAGCCAATTATCTCATCAGCCTTTCGAGGAACAACCTTAAATTTCTTGTTGAGGTCCTTACGAGACATGGTCGGTTCAAAAAACACATGTTCCGCATAAAAATCTCCGACAGTCCTCTTTGTAGAGGCTGTGAGATGGATGACGAAACAGTGGAACACATTCTTCTCGAGTGTCCCGCTCTAGCGTTAAAAAGAGGATCCATGTTAGGGGAATTCTGGCCTCCCATGGCCGCACTTAGCTCAACTTCCCCCGCTGACTTGTTAGCCTTCTTCCTGAGCGTAGAATGGCTTCAAGATCGGTAGGTCGGAAGCTGTGCTATAGGAGGTAGTACAATGGGCCCATTTGTGAGGCCTAAGTGCGCGTGCAGTTTCTTTCTTCACCCTCCACCTAAAATCCAGAATCCAGGTTTTTAGACGAATTCTCAAATTATATAATTAACAAGTCATTCGTAGAAATTGGCCTAATGAATCATAGAAAATTTAAATAACGAAGAAATATTTTCTAAAAAAAGTTATGAACCTCACTAGTATTTGAACCCAGGATCCCCCTATGCCTAGTAAAAGAGTCCTGGAATCAAGTCCCTTTGAATTTCATGATTTTTTTATGATCCATGAGAGCTGCAATTTAAACAATTTGAACTTTGAACACAATTTAACAATATCAATACAGGATGTCCAAAGACGAGTTTACGCAATTTTTATTTTCAAAACTATGCAATATTATTTAACAAAACTTGATATCCAGGGTTTTTCCTACATGCCCATTTTAACTAAAAAATTAAATTTTCAAAGCAGTAGCATTTTCAGTTTAACCGGAAGTAGTCTCAACTTTCTTATATTAAATAGAATGTTATATTTTATTTATTTTACAACTGAATTCAGCAGAAAAATTTACATATGATACAACAAAAATTATTAATTTATATCAGTGTAAACAAAAGCTTTCTTTAAAAAACAGAATTCGTGGATGTGAATCCTGGTCAGATCGCAAACTTTTCGCTCTGATCGGCATCCAGTCGCCACTTCTGTTACCTTTCCAAGTGGGAATTCATTTAAATAATAACTTTAAGTTTACGCTGACATACAAATTAGATTTTTCAGAATATGTCGATTATTAATTTATATCAGTGTAAACAAAAGCTTTCTTTAAAGAACAGAGTTCGTGGATGTGAATCCTGGTCAGATCGCAAACTTTTCGCTTTGATGGGCATCCAGTCGCCACTCCCGTTAAAAAAGAGTATAAATTGTTTTCGTTCTGAGGTATGGACAACATTTACGAACAACTTCAATCAAATGAAATGTTTAAAAATTATTTTTAAATACATTTAAAGCATGTTGCTATATAAAAATATTGGGTGCCCATGCAACAAAACAATAAGCATTGCATTGCTAGCTATTTGGTTATGGTTTTTTTTTTTAAATGTTAAGCAATTTCTGAAGAAATTCCTCAAGCAATTCTAATAAAAGCTAGTAAAGCTTTAGCGGAACTGATATTAAGAGTGTTGATTATATTTCCAATTGTATTTTTGACATTTTATTTACCTTTGTTTTGCTCTTATAAGTACTGTGATTATTCAATTTAAAGTACTAATATTTGCCAAAGTGGCTTATGAAATGTATTCTGTTTTGCCTATTTTTAAACTTTAAAGCGGGAACTTATAAAATGGGTACCTGTATATATATAAAGAGGTTGAGGCCGGAATTATGAAGTCAGCAAAATATTTTCTTTATTATACAGGATGGTGGCGGTTAGGGGCAAACGTAGGGATTTAACATGGGAATTTATTATTTTTGTAATTTCCTGCTGTTCTGTTAATTTTCCGATAAAAATTGTGGAATGTAAAGTTCTACAAAATTAAAAGTTGCATAGAAATTTGTTTTTATGTTTTATTATGTGCTTAGTTTCTTTACAATTTGGCAAAAAAATATATATTAATTTATCGTAATAGCTTCGAAACTTTTCTTTTTTTGTGTTTTTTATAAATAATTTATGAATATCAACCTAACTTATGTAAAATAAATCCCGTATACTTTTATATCTATTTTCACCATAATATTTCTTTCTAATAAAGACACGACCCTTATTCGAATAATCATTATTATTTAATTTACTTTTCAAAATTTTGGCAATTGCTACTAATTACCAAAAAATTTTAAATTTGTTTTCAAAATTGTGAAGAAAGTAAGCACATAATAAAACGTGTAAAATCGCCGGAAAATTAACAGGAGAGCAGGAAATTGCAAAATATTAAAATTTCATGTTAAATCCCTATGTTCATCCCTAATCGCCTACATCCTGTACTAGATATAAAATAAATGTTAAATAGCAAAGTTGTGGAAGAGTAAGAGGAACGTCTATTTATAAAAACGAAACAATGGTTTGAGATGCTAACATTTGACAAGTCCAACTAGCCTCTATTAATTTATTTTCCTAAAATTCTGCTGTGTCGTTTGCTATATGCGGATTGCAGGAGTTGTATATATAATTTTAGTTTCAATTTTTGTATCTTTGCTTAGTTTCTGCAACCTGCTTGTACTCTTTTAAACTCTATTGCATCTACTTTTAATCATTTTTTTCAGACTATTTCTTCTTGGAGCTGTATGGTTTCCTTTTTTTTGTGCCTCTATAATAGTGATGCCCTCGAGATCTCGTCTCGAATTTCTCGAATTTTCGAGACGAGATTAACCTTATTCTCGTCTCGATATTTCGAGACGAGAAGAGAGTAATGACCTCGAGATTTGCTCGAGACGAGAGTATAAATTCGAGATCTCGATTGTAAAATTTGTTTATATTATATAAATATATCTAATAAAAATATATAAAATATTAATCAGTAAAAATAAATATTTTAATTGACTTCATTTACATTCATATTTATTTATTTTAGTTTTATTGGGTTTTAGTAAAAGAAAATGCACAAAAGTGAGTTCAATGCTATACTCTCCACGCTCAAAGCCTACGCTCTCTATACGAATATATAATCATTATTAACAATATTTCGGAATAAAGCAGATTGTCGCAACGGGTAATAAGCCCTGATATTATTGAGTATTTTGTTTACCTATATGTTGCTTGTAATATTATTATATTTATAGTTGCTTATTATAAATTCGAGAAATTCGAGACTCTCGAGTCTAGATCGAGAGAAGGCAAGAAAATATATGACGAGACGAGATGCAGAGAAATCTCGTCTGGAAAATTCGAGACGAGACGAGAGTGGATTGTTTCTCGCCGTTTCTCGTCTCGCGGCATCACTACTCTATAATTAGCATCGGTTCCATCTGTAAATAAAATAATGTCAAATGAAATTCCAGGTTTATTAATTTCACCATTACACACGCACTCGAATATATTCACGCCATTTTCCACAATGGATTGGTATAGATTCGAAATCATGCAATCATGCATTCATGTAACGATCAAGCTTTACAACGCACTGGCATTCCTAGCATTTCTATTCGAACTCATTACTTTCTTCTCGTCTACATTCATAATTAACAGTAGATGGTTTATTTAAAATGACGTAAAAAATATTTCTTAAAAAAAAGATAGTTTGTAAATACGTTGGTAATATTATATATTTAATTTCGAGCCGCGGGTCTTATTTTGGCCATGCCTGCGTCTAGAGCGAAAATAGTGCATTTCCGGATATGAGTTTATTAGTAAAAGTTAGTCTATTTTACATCCCCTACATACTGAATAAATTTGTAACACGCATTTATTAGCACCCACTTCCAGTTTACGATTACGAATGAGTGTGTGCATAATTATTTTATTTTTGTATGTGTGCGTGTTTATATAAGAGACACGAGCAAATATGGCTGTAGTTGCTACATATGTATCTATAAAACAGTTTTACACAATCATATATATCTAATAAAAATCTGTTGTGGCCAGCACAAGACCTTCCGTCAATTCCATGTATTTTGTACAAATCCCATACCAAAAGGTCCTTGCAACAGATTCTATATACTATAATGTAAAATCGAACATGAACACATACTATTTTTTTACAAATTCCATACCAATAGTTCATTTGAAAAGGTTCTATAAATCTAATAAAATTATAACATAAACTACACTAAGTAATGTCCTTCCATCTTCTCTTTGGCCTTTCTCTGCGTGTCACTTGCGAGCAACACTATAACATACCAATTTTAGATCCTATACTTTTTTCCATATTTGGTTTTGCACTTGCAACTGACATCTGTCAATTAAATTTTTTTTAATAATTATGTCAGCTGTTTCCATGATAAATAACAAAGCTGACTAATTTTTGAAAATTAATTTCTTTGTAATGCTTTAACTCTACATCTATTGAATATGAAGGAAAATGAATAATCAAACCATATAGAGAAGAGTATTTTCTTTAATAAATATAATAAGAAAATGTCAAAAAATAATATTTAACTGCATGTTTATAAGAAAAACTGTTAAAAACTTCAAATAAGGGTACTTCCGGTTGACCAATTATAACCAAAATCTAATCAGCTCTTCATATGGTTGTAAAGAAGAGGAATATGAAAGAATCATAATTTTTAGAATTGTAGTTTTGGATTTATCGTCGGAGAAAAATTTGTCACACACACACACACAGACACACACACAGACACACACACAGACACACACACAGACACACACACGGACACACATACACACATACAGACATCATCTTAAAAATAGTACATTCGTATTGCAGGGACCCTAAAACGTGCTTATACATTAAAAACTCACCACCGAATTTTTTGACCAAAAACAATACCTTCCTTTTGACGGAAGGTAAAAAAGGATATGAATGAAGCGTCCGATAATGAAAGCAGATTTAATTAATAAAAAAATCAAAGTGGTAGATATACTAATGTAAATACCCAATAGCTCTTCTCGATATTTAAATCACATTTTCACGTTTAAAAAACAAAACTATTACTCGAAAAATTTCATTATTGACGTTTGCAGGGTAAAACTATTTAATTATCGATAAACGTTACAGGAAATATTAACACATTTGACATGGCATCTGTAACCTAACAATCATTACTTTCACCGAGTATGTACCAGTTTTGGCATATGATTACAATTATTTGTGCACTGCTAATTATTTTATCGAACGAATATTCTTTGTATCTTGCATTTAGCAAATTTAACACACATCAATTATTTTTATTAAATATTTAGTACTTTTTATTATGAAAATTTGTTTTTATCAAGCATCTGCTAATTTTATCGTGCGTTTAATCGTTTTATATCTTTGTAATAGAAATTTTATTTTTGTGTAACAACTTATATTTCTACTATAAGTTGAATATTTTATTATGTATTTAATATTCTATCTTGCAACTTTTTTAGTAAATTAAATTAGTATATGGAGTGTTAAAATTAATTACTATGCATTTAATTTGTACCCATAAAATATTATTTACTTATGAAGGCAAGGAAGTTCGTCTTTTCATGACGAATACGGAGCAAGTTAATCACCTTATAATTCTTTAATTCTATATCTATTGAATGGTATGTCCGGAAACTTCTCCTTATAGAGTTACATGACTTTAAAAGTGCACCTGATCAGTTTTTGAGATATTTTAATATTTAGAAAAAATCATCCGACACCCTATAAAGGGAATAAAGGATCTGTGAAGAAGAAGAAGAAGAAGAAGAAAAAGAAGAAGAAGAAGAAATCAAGTATGCAAAAAAATTTAGGTAACAATTAAGAAACAATGAAATTCACACAAATTCATACTTTGAAGTCCACGTCGATATTATCTGGACGTACGACAACCATTACCTTTACAACATCTATAAATAAACACCATATCTACATATTCACCAACACTAACATTTTACATTTTTTTTTTTTAATTTACAAAAAAATATATTGAAAATAAGGTAATTAAACAATAGTTATAAACAGATTTTGTGTTGCTTTTCTATTTCGTTCTATTTTCTATGGTAAATTGATTTATTTTTAACTGTTAACTAAATATTTTAGACACGGGACATTTTCTAAAAATTAAAATATTTCAAAAACTACTGCGTTTATCAAGTTTTATCGAAAGTACATTTACATTTATAGTACCTATAAACTTATATTAATATGTAATCTTCTATTTTTTATGTTAGTCAATGATATATATAACTTGTAATTTGTATTTTTACTTCAGTGTCATAATGAAGTGTAAAAATAAATACGCGAAAGCTTGACAGATTTTTAAACGAATCAACTATAACGAAAGCCCTGAAAACCATCCACTGTTATACCCACGACATTCTTCTCATTATCTAATCTAAACACAGTGACGAATACACTCCACATATATATATATATATATATATATATATATATATATATATATATATATATATAACCATAATGAGTCATGAAAGGGAACTTCAATGACGAGATAAGCATTATTTATTTATTTTTTTTAAATCGTACAAAAATTCAAAATGGTACATATAGTGCGATCAAGCAATATGTGCCCCTGGCCTCGACTTGGGAGATGTGGTCTATCTTTAAGTGTACATTCGGAAACAGAAGTTTTCTATACAAATTTCAGCGGTTCATGTATGAAGTGAACACAAATGAAATACATAAACATTTATTTAAATGTCATTTATTATATACGTATTATACCTTCTCCATAATTCATTTATTAGTACGCCTGCCGCCGCCGCCACTACACTTCTACTTTTATTCTGTTTGTACTTAACGCGTTCGCGGCAAAATTCTCAAATGTTATTGGTTGAGTATTTACACCAGCGCGTATCTTCCGCGTCGAGGTCATGGGCACATATTGCTTGGTCGCACAATATAACCTATTTTTATTTAACAAGTAAATTACATTGAAGACTTACGGAACTCTATTTAAAATTGTACAAGAATTTAAAACAGCTGTATCCTAGACACCACTTATTTTAATTTTATAATTGTATTTCAGTTTAAAACGTAAAATGTATTAGGGAAAATAAATATGGCAACGTTGCAGAAATTCTATATCCCTGCCGCAAAATCGACAGGGAAGTAGTAGATTACATGACGATTTCAGGAAAAAATATAAAATTAGTTGGCTTGGTGGCCGAGCGGGTTAGCACATATCTCGTATAGCTCGGAGTGACTTCACTCGAACCATGTTCCGTGAGTTCGAATCCCGTTGACTGACAAGGTGTGATTTGTCGTAAAATTTATTTCAGCTACTTGTATTTATCAACTCGAATGTTATAAGCTGGCCACTTATATATCTTAAATAAATGTAACATTGGCTGAAATCTAACTGGTAGTACGGCAGTAGTAAAACACTGCGGCTCGGTGAGTCCGGTTGGAGAGTATAACGGCGATAGCTGCACACAAGCCTTAAATAGATAGATACCCCAATAATTTATATACTAGTTGGGCAGTCGTGCTTCATAACTTACTCGTTCTTGGTCGGCAAGGTTGAGTTGTGAAGGATGATGCGTAATCATATATTAGTGTGTTTTTTCTTTCAGCTGTATCAACGGCTTCACATTTACAATCATATTCAATACCTAATCAAGTTAATAATATCATTCTAGTATTTCACGTTTCACGATTCACGAGAAATGTCCAGCGTTCTAATTTCATTTGCAGTATAAAATTATAGTACCATTGTGGTGTATGTGGGTGGAAATGATGCCTTTTGTATTGTTCAATGCCATTATTCTCAGTAATGGGGGCAGGTTTGTGGTGACGTTATACGCTCGTGGTGCCATTCTCACTTACTCGCACACACACATACACATACACTTACACATAATCATAATCATGTATTGTAATGTAAATATATTTTATATTGTCTATTGTAGACATTGTTTCATTTGTGTATATGTATATAATTCTTGCCCATTTCCTAATTTCAATATTTGCAACTTTTGTCCTTATTTCTCTACCTTCTTTATCCTTCTTAAATACCTGTTTCTAATACATTATCGCGTAGGACAGTTTCATGTTTCTATGCACGTGCAAGCTTTTGGTTCCATCTATCGCGGAGTCACATCCCATCCTTCATCATATAAAACATCCATTTCTTTTCCTTCATACAGTTTCTCTTGTGCTATCATTCTTTTGTAAATCAATTTTCTTTCAATAAATACGTCATTTTAATTAGTTATTAATCAAAAAATAAAACATTCAATATTATTGTATTTTTAATCCGATAGAATTAATTTGGGGGCAATTAAAAAAGTAATATAAGAAGAAACATCACCGACTGTAAGTAATAGTGTTATTGAATTAATAAAAACTGAAATGGACAATATGACACCGGAAAATTGGACTTATAGTGTGCGATGTGATATATAGAAGATCAATATATTAATGTTATTAATATGACAAGAGATTTTTTTATAAATATTCAGGACTCAAATGATAACAGTGATATGGATAGTTATAGTGACGAAGATATTATTGTCGATTAATTATGTAGAATTGTATACAGAAATAACTACATTAAATTTAACCAGTGATAGAACTCGTCGAGAGCAGTATTATTAGTAAGTTTTTTTTATTTGTAAACTTTCTAGATATTGTGTCTATTCATTACCTGGCTAAAAATATTTAAAAAAATAAAAATTCAGAAGAATATTACTAAGAAATATTGTTGCTCTCAACAAGTTCTGTCAATGTTACTTACTTTTTCTGTTTCGCAAGTATATCAAAAATTAAATTGCGATTTCGAAAAAGAGTTATTAAGAAATAATGTTACCGAGTTCTATCACTGGTTAAATTTAATGTACTTATATCTGCTACAGCCTGTATATTATTTATTGTTACGTGCAATATTTATGATTGTTTATTTTATTAAATGACAAACTGTTACGCAGTGTATAAGTAAGTTTTTCTTTTTTATATTTGCACCAAGTTTTGTGAATTATCTGTTTTATTATCGTTAAAGAAGTTTTTAAAAAATGTGTTTCATTATTATAAAATAAAGTAAAATAAAATAGGAACACATTTAATACGTATCTGTCCTTTGCCCGCCATATATCAAGTTTAAATCCCTAACGATAGATTTCTGTACAAACTATATAAAATAAATAAATTATATTCGAATTATATACGAACTCAAAGGAGAGAACAAATTTTCACACTTAAATTACTATCCGTAACCCAAAGAAATAGCTATATATCATTTTTTATTTATATCAAATAATTTTGAAGACTAAAGATGCAACATATATAAAATTAAAATTACACTTATAGATTATTAAATAATTTATATCTTTTTATTTAGAGTTAGGACCTATAAACGTTAAAAAAACTAATTTATAAAATCAAAGTGATCGAAATGTAGCGATGTCATAATAGCTATTTACGATACAAATTCGTAAAGCTAGTTTTTAGTTACGAATTGGTGTTTTAAGACCCTTTAATAAATAAAAATGCTTTACGTATGTGTGTCGTACAACATTCATTTAAAAAGCTTTATTTAAAATTTTTAATGGCATTTCATTTCTTATCAATATAACAAATAGATAAGGAAGATATTGTCTTTGGTTAAAAACATCGATGGTGAGTTTTCAATGAATAACTAAGTTCTTTTCCTTTCGATTACTCCAATAATACAACTCCAAAAATTATCATTCCTTCGTATATATGAAGAGTTCAGTAGATTTTGGTTATAAATGGTTAACCGGGAGTAGCCTTATTTGAAGTTTCTAACAGTTTTTCTCAAAAAAAAACCAGTTAATTGAACATTTTCCGCTATAATAAATATTAAAGAATATATTATTCTCAAATACAATTTGGCTGTATTTTTCTCTCCACAATCAATGTATTTGAAGATAAAAATTATAAAGAAATTAATTTTTATAAATCTTGCAACCTTTGCCGCTACAAGCTCGCCATGGAAACAGTAAATATTACTAAATGATAAATATTATTTGTCAAGTATAATTTTCATAAATCGTCAAATATAGAATTTTTTGTAAGAAACTTTCTGCATACTTAATGTAATTGTACGAGTATACCTATATCATTTCAGATTTTTTTGTTTTGGGAACATGCGCGAAATTCAATTTTTATAGTTACGTAAAGAATGAAAAATTAGTTGATAGTATATAAATAGTTTAGAATAATATACTTATTAACTGTTTATTTTAATTTTCATATTTATTTTACTAACAAAAGACGTTATTAGCAAGAAAATATGATACTTTACCACAATTTACAATTACGATTAAAAAATAATAAGAGAGAGATAACAGATCATGTTCCAAACAAACCTCTCCACGTTGTCTCATGTCCCGCTCCCTGATTCTATTATTTGTCATTATGATTGCAACTGTCATTCAGTGCTAATCTAATTCTTTATTGTGATTTGTTTGTCGTGTTTAATAAAAATGAGTTTAAAACCAGAAGATATGTCTGGGGCAACTTTTTGTTTGATAATATTGAAGATTATTCAATTAAAACGATGACTGGAGTGTACTGTCAATGGCTGATGAAAGGTCTTCGTTTGGTAGTGGTAACCATAGCAATCTTTATTCTATGCTTTTCCGCTAGATGCGTTCGTGCAAATTGAAGTTGTGTATAGTGAAATTCATATAACAAGGACACTTTGTTGTAAAACGATTTAGCAATTGCACCAATAAGCCAAAAATAGTGACCCTATGCTTGTGGTTGCCGATCTCTAATAAATCATAACAGCAGACTACTCCAGGATCGGTAATATTATGATTTATTAGGGATCGGCAATTGCTAAGTCGTTTTACGACAAAGTGTTCTTGTTATATGACTTTCACTATAAGTGTCTGTTCACAAATATAGTGGGGGCAACTGAGAAGTAGAGTTTGGCAAAGTATTTCGTATTCTAAGACTTGGGTAAAAGTACAAGTGGCGCCTACGGAAAGCATATAGCGGATGTTACGAAAACTAAAGCTTTCACGCGCCCTTAAGTAATTTTCCTTCATGTATTGTGACGTCAGTGTCAGCTGACCAGAGGTCTTAGGGCACAGGCACAGAGCCGGTCGTTGCCGCTGGGTAATGGGCGGGTCATTGGATAGCTAATCCAGCCCCGAGCAATTGTCGGACGGAACTAAATTAATGAAGTGTGTATTAAGTAGATTCCACTTTCAATGCAATTGGGTTAACAGCTTTAAAATTTACAGATCGTTCAATACTTTACTCTTAATGCACATCGCATTCTTACATTAAAATTACTCATTCCTTTACTCTTATTACTGAAAATGTAATCTATAAATCTGGAAATGTTGGAAAATTGAATGCTTCGAAACAGTAAATTTTAATAAGATTAAAATATACTCCGCAATGAATTTTGTGAAGTGTAGCGAGGATGAAGAACTTTGAGGGTAAACGCAATTATTTATAAAACGGGAAACCTAATCAATTATCTTGTCAGTTAGTTTTAATTAAACTTTGACAATTAATCAAAATGAATTTGTAATTACTGAGCGATAGTTGATTTTAATTACCAATTTAATCAATACTAGTTTTTAAGAATGGTAATGGCATACATTTTAATAATTTTTAGTTTATTTTTAATTATTAATATTTAATATTATGCAATACAAAAATAAAAAATTATTAAAGTCTCACGAGAAATGTTTCAAGAAATGAGAATAGGCAATATAACAAATATTTCGTGTGCACGTCCTATTTTGTACACGTGAGATCAGTTTGACTCCAAAACTTGATTTTTCTTATTCGAGACAGTAACAAATTTAATTAAATTTTATATAATAAAGATTTTTTTATACAGAAAGCTGGCAATCGTCGTCAATTGAAACATTAAAAAAAATGTGTACAGAAAAACAGGCAATACCTTACGATGTGGCCATTTTTTTTTATTTATTTACAAAAATATGTATTTAACAACACTGGCAAAAAAATCCTTATTTTCAATGGATTAATATGTTCTACAAAATTTTACCTTTATATTAATTCGAAATTATTTAGTGATAGTGACGTTCATTTTTTTGTCAATAGTAAATATGTATATAAAATCTGTTTTATTAATTTAATACTATTTTATTAATCCAAATTTTAAAGTAGCCTAAAAAAGAGATTGACGAAAGTCCAATAAAGATTTGGGGGTAATATAGGAAATAATTAATTGGTTTTCATTCGAGTATGCGTACGTGATTAATACTTGATTAAATAAATATCAACAACAAAAACCCACATCCACATCAATATGCCAAACTCAAAGCCGAAAGTGGTGTTCACTATCAATAAATGCTTTCATTCAATGTTATGAGTAGGTAATATGTGTAAAATGATCTGCGGATTGGTATGTAATTAATTAGTATGATATTGACTCCATACGCTGTAAAGTTTTGGGGTAGAAATATTTAGGGTAGGAAGGTCGAAATAAGACAAGAAAAAGGTACAGGTATCTGTGTTGGACTGTAGCATGACTATAGACCTGTCGGGCTAATTCGCGCTGTATATTATCGTAAAATATAATGTAGAGTAGCTACCTTAAAATATAGACTTGATATAATAATAGAATACATGTATGTGACGATCTGATAAGAAAGCTCGAATAATACTAGTTGTAAATTAGATATTTAGTATTATTATTATTTGAAATTTCAAAGAAGTAATAGGTAAATACTGGCAAAAAATATAAAATGTTCAGTTTTACTGTGTTTTGTAACTTGGAACTGCATTGTACCTTCTTAGAACAAATTAATTTTGTCAATTACAATCATACTACATTGTTTTCTCTGTTACTTATTAGAAAATGATTACCAACAAAATATTGATTATGTACATGAAATAAATAAAAATGTAAAATAGAACAGAAACAATTCGAAGAAAATGTTAGAAGATACAAATTGCGACATTAAATTTAGTAATTAATAGTTAAGATATATTTTACCTTATTATGAATAGCATCAATTATTTTATTTTTATTTTATCGTATGGCTATACAATTCGTCACATATTTTAAATATATTAATTTGTTGGGCGAGGTCGCATTTGAAATTGGCGACTTTTACAAAGGAGCCACTTAAGTCATTGATATACTTGAAAAGGTTATTTGGCAGAGATGGTGGAAGGCACCGTTGAAGATGGTTTAGTGTTATTTTCTTTTCTTTTTCCTGTATGCCTATAAGGCATTAGTGGACCTGTTGACTATCATGCTTGAGCATTTTTTGACGAATGTTGACCAAGATATCCTCAAAATCGTTAAGAATTGTCTGGTTGCCGATTTGTGCTAGTTCATCTAGCATTACCCAGAGAGCACAGCGAGGAGGCGAAATAGCTCTACACCCAATAATTATATTTATTAATATGCCACAGATATTATATCTGCCACGTAAAATTCGAGTAGATGAACAAAAAGTAATGAAAAACTGGTATAGTTTTGAGAACAATCATAATTGTTTCGTAAATATTTCCTGTCAGTTGTATGTATAACGACTCCACTGTACCTGCAACATTATATTACAGGAGTAATCATTTTTTGTGCAATGTGACACGTTTAAGTTTCGCAGTATATTTAAATTTATTTTCTGTCAATTTAGTTGGCTAATATTCTGCTAATGTCGTTTGCTATATGCGGATTCCACGAGTTGTATATATAATTTGTATCACCTACTTGTTCCTCCTCAAGTACTCTCTTAATCTCTATTCCATCTGTTTTTCAACATGCTTTTCAGACTGTTTCTTCTTGGAGCTGTATAGTGTCCTTTTTGTGCCTCTACACTCAGCATCTGTTCCATCTGTAAATAAAATAGATTTATTTATTTCCCCTTAAGAGGAATCCATACTCTACTAGGTTTATTTTGATGGACGGGTCGGGTGTGCGAGGCGTAGCACTGTGGGTGCGAACAATTTCAGCCTAGTAGTACCACGTGATATGTGTAGTACAGTCAAAATGGTAAATAGCCTGGGTTCTGTAATCTCCAGCTTTCGTAATTTTCAAGGTCAAGCGCATTCGCAGGGGGAAAACCCCAAAGTTAATATTTATAGGCACTATAAAATAGAGAACTGAGCCAGACAGCGCTTATTACCTCTCGCTAAGAGAGGTATTGGATTCATGCTAAAAATCTCATATCCAGATCACTTGAATCCGATTTTAACATTTTTACAATGATCTCTCTCTCTCTCTTTCTCTCTCTCTCTCTCTCTCCCCTCTCTCTCTCTCTCTCTGTGTGTGTGTGTGTGTGTGTGTGCGTGTGTGTGTGCGTGTGTGTGTGTGTGTTTGTGTGTATGTGTGGATGTTGAAGGGACGATTACTCAAAAACTATAACATAAGACCAGTTTACTTATGAATTCCTCAATCTGACATTCGTGGGAAGAACTGAAAAGGTTTTGGTAATATAGCATATCGAGATTTCAGTAAATGGCCACGTTTTAAGGTCACTTGAATCTAATTTTAACATTTTCACGATGATGTTTGTTTGTGTGTGTGTGTGTGTGTATGTCAAATACTATCATTCAGAAAATTCTGAAACCTTGTATTTCGACCCTATTCTAATATGGAAAGAAACCATTAGATTTTAGTGTAAATCGGATAATCGAAAATGGCACTTTACTTAAAGCTCATAATGATTTTTCTTCAAAAAATACCATTAAATGCCATTTTTTCGCTTTTAAAGATTATTGAATTTTCTACAGGTATACAATAATACTTTTTCTATATATTTTACAGATAAATTTAAAAATTAATATTTATTATAAATCCCGGAGCCTAAGATAAACACATTTCCTTTGTTACGCAGTTCATATTTCAAATGTATGTAACTGACATGTGACAGGTAAATGTCACTGTCAAAGTCCTATTCACTTCAAACTAATAATAGTGACATTAAAAAAAATAGTAAATAAAGCAATAGTTATAGTATTATTCCGAACATAATATAGTTTACCGCGTTAGTAAATACGTAAGTATGTATTTAATTTAATAAAAATTAAATAGGAGGAGGTTTTGTGTTGGCCACATCAGATTTTTAGAAATTTATGGTATTACCTACAAATATTAAAGAATATGAAATTTTCTATCCGATACATTGAACATTTTTATTATATCTTCTATAGATTTAGAGATAAATATAAAAAATAATCCGTTGTAATGAAACTCACAACCGAAATAAGTCATAAGTCCATGGAAATCAGTTGAAAAATTAATATGTTTGTAATTGAGAGAAAAGACTGAAGGCTTTTTCTTTGAAGTACATTTAATATTTCTTATTTTATTATGAATTAAATATTTAAAATTGTGGATACATATATTACATATACGCATCCGAAATATCGCCAATCTCGTCAATAAATTTGAAGAATCTCGAAAATTTTTGAAGAATAGGAAGGAAAAATATAATAATAATAGATGTAATTAGAATTTTTGTGTGTGAACCAGAAATATTAAATGCAATATGTACTTATATAGCCTAATATGGAAATGGCGAGAGGTCTTGTGCTGGCCACAACAATTTTTTTTTAAATATCATAATTTAGGCCTGGTTTTTCCACCTTTTGATAAAGTGTCATTTAACTTATTCGCCAGATAAAAGAAAAGTATCGCATCATTATTTGACGTGTGTATAATTTTGTCAATTTACGCTCTAATTACCGATGCGATATGTATGGCAGTTAAATTATGAATGATTGAATCCGTCGTTGGTACTTGGTGAAACATTTTAATAAAGTAAAATAATTATGAGCATATGAGATCTTGGAAAAATAAAAGATCAGACTCTAATCTAGCCGTACATCTTCTTGAAAATAAACACAATAATTGTTCAATAAAAACTTAAAATTTTTACACGTAAAAAGAGAAGTTCCAAATTAAATTTTTTAGAAGCGTTTGAAATAGACAAACCCATAAAATATAATGGGAATGAATTTTCAATTTTAAATCGCAATATTGATAAATATGCACTCATGAACTTCTCACAGCACAGACTGCCTGTCTACGCTAAAAGCAGGCAAGCTCACTGGAGATGTACAGTTTAGTTCAGTTTCTGGTATACTTGTCAATGAGAATGTACTTAGGGAAAGGAGGAGTCAAAATATAGTTTGACTTAGTACCGCAAGGTGTCAGGTTTATCAGCACAAATATTTCGTTGGAAAAGAGAAAAAGTAGGGTTTGTTTTATACTAAATTTCACAATTCTGTGCAGATTTTATAAATAATACATATATTACCTGAAAGTAGAAGGATCATATTTACTTTCTATTGTTTTAAAATTTAAAATAAGGCTCTTATAAAATAACTACATTAAGTTGAAATTTGTTATATTTATGACATCATTATTTAATTAATAACAAAATTTTAACAAAATTTAAAACACAAGAAAGGAGCAGCAAAGATATAACTTATATGTTCCATTGAAACATTTTAATTCCCTTTTATACAAGGGTCACGCTAGAATTATTAAGAATAAGACACGGTTCATATTTTTTAGAATTTTATTTTAAGTATGTTCAAAATTGTTTTCTTTGCCAATAATTCACTTTACCATTTTCTCCTTTCACACTAATATCTGGGAAACTTAAAAACTGCCAAGGCTGTCAAAATTATTCCCGGAGGATTAATTAATTTCAGGCTGACTTAAAAACTGCTGAATTTGTCAAATTATAAATTCAAAAGTGCGCTTTATGCTTCGTTTAAGGAGAGAGCGTACCTGTTTTGCGCAGGCAACTATAAAATGTTGGGGAGGGAACTCATACCAGAGTTGTAATGATATTGTTTTTAGATTTATGTAATTAAAGTACCTACTCCAAATAAGATAGAAATAAGGAATATAATATTAGTAAGAATAAAGTAATAATACAAATTTGGTTCGTGATCGGGTACGTTCCCTCGTTGAACGAGGTATAGTTCATTTTTTCTCACCCACAACAATACTTTAAAAATTTATTGACTAAGGGTCCTTTTCATAATAAACTTTATTTTCACTTTAACACTTTAAATTTAAATTAAAGTTGTGTTCGTTTTCATAATACAACTTTAGCACTTTAGCAAGCACTGTAGCATTGCTTTAAAATAAAAGTAATTTAATTAAAGTGAGCCTGATTATGAAAACGGCCCACTTCATTTTCGTAGCTTATTTTCAAATAACAGATAAATAGCAGTTGTTTACCTTATTATAGTACAAAATTTTGTTTTTCACGGCCTCCCTGAATTTTTTTATTCTCATTAATTTTTGCATAACCCTCGTAACATCCATCCACTTAATTATAAATATATGATTAATATTCCATCTTGACTTGTCCAAGTATGAAGTTTAGGTGTTCCGCATTCAAGAACAGTGTCAATTTAACGTGCGGCAGCTATCTCTATCATTTTAAATATTTAATTAATGATAAAATAAGAAATGTTAAATGTATTTCCCAGAAAAAGCCTTCAGTAATATATCTGGATTGTTGACACTGACATTTATGTCATTTACAAACATTTTAATTTTTCAACTGGTCTATTTGATGGATACAATGAATTATCTTACATATATATATATATATATAAAACTCTATCTCTAAATTTATAGAAAATATAATAAAAACGTTTAATATACTAGAAAGAGAATTTTATATTCTTTAATATTTGTAATAACAGATTTCCAAAAATAATATTTAGAAGATTTTTTTTAAAAACCACTACTTCCGGTTGTCCAATTGTTACCAAAACCTTTTCAGTTCTTCCCATGAATGTCAGATTGAGGAATTCATATACACACACACAGAAGGAAGTGCTCTGTGACTTTGAGTAAGGATTTGAAACAAATATTTTTTACGTCTAAAGTAGTAACGGACGAATATATTCTAAATTATAACTTTAGAATATAAATTTTGATTCAGATTCCACAATACTGGTAGAATAAATATGCAATAATTCCCTACACAACTTGCCATCCGACAGGTCTAAAATTGTTATAATGTTTAATTAGTTTTGATGATGATTACGATTATTCTAATTTCATACGAATTTCACGAAATGAATTTACCAACAAATTTATTATGGCTATTACATCACTAGAAATATTTACCAAATGCAATGAATTTAATTAAATTTCCAGCAGTGTATACATATCTCAATTTAAACAGCATACTAACGTTTGGTTATAGTTTTCATTAAATTATAAGTAATATACATATACATATATATATATATATATATATATATATATATATATATACGCTAATTATCATTACACAGGTGTTTTTATATTTATATAACAAACAACTGTTAATATAATTTTATATAATGATTTTATAAAACAAGAAAAATTCTTAGAAAATCTCTAAATTAGCGAAGTGTACATTTTGGCTTCCATTAGTTTATTAATTATGTATAATTAATACTATCATTAATCGAGAATAATCACAAGCTCAGAATAGGTCAAATATATTAAGACATTAATGAAATGTGACTGATGCCATAAACGTAATGACCGGTAGAACTAATGCGATTTAAGGGTGTTTGGAGTAAAAATCATGTTCTATCTGCCGGAATATCTGTACTGTCATCTAGGAGTATACGGTACAGATACATCGTCATTACGGAAATCTGCGAATCTGATTGACCTTGACACACTCGGTAATGGATAAAACAAGACATGCTGCTATACATATTCTTAATAATCACAAAACGAAATTTTAATGAACAAGCACGTTTTCAAAATTGTAGAATCCGATTTTAATATTTTTACGATGATATGTGCATGTGGAAATAACTAGTGCGTTTTTCTTAATACTGTAAAAGCGAAGTACCTGAAGTTGGTTCAGCCATTCCGGTACAATCACACAAAATCAGTAAGAAAATTTAGTACTCATTAATTACTAATTAATTACCCAAAAAAACACTGTTTTCCAATTAAGAATTATCAGTTAGGTATTGATGTGGTCAACACATATACCTCCCTTATCTAGGGTAACGGGAGGTAAAAATAGCTAGAAAAATTATTAGAATAGTACGAATGACTATGAATAACACCAGAGCAAAGATAAATATAAGAGATAAGCTAACAGATCCATTGGCTTTTAACACAGGGATCAAGCAGGGCAACTGACTATCTACTACCCTCTTTAACTTAGCGTTACATGCTGCCCTCAGTAAGGTAATACATAATGGTACAATATTCATAAAATCGAGTTAAATATGCGCATACTCAGACGATATAGTCATCTTCACGGAAAATAGACGAAAGTTGATTAGCATATGCTTAAAGATGGAAAACCATACAGAAGTAGTCGGACTAAGTATAAAAGTGAGAGTCTCAGCAACAGAAGAAGGGAGCATACCTCAGAATCTTGTAATAGGAGGAAAGACTTCGATGGTGTCGACAACTTCAGTTACTTCCTAACGAAGGTATCAAGCGATGGTAATATAAATCTAGGAAAAACTGTGACGTACAGGTGCGAAAATTAGATGGATCTGATATATAACAAGAATGGGAGAAGAAAGAATGCCGTACAGAGTACAAAGAGGAAAAGTACATTCACGCAGAAAAAGGCAAACCCAGGAGAAGATGGATAGTTGAGGTCGAAAGAGATCTAAGAGAGACGGGCGTCAAAAGATGGAGAGCCAAAGCAAAACAAACAGCAGGTTGTGCAGGAAGCCAAGGGTTATCCAGAGCTAGCTAATGCTAATAAAAAAGAATAAGAAGAAGAAGAAAAACAAGAAAAAGAATTAGTAATTAATGATTATGGAATTATATTATAGTAGGTTGTTAATTGAAACATCTAGTGCGTCTTTCGAAAACCATCTTAGGCGTACCTACTTTCGCATAGGCTAACTAAATAAAAGCAGAAAACTGATTTTGGTTCTAATTTTCATATTAAAATAACAGCTAAACTATTGGTATACGAGAAAAATGTTTCAAATAAAATTGTTGTATTTTTATTGTTTATTCACTGGCATGCGAAAATATGTTTCCTATTTTTTTCAAGATATAACATACACTTGTCTTTTTTGAAATTGGACACATATTTACTTTCTACTTTAAAATTGAGTCGCATGGCTGTATATGTTAAGTAATCGGTTGTGATTCGTATGATCCTGGGTCGATACATAATAGGAATTCGAATATTATTTTCAAATTGCACAAAAGTAGTAATAAAAATAATAATAATAATAATAATAATAATAATAATAATAATAATAATAATAAGCAAGGTAAGCGTCCTCAATAGTAGCTAGTCATTACCTAAATTTGCAATTAAAAATTTAGTTTGGCACATACGGAAATAGGCATAGTACGCCGTGAATAGTCCAAAGGTCGCTTAATAATAACCAAAATAACTATGCACTAGATAGAGGTAGACCAACAATAGTTCATAGCGAAATATTAAGTATTACTTTTTAATATAACTTTAACGATTATTATCTGTATGTAGATGCATTCTATCAACTCTTTATTTATTCCAGGTTGCATTATCTTCGGTTCAGATCAAGAAGTAGCCGGTGTTATGCGCGCAGTGCGTCGGAACAATGCAACGGGCAGCTTTTCGTGGATCGGTTCTGACGGCTGGAGTGCTCGATCGCTGGTATCGGATGGCAACGAAGCCGAGGTGGAGGGCACGTTGTCCGTGCAACCACAGGCCAATCCCGTACTGGGCTTCGAGGAATACTTCCTCAGTCTCACCGTCGAGAACAACCGCAGGAATCCCTGGTTTGTGGGTGAGTCTATTTTCTATTTAGATCCAATCATGTTTAGCATTATCAGAGATCTCAAAACTCTTTTAACTTTTGTATATAGATAAACGAATAGAACGTTTCAGGGATACTAGAATGTGAATTAACTACATATTTCCGTATCCTAAGGGCAAGAATCGTATCTTACATTTTTGTGGAAATAGAGATAATGCCCAGGATAATGCTTTTAAAATTAGGAAATTAAATTATTTAATGTCAAAGGATCGTTATGTCCAATATTACTAGACTTTAAGTACTATGATGAGGATTAGTCTAATGGAAATTTCCATGTAGATAAAACACATTTCTCCAAAGAACTATTATGCGCAATTAGGCCTTTATCTAAACCAAACTGATAAAGAATCGTAAGCCGATCTTTGTGTTAATGTTTGTTAAACTAAAAATGTAGAATATCGATAAATTTTTAATTCTGCTGTTTTGCTGTTTATTTCAAATTTGCGTTGATGGACATATACAATTATTTACCTCTAAGGTCTAAGGTATATGTATATAATATTTGTTTCACGAAGTTTCTGCCATTCCAAAATTTAAATTTTCCACAAAACTAGATACGTTTACGTTACGAGCAAACGTACCCAGAGCACCCATTACCACCTTACATCCCGCACTCACCCTCCTATCAATTTCTCGGTCGATTCGTCCATTCCTCGACATCATGCTACCCAAATATACAAACTCATTCACCTGCTCCAGATTTACTCCATTCACCAACACATTGCACTCAGTCGCCAATTCACTCCTTTCAAATACTAACACCTTAGATTTATCAACATTCAACATTAAATTCATACTTCTTCCAACTTCGTTTATTCTCTCTATCATTCTTCTCAGTTGCTCTACATTTTCACTTAAAACAACTACATCATCCGCATACGCTAACGCAGGCACAATACTTTCATCAATATGTACACCATACAATCCACTGAACGCCTTCTGCAACAACACATCCACAAATTAAACAACGACGGAGACATACCACAACCCTGTTTAACACCTACATTTCTACGAAACCAACTACTCAACCTACCATCTATTCTCACAGCAGCTTCACTACCCTCATACAACGCTCGAATTGCTCCCAACGAGTTTCCATTCACGCCGTACTTTCTTAGTACACCCCACAAAGTATGTCGAAGAACACTATCATACGCCTTCTTTAAATCTAGAAAGCCATAGAACACCTTTTTGTCCTTGTCAAGTGACTTCTCTACAATCATACGAAGAGCAAACAATTGATCGACACATCCCCTCTCAGGCAAAAAACCACCCTGAACGTCACTAATTTTTGAAATTGTTAAGGTTCGCACCTTATGAATTAAAACCTTACCAAAGAGTTTCCCTACCACACTCAACAGACTTATCGCTCGAAAATTTGTACATTCACTCGAACTGCCTTTGCCTTTGAATAAAGGACAAATAACAGCTTTTTTCCAATCATCAGGAACTACACAACGTTTTAGACAAAATCTAAACAAATACATTAACTAATCAAATATTTTCTCTCCCCCATACTTCAACATCTCATTTGTAAACCCATCCAAACCCGCAGCCTTACCATTCCTTACACGCGCTAATGCATCACATACTTCACTTTCATCTGTAACATAATCATCTTCACTATCATTTTCACTTGCATCTTCGCTACTATCATCCCTCTCAATCTCACCTCCGTACAAACCCTTAAAATACTCACACCATCTATTCCTTACGTCTGATTCACACAATAACTCTCCATTCGCACTCTTCATAGCTTTCACAACTCGACCACTTCCACCCCGCAGTCTCTTCACACTCAACCAAAACAATCGTTTATTTGTACTAAAATCATTTGTCAACCTTTCACTCAACAAATCATCAAATCGTTTTTTACTTTCTCTCTCCACTTGCTTCACCCACTTATTTTTCCTTCTATACTCTATCAAACATTCTTCGCGCAAACTCCCAGGCGAATCCCTAACATTTAAAAACTTTAAATACTTTTTCTCAGCAATCGCTTCTTTCACCTGTTCGTTCCTCCACGCATTTTTCGGACAACAGCCTAATCTACTTTCACCACAAACTTCTTTTGCACATTTAAGGAGGGATTCCTTAAATTTCTTCCAAACTTCATTTATATTTTAGTCATAATTAGGTTCACATTCAGGCATGGATTCATTGAACCTATCAACAAATTATATCCTAACATCTTCATTTAAAAGAGCACAGGATTTCACACGAAACATTTGCCCAGAACTTTTCTCTTTCATTCACCAAAATTTATTTAACCGCATTCGCGACACAACCAAATAATGATCATTCGTATCCAACGCTCATCATAGATTACAAAGTCAATTACACTACGTTTATTCTGAACCACATTTTCCCAGGTGTATATGTGCGCTAACTTATGCTTAAAAATGATATTCGAAATGAAGAGACTTCTTTCCAAACAAAATAAAACAATTCTTTTACCACTGTCATTAACTCGACAATCACCGAACGTCCCAATACATTCTCTGATTCACTTCATTTAACACCCACCCATCCATTCAAATCGCTACATACTATCACCCTCTCACCTGCATCACACAAATCAATTACATTATTTATCGACATCCAAAATTGATCTTTTTCAAGGTCATTTTCAGATTTTGTTGGACCGTAAGCGGACACAACGAAGATTCGTATATAGCCTACCTTGCATCTCATCCAAGAAATTCTCGAAGAAATACAACCATAGCTTCGTACAAATGGCTTCATTCTTTCACTCACAAGTATACCTACACCATGCTTAGCATGCTCAATCTCTCAAACTCCCGATCACAAACAAAAAATGCCATCCAATTCTTCCTCACAACAACCTTTCCTCATTGTCTTAGTTACATACAAAACACCTACACTGTACATTCGCATTGCATTCATCAATTCATTCTCTTTGCCATTTACACTCCTGACATTCCACGTCCCGAATTTACACTCGTCATACATTCTCCATTTATTCCTCATTTTACCATACAAAAAAGATAGGAAAGACAGAGTAGACAGAAAATGGTTTTTTTTGTCGGTGAAAATTTACATAGTTTTCGTTAATTTCACATATAATACTGAAAATTTGGACTTTTCACAGTTTTGTCGCGAGAGTACGATATGTGCCGTAATATAGGCAACATACTTGATATTGTCATAAACTATGCTGTTGCAAACATTATATACGCCGTCAAATGAGTATGAACTAATGTTTAACTTTTTCCCTTCTCCGCACCCTGTCCCTTGTCCTGCGGTGTTGTCGCTTCTTCGTAATTTCAACATTGTCCCTGAATTGGTAACAATATAGAAATCTCCAATTTATATGTCTTTGACGGCAAGTATAGTACATATTACAGAACTTCTCGTGAGGATAGTTACTGCCGAGATTTTGTGTTTGCACAACTGTAAATTACATAATTTAACCTAAGAAACATCCTTCTTAGTCGGTTTTAAAGTAAGGTGCAAAATATGTTAATATACCTTCAGGAAGCAAATTAATATGACAGTTTTATTAAAATAAGTTAAAAGTAGAATTATGTAGAATATTTTGGCATAATGACTGAAGGCGCTCAGGTTGGACCATATCGCAGAATTGTCCAGAAAGCAGTTGTAATAACAAGTAGTCATAATTTTCTAGAATTACGTGCCAAAGAAAAAAAGATTAATAAGATAAACCACCAAATATTTGGCAAAATGGACAAAGAGTACATATTAAAATTACTTAGTGTTGTACTATATGTATTGAAACAAAGAAGAAGAGATGATATTATAATATATTAAAAGTCACACTTGGGTCCATACAAAATGTATTGGAGTGAGCCCAAAAATCAAGAAGTGGTTGTGTTTTAATTTTGCTTGATAGTCCACTCTGAAGAACTAGTAGTCAATTTTGGGGAACCAGTTTCTTTGATTGGACCGATGGCTCGAATTTTATAAACTAATTTTTCATTGTACTAATTCTCAAAAATAAATCACATTATTTTGAAAATCAAAATAGCAAATTTTTTCACTGAATCGTTTTTATTAAAAATGTTTCTACACAGAAGCACATATTAGAAAATATTTTGGGTGGTCCATATTCGGTAACTTTCCGCTATATCTTTGAATGGTAGTTTTCTTATACTTCCAAACGATTTAAAGAAAACAATACAAAATAATCAGATTTTATAAATCCTACAATCTATGCTATTCCAGACAAAATACACACAGATTTTTAAAATATTTTGATTATGTTATGTTATTTCTGTTAACTGTAAAGTCCAAAAATATCACATCGAAAAATTACATATCTGTAGTATTTTCAACTTATACTACAGAGTATAACAGAAACAAGTACATTCACCAGTATATGTCACGATACTGGAAATATATATTTTTTTTTCAAAAAATAAATTGCGACTTCGAAACAAGTTACTAAGAACTAATGTTGCTCTGGAAATTTTACTGGAATATTCAACTTTTCGTAATGTCGTTATATGTATGCCTGCTATATTACCCAAAATAATTTTCTATGTACTTGGGTAAATTTTAATAAACTTCTCTGAAACCTGAATTGTTTAAATTTGTTCTAGATTTTAAGACTTCATTATTCTATTCTAAAATGTTACAAAATTTAAATATAAAATTATATACATACTCGCAAAACAGATATAATACATCGAATACTAAAATTTTATTATTACCGCGGAAATATTATTTTATGTATTTCAAATAGAACATTCTTTTTATTAGTCATAATAAAGTTTTAAAGTATTTACATATTTATTTATTAAATAAGAACTATGTAAATTTTTAAGATGAGAAATCGTCTAACTTTTATAAAAATTAAAAGAAGGAAAGCGGGATATTAGGTACTTACTGAACTACAAAAAGTAATGCAACTTAAAAGCTCTCTTGTTATATTACATTTTTTTGTGAATATATACCTACTTGTAAAATTTAAGATAATAATTTTTTTAGTAACAAGATAAATTTAAAAGTTTGAATAATCACACATAATGAAAAGTAGAATCTGTGACTAGTACTTTAATTATATACCTAAGTATGAAAATATTGTACATTATTCTTGTGCAAAATTGTTATCAGTTACTATTTGTTCATCCATAATAACTCCAATGATGCAATGCAAAAATTCCAATTTTAAAAATTAATTAAAATATATTAAAATCATTTTTGTCACTTTATATTATGTATCCATTTTTGAAAAACTTACCTCTGATGCGAGTAGGTTAAATATTTTTTTTTATTTCATTATGAAGAAGATTGTGTTACTAATATACCTAGTTGTTTGAATATGTTATTCCAAAATATTTGACATACCACGGATCCGTTACATTCCCTTCTACTATTAGGTTTGATTACAGTCTAACATACTTTCCACTGAGTGCAAATTCGATATAAACATCGTTTAATCATACACTTGATAACACGAACTGCGCTTAGAACCAATTATGTGCATGTCATTCGTGAAAGTGTTAAATATATTTAATTCTCCACATGATTTGATTAGTTTTTTCTTTATTCCTAATGGATTTGAAGCTAAAAATTATAATTTAGTTTTTTTTTATAAATATTTATTGTCAAAATAATATGTAGTTTACGCTGTAGAGTATAGACAATTTAGATATTTTGATTTGTTTTTGAGTTACGAACAAAAACGTAAAATTCACGATTCTAATTTTGCCTGTTAACTATTTTCGGAGTGGAAATTGTACAAAGTGCATCACTTCCACGCCAGTAATGAGTGCCCATGAGGTGACGTCTGGTAAACGCTCGCTTGCTACGAATATGTCATCGTCATTCCCGAATCCCGTTATCTGTGTACAAAGCAGATTGGCACACCCAGGAATAGATAATATGCCGTGATGATATGAAAATATTTTTATGCCGTTTTTGTGGAATTCTATATAACAATTTTAAAATATGCGGGTTACTTTTAACTATACGAGTATAATTAGATGGTTTAAAAAATCGCACACCCTATTCTAATTTAATTTGCACCTGAAATAGGATTATCAATTCCAAAGAATCAATTAGGAAGCAAGAGTGCATTTGTCGTAATGCAAATGAGGTATTCAGCTACTTATTTGTTGGCCATTACAAATGACCTCACAAACAATTTTATCGGATAAATGCCAACGACGCTAAACGCGGATATCCGTACCCGAGAGCATGCATGTTCACCGCGATTTTAAAATTCCCCTTAATTACCGTGATAACCCTTTGAGTAACGTACTACGATATTTCTTTCGCATAATTAAGAAGGTGAAGGAGTTATCGTGTCATCGCATTCTTGTTAATGTTCATGCGAAACAACAAGGTCTTGTATATCGGCAGGGTGCTTTTTTCTCTTTCGTAACTGTGTAATTTTACTACACATATAAATTAAATACCTTATGTGCAGATTTTTTTCTCAAAAATGTATTATACCATCAGAATCTTATTCTTAAATTTAAATTTACAAGTGATGTGACAAATGTGACAATATTAATTTATAGATATTAACAATACTAGGTTGATTATGGCATTGTAACGTGCAATTCGTGCAACGCGAAATACGATGACGTAACCTAATGCACCCTAGATGGTTTGGTAACCGTTAGCTTTTAGCCAGTGGAGACTGGTAGAGATGTAAATACAGTAAGGGTTAATATGAAAAGAACTCCCCCAAAATAGGTTGTTAGGATGTCACGTAATTTTTAACCACAAAATTAGGAAAGGACGATACAAACGAGATATAAAATTTACTGTACCTACCGTGGTCTGTATTGCCTGAAAACAACTGAGGTACGATAAATAAAAAAGGAATTTGATGAAATAGAATTTAATAAAATTAAATTTAAATAAAGCAAAAGGCATGAACTGTACAAAATGTAAGAAGATAAAATAATGATAGCAAAACCAATAATGTGATAAAATACTAAAGTACAAAGTACTGTTGTACCCTGATACTCATAATTCAGTTTCGAGCGCAAGCCAGTACATCTATGCAGTGCGAAGTTGATGAAATTCGTAAGTATGACAAACATAGTTGACATACGCGTTCGTTGCCGAATTACAAGGCCCGACTGTGGACAACAATGCGATCAAATAAAACATCGAAATTACTACTTATACATGAAATACTAATATTAATAATGAGCTAAAGGCTCCAATGTATATCTAATACACATAATTCGAAATATTGTAGCACAGTTAACTCTACCATAAACTTATAATAAAACAAAAATTACGCAAAACATTAATCTTTACTACAGTTTTCTTAGCATTATAACTTTAGTTGGACACTAGGTTCTTCCTCGCACAACAGAAGGGAAGAGCGATGTTATAAAAAGTGGGGGAAATTATGGGCGATAATGTAGGGGCAATGATATCAACGGAAAGGGACTGGCCGCTGCTGGGCTCCTCCAAGTCGTAGGTTTCCCCAATAATGAAGACGTGAAACGGTAGATCCGGAAATCCTCCCAAGGAGATATGACTTCCAGAACAAGAAACGATGCTCGTGACACCACACGTAACACTAAGCAAAATACGCAAAACTGGACTGTCAATCGCAATCCCAAAGATATCAAATCCGCAACAAACGCAGCCAACAATGGCCAAAACAATATACAACGGGCACTCTACCATATTCGTCGAGAACTAACTAAAAGTCGACACCAGCCACGTGCCAATACAATACATTCGTCCCGTAACACGAGGTTTGCTAGAATGACCACGAAACACAAAAATCTTTTCTGGACACGAAGTTGCCACGAGCAACAGAAGGCGCTTATCTGACAACATAACGAAAAAAAAGTAATACATTTAAAAATAATCCGTGCGCCATTGGCAACCTCAACAACTAAAAACTTTTCAGCTAACGTGAACAAATTCTCCTCGTGTGCACCAACGAAAGCAAGATCAAATAAATTACTAAATAGCATAGGAATAGAGCTAAAGCAGTCAAGATGAATATAAAGGTAGGTTATTAAATCGAAATGAAACATATATTACATAAAATAAAACATAGGAACACTGTAAACGAGAACATAAACATTGAGCAAATAAGTTTACCAACAATCGCAATTTATGAGCCAAAACACAAACAAAACGAAACATACATTTGAAGAATACAAAAATACACGAAGTGCAGACAATATATATATATATATATATAATATGTAGAATAAGAAGGTAATAATAACAGTAATAATTCGGGACAACAATGTCTCAGTGCGAATTTTAGATCGTAACAACTTGTTTAATGAAACTTAGTTTAGTTACCAGAACAAGGCGGTAAGCCGAGTTCTGTAGCAATCAGTCGAGTTTCGTTTGATCATAATCAAACGATTATCAATATTTTATCTACCTCATAGGTTTTTGGCCAAAAATATTGTTAAAAAGTACTGAATCTGAAATTCTACTTTAATTTGTTTCATCCTTGTTTCATTCTTTGTTTTAGAAGAAAACAGTGTGCTAATATTCATAACAGCACTCAGTACGATTCACAACAGCACGCATTCGGTAATATTCGTAACAGCACTCAGTGCGTTAACAAAGCACATAACAGAACCCAAATTAATTTTATTAATTAAAATTTGGAATAATACTACCTTTTTAGTTTAAGTTTTTTTTTTTATTATTAAAACCCAACGTTTCGGCACCATAAACTGATGCCTTCTTCAGGGGAAATAAATACAGAACTTAAACTAAAAAGGTAGTATTAAAGTATTATTCCAAATATTAATATGAGTTCTGAAAGATATTTTAATAATTAAAACTTGTTTAGCCTACTTAATTAAAGGGATCTATGGAAATGTTGCTAGGCAACCCCTATATAAACATTTCCAGCCCAAGAGATGGAAGTGAAATCGGTTATTTCCAATACAAGAGATTATCATTAAAGTTAGGAATGACGTATTTCCCAGCCTCCAAAAGGTTAGGAATCGCTATATTACTATAATGATTGTGGATAATAGTAATTTATGATATGCGTGATGTTATTTAGCTTTTATATTACGAGAGTTTAAAATTCCTCACTAATGTAATAACATTATGTGTATCGTAAGACGGTTTATTTTACCCTTAAATCCAGTAATCTTTTTAAAAAATACATACTCTATACCATGACTATGCGGGTATCCAAGTGTTTGTTTACTATTTAATTATACTTTGGCCAAACAAGTGTTTTGAATTCGTATTTTGACATCGAATGAGTGAAATTATAACTGAAATATTCAAGAAGTCGGCGGACGCCGCAATAAAAAAAATTAATTTTTACAATGGCATTCATCACCTGTAAGGCGTCATAGTTCAAAATTTTGTAAAAAAGTAAAAATCAATGTGTTCTCAGAAAAAACTATTGATTATCAAAACTGACGTCAAACATTTTTTACAAAGACGTACAATTTATATTGCTTTTTTTATATTCTCAAAAAGCCATTTACCTACATGCATACATGCGTATGGTTTATGGCGAGACATTACAAAGTAGTTGTACTGCTGCAACACGATGTTCCAAATAGATGTCAATGATCTTAATATGTTATTTGTAACAGGTGTGATATTTTTTTCCAAACAACACATTTATTTTGACTTTTTTTTTTACAAAATTTTGATTTGTCAGTTTTAAAGACCACTAAATCTCGTAAAAAGCAAGTTAAACACAAAATTATTGGCAGATTTGCTATCTATGGGGTCAGTTCTACCATAGGTTAAGCATTGTATATTTACTTACATAACAGCCTGTATATCGAATACATCGACCTTTAAACTAATAGACGCAACGTACGAGCAAAACACTTGTCCCGCTATAACGGTGCAGACACAGTATCGCTATCCTTCAACAGTACGGAAGTTAAGAAAACGCTGCAAAATAAAAAATTTGATTTGTCCCTAACTTGTTATACCTGGTGCGTAATCGCTAAGAGTATAGATTTAATTTTGTTGTGCATAATTAGATACAATATATATTTTTAATACAATATATTACATATACATATTATACTATAGGGGACAAGTAATAATTAATAAGACCTTACATATGAAATGACACAGCTGGACCGCGTACGTACTGCTGACTGCACGAAATACACCGTTTCCCCATTATTTTGTCGCATACCTCACAACACATACACGTATATATTGACAGAAATAATTGTAAATGTTCTCCAAAAAAGCAAATAATAGACAAACAGTTACGAAACGTCAACTGTAGATTTTGACAACTATTTAGTGATAGAGAGCGATGTATAGAGGTTTACATATGCCTGAAAAAGATGTACAATGAGTACGAACGGACAGAATATATATTTCTATCCTTTTATGTTGGAGCATTATTCTAACAATAAAAGAATAGGAGACACTTGGTCCATTAGTTTAAAGGTCGATTCATAGAATTGACGGAATATTATGTGTTGGCCACTTAAGATTTTTTTTCTATTTTGTAACAGTTGATGATACTAATGTGATGTTTGAAAACTCATTTGACGTTCAACAACATAACTCTAACCTTATTTTTGTAAGAAAACTATCATATGATATTTTCTATTTCTTTCTAACTTTACTAAGTACTGTATTTCTTTTCTTCTTCTTATTACTACTTTTAAATTCAAAATTATATAAAAATAAAAGCCAACAATCGATTACGATCATGATTGTTTATTTAGCGTGATTTGACATTTGATATTTTTTAATATTCATAGCCACCAAATTTAAAAATATAAATTGTACTAGTCTGTTACAGCACTCGAGTTGAGCTATTAACGAACTTTTTTGGGTGCTCTAAAACGCATTCAATTTTAACTTATTATTAATAACAAACTCGTCACGTCACGTAAACATATTGCACCTTAACGGACAATGAACTATACACGTATGCATGTATGTGCAACTTGACGCATATTATCTGTAACTTCTTGCATTTCATCTTTAACGACTTTTGACCTGTGGTGATAAAACGACGATTTTAGTAAACTGATTTTACATCTTTTTCAAAAACAAGTTGCCAGCTATTTAATACTATTATTACTATTTAATATATATTCCACGTTTTTGCAGTTTTGCAGGTAAATTTATTTATATATTAATATATTTAAATACGGTTCTATTAGTTTTACGCGAAATAGAAACAAAATTTGTTTTATAGCATTAATGAAGAAATACTTACATCAACCAAGTTAAAATTTAGAAGTGATATTAAATTCTAAATGTATATTTGATGTTTATGTCGACTATATTAGGTACTAAAAAGCCTATAAAATGTTGGGATTTTTAGTTCATACTACAAGATATTTCAAAAACCCGTACATTATACTACCTACCTATCATTATATTATTCCTTAGTTCGTGCTCAACTTAAATTTTCTTCTGTGTCATGGTTTGCGAAATATATTATATTAATAGAACTGAGAGAATTAAAGATAAGTTATTGAAATATATTATAATGAATATGTGTATATTTAATCTCTAGAAAATCGATGAGTATTAGCAGATTTCATGTCTCTTTATAAATTATTTAATGACTTAATCGATACTCCATCCGTTTTCATCCAGTTCTCATTTCGTGTCTAACTATTCTACAAGATTCTTGACAAGATCTAATAATATGCTCACTGTTCCAATTTTTTTCATTATTTAATCTAATTATGGTAGTTAGCTCTTTACCAGATATTTTTTTAGCAACCGTAACTTTTTTAAAAAAATTGTAACTACATGTTTATAAAATTTATAAAATCTGCTAATTTTAACTATCACATAATTTGTAAATCCATAATTGTAATTTGCTCATTTATCAGATTATTACGGCCTATATGTTGTTCATTTCGTTTACTCGTTTTTGTAAGTGCCACTCCATTATTGGGATTCTTCCTGTTCAGTGGTCAAATCTCTACAATAAAATAAAATAAAATAAAATATAAACGCAGTATTCATTATAAGAAATTTATGTCAGATTGAAGATTTTTCAATATCATGAAAAGACTTAATTAGATGTTAGATATTTAATCATCACCGTATAATAATAATATGGTATGAGAAAAGCATTTCGTCATATTAAAAATATTAAATAATAAGGGCGTAAGATGTGAACGTTGAGAAAATCCAAAGATTATAATATTACGCCACTGGTATCCATACGTAACGACACAATGTACTGTATTAGTTATAAGTAAAAAAATAACCAATGTATGAGAAGTTGCAGATATATGTATCTACACGCTTGTTACCCCAATTCGAAATATTTTTTTCGAGAATTACCTTTGACCTTGAAATTGTGTAGGTCAGTAAATATACAGGGTGTCTTTCAAATAGGGGAACATGGCTTAACCACAGATTCCTGAGGTTAAAATATGACGATATAACTAAACTTGCTTCTACCGGAAAGTGTACCATTTAGCCAGAATTCTGCTTCAAAGTTAATCGAAAAAAAATTAATTTTGCTTATAATAATAATAATAATAATAAAAAAAACGAAACAGGTTATTTTTCTGTTACTAAAAAGTTTATTTTTTAAGCTTTAAAAGACTAGAATGGATTTTTTTACAATTTTCAAAATAAAACTAGTCGTTTTACTAATTTCCGTGTTAAATTTAAATACATAATATGAAATAATTAAACATTTTATTTGTATTGCTCAAACAAAATTAATTTCATTATTACATTGTTTGAGTTCATAGGATATTATATTTGTATTCATTTATTTTTTATTTTTTCAGAAATAGCAACTTTGATGAATTAATAAATCGTAATGATCAAAGAGAAAAACATTTCAATAAAATTTTGTAAAAAATATAATTCACCCTCTAGAATTTTTATGTACAAACAAAAATTCCACTCATCTAATTTTTTCATTTAAATATATTTGTAGTGGTTTTTATATTTTATTACGAACTGAAACCTATATTTTTATTATTTATTTAATATATAAAATGTTTATGCCTCCTATAATATTGGCACGATTTTCATTGATTCTCAGAGGCTGCTATTTATTGGTTCAATGTTTTACATTAATTACGATTATTAAATGTTAAGTAACCTGTAATAAAAATGTAATTTAACCTTTTTTGTACTAATCTAAATTAACCTGAACTAAGTTAACTTTAACTTAACCTAAGCTAAGCTAATTTAATTTTGCGGCATATTCCAGAAAAACTTTGCACTTGCATTTTCACTTTTTATTTAACAAATTTTGTGCCATATTGGTAACTAATTTTGCAAATGCAAAGTGCAATGACGTATAAAAAATGAAAATTGTTCTTTCAACATTTTAAATTTTTGTTCCACTATTATCACCTTGTTATGAACATTTTTGATTTGATGCAAATAATATTTTGACAACAAATTTTTGACATTTGCAAAATTTTGGATCTATAGGGGCACAAAATTCGAAAATGAAAAATGAAATGTGCAAAGTGCAACACTTAGTGGAACATAAGTCGGCTAAGACGAATCTTCGGCCGTGCTGAATAATAGTAATAGCATTTTATTAACGGATAACCTACGTATAAATACTTTAAAATGTATAAAATACTGAAGCAGGTTGTAGAGTTCAGACAATTCTTATAAATAAAAATTTACTGACATCGACGTTAAATGGTCGATAGACGGAGGGTAGACTGTATGAGGTAGCAGGGTGGTAAAGTCTGTGATTCATAAATTATGATTGTCTATTTAAATATTTATTTAATTTTATTCGATCTCCGGCTAAACTTTCAAAACTAACTAGTAACCCTAGTGGTGTCCAAATTTTATTTTGAGTGAAGTTTATACATATAAATTTCAGTAAATAGAACGCAATGAATATAGTATATTACTAACTGGGGTAGAAAGTGTTTCATTCCATTCTCTTGGAAAATGTGGTTAACAATAACTAACTACCCAACTTATTATAAGTCGAAAATCGCCATATTACTAACCGATTGTGAATAAACATGTTTACTTATCAGTTCTATACAATAGGCGTCTATTTTGGACTTTCTGTTAGATTTAATTAAATTGTGCAATGAATAATTTCCTCGCCAATGTTTCAATATAAATTTTTTTGTACCTAAGAAAATAATAGATATTTAATGAAGACATAGCTTCATAAAAAAATGTAAATAAATATTAGCTATTAAAATAGTATATATTAGATGACAGAAAAAGTTCCTTGACTGGATATATTGATGAGGTAATAAAAATTTCTGGATTGCAATCACAAAATTTTAGTTTAAATTCTCGGGTCGACCGGTTTCGAGCTCCACATGAGCCTTCCTCAGGAGATGAGAATTAAGTCGGTCGACCCGAGAATTTAAAATAAAATTTTGTGACTGCAATCCAGAAATTTTTATTACCTCAGTATATATTAGCTCTAGAGATTTTAGCCAGATTATATTCAGACAATAATACTCGTACATGACATGACATGACATGATATATTATGTGATGTGTATACTGGGCAAAGCTTTAAGTTTGAAAATATACCAATAATACATAATCGTATTTCATTATTAGTAACATAACATGATAATAAAGACTCGTAAAGAAATTTTAAATTAAAAACCCTTAATCAATTCAATTCAGAACACACAATAAACAATTTCGATGTCATCAATAAAAACATATATTCCCATTTTTGATTTATCTGATCTGTAAACACCAATAATAATCATAATTATTTATCATGTCCTGCTGACAACAACAAATAAATTCGCGGTTAATCAGCAATTATCGGAAATTTGTTTTTCACACTGTTTTTGTGATTTTTACGCGTTTTATGGCGTAAAATAAACTATAATAAAATATTTATACGTTACATAGTCTTTATGGAATATTTGGTCTAAATTTAAAACTGGCCATGATTTAAATAAACAGTGAATTATTCGAATTTTTATAATCTCCAGAATTAGAGGTTGAACAACAAGCTATAAGCGGCAAACATACAAAAGTATATTAATCGTACAAAATGACTTAAAATTGCTATTTGTGCGTAACGAGAAAAATTTAGTATGAATCACAATTCCAAATATGAAGTACATCCCAATGAACTTGCTACCGTACCGCAGCCTTACGCATCGGTCATAACTGAACAATTCTGCCGTACTTCGTCTTATAAGGAAGGAGTACATGAGACTAAAATCTTGTGTTACAACATCGGTGACCTTTGTTATTCTTCATATTATTCTAATATTAGTTTCATTTTTGATTGTACGTTAACATGCTTCTTGAAGTTAACTAAAATGTACTTCAAAATTTTTATGTGAATATATAGATATTATTGTTGTATTTTAATTTAAACTTTTTATTGGATTTATTTTAGTTTACAGTTGAATTGTATCGTATTTAAATTTAAAGTATTTAGGATTCTTGGATAATGAAAGCTTCTAACCGATGAGTAATTGTTTATTAAATCAAAAAGACGACGTTTCGGTCAAGTCTACAGAACACCTAAGAAAGTTGACAATGTAACTGTACGAGAAGTAATACAATTAGTTTTTTATAAATTAACTTACCAATAGCGAAAATCATTTGTTATTAAATTTTTGAAATATTGAATTTTAAATTTACATACATATTATAAAAAAAAATATTACAATTCAGGCTGAAGAGTCAAATTTGACTGAAATTTAAAATTAAAAATCTGTCCCGTGAAACATAGAATCAGGTGTGACATCTATATATTTTAACAAGAGACTGAATGTCAAAACCACCTTAAACCTTCACTCCAAGAAATCTTTCTATTTCGTTGCACAGAAATTGTTGCCAAGTTAAGGTACCAAATTCTGATTAATCTACACATCGTAAACGATTTAAAAACATAGTAATATCTTGAAAATTCATCTTAAATATTGCTATAAAATTTGTTTGTTAACCAATAAATAGATTGTCAAATAAATAAATTAATATTTATCACGGAGTTACTAATTTCAATGAGGAAACCCTATCGGTAAACATTAAAAAAAAAAAACGTTCGTGCAAAAACGTTATTTGTAACGTCACATTGAAATTTTTTCAAATATGCATATAAATAAACCCATAAACGATAATTAAATTTTATTTGTATAGATATTATAACAAAAAATTGCTATTAATATAAACTGAATTAAATTACTGGAATAAATATGTCTTTTAATAAAGTGCTGAAACAATGTAATATCCTCAGGGGGTAGATTAAATGGAGATTTTTATTTTGCAAGCTTCTGCACATGCCTCATAATTTATTCTAAACTAGAATGAGGGATGAAAGAATGAAGGTGAGACACTTTTCACTAACATTCTTTTTACTTAACGTGATTAATGTCACGGAATATAACGGCCTCCGTATAAAAGAACATAATTATAACTGAAAATGAGTGGGCAGTTTCCTAGTAAGATATTTTGACGAACACAGGAAATTTATTATTCTAGAAAAAGGTGTAATCTGTATAAATGACCTTAGTAACAAAAAATATTTCTAGAGAAATTATGCTCGTCAGCTTAATTGAAGACAATCTTATTAGCGTGCTGTTACGTCTTTTTTATTCCGTAATCACCACAAAAAGTTACAATATCTCAGTTCGCGCTGTACGTGTTCACATGATCCCATTTATTATTGTTAAAGTCACAAAGGCTATATTTCTCTTCACTATTTTACTGTTCTACTTCACCTACCATGGGCATGTGTCTTGTCAATATTAATTATCATTTGCATATACCTGTCAACATTTGTATTTATTAAATACGTAACACGTAACACAACAAATTTACCCGGGCAAGCATTCTATCCATACCATTATATTTTATAATTTATTATATAGTAAATTGTAATTAATATACATACTACTGTAATTTGTAGACATAATATAAATTGTATTACTAACAGTAATCAGTATAAAAGACATTTCAAATACATTTATACATATAACTGTATACACTTAATTAATGTCTATTTTACATAGAGTTATACAAAATACTCTCTATATATTACAATAGTTTCAACCTAGTTTAGGAACTATAAAGGAAATATAACAATGTAAAATCCAACTTAAATTTATTAATTAAAAATGAAAAGCTTCATTTTTTGTATTATACTCGTACATAAAGAAAATGAACAAAACATTTATTTTATGGAGTAAATATTAAAAGTTTCCTAGCAAAAATATTCGTACGACAATTAAAATATAAAATTGCAAATTAATTGCAAATGCAGGAACTAACTTTTATTTGATGCATTTTTATCTAAAATTAATTAGGAAGTTTTACGCAAGAAGAAACTGAATTCCCATTTTGTTTAACACATGCGGCCCGCTTTTTAATTAATACCCATGTACCTATACTTTTTTTATAAAAAAAAATGCATTTTCTGGTTTCTTTCGGCATTTATATTTGAAGCAAAGTGAATTTTGTTTCTTTCTAAAATTTCCCTCATTTTCTCAATCGGGTTTAAGTGCGGTAAAGGTGGATTTATGCAGCCTACTTTTTATTTTACCTTTTCTTTTTCTTTTACTTTACAAAAGTTAAACGTGTGTTAATAAATGTACTACTTTGTGTCCACACATTTAATTTTACTTTAAGAAATAAAGTTGACCATCTTTCAACTTAAGACCGTTAAAGTAAAAGAATTTCAAAACTGCGCATGTGCACTACTTCACGTGACAAACGTCAGCGTGTGCTGTATTTATTTGTTTCTGTGTAGGTAAGATTGCAAAAATTAGAAAATGGGTAAAGCTACAAGTAAAATAGCAGATGCACAAATTATTACGTTTTTTACAGGTTATAATTATCTCTTTACATTTATGACAATTGATATGCCAAAAAAATCACATCTGCGCATGTGTACCGAAGGCTTTAAAGTAGCTGTATAAAGTACCAAACTTAAAGTAAAAGTAAAAGCGAAAAAGAAAAGAAAAAGTAAAATAAAATTTAAGCTGCATAAATCCACCTTAACTGTGTGGCCCGATTGAACTTATTTTTGCTAATATACAATTACCATTGATTTGCAAAACGTGAATTATTCTTGACGCACACACACACAAAGACACACACACACACACACACACACACACACACACACACACACACACACACGGACATCATCGTAAAAATGTTTTAATCGGATTATAGGGACCTTAAAACGTGCTTATCCACTAAAATCTGGATATGCGAATTTTAGCATGATTCCAATGCCTCTCTTAGCGAGAGGTAATTGAAAATTTGTCTAATTATAAATAGTTATTTTTTATTAGGCCATATGTCTAATAATTTAGTATAATTTACAAATCACACTTTAGCATTTTAACTAATCCGAAATAGATAATAACTATTTTGTAAAAAATCGTTAATTTAAATATGCAAATGGTTACTTTACTTATTTTATTTAATTTTACTATATTTTGGCTTCATTATTTGTGTCCTATAATATTAATAATTTATCTAATGAATTAGGTAAATGAACTAGAAAATTTAAATACATATTTAGTTCATTTCTTTGTTGAATACTTATTACGATATAAATGTAGTAATTGGAACTAATTATGTATTTAATTTTATTATAATTTGTTTCTACAAATACAAAATATTTAACTAAATCAACTTGGATAATTTAATAAAACATATTTAACTACAATTTAGATAGTTTTTTTTTGTGTAGACGCATTCAACAACATTTTGAACAATTGTTTGAGTTTGAGCGAAGAAGAACTGTACGTTTACGCGAGACCGATATAGGGCACTTGCACCTACGTCACAACATGGCGGATGAACATCTAATTCTGGACAACCCAGTTTCAATTTAACATTGGATTTTATGCAGCGAATGTGTTGTCTGTGCAAGAAATTCACTTTTTGTAAATTTATACATGCTATTTTAATATGTAACTGGCCATAATTAAAGATAAGTGTATGTATTATTTACTAGTAAAACAAAGCAGTCATATTTATAAATATAATTTGAAAACTATTAAGTTAAAATAAGTAGCTTGTAGCATCAGGTTGCATTACAAACATTTTAGTATGTATAAGTTTTTCTTGTGTGTATTTTTAAGTAAAAACATAAATATTGAAATTAATATAAATTGAACTATTAGATTTTCTTAATTTAGACAGAAAATTAAATTTATCTTCGGGTTCATTTTTCTTAGTATCATAATATGTATTTTTATTGGTATTTTTATTACTGATGAGCTTATTGAGTTTATAATTTTTTTAAATCCAAAATACGTTAAATCGATAAATTTAAGTAGATAAATAATGTGGATCCTTATACTTTAATATATTTTTCGACAAAGATTTTAAATGCCTTCCAAAAATCAATATGAAATCAATAATTAATTATCTAATTTTTAAACCTTCGTGAGAAACACAGGCGCAAATATATGAATATTTTTTTTCTGTCTATTTACAAAAAAAATCTTCATTCAAATTTTGTAATTTAAAAAATAATTTTTCATGTTTTTTATACATATTATTAAAGAAAATTAGATATATTTAAATATTCTTACAAGATGTTCCTTTTCAATTATATTTAAATTATTTTCTATGCAATAAAAGTAAACACAAATAACTACGATTAGGTTAGTTTGAATTTAATAACCTTGAACACACTAAATAATAATAATAATAATAATAATAATAATAATAATAATAATAATAATAATATCCTCAAATATGTTTTACGCAAAACACTGCTTATACACTCATCTTTACAAACTCGAACCATTTTTTCCTTAAGGAAAACAATGCTGTAAAACAACAATAAAAGCTTACGGGACGATTATCTTCCACCAAACAGAGTATAGAGGCAATGACAAAGACGACATCAAACTGCAAGAAGGGAATCGAGATGGATACAGATTACTTCAGGGCGCGAAAATCGCCATTTATTCCGCAGTGCTCTACAGAGTCAACGTCAAGTGCTCTTATTTTGTAATGGAGACAAGTATCACGAGTAGCAATGTAGACCGATTAATTAATTTCGGACTACGGGCATACCGTCCACTTTTACGCCTTCTGCTGACTAGAGTGATGCCGCGAACGAAGACTGTAGTTAATGGAATGGCATTCAATTGTGTCTTCTGACGAATGCAGATTTAATATTCCACCACGATGGCCGTACTTTTATTAGACGGAATTCTAACGAACGTTATCAGGAGCACAATATTTGTGTATGTCATACCGCCCCTACCAGAGGGATCATAGTTTGGGGTACTATAAATTACAATAGTAGGTCTCGTCTACTTTTTCTTCGTGGAACTATGAATCGATTTCGATAAATCAATGAAGTGCTAGATACAGAAGGGCGCCCTTTTTAAAATCGTTTACCTGGGACCGTGTTTTAACACAACACCCTCGCTCAAATTTCTGTTGAAATACAGGCTTCAGGTAATCACCGCAATATTGCATTTCCATAGCCGAAGCGTTCCCCAGATTTGTCACCTATTGAACATGTATGGGATTTGATATGTAGACAATTGCAACGAAATCTCCAAAATATTGTTATTGAAGAGGAGATATGACATAACTGAATGTGAGATGGATGAATAATAAATGTACCACAACATGTGATCGAAACATTTGGTTCGATGCCCCGCAAAGTAGCAACTGTTATAAATGCGCGCGGCGGTCACTTTCGATTTCAAAAAATGTATTATTGGTCGATAAAAATGTCTCCTTTTTACCTTCCGTCACCATTATGTAAGGAAGGTATTGTCTTCGGAGGGGAGTTTTTAATGAATAAGCACATTTTATGGTCCGTAGAGTACGATTTTACTACTTTTACGATGGTGTCTGTATGTCTGTTCGTGTGTGTGGCTCTGTGTGTGTGTGTGTGTGTATTTATGTCTGTGTGTAACAAATTTTTCTCCGACGATAATTCCAATACCACAATTCTAAAAATTATGTCTTTCGTATTCCTCTTCTTTACATCCATATGAAGAGCTGATAAGATTTTGGTTATAATATGGTGAACCGGAAGTTCTCTTATTTGAAATTTTTAACAGTTTTTCTTGAAAACACGCCCTTAAATATGATTTTTGAAATTTTATCTGATTATCAATATGAAAGAATATTTTATTGTCTATACGATTTGACTATACATTTTCCTTCATATTCAATAGATATAGAGTTAAAAAATTATAAAGAGATTAACTTTCATAAATTAGCCAGCTTTGCTATAATCATGGAAACAGCTGATATATTCAAATAATTCCAAATGACAAATGTCAGTGTCAAGTGCAATTTATACAGTGTATATTCGTTATAATTTTATTGGATTTATAGAAACTTTTCCAAGAAACGGTATGGAATTAGTAGAAAATAGTATATGTTCGTGTTACAATTTTACTGGATATATAGAATCTTTTACAAGGAAATTTTGGTACGGGATGTGTATAAAATACATAAAATTGACGGAATTTATTGTGCTGGCCACATCGTAGTTTTTAATTGGTTATAGAGAGTAAATTTTGTTTAATTATATGTGTTACATTTTTATGCTTAATAGAAAAAATTGTAGAATTTTCTATTATATATTAAAAATATACGACGAAGAAGTTTCACTTTCCAATTTTGAAATCCAAATCTCAAGATCTGAGAAAAAAATCAAACATCCCTTTTGTAATCTTGATTCCGCGTAAAGAGCACTCAAGTTGGCTACACCACATCGGACAAAATGTATCCTGGGAGAGGTCGTTTCGGTGGTTGCGTCCACAATTCTTCGGCTGTGAATCCCGCGAATTACCTTGAATCCTAGCCTGCTGCTGCTACACACTTCGCGAAGAGCCGAGCGAATCGGAAAACGTTATTATCTTGGCTTGGTCGCGTTGCACGACGGCGCGACAGACCTCATCTCCACTGTACTTTATACACAATATATCCCACGCTACGCCGCAACGCTGTTAAGGGAGCTGAGGGATAATACTGCGCTGAAGAGCGATTACGGCGGGATGAAGCGTTGCTTTAAATCTAAACACAAAAATTCGATCCAGCTGTAAGCTGGTGATAGGTTCTCGAATGTTTGAGCAGTGCTTCCCATATTTTTTTATCATTCCGTTTTTAATAATTGTTGTTTGTTGAATTCTCCGCCTTCCTGCTAATTTATTTCCCGTTGAATTTTTACTTATTTTAAGATAAATTTGCAACACTGACAAATTTTGAGAATTTTATCTTGGAGTAACGAATACACAGGCCTATTCTGTACTAACAGCCGTATTCACCATTTGGCGAAATAACAGTTTGTTTTCTATGTTACTGTTAGATTTTAAGTAACTGTTAATACATAATCGTATTCTCCAACTTAGATACCACTTTTTAACAGAGATTTAGTTAACCGACTGTTACCATGAATGTTGGTATTCTTGCTATGAATCCTAACCTCAATTTTATAAAAAAAAAAAAACGAATAATTTTTATAATTCCTAACCAAAATTTTGATGTATTTATAGTTTGCTATGGGTTGTTGTTTTTGACTAGTTGAATGAAAAGTGTCAAATAAAAAAGTGCAGATATTATAAAATTTATTGCCGAAATGGGTTCCAAGCGATGATCTAACAGCCCTGCCAAATGTAATACCGTATCTTTATTCATTCGAAATCGTTTACGGAAATCAATATTCTGATGAAGATGAACTTTCTTCAAGTATGACTTGGAAAAGTTCGTCTTTCCATACTTTTTGACAATATAATTTTATCTAATAATATAAATAAAATTGTTATAAAATTACTGTTACAATTTTTTTCAGCTTACCTACCTTCTTTAGTAATTTACGTAACAAGACCCTTTACTGGGTGAGCAAGCATATTCCAGAGCGAGCCGTAGGCGAGCTTTGGAAGCTTGTGAGCCCAGTATAGACACTTTCAGGTCATGTTGGGTACAATAATTTTTTTGCGATCCTGAAAAAGAATAAAAAAGTATTATTTTATTTTTTACTGCGAGCAAATAAGAAATAAATAAACAACTGATCTCCGTGGCAACATTTAGCTTTACCGGTCCCGGGATCATCCCTTATAGACAACTTTCCGAGCTAGCTCAGCAAAGAAGGACTTTCCGGTCTAAATAGTGATCAGAAAGAGCTCATTTTCTGGGCGATCGCGAAAAAAATTATTTTCACTAATCAACTGACACTGTATATACAATAATGACATACACAAACAGACTGTTAAATAAAGGTAACCATCCAAATTCGGGCAGTTAATTTGTCAGTACCTTTAACAGGCTGTTGGTCGTTATTTCTTTTGGTGAATACAATACACTGGTTTAACAGACCGTTAATTCAATAACAGTCTGTTACATTTTTAACTAGCATTGGTGAATACGGCTGTAAAGTGGTTAATTTTTAACAGCTGGTTAAAATTATTATCAAATATACATTGATTTGAAAACTAAAAATTCAAATTTCTGTTCTAATCAACATACTTGATGAGATATTTATTTTAACCAGTTTTTAAAAATAAAGCACTGTGTTACAGAATTCTCCGACAGTGCGTTGTTTGTTTTATATGTCTGGCTTCTAAAATATTTGTAATTTTGCTGATTAAAGGTGACTAGCGAGCATTTGACTAGCATTGTTTTTTTCTGTTATTCGTTTATGGATTATTTTAAAGAAAAATATTTCAAATTAAAAAAATGTCTACAATTATTTTTTCTATAACTGTTTTTTTTGTGTTAATAAATTATTCACCAGACCAACACATACTCGTACACAGCGTTATAGGTACATGATATTTATGAATAGTATAATTAATTTGTTTATTCATTGTCGCTGTTGGCGGATTCGTCTTCTGTTGACATTAGTAGGTTTTGTGGTAGCCTTTTCCTTAATCTTGTGTAATTGCATCTTTTGTCTAATTTAAAATATTCTACAGCTGCACTTGAGCATAAAAATTTCAAACGGTTCGTTATAATTTTATTCAATGAAAACAGTCGACATTGAAAGAAAAATCGAAATTTTATTTGTCAAGTTTAAAGGCTGGTTTATGTAAGCTGTAAACTTATGCATTTACCTTAGCATTAGCATTATGACTTTGCATTACGCTGTCCGGTTCATGTACTTCTTAGGGCAAACCAATAAGAGCTGGCCGGTAATGTCACTTTCTGTACAATCGACACGTCTGTTTTATCATAAATATATCTATATTGTTCATTTAACTGTATTAGTTGGACTTCTTTTCAATGACACTCATTTCTAGTCAAGACAATGTGACAGAAATATTCAAAAATAACAAAATGATGGACAGATGTCAACTGACTATTAAATATCTCCAGAATCAAGCTGTCGTCCACGAACATATACTCTTCTGATTGGTTGGCATTAGCATTATGACTTGAAAATTAGAAATTTTCATATTCTAGGGTAACGGCATAATGCTAAGGTTAAGGTTACAGCTACATGTACCGCAACACGCATTTGTCTATACTTGAATTATTAATGCAAAGTCATAATGCTAATGCTAAGGTAAATGCATAAGTTTAAAGCTTACATAAACCAGCCTTAATTCTATTTGTCAAAAATTATAACGAACCGTTTTGAAACTTTAAGAGTGTTTATGAATATGGGCATAAGTCCCATTTCTCTATGTAATTTTGAATTTTTAAAAATATAACTGTTGTATGAAGTATTTTCCTCTAAAATAGTCTAAAACGGTCTAATATTTACCATCCGTCACCTTTAGGCTAGGTACGTATTGTCTTTGGTCAAAAAATTTGATGGTGAATTTTTAATGAATAAGTACGTTTTAGGGTCCTTAGAATACGATTTTACTAGTTTTACTATTATGCCTGTATGTGTGTGTGTGTGTGTGTGTGTGTGTGTGTGTGTGTGTGTGTGTGTGTGTGTGACAAATTTTTTTCCGACGATAACTCCAAAACTACAATTCTAAAAATTACGATTTTTTCGTATTTCTGTTCTTTACAAGAGCTGATTAGATTTTGGTTATAATTGGTCAACCGGAAGTACTCTTATTTGCAGTTCTTAACGGCTTTTCTGGGAAAAACGCAGTTAAATAAATAATTTTTCATCATTTTATGTGATTATCAATATGAAAGAATATCTTATTTTCTATACGGTTTGATTATACATTTTCCTTCATATTCAATAGATACAGAGTTATACAGTATGTCCACGGATCGAGTTCCAAAGAGGAAAAACTTTTTTATTTTACAAAAAAATGTATTCTTGATAAAAGTTTTTGGATGTCCCGAAACTGCCAATTCAGTTTTTACATTCTCATATTTTCTTTTAGTTTCAGATAAAAATCGAAAATTGTTCGTTTTACTTGAAAATTATTCTAAGTCCCAAAAAATAAGTTTGCGTTGTAATGGTAATTGTTAACACAACCTCTATTTGAGATATAAATATCCGGATACTTTTGATTAAATTCTTCGACAACTCGACTGATCGTTTCATTACCTTTGCCATAGCATTGAATTAGGTAAATTCGTTCGTCTTTTGACAACATTTTCAACGATTATGGTTGATTTTTATAACTGACAGTTAATGAAAATAAATAAATAACTGCAATTACCATGACAACGCAAACTTATTTTTTGGGAATTAGAATAATTTTCAACTCAAACGACCAATTTTCTATTTTTTTCTGAAACCAAAAGAAAATTTGAAAATGTTAAAACTGAATTGGCCGTTTCGAGACATCCAAAAACTTTTATCAAGAATACATTTTTTTTGTAAAATAAAAAAGTTTTTCCTCTTTGGAACTCGATCCGTGGACATACGGTAGAGAGTTTAAGAGAGATTAACTTTCAAAAATCAGTCAGCTTTGCTAACATTATGGAAACAACAGATATATTCAAAAAAATTTAATCGTCAGTGTCAAGTGCAAAAGTGGAAAGTATAGGATCAGAAAGTGATATAAGTGACAGTGTACCTCGCAAGTGACTTGCAGTTGCAGCCTCGCCTCAAGATTGGAACTTTCAATTCTTGGAGTACGAAGAAGACCAAAGAGAAGGTGGAAGGACTGTGTAGCAGAAGATTTGAGAGAGGAAGAACTATGCGAAGAAGATGCGTTGGACAGGAATGAGTCGAAGAGCAGAGTAAGAAACAGCGACCCCTAATAAAATAGAGAAAAGCTGAAGAAGGAGGAAGTGTCAAGTGCAATTTACATAATGTACTTTCATGTTATAATTTTACTGGATTTATAGAATCTTTTCAAAGGAATTTTCGGTATGGAATATGTAAAAATGGTGTGCTCATGTTACAATTTTACAGGATATATAGAATCTTTTTCAAGGAACTTTTGGTATGGGATTTGTACAAAGTACATCGAATTGCAGGAGGGTTTTGTGCTGGCCACAACAGATTCTTCTTATAGTTTCTACTACTGTCTCGACGTTATTAGTATTAGAAAATCTTATTTATGTCCGCGTTTAATAAAGATGTAACGCCGGTATAGTGGCTCAAAATGCGGTAAGAGCTTCTTTACAAATTTATAAGTTAATTTAAATAGTGCAAATGTAAATACCTAGTTTTAATAATCATATAATTAATTAAAATAAAAGTTTAAGTGTCCATTACAAAATTCTTTTAATTTACCTGTCTTCATTCTCATCTATATTTCTAAATCATACATCAGAATCCGGTCAATTTGGGCGACTTCTACGGGAATAGCTTCTTGCAGTTCTTGCAAGGTACGGCGGGGTTTGTGTTCGTATGTACGTATCCTGAGGTGACCTCACAGGAAAAATCCCATATGGACAAATCAGGAGATCGAGGAGGCCTATAAATGTCACCAGACCGGGAAATGAGGCAATCGGGAAAGAGAGGGCGAATAACATCCATTGATTCTCTGGCTGTGTGGGCTGTCGCCCTAACCTGCTGGAACCACATACGTCGGATAGGAACACGGTTTCTTCGAAATTTAGACAAAAAGAAGTTGTGTATCATCCCGATAAAGCGCTCCGAGTTCCCGGTAACAGCAGTACCATTGTCGTCATGCATTAATGATAACGGACACCACATGCCAGATATTGTTTTCCAAATCTGTCAATAATTTTTTTCGTAAGCAAAAAGTAAAATTTTGTGACGTTTTAAAAAATGGTCGTCCTTTCTACCCAACTCTGTATATTGAATTTTTGAAATGTTTTTTATACTATAATAGTAAACAGCTAGCAGATCGTAAAAGTAAGTGTATAGGCAAGTCCTGCATTTTACAATTTTAAGAGAAATATTAAACGATCCGTGGAAGCGAATGAATGATGGCGTTTCAAAATGAATGGATTCTTTACAGGTCGCCGTTCATTCAGGGCCGCAGCCTCTAGATTCTCTAGAGTCTAGACTCTATCTAGACCTAGACCATACAGACGTATAGATGGATTAAGTTGATCATGTAACGCAATGTCAAACATTGTAAGATCCCGGTTTGCTGCGGTATGTGCGCCGGAAGTTGTGGTTGACGAGGAAAATAGTGCAACGTGGCCACGAGCTCCTTTTGCGGACATCTTTGTTTCCAGTTCTCTTCCCGCAATAACCTTTTTTGTGGTTCGCCTAAATCTGAAGCATTACGTATTTTCACCATAATACAAAATAATATATATATAATTAAAGTTTCCGTTTGTAATAATTGTAAATACATTGGCAGAATACGCAATAGAGAAAATTAAATTCAACAAGCGATTTTAGATGATTGAATAATCAGTAAGAATAATACTACCTTTCTGTATATTTAACTAAAAGGTAGTATTATTCTAATTGTTAATATGAATTCTGAAAGATATTTTAATAATTTAAATATTCAGTTTTAAACTAATATTATATATTTTGTATAACCTTATCACACATTATTAGGTCAAAAATGCACAAATATAATTTTGTTCTCGTTAAGACAACGGTGCTATGTGCGTTAGGAGACTGGTTGTAATTTGGACAAACCATACTCTATTTCGAATGACATCAAACTTAAAATTATTACTTTTAATTTTCAAACAGGTAGCCCGAAAGTTACCCCTATGGTGTTGTCTGTACGACTGCATTGAGAACCAGTGAGATGGAACACGCCGTCAACGGTACTTATGTGTAATTAATTAGTCATTATCGAAATCTGCGAATAAAAAAGCAGATTGTGCCAATCTGCGAGACACCCAGAAATGGGATTTAGTACAGTGATAAAACGTGTTGATTTATTTATATAAGTGTTATAATTATTGAAATGGGTTTTACCATGACCCTATAGTACTAGGCAAACGATATCTGTAAAATTTCATGGTAAAGGTTTTACTTCGATGGTATAATGGGTAATTCTGCAATGTATTGTTTGTATCTTTTTCCATTTATAAATATGTACTTTTCTATAAAAATGATTATTTGTAATGACATAACCTTTGCTTCATAAAAACAAAATGACTTCACATTTTATAAGAAAAAATAACATAATTTAGCCTTGCATGTGTATATTTACCATGTAAATCCGATTCAGGCATTAACTATAATTGTAATAACTTCATTTTAATATGGAAATGGCGTGGTTTTGAGGAATTTAATGTTCCTGTAGCGCATATATCATTATTATACAGAAAAGCTGGATTCATTGTCACTAATGCAATTGTACTTCATAGAATTGTAATGTATCGAATGAAATGAAAAATTTGGTTTGTGGTTTCTCTCATTTGTTTAGTGACTTAATTTCTTTACAGCTTTTAGTGAACCACTTTCTGCAATATCACTTATACGTTTTTCAATAAAACGTTAGTATCTGTAGTACGGAAATTTCCGTTTATCTCCAGTATTGTATTGGCAACCATTACCTTTCAAATCAGATAATTTGACGTTTAAAATTTAAATTGTGGGTCTAGAATAAAAGGGTGTGCCTGTAAGAAAGTAAAATAACAAGAAATTTTAACTCGTTATTATTATCGAATTAACACCTTTTAATTAGAATAATGAATTGATTGAATTATACAGGGAATATTATGACTGGTGTAAAAAAATAATAGAGTATCCCTGAGATAATTTTAAGTAAAAATGTTATGTGAAGGTATGTCCGGAAACTTTTCATTAGAGAGTTACAGTTGTTTAAAATTGCACCTCATTAGGCACATTTTTATTAATAACTCTGGTACTAGATGAACTAAAATTTTGCAACTTCATATAAGGATACTACTCAACCAGAGGTGTCTCATATGCGGAAGCTATGAACGTTTTTCATCGTTTTTAACAATTTTTTATTTTTACATAAAAAATATTACATACAATGCAAAATTACACAAAAAGGTGAGATATTTTAATTTTAAGAAAAAATTAAGTATATCCATAAAAAATAGGTATAATTAAGAAACAATAAAATTCAGATACCTAAATTAATTCTTGAATAACAACTTTGATATTCTGTGGACGTACGAGATAAACATTACCGTTACAGTATCGATTAAATAAGCACCATATCTGATTATTCCATTTTTTTTAATTCACAATGGTATATTTAGTTACCGGAAAAATATTAGATAAATAGGCAGTTAGAACTATGTACTTCAATTTAAACATATCTTTCATGAGATGAAAGTTTTATCTGCGCTTATTAAAAAAAAACTCAAAATTTAAGCGCTACACAATAAGAATAAAAAAAATGAAAAGCAACTGTCATTTAAATAACCCACAAGTACCAAAAATTATAAATTTCTCCATTGCAAAAAAATATGTAGTTTTAAGTATGAACATCACGCAAATAGTACAAAATAAATTAATATAAATGTATTAATTATTAGTGACGTAGTAAAACATCATTGCTTCTATGCAATTAAACACAAAGATTACAGAAATGTGTAACAGAAAAATAAAATTTGAGTAGAGATTAGGATTAATCTTAGATTAGAAATCACCAACATCATGGCTTCCTTTTGATTTCAATACTCTGATATCTTCTTTTGTGTAAGTCTTTCAATATTCATTCAAATTTTAATATCATAAATTAATGATTACCATTTGGATTCATTATGAGGTATTGTAGAAAGGTGAAATATAAATCGAATCTACATATTCTGGATAGTACCATTATTCGTACAACATTCATCTGAATAATGGTTAGAATAATATTTAAAAAGATCTTGACAGGAATATAAATGATCCTTGGCAAAATCCCAAACCAAAAATGCACACTTTTTCAACTGGCAATATTATATAGAACTGAAATTGCTAAACTGTACATTTGTTATACTAATTTTAAAATTGTTTAAATATCAAATATTATTGTCATGAATATACAAATTTTTAATAATATAAATATTCATTTTCATTAAAATTGTCAATTAAATACTCACGAGATTAATAATTTATTGGTAATAATGTGAAATTTTCATTTGAATTGAATATTTAATTGTTTACTAGTAAATAATATTTATTAATTTTATCATTAATTTTAATATATACATCATGACATGAGATATAAATACTAGTGCTGTCAAATATAGTCACTTATTGGTTATCCGGCTATCTGATAAACCGGTTACCGTGGTTTCCAAGAAATAGAAACTGGTTAAACCCGTTTAGCGTAATCAGCAACTTCGATAATCGGTTAGATGCGTAATACGATTAATTGGGTAAGATGCAAGTATATAAGTATATAAATGTTCTTCCGTGGTGTAACCAGTGATGGCAAAATCATCTAAAAGTACATAGAGGACTATGCCACTCAACAATAGATCCATAAATGCTTGAAATATTACTGGTGCTGTGGAGATGCCATATGGTAACCTCCGATAACGAGAATATCCCATGTGTAGCTATTACTACATATTTACATGACTCTTCCGCCAATTCTAACTGTAAGTATATATATATATATATATATATATATATATATAGATTGGAAACCTGAATTTTCAGTAAAGTTGCAGTAGAGTGTTGTACGTGAATACTAGATCGAACCAATAACAACAGCTGAGAGTAGCGTATAGCATAAACAATTAGAGTTAAAAGAAAGTGTAGTATTCTACCTATTAAAATTAAATTGAATTATTTACTAACTACCCGGTGCACTACTACGCAGTAAAAGAGTACTAAAGGAGAAAAGAAACCTCTACAGGATATGATTCGGATATAGCCAGAAGGAGAAAGAAAATTAAGGAAAATCAGGACATCTTTAACAGAAGTAAAAGAACATTAAAATCTCTTACAAAACCAGTCGGATATCAATCATTAGAAATTAACAAGATGAAGAAACTACTCATAGATAAGACTAAAGAGCTCAAGTTAGAAATACAAAGCATTAAAAATGAACTAAAAGACGAAACACCAAAGAACAATATAAGCATCCAGAAAATTTTAGCAGATAGGTAATCAAGATAAACAGAAAAAGTGGAAAAAAAATGAACAAAAAAATGGAACTACAGTTGGACCTCTATAACTCGAACCTCCATAATTCGAAACTCTATTTAAGTCGAAGTGTACTTGTGTTCCCGGCACATTTTATATATTTACAATGTATTTTGACCTTGTCAACTCGATATTTGTAATTCGAATTTTCAGGCACAATATATATATTGGCATTATTATGAAAAGATACTGTCGAAGGAATTATCGCTACTATTGCTAAACAAAATGAGCTTCAAGACAAATCGGATGAAAGTGACACCGATGGAGAATTGCCCAGGGAAAACCTCATAAGTAAATAATAAAAGCATTTGAAAAATTCAACTTTATTTTTAATGTGAATGAAAATACAAGAGATGATATATTTAGTTTGCTCAATAAAATAAGAAAATTTTATGAGATAAGCATGCCAAAGAAACCAAACATCAATAATTAATAATTGATTATATTAAAAAATAACTTTTTTGTTCAAAAACCCATTTTTTTGTTTTAAAGAATGTTTAAATAGTTTTAGAATTATGTATTTTTGAATAAATAAAACTTGTTTGCGATAAACATGCTTTTTCTCTAACTTGAAGGAATTTCGCAGTCCCTTGAGTTTCGAGTTTAGAGGTTCGACAGTACTTGAAAGGAAATTAGAAATTCAATAAAAATCTTCTGTAAAAAACTGCTATACGTTTGAAAAATAATGCAAAAGCAGGTGCATATAATGCTCGTAGACTACCATTTGCTAGGATGAAATCAGTAGAACATGAACTACCCAGAGTGATCAAAGAAGGTGTCATCGAAAAGGTCGATCCAGTTGAAACGTCAATAGAATGGATTAATCCGATAGTAGCAATTGAGAGAGAGATAACGGACAAATTCGAATTTGTGGAGATTTCACAGTGACTATAAATTCCCATTTGGTAATAGATCGTTATTTACTTCCTACATTTGAAGAATTAACTAATAAATTATCAGGAGGTAAGAAATTTACAGTTCTTGATTTCAGAGATGCTTACTTACAGTTAGAATTGGCGGAAGAGTCATGTAAATATGTAGTAATAGCTACACATGGGATATTCTCGTTATCGGAGGTTACCATATGGCATCTCCACAGCACCAGTAATATTTCAAGCATTTATGGATCTATTGTTGAGTGGCATAGTCCTCTATGTACTTTTAGATGATTTTGCCATCACTGGTTACACCACGGAAGAACATTTACAGCGTCTTTCTGAAGTCTTTGCAGAATTAAAACTGTTGGTTGTCGATTAAAACTAAAGAAAGCCTTTGGATGCAGAAAATAATTAAATATTTAGTACATCAAATAGATGAACATGGAATGCATCCTGTAGAAGAAAAAGTGGAAGCAATCAAAAAACGCACGAAGACCAGAAAATGTTCCTGAATTACGTACGTAGATTGGTTTAGTTAATTATCATGAAAGATTTATTTCACATCTTCATAGCATGGCAGCACTTGTACATAGTTTAAAAAGTAGCAAATCTCCTTGGTATTGGCTCAGTAAAGGAGAGGAAGCAATGCAGAAAATTTTAAAAATCTGATATGGTCAACACAATACCTCCCGCTTTTTATTTTTTATTAATTTAAATACATACCTACATATTTACTAATCCTGCAAACTATATTAAGGCCCTTTGCATATTGCTTTACATGATCCATTTCGTTAATGTGTAGCTGTATACTAATATGTGTCACTTCGATAACACGTGCTTATTCACAGCTGTTTGATTTTTAATGCTGCAAACATATCAAATTTATATCGGATCAACCTGTATATCTAATATGTATTAATGATTATTTTTACTAACCTTAATTTCATTAGACTCAATACAATCTTCTTAACACAGTTTCATTATTAATTTTAATGTAATTGCTAATTTGTTTTTCAAAATGAATGCTTAGGTCATTTGATAATGAGGAAAATTTGATTTTGGTCAAGTTTAGCGTTTCTTGAGTATGTAAATATGGATTTAGAATGAAAATGTAATAACCAAGAAAAGCATAAAATAAATTGTTAATAAATGAAAACACTATTAACAAAAATATTAGTTGGGAAATAATTTTAAAATGATATCTAAAATATTAATGTTAAATAAATATAAAAATACAATAAACCTTATATTAGTAAAAAAGGAAAAAATAAGAGAATTTTTAGGATAATCAAATAGTTGTTGCAGATAAAAAAAAATAAGAGTTTGTTTTCTTTCGGAAATTAAGTAAGAAAAAACTTTGTAATGCCTTATAGCTGAAAGTTTAGAACTTATATGAAAGCGAAGTCAAGGCCAGTTTATCTTCCATATCTAGTTTTTTTTTTTTAATACCTCAATGAATAACAAATATCTTGAAAAATAATGTGAAGGAAGATTGGGAGATATTTATGAGAAGTATAAGAAAGCTATACTCGCACAGTATTTACTGGTCGAGGATCTGTTTTATCTCTTTAGGTGCATATAAGATTTTTTCACTCCTGATGATTTATGTTTTACGTGTACATGGTGGAACAAATTCGAGTTCCTTATATGAAAAACTTTCTTATTATGTACGCTACAGTAAATTGATGTAGGTCTTAATGGGCCAACTTTTTGAAACAATTTTAATAGGCACCACAAGAATTTTTTATCGTCTATTGTATTTAAGCTACAGGCATAAACGTGTTTTAGCTTATTTTGAAAATACCTCATATCTCGCTTATTATGAGAGATACAGAAAAATTGTTTAAATAATTTTTATACTGTTTTTTACGTAGAATAATGTGATTTTTTTAAAACTTAATAATTTTTCGATATAACAAAAATAATATTTTTTAAACAGGAACATATGTTGAAAATATTCTCATATTTTTAACTATTTTGTAAGCTGCTTTTAATTTGATATCTATTAATTAAATTCTCAAATTTCTTTTCAATCAATTATTTTCGGATTAGTTAATTAATAAAAATAATAAAAAATAAGGAAAAAGATGAGACTAGTTCCAACATAAGTTCTTATTTAAAAAATATTATGTTTGTGTTATATCTCGAGAAATATTATGTTTTAAAAAATTTAATTAAATCAGGTTATTCTACGTAAAAAACAGTATAAAAATTATTTAAGCGTTTTTTCCTTATCTTTTAAAATAAACGAGCCTGTAGCTAAAAAAACAAAGACCTATATCACAGACAAACCTGTTTGTCTGTGCCTATATCAATTTTCTGTAGCGTGCTTAATAAGAAAGTGTTTCATATAAGGAACTCGAATTTATCCCACCCTGTACGCTTGTCATGTTATAAAATTTAAATTCATATTAAGTTTGACAATCGGGGACCCCATTCGCGCGGGGGCGTAAAGTAAGCTTCATAAGCTTCAATACAGATTCACCACTAGGTTAACCAGCTAACTGCGGTTTGCTGGTTTAACAGCGAAAATAATACCTTCGGGAGAACCGGATAATCACGGGAAACCGGCTATTCATCACACCCATATAACTACTTGCATCTTACCCAATTAATCGTATTACGCATCTAACCGATTATCGAAGTTGCTGATTACGCTAAACGGGTTTAACCAGTTTCTATTTCTTGGAAACCACGGTAACCGGTTTATCAGATAGCCGGATAACCAATAAGTGACTATATTTGACAGCACTAGTATTTATATCTCATGTCATGATGTATATATTAAAATTAATGATAAAATTAATAAATATTATTTACTAGTAAACAATTAAATATTCAATTCAAATGAAAATTTCACATTATTACCAATAAATTATTAATCTCGTGAGTATTTAATTGACAATTTTAATGAAAATGAATATTTATATTATTAAAAATTTGTATATTCATGACAATAATATTTGATATTTAAACAATTTTAAAATTAGTATAACAAATGTACAGTTTAGCAATTTCAGTTCTATATAATATTGCCAGTTGAAAAAGTGTGCATTTTTGGTTTGGGATTTTGCCAAGGATCATTTATATTCCTGTCAAGATCTTTTTAAATATTATTCTAACCATTATTCAGATGAATGTTGTACGAATAATGGTACTATCCAGAATATGTAGATTCGATTTATATTTCACCTTTCTACAATACCTCATAATGAATCCAAATGGTAATCATTAATTTATGATATTAATCTAAGTATACTGGCACGTTTCAACGGATCGCATTCTGTTTGGTGGAAACTGCCGGGCGTCATCCTCGTTGCCGGCATCGTCGGTACGTCAAATTAGGATTCAATTCTATTTTTCCCGTCATAGTCGTCCGGTAGGAATGGCTAACTTCTTCGCGCATGGGCGCTTTGAAACTATGTAAGTTTATCATATTAATATTTGTGAATAAAATTAACTGATAATTTGTAATTTAAAATTAGAATGGATATTGAAAGACTTACACAAAAGAAGATATCAGAGTATTGAAATCAAAAGGAAGCCATGATGTTGGTGATTTCTAATCAAAGATTAATCCTTATCTCTACTCAAATTTTATTTTTTCTGTTAAACATTTCTGTAATCTTTGTGTTTAATTGCATAGAAGCAAGGATGTTTTACTATGTCACTAATAATTAATACATTTATATTAGTTTGTGGAGAAATTTATAATTTTTGGTACTTGTGGGTTATTTAAATGACAGTTGTTTTTAATTTTTTTTATTCTTATTGTGTAGCGCTTAAATTTTGAGTTTTTTTTTTTAATAAGCGCAGATAAAACTTTCATCCCATGAAAGATATGTTTAAATTGAAGTACATAGTTCTAACTGCCTATTTATCTAATATTTTTCCGGTAACTAAACATACCATTGTGAATTTAAAAAAATGGAATAATCAGATATGGTGCTTATTTAATCGATACTGTAACGGTAATGTATACCTCGTACGTCCACAGAATATCAAAGTTGTTATTCAAGAATTAATTTATGTATCTGAATTTTATTGTTTCTTAATTATACCTAATTTTTTTGGATATATATAATTTTTTCTTAAAATTAAAATATCTCACCTTTTTGTGTAATTTTGCATTGTATGTAATATTTTTTATGTAAAAATAAATCTATATATATATATATATATATATATATATATATATATATATATATAGGGTGTCCCAAATTGATTAGGCTACTATTGGGATCTCGGAAACTATAAGAGCTACGAGGTCGGTTAAATGGGCAATGTTGTGTAGTTTTGAGGGTTGATTCAGATTCCGTTAAGAAACATTCAAAATTCCGGACAGTCTGAAAATTATTCAAAAAAAAAAACTGAAAATCGCGATTTTTAAAAATGTCAAATAACTCCGTAATTATAAGAGATATAAAAAAAATGTTTCATATAAAAGTTACACTATTTAATAAGGCAAACTTAAAAATGTTTTCAATATAGAATTCAACATGGCGGTTTTCAAGATATTACCAGCAACTTTCTTATTTTAAATGGGCGCCATACTGGGTTTTTACATGATTAAATAGAACTTTTTTTCTCTTTTCAACGATGTATAACAAAGTATGTTAACATTAAAAATTAAGATTTAATAAAGATATTAACTATTTCAATTTGATAACTAATCAAATAGGCTTAAAAACAAATCCAAGTGAATAAGAAACTAAACAAAATTTATTATAACAGTGAATTAAATTTTTTGTATTATTATTCAATTTAATTAGTGAATTTATTTATTACATATTTAAAATGCCTACTTTTTCAACATTAGAGCAGTACGATATGTTTTCTACATATGTACATAAAATGTAATAAAAACTCCCGTCTTGCGACACAAACTTATTTCGGTAACTTTCCGGAGAGAAGACAACCTAATGATAAGGTGTTTAGAAGATTGGATATAAAATATGGATGTTTAAAAGAACCTACTCGTGACCCACAAGTGATAGTCGAAGATTAAATTCAGGATGAAGAGTTAGCATTGGTATGCGTAGGGGCTAATCCGACCATTTCAGCTGGGGAAATAGAAGCCCAGGTACATGTATCTAAGACGAAAGCGTCAAGAATTCTTAAAAAACATAAGTTTCGTCCCTTTAAATTACACGTTGCCCAGATTTTACGACCAAATGATCATGTCCGCAGATCAGTATTTTGCAGATGGTTTACTAACCAAGTAAGACAAAATAATGACTTTATTAATCACATTTTATGGACAGACGAATCTCTCTTTTCTATCTGTGGCTTATTTAATCGTCACAACGAGCATTATTGGGCACAAGAAAATCCACTCTCAGTGATTCCACGGCGAAATCAAGATAGGATCGGGTTTAATGTTTTTTATGGCATATTGGGAAATAATTTAGTTGGCCCTAAATTTTTGATGGAAACCTAACTGCACAACGATATTTGGAAATACTTCAGACATTCCTAGAAGATTTACTGGATGATTTACCTTTGGCACAAAATCACCGAATTTGGTATCAACAAGATGGTGCTCCTGCTCATAATGCTAGAAATGTTATTAATTATTTAAACAATCGCTTTAATAATAGAATCATAGCGACTAACACACCCATTTCATGGCCAGCTAGATCACCAGACTTAACGCCTCTCGATTTTTATTTATGGGGCACTTTAAAAGATAAAGTGTATGGCAGTAACATTATTTACAATAATGTAGAGGAATTACGTGAAGCACTAGTGAACTCTTTTAATAGTATTAATCGCAATACATTGCGGACAGTAACTGCCAGTGTTGCAAAACGTGTTCATTTATGTTTACTTAACAATGGCCAGAATTTTGAGCATTTGTTATAAATTATTGTTACATTAGTATTAAGTTGTTTTGTTTTCGATTTGTTTAAAAAAAAATGGACTTACATTTGTTTTTAAGCTTATTTGATTAGTTATCAAATTGAAATAATTAATATCTTTATTAAATTTTAATGTAAACATACTTTGTTATACATCGTTGAAAAGAGAAAAACAAGATCTATTTAATTAGGTATGTAAAAATCCAATATGGCGCTCTTTTAAATTAAGAAAGTTTCTGTTAATATCTTGAAAACTGCTATCTTGAATTTTATACTGAAAACATTTTTAAGTTTGCCTTATTAAATAGTGTACCTTTTATATGAAACATTTTTTTATATCTTTTATAATTACGGAGTTATTTGACATTTTTAAAAATCGCGATTTTCAGTTTTCTTTTTAATAATTTTCAGACTGTTCCAAATTTTGAATGTTTTTTAACGGAATCTGAATCAACCCTCGAAACTACACAACATTTCCTATTTAACCGACCTCATAGCTCTTATAGTTTCCGAGATGCCAATGGTAGCCTAATCAATTTGGGACAGCCTGTATATATATATATATATATATATATATATATATATATATTCGTATCACTGTTTTATACCCGTTAATTCATTACTTATCACTAAAATGTCTTTCCAACTTACTATCCTTAAATTATACCTAAGCCGCGTGAGACAAACTCTGCCCGGCACACCTTTTTCTCTTAAGCTCGCTAGATTTTAAAAACTGATATTTTATAGTCGACACTCTTTTATGTCCACTAATTAATTATCACTAACTTCCAAATACTAAACTACATTACATTATATTTTCGCAAAAAGGCCGCACCTACAACTCATAAATAAAAATAAATAGTGTTAGAGAAAGTGTGTAGTCTAAAACTCGAATGGAATATTTCCGCCATTTGCGCGGAAATTATCTATTTCTAACTAGTTATAGAATTTACTATTTAAGTACATAATGCAGAAAATACGAACAAAAAAAACAACGAAAGTAAACCAAATAGCACTTGTTTAAATTTATGATGCCATACCAGACTTGGTATGAATGTAAAAGATTTATTGAATGACATACTTGAACGTAGTTTTTTATTAATTGTTTTTTTTGTTTTATTATCCACGCATATTTCCAATTATTGATCACAAAAGTTATTTCAATATTATTATATATGAATTGAAAGTCCACTGATTGAGAACCATATGTCAACATATTAATAATCATCTTGAAGACTTTTCCCCTTTATAATAATATACAATATTTATTTGAAATATAGATTATTTATAAGGGTTTGTTCTTTGGCAATATAATATATTACCTTTAAATACATTTTCATTTTCTTTGATTCTTTAGAATGCAATCTTATAAATAGATTAAACATTGTAAGACATTTAAATTAGGGGCCGGAGTAAAATATTGTAGTTCTTATTCTTAATTTAAGCGGACAGAGTAATGGATATGGTTTCTTCCATTCCTGATGGACACATTTCCTTTGAAATGTAATCAACCTATCTTGACACATTAATTGGCTTTTCTCACCGTAGTGAAATCAGTCAGAAAACGAGCAACATGAAAATGGTTTGCCATTTGATGAACGTACTACAAAAGCTATATTAATCCATAATATTGTTTTAGATCTATGCTTTTTTTACCTGAAATTTCGTGCAATAATTTCAAATCATTTAAGTATGTAGTGTATATATAGTAGTGTTCTTTAATGTACATAATAGTTATTTATATCCCAGGCCACGAAAACTCTCTTTAGCGTACTGAGGGAAAAATTGTTTGCTTGCGGCCGAGGCAGGACAATCTGGAGGGTGCTAAAGGATTTTACGGACAAGGCGTACACAATATTCTTGTGCAACTATATAAAATATGAAATTAATTTTTTTAAGTGAAAATTTCTATAGGCGCACTTGCACACTTCTTCCTGGGCAGTGAACAAAGCACCGTATTCGGGTAAACTTGGGGAGTGTCAAACTTGACGTCACGTCAATGCGACTCATAGCTTACGTTACTAATACAAGGCCGGGAAACATCACAATATCTGTCAATTATTACCTTTCTGTTTATTATATTCCTAGGAATGAGCATAAGGGAATAATGTTTGTTTGTTCCGCTATGCTGCGTTTTGCCGCAAAATGCGGCGGTAATTGTCACTACGTTTTGCGATTTCCTGCATATCGCAGATGTAATAATTTAAGTAGGTAGCTGACAATTATTTTTTTCTTAGTTTCGTTTTAGGTAAATTATTTAGATATCTCGAGCTCGATCTATACTCAGTAAAAATATATTATTCCATTTTCCATTATTTACACAAGGTGTCCGGGTTTTCTAAGGTCACCATTGATATTTCTAAAACTATAAGAGATACGATTTTCTTTAAATAGGATATATGGTGCGCGTTTGGGGGGCCATTTTAGATTTGCTTTTGTTTTGCCAAAAATTCTCATAGGTTACTAGATAATGGCGGAAAACTGAAGTTTCAACGGAAACTTCCATATCCATTTTCACCATTCCTGAATCCATTTTGACTAATTTCGTCGTGACGCTTAAAATTACAGCGGCTTTTCCAATAATGTTAGTGGTATTTTTACATACGTCGTTCGTTGTCAAGTCAACTTACAACTTTTAATTCCTATTTTCGTTGCTATTAACATCTATAACTTGTCAATATTATTGACATTACTGTACCTCGCTCTGTTTTGATCATAGAGAGGTGCGAACTAAATTTATTAACTGGTCAATCTCGTTGACAGTCCACTATTCTATTAATTTGGTAAGAAAAACAACTTAACGGGTTAGAATGTTAAATGTTACAATCTGTCAGAATATATTCATTCACTGAGAAAGAGCACTGCGTATGTCTGTTACCATCGATTAGCTTCGAGCGCGGTACGAAATATCAAACAAGTCGACAGTTCACGATGTCACTCGATTGTCATTGATGCATGCAGGTTTGCTTTTTCCTCAACCGTGCTCGATCGATGTTAATTGTTCAGTCTGACAGTCTGACCACGGCCTTAAAGACGTGGTTACTACACAGATTATTACAAAAACCACTGACGCCTCATAGTCCATCAGAAATAATACTCTTACAATAATAATAATTTAGGTTAATAAGAAAAATTTTTGTAAACCCCGCGCTTAAATAATTTACTACCCTAATGGACAATTTTCCCGCAATTAATGCGACAAATCAACACCTAAATATGCGTTCAAATTATGATCCAATAGGATTAAAACAAAATGGCCGCAAATCAAACCATTCATACCAGGTTCAAACTGGATGTGATAAGGGTAGAAAGGATTAAAGGGATAATTAAACAGAACTGCGTAAAAAAATTGCTAAATACAAAAATGAATGTGCTCTAATAACACAAGGTGCTTGAGCAGTCAAGGTTAAATAGGGAAGATTAAGCGGAATATTAGTTGAAAATGGTACTAAACAAAAATGAATGTGTGCGATGACACAGGGAAATGGAGCCGTCATAGTTAAATTGGCTCGGGAAAGATCCAGCAGAATATTGGATATTAATAAACTAGTTTAACGCAAAATCTATAAGAATTTTGACAAAAAAAGACCGCAAAGCTCACCAAAATTTTTAGAAGTAATGATTATTGCATGGGAGCGAAAGTAATAACAAATTTAGAAACAAAACCCTGAAAAATATACCATTTTACTACATAAAATTCCCACTAATTTAATCCACATTAATTATACACCAAACAGTGTTTGTGAGCTACTCGAATCCTTTGAAGGTCCAAAGGCCTTCGGCTACACGTGGCCACCAATAAAAAGTTTACAACGCAATAAAACGTGGTATAATCGAAAGTTAAATGAATTCGAATAACTTGTCAATTCAGCGGCGGTCTGATTTGGCATAAAGAAAGTTTCAAGTTTGCACAATGAAATATACAAATTTAGAAATCCATGACTCCGCTCGACATATAGATATCACTGTTAGTCCTCAAAACTCGAATCTCCTCACAAACAACCAACCAACAGCAACGAAGTAACACACATACGCGCCCTATCTTCAAAAGTTCGCAAAAATATAAATATGTGAATTCTAATACCAGTATCAATAATTTAAAATAAAATTTAGGATATGTAACCGATAGTGAAAAAGAACTGATACAGTAGAACCATAAACATTTGAATTTAAATAATTATTAGAGATCATATTTCAAATAACTTTCGCTAGTAGTCGCGCGCGTAGTAACACAATTCGCACTGCTCAATGTGTCCAATGTTTGGTACTGAAAGGTTTTATTTATATTAAAGTTCAAAGTTTTTCAAAACAAACGAAACAGTGACAGTCTTAAAGATCTTTTTAATGACTAAACATACCATGTAGCTAATTTGGACGAAAAACACCGCTTGCCGTCTGAAGGAACATAATGTATTTTCACACAGTCTCGCTTTCGAAAAATTCTAAGGGGCGTCAGCGCAAATTGTAGTAGCGGGCGTTACGCTCATGAATCGCGTGAATTCGCATCTGCATGACATTGAAAAGTTCAGTAAGATACTACAAGTGATTGGAATATTTGGCGCGGCTATCAGCACAAACAGTGTCTAGTACAGGATAGTAATAATTTCCCGAAACAGGGACATGACGACAGAAAATTAACAGCGCTGGACTAAAACCCATAATTTCGTGTACGCCGGTGCGAATGCCTTGAGCTATGACAGGAGGATTTTCATCCCATTCCCGATGGTTGTCTTTCAGATAGGAGAGATTGGCGGTCTCAACAGTACGGTTTGTGCGTTGAATTGGGGGTACGATTTAGCATTATACAAAACTTTCGCAATTTTTTTCACTAATTGCGCGAATTTCTCACTAGCAAACTGTGTGCTGTTGTCACATAGAATTATCTGAGAGACGCCAAACATAAGGAAAACGTTTTTGTCTAACAATTTATAAATTTGCGGAGCCGTAGCTTGGCGGAGGGGAAATAATAGCGGATAAACCAGTCGGTCACAGCAAAAATATACACTAAAATCTAATGTGCTCTCTCCACATTGGTATAGAATGAGTATACAAAATGTCAAAATTTTCTGATTGATAGCATTTGAGAAATCGTGTTCAAAGGATTCACACACATACATACTCACATACATACATACGTACACACACATATATACATACTCATACACTGCATTGTAAAAATATTAAAATCGGATTCTGGGACATCAAAACATGCTTATTCACTAATCTCTTTATGCGATTTTTAGCACGATCTCTATACCTGCCTTACCTAGGGTAGCGGAAGGTAAAAAAAAACAGCACGCGAAAGTATTTTATAAGAATGATTTATTTAAAAATAAAATGTCGCTTTCATATTCAAGCATATTAAATTATTGTGGACTCTATGCAAAAATTTGCTGATTTTATATACGTAAATAAGTTGTTTTATTTGTGAAGTGATCGATCACATTTTTTCTGCTCTCTCTCAATTTGCTCAGTATATTTACAAGCGAGCGCTCAGCTAAAAAGAATACACCAATCGGCAATTCCATTATTCTTTGTTTATTCAGCACGGGTTGCACGATGAAATAACTTATTGATAATCCCGTGTAGGAGTAGATCTTCACCCTATCATCCTGTGTTTACACACGGCACCGCTAATTCCCCGGGCAGCCGTCGACGTTGACGACGAGCGGATCTCCTCTAATTTACCATCTCGTTAACGGGCAGCGCCGGTCCTGGCCAACCTGGATTATTATATTAACACTCCATAGGCACCAGACTCCGAACCAACTCCGTTGTTTGCGTAAATGATATTCGGATGGATGTTGGCAAAGTATCTCTTGCGAATTCATCCCTTGTTACCTTATTAACTTTTCATCTTGTGCAATAACTGCTGTATAGAAATAACAAGATAACAGAAATGAAACGAAATTGTGTCATCTCTTGTGGTGGTTATTATTATTGCACTTTTAAATGACTCCTGGTCTCATATATGGGCCACATACTAGTCATATTATGTTATAGCAGTGCACATCATTTCTAAACTTTTTTAATAATTGTTAAGTTTGTAGCAAGAAAATCCGAAAACCATAAAACAAAAGAAATATGTAACAGGTATAACTATTCCACGATATTACTGGTATTCAGTGCCGTGGCAAGCATGTGTACAACTTGTGCACCGCAAGGGCGCTAAATTGAGTTTTCTATTTAAAATAATAATAAAATTATTTTGAATATTGAAAAATTGAAGAATAAAATCGTAAAATCCAACATAATTCACAAGTCTTTTTTATAATTTCCAATGACTGGTTTTTGGTTAGATCGCCTCAAATGTTTAGCGGCATTTTTAATTCTTGCTTATTTAATAAATGATCTAACTAGATTGCTTTAATTAAATTCAATAAATTTAAACCTATTTATTAATGAAAAATGTATATACCTATTTATAATTATACTTGTATTTCTTAATTTATTATTTCTTAATTATAAAGCCTTTTGATGATTTATATTCAGATTAACTCTTATGTTCGTTAATGTTTGAATTTATAAAAATGAAAACATACGATAATCAAAGGTGATCTTTAATTTTCAAACACCATTGGGAGTACGAAAACTACATATATCTGAAGGTAGTTTTCAGAAAATGTGCAAGTATATTATTAGTCGTGGCCAATCTTTACTTAAATGAAAGAAAAAAACAATGTTTTAATAATGTTTTATTGACTTTTGTTCCAAATGCTGCTATTTTGTTTTTCTAATTTAAAAAAAATAAAAAATATATAATGCAACCAATTATCAATTGAATGTCAATCAAGGTTGTGTAATTTATCAATATTTTCTGTAGAAACTAATGGAAAATAGGAAAAATGAGATGAATGAAAACATTCTTTCATTATAAAAATTTTCTTTTTTTATTTAGTAATTTTGTATTTTTTTATAATAGGTATAAAGGAAGAGTATTGTGTGCGTCACTATTTTCTCATTTATCAATAATAACAACTTTTTCTGCATAAAATAAACACGATATATTCGTTTATATATTACCGTGAATCATATTTGCGGCTAGCGAGTAAGTTAAGTGTGCTCATAGGGTATTAAATTTTCCTCAAATTTATATATGTATTTATTAAAGAAAAAAAACTTATTTCGCAGTAAATTATATACTATAAATTATATTGTGTTTTAGATATTAGTTGTTGAAGATATATGATTTGTCAAGGTCATTGAAATAAATAATATTGTATTATATAAAAATTCTGTAGGTGACAACTCACTATTTTTTTTAACATGAAGATTTCAGCTATAGTATTCTTTAGGTAAGAATTTCGTTGCGTAATAACAAGTGTATAATAAAATACAATAATAAATGAACATATTCTATGACCATTGTAGAAAAAAAATAATTATTTCACTTACGTATGTTGTCAAGAATCATAACCTTTTTATTGCGCAACGACATTCTTACGTGAAGAATACATATTACGTATATCGTATTTAACACGTTAATGCAGCGCCATCAAAATTTGCTCTGTCACATAACTGTAACTAACTGACAAATTAAATACCATTGTGTAATAAGGACCTACGTGCATCAAGACTACAATTATTATTTTAATAAATATGTGTCCCTCTGATTATATCCCTTTAGTTTTTAAAAATATATATTTTTGGAAACAATAAAAATAATATTTAATTAAAATAAAGTAAATTTGATTAAAATAATGCAAATTATTATATTATGTATCAAGGCTGCATTAAAGAAAGATTTTTGGTTACAATAAAATAAGTGCTCAACTACAATGAAAAATAATTGATTACAATAATAAAAATAGCTAACCAGTATTATTAAAAGACGAAAATAAAAAAATTGGATGATTTAAAATTAAACTGTACGCAGAGATATCTGGCGGATGCCAACTTTGTAAACATATTTATCTACAGATTAAATATGAAATGTTGACACGGTTATAGTATTTTTACCCAGTACCAATACATTCTGATAAAAAATTTAAAAACAGGATAAAACATTAGTTTCTTTAAAAATATATATTTTCATTCAAAGTACATTAATTTTAAAAATATCGATTTTTTCTCTAAATTCGCCGATTGTTTTGCTTCTTGCAAATACGACTTTGCCTGTAAAGTAAAACAATCAATTATAACATGTCGAAAAAAGTATTGTAAATTACCTTAGAAAGAAATTTTAGAATTAAGAGATATAAAATAAACGTGATATCAATAGCTTTATTCAATCTGTTGGCAAACATTTGTTCCGATTATATACATACTTTCTAAATTTGAAAAGACATGAATATTTATAACATTATAAAATTTGTGTTAAAAATTATGAAATAATAATAATAATAATAATAATAATATAAACAATTCTTTCTTTCTTCCTAGGAATATCGCTCAATTGCAGCTGTAGACACGTGTTTTGCTCTTATTAGAGCTCATTACTACAGCATAGCTAGTTAATAGGTGGACATTAACTAGAAGTAGAAATAAAAAACAAAACACCTTTGTTGCCTCGGTCAGTACATCCACACTCATTGTGGATAAATACAATGTCACAGCGACGGTGATTTACAACCACCCACCAGACCCGTTACTTGGACCCCAAAGTAAATATACGAAAACAATAATATTTCTTGAGCGCAAATTTTGTAAACAATTATTTCTTCCTAGGGATATCGCTCAATTGCAGCTGTAGACACGTGTTTCGCTCTTATTAGAGCTCATCGGTACAGCATAGCTAGTTAATAGCTAGTCATTAACTAGAAATAGTAATAAAAAAAAAACCGATGAAGTGTAACAGCACTAGTACTAGTAAGCAGCCAAAACAACTTTGTTGCCTCGGTCAGTACATCCACACCCATTGTGGATAAATACAACGTCACAGCGGCGGTGATTTATAACCACCCACCAGATCCGTTACTTGGACCCCAAAGTAAATATACGAAAACAATAATATTTCTTAAGTGCAAAATTTGTAAACAATTCTTTCTTCCTAGGGATATCGCTCAATTCCAGCAGTAGACACGTGTTTCGCTCTTATTAGAGCTCATCAGTACAGCATAGCTAGTTAATAGACGGACATTAACTAGAAGTAGTAATAAAAAAAAACCGACAAAGTTTAACAGCACTAGTAAGCAGCCAAAACACCTTTGTTGCCTCGGTCAGTACATCCACACCCATTGTGGATAAATACAACGTCACAGCGGCGGTGATTTATAACCACCCACCAAACCAGTTACTTGGACCCCAAAGTAAATATACGAAAACAATAATATTTCTTGAGCGCAAAATTTGTAAACAATTCTTTCTTTCTAAGGATATCACTCAATTAAAGCTGTAGACACGTGTTTTGCTCTTATTAGAGCTCATCAGTACAGCATAGCTAGTTAATAGCTGGTCATTAACTAGAAGTAGTAATAAAAAAAAATGTAACAGCACTAGTAAGCAGCAAAGACACGTTTGTTGCCTCGGTATTTATCCACAATGGGTGTGGATGTACTGACGACGCTGCGAATTTCTTTAAATAATTTTAAATCATCTGCATGTAGTATTACACAATACTTGAGGTAGATCATTTATGAACAGTGTAAACAACAAAGGATTATGATGCACTTACTTTTTGTGTTCGTAACCGGTAATTAAAAAAAAAATAAAAAAAATTCTTCAATACATTTTCTACAACTTTATCGCTGCGCATTAGCGCCTATCTCGTAAGGACGAAAAGTTTCTCGCCTAGTGTATTTTGTGCTGTAAAATCCAAAACAAACGTGTTTAAATGATAGTTTTTATTTTTTTATCAATTTAGAAACAAATATGTTATTTCTATTACACACATACATTCTCAAAACATAATTAAATCGTAATCTGAAACTGCAAAGATATGAGTAGTTAAAATTAAAAATTTTGAAGAAATTTAAAAAAGGTGATTTATTGGATAAATGTAAATTTTCGAATGTTCGCAATAAGATAAAACATTGTGAATGACACCGTCAAATTTGTCAGAAAAATTCCTATAAGATTATGTAACTTTTAACTTTAAGGCAAAAAGTACGGTGTATATGTACGATGATATTTAAACCAATAATATTTAAATAAAATATTAATACCACATTGCTCCTAAAAAATAAATAGGCACAAGCTTCTTCTCGCCATTTGATTAGCTAAGGATAGCTTAGAAAAAATATAAAACAAAATTATAAACTTCTTATTTATATAGTTTGTTAGTTCCAAACCCTCAAAACCTAATTCGATTTTCATGATTTTTTTAGAAATATTTGTTATGTTCAGTTATTCAAAATCAGAAACATTCCAGCTGGGGCGTTCAATAATTTATACAGATATCTGGATTTTTGAGGGCCACCATTGAGATTTCGAAAATTATAAGAGATACGACTTCAGTTAAATGGGACATGTGGTGCGCTTTTGGGGGCCATCTTAGAAGTGCTTATGTTTTGCTAAAAATTCTCATAGGTTACTAGATAATTTCGGAAAACTGAATTTGGTCAATTTTTCATTTTGAAATTATTACTAAACTATCATTAATCGAGAAAAAAAATTTAAATAGAAACGTTAGATAATTTTGTTGTCTACCTTGTGGCTTAAAAAAATATTTTTTGTATGGTAAATTTTCGAGATATAACACAAACTTACATTTTTTAAATAGAAGCCAAATTTGATTTTTACTTTAAAAAAAACTTATTTTTCTCTCTTTCGATTGGTATAAGGGTTATTGTATTTTAAATCTGTTTTACCCTTTATACCTTTCATTTTTCGCAATCAATTTTATATAATATTGTGTTTCCATACGTACCCATGATTTATGCTGTCGAATGCCTGCTTATAATCAGTATGCATAACCTATATATTGATTGCATCTAATCTAAATCTATAATCGCATTCTCTTTTGTACTTTTCGTAACAAAGATAATTAAATTAAAAATTTATCAAAGTTACTTCTTTATAGCCATGGTATTGAAATAAAATTACAAACAAATTTTATGACGTTTTACCTGTCAGAAATTATAAAATATAATTTTTCATCAAAATAATACAACTCAACGATTTGTATCCTTCTCTTGCTGTGCGTAAGTCTTCAATTTCAATAATGATAACTCAAATAAAGTGTTTCTAACAGGTAAAATATGTCACAATCTGACAGTTATATTTCTGGCGGGTAAAATGTCATATTTGTATTTTTACCTGTCAGAAACACTCTGTTTGAGTTTATTATTCAGAGGAAGAGAAGATAAAAATCATTGGGTAGTATAATTTCTGACAGGTAGAATGTTATAAAATTTGTTTCAGATTTTATTTCAGTACCATGGCCAACACTAAAAAAAAGTAACTTTTATATAATTTTAAACACAATTTGCTCGGTTACCAAACATGCAAAAGAAAATGTGTAATTATGGAATTGGATGCAGAATTCAATGCTCTACAATACTTATTTGTTGCATTTTTGTCTAAAATTAATAGGCCACTTTGGCACCAAACTAAACTGTTTTTCCATGTTAACGCCTATGGCCCGGTTTTCGTGTTATACCCGGTATATAAAATGAAACTCGTTTTTAGCGCGATTGTAGAAATGCTGAACTTCATTGATGTCTAATGAAAATAATAATAATAATAATAATAATAATAATAATAATAATAATAAATAATGTGTTGTAACCATTATTTAAAAGTTATATTTTTTTCTATTACTTATTTTGCAGTGGTCGAAGTGAGGCGGGATGGGGCGGGATGACATCCCACTAATTTTTTTTTAACGTGAAACCATCCCACTACTTCCTTTGGGAATGATTAGCATCCCGGAACTTATTATTTTCTTATTTTTGAAAATTAATTGTTTTGTTTCATTATGTTTGTAAAATTGTGGTTGTAAGAGAGGTTTCCACTAATTTTCAATTTTTTTATGTTATTCGCCACAATGATTGTGTACGCTCCCGCCGATTTTCTGCTAACGCTCAATAGATGGATACTCGTCACAGTAGTGTCATCTTTTAACTATTTGCTTAGTAATATTCTTCTATTTAGGAGTGGAGGATGGGAGATTTAACTCTCTCTCACTGAAAATAATTGTTTTATTTCCAAACGAAAGTTTTGAAATGTATAGTAGACGAAGGCGTAGAAGTAATCCCTTAAATACGCTGGTAGATAAAATTTATTAAATGCCTTACAAATATCAAATCTACGAAATACAAAAGTCTATAAAATATAGAAAATGCTTCACTAATATGCAAACAATAATAATTTTATTTACAAATACAAATAAGTTATTTGTATTTCGTTAATAAAAATTACAGAAGTAAAAGTGCTAGATCTCGGCTTCTATTATAATTAAGAATTGAAATTTGGTATGGTGATCCAGAATGCAGTTTTTATATAAAATATTTCTACGAATTTTTATTTGTAATTGACTAGCTTAATTTTTAATAATTTCTAATTGTTTACGCACGTCGTGAACCCATGGGTGTGCTTCTGCAATTATTATAATAATTACGGAAAAATGGATAGTCCATAATTGGATTGTTTCATAATTTCTGATTTTTTTTTAAGAAAATTGTTGAATTTCAAACTCACTTGACTATTATTATGAATCCGATAATAGTCTAAAATTGAAACATGATACATACTCGAATTTCCATTTGGTAAGCACATCGATAACAGATGTAGCATTCAATCAAAATGAAACACCAGTGCGAGTTATGAGGTAGCGTTCAATTTTCAGAAACATATTCGCATGTTTCTCAACGACCCGATATACATACCTGCCGGCTATTTAATAACATAGTCGTGTCGTATCGTAATAATACTACAATATACATTACATCAAATGAGCTTTGTGATTAATCAATCACCAGAAATCCTATGGTTCTGATGACATTAGTATTTTTAATATCGCCATCAAAGGAAATCTAACAAATGAAGATTAACTACATAGAATATGTAATTTCGTATATTTTTGTTGAATAATATTCGTTTGGAGGAAAAAATTCGTAGTATGCAAAATATTAAATTGCTGTATTATTGACTATGACTATCAAGTAGATATAATTTAACAATCAGAACTTTTATCCACATTTGACTAGTAGCTAATGTAAGGGTGCGATTTTCGAAAGTGTCATTTGGAATAATAGCTACTTATCATATTTTTCCCAAATCTGCATATATAAATGATTTATTTCTATTTTTAATATGAATATTACTAGTACTTATTTATAAAGGAAGCCCATTTTAACTGTACCCGCCTTAATGTTTAGGAGTAGGGAACCCGGAATAAATTTTACTAATTACATCGTGTAAATTATATAAATAAAAAATAAATATATCATCACGGCATATTACCCACTTCTGGGTGTGCCATTATCTACACATATGGAGACATCGGTAATGATGACGATATATTTTACCGTGTGGGCGTTTACCAGGCGTCACCTCACGGGCACTCATAGCTGGCGTGGAGAGTGCACCGCAGGGGTCACTTTTGTGCCATTTAAAATTGGAAATATCTGGCGCCGGTCGGGATCGAACCCGGTTCCCCCAGGTTCGCGACCAGACACTCAGGCACGCGGCCACGGGACCCCATAAAATAATCAAAAAAAAAAAATTATTAATACTATAAATCGAATAGTATCAGTAGGTAAGAGCAAAAAAACCCCAAGTCACATATCAGAAGTAAAATGAGTTATTCATGAATTTTCAGGTGTGAACAGATAAAATGGGCTCCAGGTAACTGGAAAAATTTGCAAAAAGCAGTGGCTTTCCCAGGTATTCTACAACAAAATATTTTTAACAATAATAAAGTTTATTATGCAATGTGGTATATCCGCGATTTTTATGTGTCAAAACCCACAAGATCATCGACAATCATCAATATTTGTATGCGCCATTTCCATCGTAGTAATTAAACTAACAAAATAAAACACAACCTCAAATTGTGTTAATAATTTTGGTTGTTACAAAAAAATATACAATCCTCTCGTGAACAGATGTTATGCCAGCATTCGCGCAATTAAAGCACCCGCGTTATGTAAATATTCGTAACTGTTTTCTCATAAGCCGGATACCGAATAGTAACAGGATATCTGTATTACATGTCTAATATGAACTATGCGTGCAATTAATGTATATTATACATGTATCACCAATGTAGCATTGCAAGGTGACCACGTAAAACAAACAATTGGTTCCGCATTTACGAATCTGGGATTAATAATCAGAAACGCTCAATTCCTCTATGATATTTCAGTTCTAAAATAGCTATTTGTGTATTAAGAGCGCAAAATGCGACATTGTCGATTAAGAGGTTGTTGCCGCGCGACAAAGGAGCGCGGCATTCTCTCGAAATCGACAATGTCTATTTGCGCTCGAAACACACACAAGATTTTTTCTACAGTCGCCACAATGGGGTCCTCCACCATAACAAAAAATAATAAAATGTACACTTTATACTTACAGTACTGCTCAATAAATAACGATTGGGTAATACAAAAGATACGGTTTAAACTTAAAAAGGCTTTTAAATGATTATATCGTTACATTAGCCATCTATTCCATAAAAAAAAAAAAAAAAATAGAGCGTGGAAGCAAGGATTTGTGATGATTTGATGAGTTTTTGTAGCAAAATGTGTGGTTAGTTGTCACGCCTGTCACACTGAAAAAATTAACAAATATTTCAAGGAATTTATGATTATATAGACATGTATGTGCATTGACTGACTTCTCGCAATTATTTAAGTAACGAAATAACTAATAACTTTATTGTAATCAAAATAAATAGTTAACTAGAGATCAGATGTCAGTACGACTCACAACTATCCAACCGCCATCTGTGTACAATCATTCCTATTACTAAACATAACTGACCACACAATTTATTTTATATTTAATTTTATTTTATCGTTATTTTCCATTCTTCTTGAGTTTTTATTCAATCTAGTCTAAGCATTTTATACTTTCGTTTTTGTAAATGAATGCCCTATTTCATTTTCACAGCAGTGTAGCATTTTGTTAGGTTATGTTAAATACCGACAGAACATATGTCAAATTGACTTGTGAACATGATAAATGTGTAATTACAGTGCCATTAGTTCCTAACTAAACATTTTCATTAAGAATGTAGACAAGTGACATTTCTCAACATTGTATACTTAGAAATTTGGACAGCGAGCGTTTTTTCTACTTTGTCGCGCATGAGCGGCAAAGTGACATTTTGCGTTGACAAAAGAGAGCGCAAATGGCTACTTTCTATAGTGACTGTAGAAAAATGTTATTTACATCTCTTGTGCGACCTCACTTAGAATACTGCTCGGTAATTTGGAAACCTATTTATAATAAAGAAAATGATTCCGTCGAACGGGTTCAAAGAAAATTTTTAAAATATAGTACGTATATCTTAAATTGATGTTATCCGCCAAGAGTTATATTACAGGATTTATTTTTAGAATCGTTTGACTTGAATTACCGTCATCAAAGGCGAACTATTAATTTTGTTATTTTATTACAAAAAATTATTAACAATAATATGGACTTTCCCCTCATTTTCAATAATACTTCGTTTCGAGCACCGAGTTTAGCTGCCCAACATACTAGTACATTCTATGTCAAAACTCCTCGATCAAATATTCTAATTAAATCGCCCATAAATAATATGCTACAATGTTACCATCACATTGAACTATATGTTCAAATTTTTCATGACGGTATAAAAACATTAAAAAACTCTATAACATATCTATGGTACTTAAAATTTATGTACCGATTTGTAATACTTATCTTTTGTCCTTACCCTAAAATTGGACAGCAGGCTATAGGGTATTGAACTAACTAGTAATAATAATAAGCTGAATCAAATTAGTAAACCCTAACAATGTGAGCTATGAGCTGTGTTCATGAAAGTACGAACTACGAACGGAATACGAATGCTTCGAGAGAAAATATTTGAATGGATTATTTCAAATAACGAAACGCAAGTCACTGTATCAAGATATAATATACTCATTGACAACAATAATACAAGGAGTTGTGATTTATTTATAATAAAAGCAAATGGTACAAACAATAAATTTTAGTGGAAAAGTCAAATAACATTAGAATCAGAAAAAGAAAAAGAACAAATTACGGTAAATATAAAACATTATATGTCAACAAACAATATTTTTTATTGTGAATAATGATCATACAGATCCAAAGCCAGCTCAAGGACGTCACAATCGGGGCGAATATAATTCAGAAGGGCGAAAAATATAGAAATTTTGTTTGAAGCACCAAAACATTCAAATTCAATATAATTTGAAAATGTATCTCCTGCCAATATGTTAAAATCACAAACTATCCCACCCACGCTCCTACTCCTATGTGGGAAAATTTGTCTGTACGCTCGGGAACTATTTTAAAATTTGTACTGCAATTCTGCTTTTGAATTTATATATGTACTACAAATTCAGTAAATTAAGCTAAATATCATAATGAATGAATTGAAAACATCTTATTTCAAATATTGTATTAATTTTATTCATGATAGCCTCTACAAAGCTTATATTAGAACTTTTGTGTAATCAAATCAAAAAACCACAATTTATATAACTTTCCATTTAAGAAAAATTAAAGGCACTTTATTCGTCAATTTTAAATGTACTCCAATTTCGCTTACATTGCATTTGCCATTTCATATAAATTTGAATACGAGTTTGAATTTTTTAATTGAATAATTTGAAGCTGTCCCTTTAAATTAAGTAAAAAGTTTCTTCATTCCGCGAGTACTTCAATACTTGCATTCTGCAACTTTGCTTCCTTAACGATACGTCACCTTAATTATAATGTTGTGTCTGTTTAATTTAAGAATGGAACAATTTCTCAGGGGATGATTTAGTATTCCTGCGGATTCTGCGGACCCGAACAGTTGCGGTGGACACATGAAGCTTCATTAAATATCCGGGCTCTCGCTCGACGTAGCATACTAATTGCATACCGTGGTGATGCATGATGGATGGTCAGCAACCAAACTTCTTATCTGAAAGGGAAAGTTTACATATTGCCGAAATTATACGCTGAACAAACACCTATACCAATAAAACGGTTGGTATTACTGAAGTTTAACAAGTATTTAGTACAAATTAATAATAAACACAATTTTATACTGCTCCGTTATTCCCAAATATCAACAGAAACTGTGATCTCCTTCAAACCTTTTTGTTTAATTTTGTCATTGAAACGTATTGACCGTTAGTATGAACAAATGATTAAGGGTGTTTAACGAGCATTTGAATAGCATTGTTTTATCTCCCTCAATCGTTTATACATAGGGAGACCAAAGAAAAAATGGATATATGCTATAAAAAAGATCTACGGGAACAAAATGTGACGAACTGGACAGAGACAACTAAAGACAAGAAGAAAAGGAAAGAAGAATAAAAGCCCCGGACCTCGAATGCCTGTAGCGCATATATATATATATATATATATATATATATATATATATATATATATATATATATATATGTATATGCAAAAGAACTTACAACATTTATTTATTTGATTAACTTCACAATTTTTGAAAACCGGTTAACTCTCTTACACCATACATTAAAGCAACATATGTTCACAATTTATAAAAGATTTCAACAGACAAAAATGACATTTATGATTGTTTATGTTTACAAGAACCATAGCCGATTGGTTTACGCTAACTCAGATTAGGCTATGAATAAAGAAATGAATGTCCAAATTAAAAAGTTTAGTTACGATGACCGCAGGGCATTTTTTTTTTGTTTTCTTTCATAGTTTGACCCTGACAGGTTAAATGATATATTATTTTAAATTAACAAAATAGCCATTAAATGGTTTTTATGGTTTTATTTATTTTAAATGGATGAAGAGAAAAACTAGCGGTCTATGACTGAATATTACAGAATATTACTCTGTAAGAGAATGTGCTCGTTCTGTACCAGTTTTCAGTTACAAAATATGTGTTACAGAAAAGTATTTACTTTTTCTTACGTGACTAATAACAATATTAGATATTAATTTTATAGGTGGCTATGTGAAAATTAAATTTAGAAGTTAATTTAAAAATTTATAAAAAAAATTATGTCTGCCATTAAATTGTATATTTATAATAATAAAACTTTTATATGATCTATTTTTTTCTATTACCTATAATAAAAAAGATAAATGGGGGGTGCACTTTTTTAGACTCACCCTATATATATATATATATACGATAAACCGTAAGTGGTACTTAATTTAGAGCTCTTAACAGGCTTTCGAGGAAAAACAATAAAATATAATCCACCATTTCGTATTGCAGACTTTTATATTTACTGGAACAACAAATTATTTTTGGTTTAGAAACGATCAACCGAAAGTAATACTTTACCTAAAGCTCATTGCTAATATAAACATGGAACTGGCGGGAGGTCATGTGCTACATCGCATTGTTTAAAGTTATGAACTGAAAATATTTTTTGTTCAATTTTTTTTTACGGTAATATTTATATTTTTCTTTCTATTTCTACAAATCCTAGCCAAAGAAAAAAAAATCATATTTTGTAAATTGTAATTAATTTTATTTGAAATCGTTACTAAAGTGCACAAAAATCGTCATTAAAAGCTTAGAACTTGGCATTAATGTAATCCATATTATACGACGATTTAATGCAATTGCAGTGTTGCCAACCTTATGATAATTGCTGTACGATAATTTGGGGCAGTTGTACGATAGTAAATTTGTACGTAAACGTGAAATGATAAAAATGTGTAAGACCGAATTAAATAATTATGATGCATAAATTTAAGATAAAATACATAATTTTGTGTGTTCTTTATGACTCCTTCAATATCCGTGGTTAGCAACATTGAATGTCAGATTGAGGATTATATTTAAACATAACCTATAAAATAAATATTTCTTTCAATTTCATAATTTATCGATTACAAATAAAATTGAATATGCATCTCAACACTGAAGTTCCTGCATATAACCCATATGGTGTATTTTTCTCGGCCCTAAGGACCTCGACAAATAAATTCCACATTCGTGATAAAATACAAATAGAACTTCACTGCCTTGATACATAAATAACTATTAAGTTGTAGATACATAGAATTTTTTTCTATCTGAAATGTTTTCATACGGATTCATTAATATAAAAACTTTCAATTTGAAAGCCATACAAAATTGTTACTTCAACAAGAAGTATACGTAACGCATTGAATTCGCTTCGTAAATATAACAGTTTTTATGAGTTATAGGTAGATAGGAGATAGATAAAAATTTATTTGCGGAAGTTATACATTTGCAAATGCTAATAATATTGCTACATTTACCTTGTGTATATACATACGTATTATAAAAATGTTAATATTAATATTTGTATGAATATTTTGTAGTGAAACAAAGAAGAAAGAAAATATATACAGGGTGGAAACGAACGTAATGTCTTAAATTTAAGAGTGAGTAGTATGACATGTGCAGATTACTAAACTGAATGATTTTTTTTTAATTCGAAAAACGAAAATTCGACTTTTCTTAAGGAAATTTTTTTTTACTGCTGTTCTAATTCATATTTCATTAAAAATATGTTTATCAAAAATATATTCAAAATTAGTTGTATTAATAATAATTAAATTAAATTATTCTTAATAATTAAATTAAATACCATTTGCACTGAAAATAATTGTGTAATAGGTACATAAAATATTTCATTATTCTCGGAAGTGTTAGTGACAAGTGATTTTTGTTGTGCTCTTGTTAAAAAATGTATTCTTATTCTGAATTAGTGGATATGTTGTTGATTTATGGTGAAGTGGGCCAAAACGCGGTTTTAGCAGCAGGTTTGTATGCCGAACGGTATCCTGGAAGACGCCAGCCTGATCGCAGGATGTTCATCACCATGACACAACGTCTTCGCGGTACAGGCAATTTAAGAAGAAATAATGGACGAGATGGCGGTGGTCGCAGACTACACCACAACATTGAAGATTAAGTCTTAGACTTGGTGCATGCTAACCCGAAAATTAGTAGCAGAGGAGTGTCTCGTGTTGTAAGAGAAATATTTCACACGAGTGTTTCGAAAATTTTACACAAGAATGATTATCATCTATACCATTTTCAACGTGTTCAAGGATTAATGCCTACTGATCACCAAGCTAGAACAATATTTTGTCAGTGGATTCTGCAACAACATGCTGCAAATTTTAATTTTACTTCACTTATAATATTTAGTGACGAAACAATTTTCACACGTGACGGTGTCCATAATTTCCACAACATGCATTATTGGGCTCAAGAAAATCCACATGTTGTAGTAAGAAGTAGTTTGCAACACAGATTTTCATTAAATGTTTGGGCTGGTATCTTAAATGGAAATTTGCTTGGACCATACATACTGCCCAATAGATTAAATGGTGACCAGTATTTGGAATTATTTCAAAATATTCTACCAGTATTATTAGAAGATGTTCCCTTACTCCATCGTCAACATGCATGGTTTCAGCATGACGGTGCTCCACCTCATTTTTCAAGAAATGTGCGGCAGCATTTAAATAATACCTATGGGAACAGGTGGATTGGCCGTGGAGGTCCTGTATCATGGCCACCAAGATCACTTGACCTCAATCCCTTAGATTTTTATCTGTGGGGTCATTTGAAGTTCTTGGTGTATAATAATCAAAAACCCCCCTGAAACTGTTGAAGAATTGAGGTTGCGGATTCAAAACTGTGCTGAAAGTGTCTCATTAATACAACGTAATGCATTGTGTGTAGCGTGTAGCTGTGGGAGGTGACAATTTTGAACAATATTTATGACTTTTGTGTTTATTCTTCAATTGATTTTTAAGGTAAGTTTTTTTCATATTAATATTGTTACATGAAAAGTTTCTAGTATTGTTGCTATTTATCACTTAATCCATTCTGTTTTTTTTTTCTTTAATAAAAATAATTCTGCGAAGTATTAATATTAATCTTTGATATGGTTCATTGAACTTTCAAAATAAATTACGTTAGAAATAATTAAGATTTGATTATACAGAAACATTAATTAAATTAATTTCAAGTATTAAAGTTGTCAGTGGTCCAGTGGTAGCAAAAATGTTAGTTTAATGAGAACTACCCTTAAATATGCGAATTTTTAAAAATTCTTTCTGTTTCGAACTCTACATATGTCATACTACTCACCCTTAAATTTATGACATTAAGTTCGTTTCCACCCTGCCGGTGGATCAATTATAACCAAAATCTAATCAACTCTTCATATGGATGTACAGAAGAGGAATACGAAAGAATTATAATTTTTAGAATTCTCGTCGGAGAAAAATTTGTCACACACGGACACACACACACACATACATACATACATACAGACATCATCTTAAAAACAGTAAATTCGTATTGTAGGGACCCTAAAACGTGCTTATTCATTAAAAACTCACCACCAAATTTTTTGACCAAAGACAATACCTTCCTTACCTAAAGGTGACGGAAGGTAAAAAGAAAATATACTTATTAAATAAATTTTAATTATAATTTGTTTTAATTCTTGTAATCTCATTGTTGTAATCAGTTAGGAAATACGGATGTAAATGTTGATTACTTTTTATTATTGTGACAGTGATGGTAATTCTACGAACAGTGACTGCGCCAGAATTAACGACAAACTCTCTCTGTCCCGGTGGTTAGCGATGGGTAAGAGAGGTGGACCATAACCACCTATAGCGTGCAGATTAAACCGAAATGGGAGCAGGAGAAATAAGGATAATTTTACTAATTCGGTGCCAGACAATGGACTCTGGGTCTGCTGGAATCAACAATTGGAACCACTTATTACAGCTGCCGCAGATTACAGACTTAACGATCGGCCGACAGTTTAGTCGAATTGGGTTGCATCTTCATACACTACCTACGTAAATTAAACTATTGGTTGGTGGTTTGGTGGGTTTATTTCGACATCGTTCGACGCGCATTGGAGGTGCATAAATTGGTTTGTGCCAAACTGTTGTGTCAACTGCACTCATCGATAAAAAAAATGTTATCGAGAAAAGCCATCATGTTGTATATTATATTAAATAGTCGAAAGAAAATAATGGAAAAGAGAAAGCAAAAATACTGGGTGCATCTCATAAATGATAGATTATTGTACGGAAAGGTTTTGCACACTCCATTCAAAACAAGGTTTAAAACTTCTAGGGTACCCAATAAAGTTTTTTGGTTTCTATAGAATGAGTTTATCTAGTTTCAATGACATGTTAAATTAATCGGGACATCAATAGTGAACTGCGTCGTGGACTAAACAGTCGGAGTGTGCGCTCTCACATACTTAGTACGTCAAACTGATTAAGCGGTCGGCCGCCAGTTTGTTGGCAGACTTTTTAATTTGAATGGTGTCGGATATGACTATTAAACTTTTTGATCGGGCGATTCCGAATCGTGGGCGTGCGCACTCACTATTGTCTTCATAATAATTAAACTATCGACTGATCAAAAGTCTGTAGTCTGCGGTCGTTTTTACACTGCACTCGGGATTAGATCTTGTTATATGTATATTGAAAGATATTTGATAAAATACAAACAACAATGAATAATAGTGCTAAAACAATGGTAAATAAATGCGTGCGTAATTCTATTTATACACGGGGGCATTATGACAACGACGTGTGCCTGTTGACGCGAAGACGGACTCAATCACTCTCTCAGACTGTCAGGGACCTGCAAGTAGGTAATTTTTGCTCAGCAATTATGCTAACGTAGAGAAATTTAGCCCCCTCTCCTTCTGATATCAATGCGTTTGAATCACGGCTTGTCACATTATCAACATAATTTAATTATTGGAATCAGTGGACACTGTCATTGTTGTACTTAATTTTAGTTATAAAAACAATGGGCCGAATTCAGCACTCTTCTTCAGTTTAGTGACCGTCTCTAGTAAGTAGTAACTATGGAAACAGCTAGCATCTTTTTCTTTCTAATGCATTACTACACATAAATCTCTCTTTATTTTGTTATTCTCAGATAAGCTTCATTACCTAGTTAAATAACAGTGCTGAATTCGATCCAATACAGGTTAAATACTATTTTAACTTGAGTAAGGACAACTGATGTATATGATAGCCCTCAATATTGTATTACGGAAAATGTTAAATTCACATTAATAAAAGCTAATAATGAACCTGATTATGAAAATGAGCCAAAATGATTAATTTCACTTAGTTGACATATATATATATATATATATATATATATATATATATATATATATATATATATACATATATATAATAATAATAATAATAATAATAATAATCTGTAACCCTTTTAGTATCTTTCGGTGTAAGGGTACCGGGCGCACCGAGCCGCAGTGTGACAAATTTTTGTTGCTGAGCGTTCACCCATCCAACTGTGACGATGGTCACTAGATTTGAAGGTTTCCTTCGTGTTTAACGTTGTATTCTTGTGGCTAGCATGTCAGTTCTTTTTTGCTAAAGTTTGATTATTTAAATCAAAGTTCAAATCCCACAAGTAAAAATATTGTTTTAAATTTTTTATTGTTTTGTATTGTTTTGATTTACGCATACAATATAATTGTTTGGTTATTTGTATGTCGTTTGTTGTAAAATGTATTGTTTTATTTGGTTATAGCTGCTACTGTTCATAAAATTGTTGTTTATCTGTCAGCTATTGTATGGTCGAGTGGCTAGTGCGCTTGACCAGCACGCTAGATATCGTCGGTTCGATCCTACATGAAACTGTATTTTTTATATTTTTATTCAAACTTAGCGAGAATTTGCAGGATGACTAAAAACGTGTTTGAACCTTTTTTGATATTTTTAACAGTTTTTCGGGGTATAAATACGAGCTCGAACGTTAGCTACAAACAGAAAGTGTGTGCTTTCTCAAGGGAGCGTTAGCGTGCCAGCAGCTCGTGAGAGAGTGCAGAAGGTGGACCGTACCGGTGTAGCCGGTTGTTTCCGTGCAGTGGTGTTGGCCGCTGTTCGCCGTAATCGCGATTGTCAATGAGTGTTGGTGTGTGCCAACACTGTCTTAGATTGAAATCGCGATTGTTAATGAGTGTTGTCAAAGTGACAACACTGTAACCGTACCGTGTTCAAAGCCGAACTCTGTCTCCACTAAGCTACCCGAGCCCTTTTTGGCGTTCAAGCCACCCTTTTCAGCGACGCTATGAGAGCGTCCTTTACAGGATCGATCATCTCTCCTTGTGCTGTGTTTCCGATTGATTGGCGCCCGAGCAAACCCTTTGACAGCATGGAGAATGAACAGGGACGTCATTACAAAATGGCGACCGAATAGGGACAGAGGTCCGAGTCGTCGCCGTTACACAACATATCGCTGCTGTGTAGCCTGCTCGGACTTGCCGATCACAAAGCTGACACTCTAACCACACTGCCGTACTGCCGGCTTAGTTGATTTATATGTACATATAATATTATCAAAGGTTAGCACTTCTACTATGCCTAATCATGTAAGTAATTCACACAAATTTATATTTTGAAATGACAGAATATTACCATTAATTTTGAAGATTTTTGATCACCAGTTCATAATGGAAATGTATTTATTTTTTCAACAATTATCGCACTTTAAAGGTAATGTATGTCGGTTCTCGCTACTTATGGCGGAGTTATGCTGACGTCACAACTTTCGCACCATAACTTTAATAATCATTATGAGACACAATTTCGAGGAAAGAAAAAGTATAGAATTTCCGTTTTAAATTATTATATAAAAAAAAAATCAAAAAAGTTGGATGAAATCTAACAGTTGTAAACAAAATAATCGAATAAATGATAAATATGAGAGAAAAATAGGCAGACGCCAGGATTTGAACCCGGAGCCATCATAACTTTAAACTGGTGCTCTCCCAACTGAGCTACGTCAATCCTAGCGTCAATCGACCTTTTTAACTCTCTCTTAATAGGGCAATTCTGTCTTACAGATGTGTAAATCTGTAAGAACCTGACAAAAACGCATCTATTTTTGTTTATTAATATAAAATTATACATTAGGGTGGCAACTTTCGTTGCGATTTTGTTCATTTATTTACAGATTTACAAATATGTAAGACTTACAGATTTGTTCAGAATTGACCCATAAGTATGTCTAGTGCTGCATCGTTCCATAGACTCTTTGACAATGGATTTCGTCCACGAGCAACATTCATTATATTGGACATTCATACCGAAGTTTAAATTCATATTTTACAACTTTCTATTTATTTGAATACTAACAAGATAAATTATAAATATAATAGATGTATTTTTTTAAACTACAAGTAGGTACTACTGTTATTCTCTTTTACGCAATATCTGATAAAATAAAAATCCAACGATGTTTTAACAATTGCAAATTTTTTAATTGATACATCAGTTTTTAAAATTAAATATACATAGGTACTTGCGAAGCGTATGCACTAATTGCAAATAAGATCAAAAATGCAAAAGTGATAATTCAGTTGCCATGTTCACCGCATAACATGATTATGTATTAACATGACACTCGCAGTTTGCAATACAGCAAACTGATGAGAATAATTGGAATGTAATTAAGTTTCGCTGAAAATAGAGACGTAATAATGGAATTAGGTCAAATTCACTAACACTCTTTTTATTACAAAGTTCAAAATAATATTAAAACGAAACAAGGTTTAAAAGCTTTTTAAAGGCTAACTAAATATTTTATGGAGATTAAAATGTGCTGACAATATTGGATTAAATTATAACAAAATTATTAATGTTAAAGGCTAATAGAAATCTAATACTGTATGTAAATCATTGAAATCTACTTAAAATATTATTAGAGTTTGAAAATTAAAATGTTAATTTCAAAATCGATGTATCTTTTATTCAAAAACTGTAAATGTTGGGTTTTCAACTACTGTACCATACTAATTAAACTACTTATAATGTGGGACATGGTTGGGAAAAACTTTCAGCTTAACTCTGAATATTATAACTCTAACAAACATACCCTGTAATATTAGGCCAAAGACCAACTAATTTCTTTGTCTTTGTTGCAATCTGATTATAATTTTAAAATCTAAGACATGCTTAATCACATTGTACTATTTTCATCATAAATTATTTTTCTCTTCCTTAAACTAAATTATATTTTGTGAAAAGAAAATATAGTGGCTTGCCATGCAAAATCTCTTTATCAATCGTAAATCATTTGTTAAGATGCCTGGATGTAAGGAATATCTTCTTTAACCCTCAGTCGGGCGCGTATAATTTGACAGATTTATGACGTTGAAATTTTAATGTAATGTGCAACTTACCCTGGCTCGCTGTGTGATTCTTATAATTTGCGAAAATTGTGTAAAAGCAAAATTTGAGGGATATAAAGGTGATAATCTAACTGAAATTCTCTTGTAATATTACCATTTATCCATTGTTCATTTCTTATATGTTTTATCTCCCAGAGTTTACTTTAATTTCAGATATGTGAGAGTTCCGTAAGATCAGTTTTTATATTTATAGCCGTATTATTGTCAAAACTGTAAGTCTTAAATCTGAAAAAATAGTTAACAAAATCGCAAAGAAACCTGCCACTCTTATGTAGAATTTTATATTAATCAACAAAAGTAGATGTGTTTGTGTTAGTTTTTTTACAGATTTAAACTTACAGTTTCGACCATGATACGGTCATACATTTACGTAAGTTTTTCTATTTCTCTATTAATATGACTTTATTTTAAATAAAACAATTTAATATGTCTTTAACACTTTTTTTCTTTATTTTAATTGTAAAGAAAAATTGTTTACGAATCTGACAGGTGCATTGCGAACGAACACGGGAAATCTACTATTGCATCGACAGAGGGTTAAGCGTTCTAGAATTATTCATGATAGTTGCAAGAATGAGATTCTGGTGAATTGTATTTCTTTCTATTCGTTCTTTAAACATATTTTTATTTCCTATGGAAAGTAAATATTCTGTGAAATTATTTCCTCCCGTGTCCTGGATCGTAGAGTTAATGATTTTAAAATTTCATTGAAGAGAACATATAATTTTACATTGGAACATCGGCCTGCGCCTGTGACCTCATCCTTTACTTTTATCCCTTTAAAATCCCAGGGAACGCGAGTTTGTAAGTGGTTATCCCTTATAAGCCAAATAGATTACAACGGTTTAAACTTCGGATTCTCTCCTTTATAACTCAGTACTTGGCTATAATGTTCAGGTCACTCCGATTAAGTGAGACAGACAAACTTGACACATTAAAAGCACTCAACCTGGTGAAGAGATTCTATCACGGAACTTTTAAGCACTTCATCTTTCTTTTCCTGCGTTAATTCAACGAAATGTAGTAGGAAGCAAAAACACGTTTTTTTACTTCGTCAAACTTTACGCACTCTAACGCTACTCCAAGAGAAATTTCAAAAAAATACAATAACAAGTTAATTAATAACATGTTATCTCTATTGCGTAACATTTATGCCCAGTTGTACCACCGGCACTTAAAAGTTAAACTTGGTTTTATTCAGTTAGCTCGATAAATTGAAATTAATTCCTGTTAATTTTTTATTACAGTGTAAAATTGAATTGACACTGTATAAAACCAAGTTTAAATTTTAATAGTTACTGGTGCAACTAGTCATTTTTATTAATATTTATAAATGGTATTGCGCAATAAATATAAAACAAAATTTAACAAATGAACAATAAAAAAAAACAGAAAATAAGTAGGTAAACAAATATCAAATTCTTCACTTTATATTCCAGTCCAAATAATATAATATATAATGAAACTAAACTAATTTCTACTTATTTAATAATAAATAATATTGATAGTCACCTATTATTTCATATACCTTCTTACAAACTACCTCCTACATATGTATGTATGTATCTACGTATACGTATTATTATTTCAAAATCTGTTACTTATAAATGTGAAACTGTAGTAACAGTAAAAAGTTTAAAAATGAATTTTGTAAAAAATGGTTACTTTTATTAAGAAAATGTGATGAAATTGCAAATTAAGTATCCATTTAATTTACATGCAGAAAACATTTCTATAAGTTACACTGTTTATAGTTTGAAATATTAAAAATTATAAATTGAGTAGTGATATAATTTTTTTAAATCACATACTCGTAAATGTCTAAAACGCTGTTTTAAAAAATAACAAATTCAAATTTCAATATTTAATTTCAATTTTTTAATTATGTTTAAAGAATGATATTTTTTAAATTATATGTTTAAATACAAACTATGTTCTGCTTTAATATCATATTTTGATCAATTTGATATTATTTATTATTAGTATTAAATAATGAAATTTGACATTTTTTAAAACAGCGTTTTAGTCAACACAAGGCTTATGCCAGCAGCCAATGTTTCTAAAAAGTGATATGGAAATTAGTACTCTAGAAATTTTAAAAAAAATCTTTTGTCTCGTCATTTTTACTTTACGTTAAATAATTATTGTATTGCACATCATTGTCGAAACGTCGTTTTACAATAAAAAATATTACAGGACTTTTCTCAAATATTGTTATTTTTATTGTATTTAACATGTCTTGTGCACACATAAAATTCTAATTATACTTATCTATTTTTTCATTGTATGAAGCAATTCCTAAATGTTAGAGATTCTTCTAATTCATTACCAAGATTGGTGGTATTACTTATGGATATATGCATTTTATCTGTAATTTTAAATATTTAATTACTAAACTCTAAGAAAAATTAAATATACTTCCCAGAAATTTTTTTGGAATGTGACTAAAACTGTTGATTTTTGACAGTGATATTTATCTGCCATTTACAAAATATGGTACAAACATTTGAATTTGTCAACTGGTGTCCTTGATATAGTTTACCCTGTGCGATTATTCTATATATTATAGTGACTGTCTCTAAATTTATAGAAGATATAATATTTTTTCAAATGGTCAGTTGTAGAATTTTATGTTCTTCAATATTACAAAAAACACAAGTTTTCAAATAAAAATATTTAGAAAACTTTTTTAAGAAACTATTACTTCCGATCACCTAATTGTTACCAAAACCTTTTCAGCTTTTCCCAGGAATGTGAATTTATGGAATTCAGAGTTAAACAGGTCTTATTTCTTATAGTTTTTGAGGAATCGTCCTTCCAACAGCCACACGTACACCTACACACGCACACACACACAAACGCACGCGCGCGCGCGCGCACACACACATACACACACACACCCACACACACACACACACACACACACACACACACACACACACACACACACACGGAAATAGACAGAGAGGGAGAGATTCATCGTAAAAATGTTAAAATCGGATTGTAGGGACATTAAAACGTGCTTATTCATTAAAATCTGGATATACGATTCTTAACATGCATCCAATACCTCTCTTAGCGATATTAGAGAGTGTCTCTAATCACAATTCACAAATAATTAAAAGGAAAGTAGTATTCACACAAAATAATTATTTATATTATATTTTATATTGACAGTACATTTTATTTTTTATGACAACTCAATATTGTTTTTTAGATAACTATGATAAAATAATATTTTCAGATTGTCTTACTTTAACACCTCTTCTCAATCTAAATATTATTTTTTCATTAATCCAATTAAATTCATTAAATATTTCATCTTCTTTGTATTTATTGGCTTTGTTAAAATATCTGCTAGCATTTCATTGGTTGGACAGTACTGAAATACTATTTCTCCAGATTTCTTCAAATCTTTCGTATAGTGATACTTTACTGCAATATGTTTTGATCTGGACCTGAAATTTTCGCAGTCTAACAATTTTAAGGTACTTTGATTATCTTCGAAAATAATAATTTCGTCAACATCTTCTGCTAAATCTTTTAACAATTTCTTTATCCATTGTAGTTCTTGACTTGCTTCGCTAAGTGATATATATTCTGCTTCAGTTGAGCTGAGCGATACGCATGATTGCTTTTTACTATTCCATGATATAGCGCCTCCATGAAGTTTAATAATAAAACCGCTAGTTGATTTTCTGTCGTTGTTATCACCAGCCCAATCAGCATCTGCATATCCTACTAATTTTTGTGTTTCATTTATATCGCCGAGTTGTAATCTGTAGCTTTTAGTTTCTTTTAAATATCTTATTACTCGTTTCACTTCATTCCAATCTCTTTCGTTTGGATTACTTACTTTTCGACTTAGTATTGAAATACTAGCTGCTATATCTGGTCTTGTATTTATTGATATATATAAAAGTGATCCTATTGCTTTTCTATAAATTTCATTGTTTGGAAGAAGTTTACTATTCTCTTCATTTTTGAAGTAACCAATATCCAGTGGTATTTTAGAGGATTTGGCATCTTCCATATTAAATGTTTTTATTAACTTGTCGATGTAATCTTCTTGAATAAGAAATATTCCATTCTCTAATATTTCAACTTCTATACCAAAATAATACTTTAAATTTCCAAGCATTTTAACTTGAAAATATTTTGTAAATTCATGAATATATTGCTGATTATTCGCCGCAATAATTATATCATCAGCATATAAAAGTACATATATCTTTTCTTCTCCAATACTTCTTGTGTATAAGCAGCAATCTGCATCTCCTCTTCTAAAACCATCTTTAATTAATACTTCATTAATTTTCTCATTCCATGCCCTTGCAGCCTGTTTTAAACCATATATACTTTTCTTTAATTTACAAACATAATCTGGATTTTCTTTGTCTTTAAATCCTTTTGGTTGTCTCATATAAACTGTTTCTTTTAAATCGCCATTTAGAAATGCTGTTTTTATATCTAAATGTTGTACAATCATATTCTTCTTTGCACAAATTGTTAACAACGTTCTAATGGTTGTTTGTCGTACAACTGGAGCAAAAACTTCGTCATAATCTTCCCCAAATTTTTGAGAAAATCCTCTTGCAACCAGTCGTGCTCGATAACGTATATTATTACTTAAGGGTTCTGTTTTTAACTTGTACACCCATTTGTTATCAACAACTCTTCTATTTCTTGGTAATGGTTCCCAAGTTCCACATTTCTTCATGTCATCTATTTCTTCCTGCATCGCTTTTAACCAATTTTCACTATTAATTGAATGTATTGCATCTTCGTAAGTTCTTGGTTCGATGTTTTCTGAATTATTTTCTTGTGTAACATACCTTTTATTTTCATTACCTATTAGAGAGTGTCTCTAATCACAATTCACAAATAATTAAAAGGAAAGTAGTATTCACACAAAATAATTATTTATTTATATTATATTTTACATTGACAGTACATTTTATTTTTTATGACAACTCAATATTGTTTTTTAGATAACTATGATAAAATAATATTTTCAGATTGTCTTACTTTAACAAGCGAGAGATAAAAAGCGGCGAAAATGTGTGATATATTTCTACCAGAAAAATCTGAAATTGCTTGTTCGCAAAATTAAACTCTAATAATAATCAATTATTGACCATTCATAAGCAATCGGTAGAGAAAAATAACATATCACACACACTTCCGACAACCAGAAATATCAATTATCAATTTCCCGGAGTAGATAATCAGAAAAATTTGCAAAAAGCTATGGTATTCCCAGGGTTTCAACAGCAAAAGGGTCTTCACATAATATATATGTGGTATTTTCATGTATTAAAAACCACCAAATTACTTATATTCGCCAGTATTCGTAATAAATTTGTTTGTGTTTAGGCAGATAATGAATTTTTTACAAAACTTTGAAGATTTTTAACACAATATCTAGAAGATTTACAAATAAAAGTTACTCAGAAATATTGTTGCTCTCGACGAGTTCTATCACTCGTTAAAATTAATGTACTTATTTATGTTACAACCTGTATATTCTGCACAATCTGTTAAGTTGTAAAAGATGTGGGACTGTAAAGTTGACCAATTACGAACCAGCTTCTTAATAAATTAAAATCTTGAAATCAAATTGTTCCAAAAAACAGTATTGCTTGATTATTATAACTAACATTAAATTTTTAATTTATTCAAATAAATAATTGTTATTAGTCTACTCTGAAGTGAGTTTACAATTGCAGCATGCACATTAGAATAGTACATTAAAACACAAGTATCATAAGGCAATCTGTTAACATACGAGTCCAAGTTTGGAAAACGAGCCGTAGGCGAGTTTTACAAAGGACGAGTGCGTTAATAGGCCTTATGATACATGTTTTTTATACTATTTTTTCTATTGAGGTAATTTTACAATTAATTTTTATAAAAATGCTACGTCAAAAGTTTGACTTGGTGTTTTTTTGTCACTTATGTATATGTTGGTAGCGCTTCCCGCTAACAATTGAAATTTCAAATTTTGACAACTGATTAGTGTATTGTGTGTATTAGGGAATACGGTGTGCATAGTGACCTTGTGGCGGACGGTTCTCGTCACCGTGCTATCTGCTCGACCTCGAAGGCGGCCGGTTGGCAGGTCTTCTCATCACCGTGCCGCTGTTTGCTCGGCCTCGTGATTCTCTTCTCTGGATATGCGTTCTTGCCTGAGGCTAAGGGACACCTGAAGGTTTACAGTGCGTGTGCAACATACATGTGTCTCTTACGCTCTCCGCGTGCTGACTGACCACACCCTGCTATCCTTCTCTTTGTCCGTTACATTGCGTACTCGTCTACCTCGCACATTCCACACTTCAATTTCACTCGCACAGAGCCGTATTCACATCTTAACTATAATTTACATAAATTCTAAGAAAATACTGTACGTTACAAATAATGTGTTGAAATATTACCAATAACTTGACATTTTGAGGTTGGATGTAATTATTCATTAATATGACAGTTATAAAATCATGACTGCCAACTCTACAACACGAAAGGTGCCACAAATAGAACTCTTATAGATCTTCCAAACGTCGTGTTTTTAGTGATAAACAATGCTTTTATAGACTGGTAAGAACACCGAAATAGAAAAAAGAAATTATTGCAGATTACGGATACATTACAACCTTTTTTATTTACTTTCTTTAGTTACTGTGAATTCAGGTTTCCTTTGTGTGAAATCAAGTTTCGTTAATGTGAAATCATATTTTGTTAACCTGAAATAAAATTTCAAAAGTGTGAAATCATACTGATAAAGGTATAGGCATGCAATGGTTATGCATATTGTTTTAAACCGAATAAAGATGTTAATTTGCAAAATAGAAACACGTTAATCCCTCATAGATTAAGTATTAACGTATGGCACATTACTTAAATAACAGCCTGTATATGTACTCTATTAATCATTTTGTTCGTTACATATAATGCTGTACAAACCTCTTGTAAAAAAAGAAAACGTCATCCCAGTAACTATTGAATTCTTTAATATCCAGATATCATGTATATTTACATAGAATTTAAGGGCCCGTAATCTATTTTTCATGAAACGTAATACAAAGATATGACGATTAATGACAAACCCGACATGATTTTTTTTCTTCATATTCAGTGGATATAGAGTTAAAGAATTAAAAGGAAATTAATGCCACTATTATGGTAATATATTATAGCCCTTTAGCGCATTAACACTTTAAAATTTAAGAATTAAAGTTGAAAACAATTATGGACATAACTTTAAATATTTACGCTTTAACTCTTTAGAATTTAACAGCCCGATTCACAAAAAAGTTTTAAGTTAATCCTCATTTTTGGATTAGTGAATTCTATTCTATTTCGGTAATTAAAATTTAATTTTCACATTATCAATAAAGGTTGATACTAGGAATATATTAGACTATAATTTAAGTTATAAACTGTCAAAATTAGAGTAGAATTCGCTAATCCAAAAATGAGGATTAGCTAATTTTTTTTTGTGAATCGGGCTGTATGAGTTTAAGTTTGAAAACAATTATAGTCATGGCTTTAAATATTTTGTTAATAAATATTTCTATAAATTTTACAGTGACAAAAACCTTGGTATAAAATTTAATTTATTTTTTTTTTAATCAAAAATCCAAGCGAAATATGGACAATATTCCAATTTTTGTGGTTTTATTGTTAAATGAAGATGATGAAGGGTAAAAAATACATATTCTTATAATCGCGCAATTTAGATTAATTTTTTTTCTTATATAGGAATGAAATGAGAATTGAAAGAAGAATATTAAGGGATACTACGAATCCTTTCGAATTTTCCGAAAATAAATTTATTAAAGACTTTCGTTTGAACAAAGTTATATTTAATTTCATAGCTAATTCTTTCCATTTCTTTTCAATGTACTCGGGAGGTAATGTGGGGTTTATTATTCCCGTTCAAAATATAGTGGGTGCTAGCATGAATGGGGATTAGGAGATGATTAAGGAGGAGATGACTAGCAGTGATTTAGTTCTGTCAATCGTTTATGGATTGTTTAAGGAAAAATACTTCAAATGAAAGTTACTGTTTTAATTTTTTCTAAAATAATCCATAAACGATTTATAGCGATAAAACACTCCTAGTCATTTCCTAGCTAATCACCATAATCACTTGTTCATGCTACCAACCAGTATCACTTTCCATAGCTCATATAACTCCTCATATTGTTCAGTAGATGTATTGGCATGCCTTACCCGTTTTTTACCTCTCGCTAAGAGAGGTATTGGATTCATGCTAAAATTTGCTTATCCAGATTTTATTGAATAAGCACGATTTAAGGTCCCTAGAATCCGATTATAACATTTTTTAAATGATGTCTGTGTGTGTGTGTGTGTGTGTGTGTGGATGTGTGTATGTGTATGTATGTATGTATGTCTGGATGTTGTAGTCACGATTCCTCAAAAGAATTAAATAATATTTAACTGCAGTTTCCTCAATCTGACATTCCTGGGAAGAGCTGAAAAGGTTTTGGTAACAATTGAACAACCGGAAGTAGTAGTTTCTTAAAAAAATTCTTCTAAATGTAATTTTTTGGAGGTTTTTTTATTAAATATTGAAGAACATAAAATTCGCCATCTAATACACTTAAAAATTTTATTATATCTTGTATAGATTTCGAGATAAAGGCACTATAATTTATAGAGTGAACTAATCGCAGAGGCTACGGCACTAAGGGAACCAGTTGACAAATTCCAATGTTTATACATAATTTGTAAATGACACATGTCATTGTCAAATATCAACAGTTTTAGTGACATTCTGATAGCTTTTTCTGGGAAGTATATTTAATTTTTCTTATTGTTTTATTAATTAAATATTTGAAATTATAGGTAAAATTGTGGTAAAATACATATATCCATCAGAAATACCGCCAATCTGGTTAATGAATTGGAACAATCTCTGATATTTAGAAACTTCCTCATACAATGAAAAATAGATATAATTAGAATTATATGTGTGCAGAAGACATGTTAAATATAATAAAAAACAATATTTGGGTAATGTTCTATAACATTTTGTTATAAAACGACGGTTCGAAAGCGAAGTGCAATACAATACTTATATAGCCTAATATGGAAATGGCGAGAGGTCTTGTGCTGGCCACAACAGATTTTTATTATTTATTAACTAGTATATTAACGTGAATACGGGAAATATTTTATTTACCATGAACTACGGTGAAAATTTTCCATATTTTGATGTGATAAATATGTTTTATTTTCTGACCTATGTCACTATAACAGTAACATAACATAAATGAAGTTAGCTGCTCTATGAAATGACATTTCGAATTTAAGAAATAAAATTTAAATGACCGTAATCCGAATTCGTTAAATTATTGAAGAATTTCATTAAGACAACTCTTTAAGCTTAAATTCTATAATTCTTACAGAGAATACCATAATCGGGGTATAAATTTCATATATCAGCCTGCTATGCTATAATAACCATGGAAACAGCTACTATATTCATATAATTCTGATTGACAAATATCAGTGTCAAGTATAATTTACATAGTATGTTTGTGTTGTAATTTTACTGCAAATATAATATAATTACTTAAAAAATTAGAGTTCTACAAGAAAAAATGCATTTTAAAGCTGGACCCTACTTTAAACTCCACCCAACTCTTTTGCAAGAAACTTTCTGTGTGGAGTGTGTACAAAATACATAAAACTGAGGGAAGGTGATGTGCTGCCACATCAGATTTTTATTTTAAAATATGAGCAATAGTTTCAAAATTTAAGTAAACTACTTATGCCCGGTTTCACCAACATCAAATAAATCTTTGAATAGCTTATTCGTCGAATAAGTGAAAAATATCGCATCAAAGTATGACAACTAGAATAAATACTGTCATTTGCATTATGGTTTCGATGCGATATTTTTCTCTTATTCAATGAATAAGCTATTCGAAGATTTATTTGATATTGGTGAAACCGGGCATTAATAAAATAAATATTAGATACTCTTTACTAAGATTATAGTTTAAAAAATTTTCTTTTATATTTTGTTCTCCATTGTTGTCTTTTCCTTTCTTAGAATAGGCTATTCCACGATATTTTTTTTATTTTTTCAGCTTGAACTACATAAAGTATGTAAAACAATATGTGAAAGTCCGAGTTTAAAATTCATCCAAATAAGCGAGATATTGAGGTATGAATTTTAAATTCCATTTGTAACGTAGGTAATGTGGGTATACCAGAAGTAAACAAACAGTGGTTCATAGACTTACGAAAAAATGTTGAACAAATTACAAAATAATGTGTATTTGAATAGTAATATTATATTTTATTATTAGAGAAAGAACATGTATTATTGTAATTAATTTATTTTACTTTTATTCTTATTTTACAAAAATATTTTGACATTCTCGAAGTTGTAGCGCATGATAACTCACGATTTCAAACAAATTTCAAAGGAGTGCAGCAGATAGATCAACAAACATGCGAAGACAAGAAAATCACCCGAACATATCCGACACACCCGAATAATTATATTCTTAGTTAAAGCGAAGTGAGAGCGGAGCTCCATACAGTACGTGTTCAAAGTTGAATCCTATTTGCTTAAACGCGTGTGTACATGTCCTACGTCATCAAAAGTAAAACTCCCTGGATTTTTTGGAGGGAGTAATTAAAAAAAATAGTTGATATTTTCCGTATCATTTAACTGTTATTTTTCATATTTTTGATAAACTTTTACTCTTTTCGATTACGGTGGAATAGCCTATTACGTAGTTAAATATAACGAAGAAGACGTGCAATATCCATCACAAAGAATAAAGTTTCTCTGAAATAATATGAACCAAATTTTTCATATAATTTTATTCATATAATTACAAGCAAATTATTATTAAGATATTCCTATATAAAGTTGGAAATTTGTTAATTTTTTTCTCTGAATAACCTGACTTACATCACATTAATCTGTACAAAGTTCCTGCGTTAACGGCAGGCTCAGGCAGTAAGAAAGATCACGTTTCGGATTACGAGGTGGAAAGCACGTCGCTTATTAAAATACAAATTTGGTCCAGCCGCGGTAATGGAATACATGTCAAACGCAAAATGTGTTCCCTCTCCTATTTCTTGACAGCAGTTCAACATCGCTAAGCTTAACGCGCTGATAAGATTCCAGGCAGGAGAGGTTACGTTTCGGGAAGTACGTGAGAAAAATCACTCAGGAATGTTATGAATAATACAAGCTGTCAGTTATCACTGTGCCGCAAAACAAAATTATTATTCATGTCAGAATTTTCACGCACAAAACTCTTATTATCACACAAATCAATATCATAAATTCATTTATATTTATTTATTACTGTTGGAATCAGCGATATTAACCGATTTGTGCATAACTTGTAGAAAATAATTTAAATTGAAAACATTGATTTAATTTATATATGAATATACGATTATTTAAATATGACAGGTGGTATTTATATTCAAATGATATAACATGAAATAGCTAATCTTCTATATTTTTTAAAAAAAATTGTCATGAAAATTTGCAATTTGCATGACAATTATCAACACACGAAATTATAGTTTTTTTTTTCTTCTAAAGTACACAAAAAACTTTTGCATCACAATAAATTCTATTTATAAAAATTTATATTAAAATCACAATTGAGTAATTATTCATATTAATCCCATTTACATACATTATGAGTAGGTACATACATTGTTATCACGGTGACAGATGTAATATTAATTAATTCTAAACTTTAAAATTTTCTCTTTCCATTTTCCTAATTTTGGGATATATTTTCGAAAAATCGTTGTTTGATATTCGATTGCGGAATGCTTTTCTGTGACACGGGGGAGTTTGCTAAGCTGTTGGAGGTAGATCTAAAGCTGGTGGCGCCCCACTTGTTTACCGCCCGATGATGACTTGGATGATAACTGCATTCAGAATGAAACACATACACTTACACTTATGGGATGATTGATGAACACATATGAACACGGACATACTTTTGTATTTATATTACTTTAATTTACAAATATTTACATTTAAACTAACTCTGAGGACTAGTACGCGCTTAAAACTAAAAACACGAACACATACACTAACACTTATGGGATAATTGATGAACACATATGGACACGGACACACTTTGGTATTTATATTAATTTTATTTACACATATTTACATTTAAACTCCCTTATTATTACCAATAACACTAAACGTAACTAAACAAAGACTAAACTGCTACATTACATTATAACCCTAAATCTGAGTACGCGCTTAAAACTAAAAACACGAAACAGAACAAAACAAAGCAGAAAGCACATACATCTCAGGGGTCTTTGCCGATATGAACCTCAAGCACCGAATAACAAATCTAAAAGTTTATCAATAAAGGAGGGAACGCAGAGTGCAGGGTAAGGGCATCCATAGCCAACCATCAACCCTTCACGTAGGCTTGTAATAACTTATATCCTTATTTGTCAACACTATAAATATCTAGATGGCTGACTACACTATACAGAGAGAGTTGTGGGAAAAAAGTTAATTATTTCATTTAGATCATATTTTATTAATTTTTATAAAAAAAAAATCAAATTTCTTATTACTATTCATTAATTATTATAATTTAACTACCTTACATAAATATTAGTTATTGTTTTATTTTCATTCTAAAGACGTTTTATAGTCCAGGAAATTTATGATTTTACCTCAAAGTAATTACAGGAAAAGATTTTAAGCAGAAAATGTGCTGAATAACATTTAAAAATTTTCGGATATCGGGGCACGGGAACCTGCCGCCAATTAGGAAAAATGCCGCCAATTAGGCAAAATGGCGGCATATATATATATATATATATATATATATATATATATATATATATATATATATGTTTTTGGCCATTTGCTCAAAACAAATAAATACATAGTCTAATAGGTTTCACTATTTATAACAATTTACATTCGTCGTGGCATCGAAAGAAGTAAATTATTGATGACTATTTTATAATAATTGTCAACGTTTTCCTGCATTTTTTTATTTTTTCATCCACCACTATGATCTTGTTACAGATACGATAACGCGGTTTGAAAATTTGAATTCAGCATGAAATTCTCTTTAACATGAAGTATTACAATGAGCAATTTGCGAGTTACTAACAGATTAAACTCACATGAACTTCCTCTAAAATTTTAAACATCTGAAAATCGGCTCATTTCTCATTTTGCCACATATTAAATACTTAATATTTTTATCTTTAATCGTGTCGGAATTTTGAATTAGAATTACAGAAATGAACCGATTTTCAGTTGTTTAAAATTTTAGAGGAATTTCATGTAAGTTTAATTTGTTAGTAACTCGTAAATTCCTCATCGGAAAAAATTATATAATACTTTATGTTAAAAGCCGGCACTAGTGGCCGGAGCATACCACGCAGTCGATAACCACGCTATCGAATAGCCGTAGCATCGAAAAACCATGCCATCGAAAGTCGCCACGTCGACACGTACCCCCCACCACTGGCTGTAGCAACGATAGCCGTCACATCAAAAGTCGCCACGTCGGCATCACCCCCCACCACTGACCGTAGATAGATAGCCGTCACATCGAAAGTCGGCACGTCGACAACACCCCCCACTACTGCCCGTAGCTACGATAGCCGTCACATCGAAAGTCGCCACGTCGACATCACCCTTCCTGCCTAATCGCCACTGAGTCTTTCAAAGCGTTAATTCAACTGAATCGCTAAGTTCGTACTTCATATTATTTACGTTAGATGACACCGCCATGTACGAGTGTGTCATGACATTTACTGGAATGATTAAATGGAAGAAAATATCTATTTTTGTCAACAATTTAATGTTACAAAATATAAAACAATTAAACATTATATGATTGACTGAACAAATATACATATGTGTGTATTACAAAATACCTTAATGTAGGTATATTAAAATGTAGCCTAACATTTATTAGAGAAAAAATCAACATAGTATAATAAAGACAATTTAAGTATTCTGAATTGTGAAAGGGAAAAGTCAAGATTAACATTCCTGGAATCCTTCGAAATGAAGAAAGCTATTCACAATGAGTGTAATCTTATGAACGAACCGTTAGACCTTTGTTCATCTCCGATTCTGGATTATTTTATCTGGGTATTCCCTAGAATTCTCTAATCTTTGCACTAAGTTTAACCTCCTTGTGTAGGAATTCTGAATTTTGAAATACGCCGCAACTGCAATAAAGAATCTTTTAAATTTTGTAGAACCTACAGAGTGTGTAATTTCTTCCTTATTTCAATCTAGTTTTTAGTATTGTCCTTATAATACAGCACCGTTCTTCAAATTCTGACTATCAACCTCCAAATTATACCTCCATACATATTTGTATTTTCTATTTAGTAATGTACGAAAACGACATACTATACCGGTGCATTTTCTAGATATACTTACGTAACACCTAATAAAATATTTTATTTAAACAATTAATCTGTATTAGTATTCCAATTTTCAATCTAGTTTTTAGTAGAGTGTTTAAATATAAAAAATAATTCTAATAGCATGTTTCTGTTTTTCTCTAACATTTAAAACAAATTTATAAATCTGCATTATAAAATAAAGTGGTAAATATTTCACCTATTTTGAAACATATTTCACATACAATATTAAATACCTACATTAACGTATTTTGTAATACACACATATGTATATTTGTTCAGTCAATCATATAATGTTTAATTGTTTTATATTTTGTAACATTAAATTGTTGACAAAAATAGATATTTTCTTCCATTTAATCATTCCAGTAAATGTCATGACACACTCGTACATGGCGGTATAATCTAACGTAAATAATATGAAGTACGAACTTAGCGAGTCAGTTGAATTAACGCTTTGAAAGACTCAGTGGCGATTAGGTAGGAAGGGTGATGTCGACGTGGCGACTTTCGCTGTGACGACTATCGTAGCTACGGGCAGTAGTGGGGGGTGTTGTCGACTTGACGACTTTCGATGTGACGGCTATCTATCTACAGTCAGTGGTGGTGGGTGATATAGACGTGGCGACTTTCGATGTGACGGCTATCGTTGCTACAGCCAGTGGTGGGGGGTACGTGTCGACGTGGCGACTTTCGATGGCACGGTTTTTCGATGCTACAGCTAATCGATGGCGTGGTTATCGACTGCGTGGCATGCTCCGTTGGTGTCGTGGATTCAAATCCCACTTAGGGCATGGCTGTTTGTGTGTGTATAATTTCACAATTTCATTCCCATCTCTGCGCTGTGGTAAAAAAATTGTTAAGGAAAAAAATCGAAGAAAACCCTCATCCCCATACATATCACCGCTTAATTACTACATTTGTTAAAGAAGCGTGTAATAATAATAATAATAATAATAATAATAAAATAATAATACTTCATGTTAAAGAGAATTTAATGCTCAATTCAAATTTTCAAACCGCGTTATCGTATCTTTAACAAGATCAGAGTGGTGGATGAAAAAATAAAAAATTGCAGGAAAACGTTGACAATTATTATAAATAAGTCATCAATAATTTACTTCTTTCGATGCCACGACGAATGTAAACTGTTATAAATAGTGAAACCTATTACAATATGTATTAAATATGTGATATTGTTTGTTTTTACCTTCCGTCACCTTTAGGTAAGGAAGGTATTGTCTTTGGTCAAAAAATTCGGTGGTGAGTATTTAATGAATAAGCACGTTTTAGGGTCCCTACAATACAAATTTACTATTTTTAAGATGATGTCTGTATGTATGTATGTATGTGTGTGTGTGTGTGTGTGTGTATGTGTGTCCATGTGTGACAATTTTTTCTCCGACGATAACTCCAATACTACAATTCTAAAAATTTTAATTCTTTCGTATTCCTCTTCTGTACATCCATATGAAGAGTTGATTAGATTTTAGCTATAATTAATCCACCGGAAGTACCCTTATTTGAAGTTTTTAACAGTTTTTCTTAAAAAAACGCAGTTAAATATTATTTTTTAACATTTTGTTATTATATATATTAAAGAAAATACTCTTCTCTATACAGTTTGATTATACATTTTCCTTCATATTCAATGGATGTAAATTTAAAGCATTATAAAGAAATTAATTTTCAAAAATTAGTCAGCTTTGCTATTTATCATGGAAACAGCTGACATAATTATTCAAAAAAATTTAATTGACAGATGTCAGTTGCAAGTGCAAAACCAAATATGGAAAAAAGTATAGGGTCTAAAATTGGTATGTCATAGTGTTGCTCGCAAGTGACACGCAGAGAAAGGCCAAAGAGAAGATGGAAGGACATTACTTAGTGTAGTTTATGTTATAATTTAATTAGATTTATAAACCTTTTCAAATGAACTTTTGGTATGGAATTTGTAAAAAATAGTATGTGTTCGTGTTCGATTTTACATGATATTATACAGAATCTGTTCCAAGGACCTTTTGGTATGGGATTTGTACAAAATACAATTTTTTTTAAGTAATTTTAATATCTTTCATAATTGTTTTGAGCAAATGGCCAAAAACATAAATATGCCGCCAATTGGCGGGAGATTCCCGTGCTCCGATATCTGAAAATTTTTGATAAGTTATTCAGCGCATTTTCTGGATAGGATTCCGTTTAAAAGCTTTTCTTGTAATTACTTAGAGGTAAAATCATAAATTTCCTGGACTATAAAACGTCTTTAGAATGAAAATAAAACAATAAACAATAACTAATATTTATGCATGGTAATTAAATTATAATAATTAATGAATAATAAGAAGTGATTTGAAAAAAAATATTTTTTTTAATTAATAAAATATGATCTAAATGCAGCATTACAGAAATTTTCAAAAAAATTTTCTGTTTGAAGCGCTGTAGCTCGTTGATTATAGAAAAAAAATGTATTAGAAGAAAGTTGCAGGGAATTTTATTCTCAACAAATTCAATAAAAACTATTTTTGCCCTCATGCAAAAGGTGAAGAGATATTTAGAAAAAACCGCTTTTTTGCGCCTTTTTTTCCAAGTTGGCGGTGCTTCCCGAAGGCCCCCGAAGGGAAAAACTTGCATTTTTTATTAGGACCCCTAAATATGTAATATATCTCAAAATCAAAAATACCCGACCTTTTATGGAATAAACACTTATTTTTCTACTAAATTGTATTGCAAAAAAGGAATTTTAAGTTGAAGCAACTATAATTCCTATAAGATTCCATATATTAAAAAGATCAAATTCGTCATGGGAAACTGATACTAGATATTTTAATGCATTTACAAAAAACCAATTAAAAATTATTTATACTAATAGAATTATTAACTAAAATTATATAGGTATGCTAAATTTTCGGACAGAGTGAGTAACTGTCATGCTGGAAAATAAATGAGGGAGACAATATTTGAACATTTCTGTTTAATCGTTTACTGCTCAGTTTACTGGCTATATGAGATAGAAAAAAAAAATAGTCTCAAAGTAATCAAAAATTTAAATATTGAAAAGTTTTTTTTTGTTTTCTGTTAATTTATTATAACAAAATTTGTAATAAAAATAAGAAACACAATTCGAAATACACCTTAAAATTGTTCGCTGTATAATTTATTATATTATTTTCTACAAATTAAACTAAAACTATATTTACAAGCGTATGTCCAAGTATTTGCTGGCTGCACTAGCAATGGTGTCAACCTGAATTCTACAAGTATATTCTGATTCAAAACTTACTGAAAATCAATCACTAATTGAATTCCTTTGCGAAGGTGCTACTGTAGTGCTTCGTTAATTTATATCAAGCAATTGTTACTTTATTATCTACTGCAAACATAGACTTGTAGTGTATCTGCTCAGCTTCTCTCCGTGATTTCGAGGAGTCCTTAAAACCGTGTCAGTACTTTAAGCCTGCCTTGAGTCCTGTCATCGTTTCCAAAGGGTCTAACTCTAGTTGATCCTGGTACTGCCTACAACCTGTCTACAACAAGTACAAGTACTACAGTTAGGTTTTCCAATTGTATCTAATTATCTAAATGTAGAACCAATTATCGTGTACGTTTCTTTGTCCTCCGACTTTACTGAGTGTTTAGTAATATCACTATGTAATTAAAAAAAAAAAAAAAAAAACTACAGTCCACTTTTATCCCCGCTTATTACAAAACAATTTCAAAATTAATATATAATTCGCTATAGTGATATTGTTGTCTGTTTTCTGCAACTATTTAATTAAAAATACATTATATAACCAACTTCAAACACAATAAATAAAATATAAATAAATATATCATCACGGCGAGCCGCATTCCCAAGACGCGTGGCTCGCCGAGCCACTAGCAAGGCTCGGCGAGCCCCGCGCCGTGGGATAGGGTTGCTCGCTATGGTGCGGCGCGGTTCGCCCCGATCCGTTCGTTGTCGGTAAATATGACACGAGTCAAAGGCGCGAGCCTACTTGGGTGGTCTTCCACAACTGTCCGATGTTTCATTTTCATTTCACTTGTCATTTAGTAGAGTTCAGACGTGATGGAGTGGAGTCAAGAAATTACATTAGAATTTTTAGCAGCACAAGCTGCTATTCGTTCAGATTGATTATTCTTGTTTAAATGTTTTAAATTTAAAAACCAACTACTACACAACTTATTTTGCTTCGAATAATTTCGGGTTAAATCAGAAATGCTACGCAAGCGTGCAGAAGGCAATATAGGCGAGCCTACACGCGCCGTGGGATCGGCTGAAACTTGTGAATAGAAGCTCGGCTCGTGGTTTGGCGCGGCTCGGGGCGCGCCGAGCTCCGCGCCGTGGGAATCCGCCTCCCATTTCTGAGTATGCCACAATCTGCTTTATCGCAGATATCAAACACAATATGCTACTCATATTTACAAAAAGCCTTATGTAACATAACATATGTAACAAATGTAACTAGTTTTATAAATTGCGTCGTATTGAAGATAATGGGCTCCTATCAGTGATGTTAAATTAGTTTCTTACTATTTGTAGAAGTGGTCTAATTTTTTCTCAAAACTTTTGTTACATAATATGTTGTTTGCGTAAATAACGTTCTTTAATTAACTATTAATCGCTGACATAAATTAGGAATAAATAAATTATAATATAAATTACTTTTTTTTTGTGGAATATTTTTAGTTCGACATACCAAAAATATAGAAAGAATTTTATTAAAGAATTTGTAAAAAAATATTTGTGGATTTCTGCATTTTATTATACATGAATATACATAATTTACTTCTCTTATACCCAATTGCACCAAGACTTAAATTTTAATCTACGTTTAAACAAAAAAATGCAAATTTTGACAGCAATATATTATAATACATTTGACATTTCATTTCGATGTAATATTGTCAATTTAAACCATGATTGATATTTAATTTACGTTGGTGCAATCGGACATTACTGTTTCTAATAAATGATAGATATATATATATATTAATTTTGTTTACTAACCAGATCTAGTTACTTATATAAATTACTGTTTAAATTTACATTAGAACTGAGTGATTGAATAATATGTACGTACATAAGAATTTAAAATATTGCAAATAAAAGAAAATACAATATCTGATCTGAACATCATGTTCAAATTTAAATAAATCATTCAAGCAGACAAATTTAACATAGGTAGGCACTTATTGAAATTCTTTATGAGGTTTATTATTTACATTATATTTTCCTTTATGTAACAAATTTACTTTATATTCTTTTTCATAAAATATACCTACCTAATGATAAATATTTATTCAACATGGAATGCGTAGATCAAAAAGCTAAAAAATACGATTTTCCTTTCCGATACATTTACCAAGTTACCAAATCAACAAGGCAGGCTTTTAAAATAAATACGGAACTTCAAACAAGAAAAATCATTAACTCGTAATTCTGAAGGGAAAAGGCATATGATCAATGGTGGTTTTATATTTGTACATATTTGCGAGCCCAAAGCACAGCTTATTTGCATCCTATTATACTCACAAATCAATTAAATATTAATTACATCTCAATAAAGTTTCTAATAATGACAACTAAAAACATGTTAAACTACGGGCAACCGGAAGTAGTAGTTTCTTCTAAATATTACATATAATGAGAAACATTAAATTCTCAATCTGGTACAGTTAAAATTTTTATTATATCTTCTATAGATTTAAAGATATTGTATATAGAATGATATGTATGTTGTAATAAATCTAGCTGCCCGAACGAAGCAAAATGTTAGTGTCAAAAATCATCAGGTTTACTGAGATTACTGAAAGCTTTTTCTGGGAAGTATATTTAATATTTCTTATTGCATTATTAATTAAATGTTTTAAATTATAGGGATATTAATAATAACATACATTTTTTAAAAATATCCCTAATATTATCAATGAATTTGAAGAATCTTGAGCATTTTAGAAGATTAGACAAAATTCCTCATAGAACGAATAGATACAATTTGAATTATTTGTGTGAACAAGAAATGTTAAATTCGATACTTATGTAATATAAAATGTAAATGGTGAGAGGTATTCATTATGCTGGCCACAGCTTTTTTTCTGAGTAAAATATTTTATACGGCCGGGTGCACCAACGTAACTTAAATATTAAACTTGGCTTAAATTGACAATATTGCATAGAAATCAAATGTCAAACGAATTATAATATATTGCTGTCAAAATTTCGATTTGCATTTTTTTGTTTAAACCCAGCTTAAAATTTAAGCCGTGTTGGTGCAAATGGCCATTAATAAAATAAATATAATTGTATTTTTAGCGATGAAAATGGGTTTTCAAAATTGCTAGGACGGATGGAAATGTAAATACAACCACGAATTGTACCAGGAATATGATGATCTACCTGTAGCAGAATTTGTAAGGATACAAAAACTACGATGGGCAGGACACGTCATAAGAATGCAAGACTCTAGAAATCCCAAAAGAGCATTTCAAAGTAAATGGCATGGAACAAGACCAGCGGTCACACCTAGGGGGACGACGGAGTAGCAGAAGATGCAAAGAAAATAAGAATAAGTAAGCACCATGGACAGGACGAAATGGAGGCAGAAGGTGGAGAAGTCCAAGGTCCGATTTGGACTGTAGCGCCATTGAAAGAATAATTAGAAGCAATATTTGAACATTTCAAAATCAACATTGAAATAGCTCTGATGCTTCTTGTAATGCCACACCTTATATAACTTCTATAAGAAAAAATTAACGCTGCTTATTTTTATTATTTAATATTGGCTTGATATGCAGCGACGTCTTAGTTTATCTGTAGAAAAACAATTTTCTACGTCAATTTTATTGTTAAATGGAACAACTAACATTATGCAACTTTGATGTATTTAAAGTACTCGTAACAAACAGAAAGAAGTATAGGTTTTTAAAATTTATTTCTTTTTCTTTATTTGTAACCCTTCTTTTTTACCTTACACTACCTTCGCTAAGGAAGGCATAGTCTGTACTGTAGAGTAATTAATTCATTCTTATTAAACTAGATTTATCTCTTTCTTACTATTCTACTATGATATATTTTTATTAGATTTATTAATTTTTAAAAATTTATTTTTCTTTATAATTTATTTCATCTCATTTTCAAACATAATATTAATACAAATGTTATTTTCTTAATAAATGGTATACAAAATGCATATCACTGAATTCACCATACAAATTAAAAATTAAACCAAATTAATAAAACAAAGAAAAGAAAAAGTAATTTGTTATATTTTGTAATAAATGACTCTTTTAACGATAAATACATTTGTAGGAAAATATTCATACGCTATTTGACGGATATTTAAGTGAAACTTCCATTAATTGTGTACGGAGTATTGTTTCAGCGTGTAAGCTCATGTAGAGAAACAACAATTAGTAATGATTAATCGATAGCCATTATGTTAGTGTGATCATTACAAATTACACAGGCAATGAAATTGACGTATAATGTAAAACTTCTAATACTAACCATTACCTGCAACAAGTTTCAATCCTATTTCCAAACTTGTGATAAATTAGATACAATTAACGCAACTGAGCTTATATTTAATAAGTTAACTATCGTAAATTGTTATTTTATTATGACTAAAATTTTATTTGAATTAAATGTATTCCGTAATCAGTTTGTAAAATTTACCTGTATAAGAAAAACTAACAAGTGAATATTGTCATAAATTTCATTAAAATATTATTTTTATGAAACCGAACACTTGCAGCTTACCTGACTAATTATAATTGCAAATTCTCTCGCAATGACCAGCTAACAAACTAACTAATTTTAACCGATTATCTAAATCTATTTGCACCACAATTCTGCTTATGAACTATCATATAATGACGTATTTTTCTGTTCTTAATAGCAGTCGTATTATATTACAGTGACAACATTATTGAGCTGCAGTTTTGTCATTTTGATATTTACGTTATTGTGACACAATATTAGTGCAATTATTAATTATTATTATTTTTGAAAAAGAGAAATAATATTATTTTTCGTTTAATTGTCAAGCCGAATACCATTCGTGACTGATTTTATATATTCGATTTTTGTGAGGATCACTCCTACTTGTTGCCCATAGTTGAAAAGAACCCTGGCACATAAAATGATCTGTAGGATAAAGTAAGTTAGTACTAGCAAACTATTATACTTCCACTACATAAAAACAAATATGCGGATATGTTTTATTTAATCCGCAAATAAGTAATTTCTATATTTTATACTGTTGTGTAAAATAAAACAGAAAAACGATATGATTTAATTATTTTCGCGCTTGTTTATATGTAGTTACGTTCAATGTTTAAATTATTTTACAGAATTGCTCGTGGTTGTTTCGGAAATATTGAAAAACAAACTCGTCGCGATTCAAAACACTCCTATAGGATCGTTAACGAAATGAATTGTATCTATATTAACTTTTATCATCACAGGTATTAATAATAATGGTTATGGTATGTGCGTAAAAATAACACAATTTTAAATTATTTTGTTATTTTGACATTTCGTTAATTTCGTTTTATTACCATAAAGTCGATAACAAACTCGATCCTATGGGTTTTGGTTTTTCACTTCCTGTCATAATACGCCGATATACCGACATGTGCTGTAATATACTTTTTCTATTCCCATTTCTGTAAATTACCTTTTACACATCTGTCAAACAAGTTAATGCATTCTTACCGTATATATATATATATATATATATATATATATATATATATATATATATATATATATATATAATTTTCTTCTACCGTTTGAAATATGATAGAAGTGCGTAACAGTTACTGGCTATTTCTATCCTTATGTTTGATTTCATATCTTGAGAAGGTATATCGATGTTTGTTATTTCGAAAGAAGTAGCATTGATGGCTTCTGCGTCGGCTTTTTAATTTCCTTCTATATTCTTGTGTGAGGGTATCCATATTAAATAGATGGTGTATTTTTGGGTATGGAGAGTATGGATTAGGGCTGTCAAAAGTATTCGGTTAACCGGTTAACCGGTTAATCGGTTAACCGGAAACCGGTTTTTCAATAATGAAATATTCGGCTAGCCGGTTAACCGGTTTTAGCCGGCTTTTAATCGGTTTATAGCCGGTTTTTAACCGGTCAATAGCCGGTTTTTAACCGGTCAATAGCCGGTTTTTAACCGGTTAGTAGTCGGTTTATAGCCGGTTTTTAATCGGTTTCTAACCGGTTCATAGCACTCTTTTTTTTAAAAAAAATTAACTATAACCTAACATCTAAATAGCTCTTGACAAAATGCCATATATCAAAATAAATAAATTTCAATTGCTTATTGAAACTGTCAATGTTACCAACCTTAATTTGTTATTATTTCTTTTAATAATATTTTTGAAATAAAAGTAAATTACATTGAAATAGGAAATAATTCATTAGTCACGTGATATGTTTTCCGCCAATCAACATTCAGAATTTCCATAGTTACATGTCTATCACAGCGATGATAAAAAACAAAGAATATCACCTTATTTCTATTCGTTACAAACTGCTATGGCATTTTTACAACATTGACAGTTAATTTTAATAAAAATTCATTATATTCTCTCATTAAATATAAGCTCGTGATATTAATAATGAAGAAAGGGGTGAAAGGACCAAGCTTTGAATGGTTTATAGATGAAAACAAAAGGCATAAATGGTCCACGTGTATTGTAAAATTCTTTATTCGCAATCATTATAGTGATATACCGATTCCTAACCTTTTGGAGGTTGGGAAATACGTCATTCTTAACTTTAATGACATTCTCTTAGGTTGGAAATAACAGATTTTACCTCTTGGGTTGGAAACGTTTATGTAAAGGTTGCCTAGCAACATTGTCATAGATCCTAATAACAAAGTAAGTTAAAACAAATTTTAAGAGAGCTGTCAAAAAATATTAATAAAATTAAAGCTCATTGATTTATTTTGAAAATTATTGATTTAAAATGAGGATGATTGTGAATAAAATTAAGATACATAACCTCGGTGGGAGTTTCATTACAGCCTCGCGCTTTATCTCACCTCGAGGCTTTGCCTCTCGGTAATATACATAAGCCCTCGGATGTAATGAAACATTTCCCACCTCGGATGTAATATACTATTATTACGGACGCTTCGGGCTTAGGGAAAGCCCATCTTCAGCAATCGTTGAATATACAGTAATAATTAAAATTTATGACAAATTTTATTTTAAAGTTGTATTAGACGCGATGATCTATATGAACAACATCGAAAACAATTTTAAATACAGCATTTCAACAACCTTCCGAATCAATACGGAGTTGGTGAAACATGAATAATAATCGAAGATATTGCTCGCATACCATATATACGTATATCATATACCATTGCTAAACAATAAATTGTGAAGATTTTAGTGCACACAGGGAAACTTTGCAAAGTTTACCGAAATTTCCCAAAGAAGAAGTACGATGTTTCCTAAAAGTTAACGGCGCCCTTAAAACTCGATACGTTTTGAGGAAACTTTTGAACATGCACCAAATTAAAGGTTATAAACCGGTTTTCTGACCGGTTAAAAACATGTTTTCCGACCGGTTAAAAACCGGTTTTTTGACCGGTTAAAAACCGGTTTTTTGACCGGCTAAAAACCGGTTTTTTGACCGGCTAAAAACCGGTTTTTCTGACCGGTTAAAAATCGGCCGGTTATTGACTTAAAACCGGTTATTCGGTTTTTCGGTTAACCGGTCTGTAAACCGACGGTTAACCGGTTAGCAATTTCAGCAGATTTTGACAGCCCTAGTATGGATATAATCTTTGATATTTTGGATGATAGGATGTTTGGGATATAGCTTCTTTATGGCATTGAGAACTGATAGGGAGTCAGTGAATATTGTATACTTCCCAGGTGGATTTAAGGTTTCGATATGTTTAAGGATGGTTAATATGCTGAATGCTTCGACAGAGAAGATGGAAACTGTATTGGGTAGATGGTGTTTGATTATAGTTTCTTCTATTATTATTGCTGCTACTGTACCCTTTTTATTTTATGCTGCACTTGTATAGACGTAAGTTGTGTCTCTATATTTGTCACAGAAATCTCTATTTTTCTGTTGGTATGTCGCTGGAGGTGTAGTTTCTTTCGGATATGCTGTCAAATTCGTGTTGATATTAGCAGTGTTTATTGTCCAAGGAGGAATATTTCAGGTGTTTTGAGGTATTACTTTTGATATGTGTAGTTTTATACAATAGATTTTTGGTTATAGGGTCTGGTCCTGGGGTTTAGAAAAAAATTTTAATTAAGATTAATTGATAAATATTTTTTAAATAAATAATTATTTTTTTTTATAAATCACAGTAGGTACAAGAATAAAATTACTCCATACGATCCAGTATCCAATTAAGATAATTTGTTACTCTAGTAAACACAGTTGGGGCACCATTTATTCCGCAGCCAGCTCCAAAACTAACAATGCCTTCTATATACCATTGCGAAGGATAGGAACCCACTTTGGGAGTTACGAGTGCATTCCCACTGTCACCTTGGCAGGTATCAATCTCTCCTTCTCCTCCAGCACACAACATTTCCTCTGATATGTCAGCACTTCTATTTTTGTACACCTCTTGGCATTTCTCGGAAGATACTATAGGTAACCCTGCTTTCCGTTTGATGTTGCTGTCCCATTCCCCATCTGAGAAAGAAAGTTAACTGATTGTAATCGTAATCCATTTTTATTTGAGAATAGCTACAGTGTGTTCCAAAAAATCTTAACTCGGAGTAGGCTATGGACAGAAAATGAACAGAAAAGTATGTCAATTTAAAAGTATTTAATTAAATGTCAATTTGGCATGAGATATTGTTAAAATTTGGTCTAGAGAAATTTAAGCTTTTCTTCTTGAATTCTGAACGGTGAATGGCAATATTCTGTATCCTTCTTTATTATCTTTTCTCCTTAAAATTACATTGCACAATCATTTTTGACAACTTGACTTTTGAATTGAATAATAATCAGACATACATTTCTGTGTTCATAGCCATAGCCTACTCCGAATTAAGTTTTTTTCTGAACACACTGTAATACAAGACGAGCAGCTATATTCACAACACCCTCTAGCTTTATTTGCATCACCGATACGATCACTATACGATAACGATACAGTCGATAAGATATTTCTTGCTTAATATTTTTTGATGGACAAATTTACAATTTTTACATCTACGTTCTCGATACGACAACAATACGGTGGTGATTTATTTATGTTGAGCCGAATTTCCAGGGGTTACTTTCAGAGATCATCGAGGATAAATTACTCAAAGTGAATTCATCAGTGAACTCATTTTTGTTTACACGTCTCATCAAAAATGAAATAATCAATTCGTTTCAAAACGTCACCTGGTCTTTTCATCCGCTAGGATTCACCAAGAATCACCAAAAGTAGAACAGGGCTAAGTTTAATCACTATTTATCCCATATGATCACAATCGGTGATTTAATAATAATCGTGCATTTATACGGTGCACTTTGAAATATTCATCCGCTATGATCACTCAAAGTGACCCGTAGATTTTCGGCTTTATTGATTTATTAGTGATAAGATAATGATGCGATTTCTCGATACAGTTTCATTTTGTTTCTGTTGTAAAATTAGTGTATCATGCTGACACCGTAGTATTACTGTATGCAAGAGTGAATGAGGTTACTTGTATATCTTATTGCATCCAAAATATCTGATTATTAATTTAAATACATACGTACATTTTTATTGATACTGAAACTATATTCCTTTACATTCGTACAATTTGAAAAGTGTTTTTTGATAGCTACATTTATTTATCATGTACGTTTGAAATCTGAACCATGATCTAAATTGTGTAATTAAGGAATTCTGTTTATCTTTAAAACACAGTCCCCGGGATTTATAAAATCACGGTACAAATATGTGATCATCATTACCGATATCTGCGATAAAGCAGATTGTGGCACACCCAGAAATGGGTAATATGCCGTGATGATATATTTATTTATTTATTTATTATTTTATAAATTTATCTATAACATATATACCCTTGCCAAGGGTAGCAGAAGGTAAAAATCATATCGTATTGTGAACATATTGTTATTGTATCGTGATCGTAACTTTAAGTAATTCCCACATAAGAATGATATTGTGCACATTGAAGTAGGTTCTTTTCGTTACTCATATAGAACCTCTTCGTAAGGCGACGTATGTCACAACTCTGTCCAGGAAATAATTTAAATTTGTCAACATAGTTGGTATATATTGGTGTATGTTTTATTATGTCTCGTGCTTATTTCCGTGATTTATCAACAAAGCAAAAACACTATCGAAAAGGACTAGAATGGTCTTGTCTAAATATACGTTGATACAGAGAAAGTTAGTTCCCTAATAGGGAACGGATCAGATTATTCCGTAATGCTATTCTTACGTGAAGAATACCATGGTTAATGTTAATCACGCCTTAATATTCGTATTAGGAATGAAATAGTTAAGTAAAATATAAAAACATCTACCTCGGCACTAAAGTCACTATCTGTCGGAAATACGAGATTTTGTGTCATCTAATTAACCATGAAAATATCAAGTGACAATCGTAATATTATATTACTGTGATGTTTGTCTGTTTACCAAGTTAAATTAAAAGAGCTTTGCAGTTTGTACAGATATTTGAGAAGGTACAAGGAAATAGGTGAAGTAAAGCATACAAGCAAAGTTAATAGAGGACAATAATGGACTAGAAAATATCCATGAAAGATTGATTGGTCTAATTATTGAAAGAAGATGAGTAAGAACCGGGAATCGATTGAGTATAACTTACAATGCGAATAGCTTACAAAACAAGAACGAAATAATATATCAAATAGGTTGAAGATTTGGTTTTCAGTGTTTGCAGATAAAGCAACTGAAGAAAATAATATTTTACATTTAATTTTTACCTCCCGCTACCCTATAGGTAAGGAAGGTATAGGGATCGTGCTAAAAATCACATATGTAGAGATTTTATTGAATGAGCACGTTTTGATGTTCCCATAATCCGATTTTAACATTTTTACAATGATGTCTGTAGGTATGTATGTGTGTGTCTGTGTGGGTGTGTGTCTGTGTGTATCTGTGTGTGTCTGTGTGTTGCTGTGTGTATCTGTGTGTGGGTGTGTGTTTCTGAGTGTGTAGATCTTGTGGACACGATTACTCAAATACTATCAATCAGAAATTTTGTATAACCATTGTATACTAATGTGGGAAGAGCTCATTCGTTTTTAGTGCATATCGGATAACTGGAAGTATCATTTATACAAGCTTTTAACAGTTTTCCTTGTAAAAAATTCATTGAATATAATTTTTTAGCAACTTTTACCAATACAAATTGAATATAATGGCACAATCTTCAATTCTACGATAATAGCATTTAGTAAATAACTTGAATTAACTTTAAATATTAAATTGTAAAATAATTTATTTTTGTACATCACTTTGCCTCTGCGTCAAACAAAAACAATACTTCGGAAAGGTGGTATTTGCTCACAGATTTTTCAGGAAAAACATAATAAAATATAATCCAAAATTTCGTATTACAATCTTTTCTATTTATTAGAACAACAAAGAAGATTTTGTTTACAAACGATCAATCGGAAGTGATACTTTACTTAAAGCTCATTGCTATTTTAAACATGGAATTGGCGGGAGGTCATGTGCTGGACACATCAGATTTTTTTTATTCATAGCTACGTAGATTACATGCAAAACTTCCTAAGCAATTTCTGAAACATGAGTTCTTGCTTCATGATCTACAAAAAAGTTACACACCTAACAAAATCTAACATTAATAATATTTATTTGTTATCAAATGTACTCGTTATTGTATAAATCGTAGAAATAGGCCTTGATGATTACGTATGAAGAAGTAGTAAACGACTGTGCTAAGGATGAAAGTAAAGATGTACTCAGGATTTCAGTCAGTGATAATTATTTTATTCTACATCCAACGTTTCGCCCCCATTTGAAGCTTCATCAGGGCAAAGAACAAGTTAAAAAAAATTACAGTACAAGAATGTCATAAATATATCTAGAAGATATCGTCAAATAAAAATGTAGCACGTCAGGCAAATCATATTACAAAAGCACACAAAATTTTATAAAACCATATAAAATGGCGAACAACAGTCACATGTGTAATAATTAAATTTAATTATGACATTCTCGTACTGTAAAATTTTTTAACTTGTTCTTTGCCCTGACGAAGCTCCAAATGGGGGCGAAACGTTGACTGTAGAATAAAATTATTATCACTGACTGAAATCCTGAGTACATCTTTACTTTCATCCTTGATGATTACGTTTAGGAGAGCCTAGTCGACCACGAATGGTAAAAATCTTGTGAAAGTTCCCTGAGTAGAATCTTGTAGCTGTAGCACATAGTTACTGGGTGTAGAAGCGTCATCAATTATTATCTACTTAACCATTAAGGCCAAAATCTCACCAATTATTCATTATTATTATTATTATTATTATTATTATTATTATTATTATTATTATTATTATTATTATTATTACTCAAGCAACATTATTTAGACTTACCACCTTTGAGACTTTCTGTATATCCCCATCCTGCAACGTACATTCTTTTTTCTGAAGGAGATTTTTCGCCATCTAGTGGGAGGCAGATAGGCCTTACGTTGGCTGCAATAACATATAATTAGAAAAAGCGTTTATGATTTCAACAAGATCTTACTGGTTATTGTAGCAGGTCTTGCAAGTCGTATTAAAGCAATATCGTCTTTTAAGATCCTCGTTCTGCGACTGTACCCATAATGAGGGATAATTCGATCTATAGCAATGTCTTGAATACCTTCAGTACATAATTCATAGATTTTATTGTTATCAATTTTTTTCCGACAGTCTATTTCAGTGCTCAAATCGTGTTCTCCCAATCGAACACTGAATCTAAAACAGAATCATTAAAAACAATATAATCAATAGTAAGGAGTCATATGTAATCGGATTCCTGATAGATGACTATTCAAAATTATTTGTTCAAAGAAAGAATAAAAAACAATTTATATAACAGTTTTAGTAACTTCTCTTACAGGACTTGAGCAGCAACCCTGGGAAGCAACTATAGATATAGGTTAAATAACCAGAAAAATTGACTTTGTCGGGTCGGCAATTACAACAAAGAGGCATATCGCTTGCTGTTTGCTTTATAATATTGGCTTCAAAACAGGCCATTATTAGCGACGCTCATTTGGAATAAAGACATGCGTCGCCTGGTACTTCTACCTTCCTTGAGTGCTCTGTAGAGTAAAATAATCTTCTGTTCCTTTAACATGAATGTCATTTTTGTTTGAAATAATTTTTGGAACCATTTTTCATTTTCATAAGAAATTATTTCAAACAAAAATAGCATTTATGTTAAAGGAACCGTAAGATTATCTTACTATACATACATAGCATGTCTTCTTTTCAACAGAGCGGCGCAAATAATGACCCGCTGGTACCCAATGTTATAATGCAAGCAGTGAACAATATGCCGCTTTGTCATAAATACGATATTTATATTTTTATTGCTATACCCAACAGAGTTAATTTTTCTGACTATGGTCGTTATAGGGACCCTTGATACAATGACACACAATCTCACACACACAACAGCTCTAGCTAACATACATGTAATCTGTATGTATAATGGGCTATTTGCGTACCATTTTTTTATTTAATATTTTTGAAGAGAAAGTAAAAACTTGCTACCCATATTTTTTCTTTTGACAATTAGCCAGAAAAAAATAATGAAATTTGATTATATGAATTACCGCTGTGTATGACATAGAATTAAGCCGCACCAATGAATGGCCGTAAAACTATAGCTGAGCGTGGTACCGCCCCATAGCAACGACATGTTTTTGCGAGTAATGTAGATCACCTGTTTGGCGTTTCAACAATAGTTTGGAGGTTAGTATTTTAGTTTGTCTTTTTGGTATCGATATATTAAATTACAAGTAACTACCTGTTTTTATTTATCAAGTAATTAATGTATTTGGGAAACCAGAGAGAAAAATGAAATGTCAAATTCAAATACTTTCTCGCACGCTATGCCGTCTATAGGTTACATTCATAAACATGCTTCCCTTCTCCAGTTCAATATAAAGACGTAACAGAAAATTTTCTTGCTTAATTTACTAAAAACCAAATATTTTTTTTAAAATAAAATTTACATTTTTATGTATGTTTTCAACATAACATTACGTATAGTGAAAGAAATCGGATTTTCAGTACCACGCAAGTAGCCCATTGTTTATTCCGAAATTCATGATTTCCTGTTTTGATGAAGTTTATTTACCACGACAACTACATTACACACGTACATAAGTTAACAAACCACATAAAATCATAAATCATTAAATACTGATATCTACATACAACATGGCCGTCAGGCCATCTGTAATTATGTATGTACTTCACTGTTTGTGTGTCAATGTTTACTACGTATCACGTATTCATCTTGTTATGTGATTTAAATGCGAAATAATTCAGCAACATTGATAAAGGAGATATTGGGATTGTTCTGAAACTATTTTTGTATATTGATGAATAATCACGATTTAGATCCCGATTTTAATATTAACATGATGTCTGTGAGTCACCGTAAGTGCGCGTCTGTGAGTGTGCAGTGGATCCATCTAACCAACACTTTAAATGAAATAAAGAAAATTTTGAAATCCTGTGTCTACTCTATTCTAATATGAAAAAAAAAACATTAGATTTTGGTACCAACAAGATGATCAAAAATGGCACTTGAAACTTAAAATACCTTTAAAGGCTAGTTCCACCGCTTATATTTAATTTTGTAAATGTTGGTTAAATTGGCAATATCGAATTGGAACGAAATGGCAGATGAGTTGTTAAATATTATTATCAAAATGTCTCATCCTCAAAGGGGCCTCTTTTTGAGACTTAATGCGCAACTTAACACTTTCCCCAGGATTCATCGATCGCGCTTGCTGCATTTTGTGGTTGAAATAAAGACATTCAAGCAATTATTAGAACAAAGAACAAGCATTACGAGAATATTATCAATTCGTCGGGTGGCCAGTCCCATTTTGTGACAACAGTCGTACATTAATTAAAAGATACCCTATTTTTACCTAGAATTTATACCATAACCAAAAGAGATATCTCCTCAGCTAAATAATAATAATGAAGTCTACCGCGTAGATAAAGAAGTTTTAATGACGGCAATATTATTTGTGATGTATTACGTTTAATTGCCGAAATTACAAGGAAGTAACATGAATTATGAAGTTTCAAATTTTTTACACAGGCTAGTAACGAAGAGATAAAAGAATGCACCTATACTAGAGTTATCTGTTAGATATGGGGAAAATATTGATATTCAGTACTGTGATGATGTAATTCATTTTATGTAGGTATATCAAAAAAGAAAATATGTCAGATAATGAAAAAATGCAAAAATTAAAATAATTTGTAAAATATTTTGAAACATGCTTTGAGAACTCATTATAAATAAAATTAAACAATATTTGGGTTTAGTTCTGTAGATTTTTTATTAAAATTAACAACGTTTCGACAGCAAGGTGCTGTCTTCTTCAGGTTTTGATAATAATAACATAAATAAATATGTAGTCAAGACTACAAGTATATAAAATCAAAGGTACATTGATAAATGGTTAATATATAACACACAAATGATAAAATTATAAACGAATAACAGGGTACCATGATTTATTTAGTTCATAGCCTGTGTTATGATTGATATTATTAGGAGATTTCTGAATTTCTATAGCTTCTCTTATCAATCTTCTAATCCAGTGATTTTCCTTTGCTATAATTTTCGTATTTTCAAAATCAACTCCGTGTAGTTCTTCTATGGCATGTTCAGCTGCCGCTGATTTAGTCTTATATGGCGTTGGTGTTCTTTTATTCTAGTAGCTATTGTTCTGCCAGTTTGTCCAATGTATACTTTTCCACAATGGCAAGGAATCTAATTAAATTCTTTAATTGTTAAAGATGTCCCGTTAATAATAATACTATTTTAATCTACTCAAAATCGTACAGTAATGGGTTACTTTACAAAATAGCAACCGTCACTGCATAGCAACGATTTTGTCATTAAAATAAATTTGACACAAGGAAATGTTTATTTTTAATTTTTATTGTTTATCTTCTAAATCGTTTTCCCTGTTCTTTTCATCATCTACATCTAGATCCATCGTTTTGCAAATCGATCTCCAAAAATTAATGTGTTTGGAGGTTGTAAGGTACAAAAAATAATAACTGTCAAGTTACATTGTTACGGAGAATCTGACTACTATGTTTTTGTTAGATGTGCTTAATTCAGAATATCATGCCGTACAAAATTCAAATTTTAATACTAACATAAAATACAAAAAATAGTGCACGCACCGCGTCAGAACAGTGATTTTACTATAACTTTAAACTTGCCATGCTTGTCTGGTAAACGTTCATTTTTTAACTTGGAACGTAATATACTATTTCAACTATTGACTGAATTTCAGTAGTTTTCCTTTACCTATTTAATATTTAATATTATACCTACCCGATCCAGACGGCTAATAGGTGACACATCAGCATTATTTATATTTTCAAAATACATACATCCCATGAAGAAGATTAATTCCTGACATAATACAAATGAACTTTACATAAAATTGCGATATAAAAAAGTACTTACGGTATTTCTCTCATAACACAATGTGATGCAGTCAAAACATACTGGCTGTTAATTAACGACCCTCCACAGTAGAAATCATTTCTTGTACGGTTCGGCCGTTTATATACCAGAAGGGCCATCCAAGGGAATTCTTCCAGTTGGGCTTCAGTTTCCTCTGGGGCCATTTCATCAACTTCTTGCAGCCCACAGTTATTCGAAAGAAGATATAAGTTCTTATGTACTCTGGGATCGGCAGTTGGTGGAGTTAATTTTTTAGGATGATTGAAACTACCGCAGCACACCATAGGCCCGTTATCAAAACCACAGGTTGACTGTCGCATGAAATCCACTACAGAAGAACGTGGACGAATTCCGTCCTTGAAAATATCCAAGAAAACCTGACATTTTTTTATGGGGATACATCGTGCTTCTTCGCCGTTTGGTGTCGTACAAGACGATTCTAGAAATAAACACACGTGATATATATATATATATATATATATATATATATATATATATATATATATATATATATATATAATTGAAGCGTGGAAGTGCTAAAGGGTCTATGTGCCAACAATTGTGATTTTAAATAGTATAAGAGCCAAGCCTACTGATTTCTAATTAGATATATGTATATGCCAAAGATATCATTTTTAGGCCCGATATTTTCATTTCTGGTTAAACTGTCGGTTAACTTAACTGTCGGTTATAAGAACAATGTGGCATCAAAAAATTGACACATGTGTAATTTTTACAAAGTGGGTTACGATATCGATGCTGAGTTTTTCTTTTAACTGGCAGTTAAATTAACAGGCTATTTAACCGGAGATGAAAATACCGGGCCTTAGTTTTTACAATTTCTCAAAGATAACACTAGTTGTATGTGTCGAGTATGTTTCCATTAAATAGAGTATATGTACCAACTTGTTAAAATAGGTTATCTGCGATAGTGTCAACACTGTCAAATAAATGATAAGTAGTTCTTTAATAATAATTATTATTATTATATTTATTATTATTTTCAATCAGTGAGTGTAGAAAAATAGGTGCTGGAAGTATTCGAAATTCGAAAGTAGACGTTTAAAGAGTAAAGACTCGAGGACTTGCACATACAAATTTTAAAAATATTGAGCATAGTCGGCAAAATTGCGTCCTAGTGAAAATGTAAGGTACATTTAGTGAGTATTTATAACAATTTCACCTTCATAAATTCACAAAATCTTTCTCCATTAATTACAATTTTCTGGATCTTTAAGGCCCATTTCTGCTTTTTAAACATGTAAGTAGGATTAAAAATATTTCTTATCATTTTTTTGTTTAACATTATTTTTATGTTTAATTACATATCTTACTGGCACTAGACCGTAATTTATGATTATACCTATATGTAATGGTACATAATCGTTTCGTAAAATTCATTATAATTATTATTTACACAAGATGTATAGTCAAACCAAGAATCCTTGCATTCCAATATATTTATTATGTTCCATTGTTTAAGAAAATAAAATATTATAAGATTATTTCAATTATATTGTATTATATAACATTTTTCATTAATAACTCTAATCTTGCTATTTGGCACGTACACCTTTTTGTACTTACACGCTTCAATTACTGAAGTTGTTACCAAATATTAAAACAGAATACAAGTTCATGATATGAAATTTGTAACAAATATCTCAGGATGTACTTTCAAACTATAGAAATGTTAAAAAAAGGATAAATATATAGGTACTTACGGAGATACGCAGTCTTAACTAGACTAAAAAATACGAAAACTTTAAACACTTTCATTGTAACTTGTTTACAGATTTACGGAATTGAAACACAAACTGTCGCTCGAAATATTACCCCACTAGCCTGTCTGACAGAAAACCCAATTAGCATTAAACGAAATTTCCCTTTACACTAAACGTTGAATATAGATTTGGAATTCATAAAACGAGAATTGATGTGAATCACCTATAAATGGGAGGGCAATTTTCGTCTTAGAATTTGAGGACAATTTGCAGTTAATTAAATGAAGAGCCAGCGATAAAACAATAAAACTCCAATTTTTTAAAATTTTGAGCCTGATTTGCCTTCTAGTGCTTTGCTGGAAATAAAAATTTGATATGATCAGAACTAATTTTTTGGAATTATAAACTAGATTTTCACAATACTTATGTAAAATAGAATTGTGCTGACCACAACAAATTTCTTTATTAAAAAATCATTTTTTTATAATTATTTTTATGTAAATTTTTATTTAAATATTAAAAGTCAGTGACATGTAACAGTCATATAGGTATGCAATTCATTTGATACACCTACTGATTTGAAGGAAAATTAATTCATGCTCTATTCCCAACTTATTCATCGGCAAGTGTAATGCAAGTGTTTTAAGCTCAATTCTAGAACTTGGCCAAGAATTTAAAATTGACGGAAAATTTGTCAAATGTAAAAACATGCTTTAAATACTTTTTAAATAATGTGAAACCGGCTTATTCTTCAATTGGGCACAGTTATTCGGAAGAAGAAATAAGTTCTTATGTTCTCTGGGATCTGCAGTTGGTGGAGTTAATTTTTTGGTAAGATTGTAACTACCACAGCAAACCATAGGCCCGTTATCAAAACCACAGGTTGACTCTCGCATGAAATCCACTACGGAAGAACGTGGACGAATTCCGTCCTTGAAAACATCCAAGAAAACCTGACACTTTTTTATGGGGATACATCTTGCTTCTTCACCGTTGGGTGTCGTACAAGACGATTCTAGAACATGCATAATATATATAATTGCCAAATATAAAGCAGAACACACGCTTTTGAAATGAAATTTGTAACAAAAATCTTAGGATATACATTAAAACTATAGAGATGTTAAAATACTTAAGTGTAGGTACTTACGAGGATACGCAGTCGTAACTAAACTAAAAACTACGAAAACAATAAGCACTTTCATTGTAACCTGTTTGCAATACCTAAATACGGAATTTAAACACAAACTGTCCCTCGAAATATTACCCTATTTGCCTGCCTGACAGAAAACCCAATTAGCATTAAGAGAAATTACCCTTCACACTTTAAACGTAGACTAAGAATTTGGGATTCCTAAAATGGGAGTTATGACGCACCCGTAAATGGCAAGACGATTTCGTCTTAGAATTTAAAAACAATTTGCAATTAATTAAATAAAGGGCTAAAAGAAAAACAGTAGATTTTTAGTTGTCAAAACAAGGTCTATTAGACAATTTTCTTTAACCAATTGCTAAAAATTAACTACTTTGTTACAGAATAGGGCCCTATTTCTAATTTTTAATATCATTTTTCTCAAAGTAATTGTTGTAAAATATGTAAGCCTATACAATATTTATATCGTTGAAATCAGGATAAAATTATCTACCTGATGGACTAAAAAATTATATAGAGTACCGATTAATAATATATAATTTTATTCTACAGTGCGCCTGTCTTTTTAAGAGAGGTATTGGATTCATGCTAAAATTCGCATGTCCAGATTTTATTGAATAAGCACGATTTAAGGTTCCTAGAATCCGATTATAACATTTTTAAAATTATGTCTACGTGTGTGTGTGTGTGTGTGTGTGTGTGTGTGTGTGTGTAGATGTGTGTATGTGTGTATGCATGTCTGGATGTTGGAGGGACGATTCCTCAAAAACTATAAGACTTAAGACCTGTTTAACTATTAATTCCTCAATCTGACATTCCTGAAGGTTTTGGTAACAATTGGACAACCGGAAGTAGTAGTTTCTTAGAAAAATTCTTCTAAATATATTTTTTTAGAAATTTTTGTTATTACAAATTTTGAAGAATAAAATTCTCCATCTAATACACTTACATTTTTTATTATATCAAAAACTATAAGACTTAAGACCTGTTTAACTATGAATTCCTAAATCTGACATTCCTGAAGGTTTTGGTAACAATTGGACAACCGGAAGTAGTAGTTTCTTATAAAAATTTCCGCAATAATGTACGTCGTTTGAGATGACTATAGACAGAAGGGGAGAACGGTTGGAATGAGTTCAGGGCTCCCCGTCACTGGCTAACCCCCCCCCCCCCCCCGCACACAATTCTGCTATTACATATAACATGTAGTAAAACTTAATTTTTATTTTTAACAATAAAAATCTTTTTTTTTTATAATTTATTTTCCCCCCTCTATATCTCCTTAAGTATTGATCCTAGCGAAAATGTTTATAGGACCTTTTCTGTAGAGTATTTTATATAGATTAATCTAATACATAAACATTTTTTCGCTAGAGGCAGTAGTTTTCGAGTTATTATCAAAAAACTGAAAAAAGGGACCTTTAGAGACCCCCCCCCCCCCCCCGCCCCCCCTTAGCTTCACTCCCTCCCATCAGTACTTTTAGTATTTTTTCCGCATTATTTCCGCTATTTTTCCTTCGATGCCTGGACTATTACGAAAATACAAATTATTATACTTTTCAAAAATGTGAAAACGGCTCATTTCTCAATTAGGGAATTAAATATAAATTTTGTTAATGGAATTATTGGTTCTAAGTAAAAAAGTGACAGTTTTGATTAAATTGTTACCCTTTCCTCTTTAAAAAATTGCACAATGGAAAAAGACTTTGGATCTTGTATGGAAAAATCTTTTGCGTTCTGTAAACAAAAAATAAACATTCCTCCTGTTTTCTTTATTTATTTAGATTAGCATATAGCTAGTATTTACATGAGTTATACAAAAAATAATAATTACAAAAATTGTTAATTGTGTAGTGTTAATATACTTCTCTTAATTTTTTCTTAAAATTTTGTACAGCTCACCTCATCAGGCAATTTATTAAATATAATTAATCCATTATGGAACAGTGAGTCGATTAGTACCAAAGTATTAAACTCACAAAACTGCTTTACGTTCAACCAATTCAGAGTTATTAATATTTTGTCTACTTTAGTAAATCTATTACAGTGTAAGATCATTCTCATTGCTCTATTTTGCAGTTTTTATAATTTATCGAGATCTTGTTTTGTATAGGAAAACAAAATTATACTACAGTGAGTAAAATTGGGGTAAATAATTGTATTATAAACTAATGCTCTACTCCATAACGATAAGTTCTGAGAAATTCTATAAAAGAAATTAAGTTTTTTTAAAAATGTTTTGCACATGTAATTGAAATTTCAGTTTTCTATCAATACTACCCCTAACTATCTCCAGTTCATAATTACCTAACTTTATCCTATAGTTGTTCTGTTTTAGTGCTCATATTTCTTATCACTACAAAATATTTATAGTTGTCGTATTTCAATTTATTAAAATTCATTCACCTTTCGTAATTCCTCACTGACAGTTCTGAACAGCTTATCATTATCATTAAAGTTGTCATATAAACATCAACATTTCATGAGTTTTCGAACAAAAATACTTTTCCTGTGTTTCACACAAGATTTTTTTCACTACCGCTTGTAATAAGCAAAACACTCTTCCCGGGCAATCAGATATTAAATTTATTTTTGAATAAAAATTTATAAATTTTGTGACATTCGACTAAAAATGTTGTATGCACCATGTTTTCGTAAACAAATTGATTCTACCTTGAATAACCTGAGTACATTTATTTTCATCCTCTTTCAAAAATTCACTGTACGCCAGTGTACTCTGGCAATCGTATTTCGCTATCATAACGATGCAGCAAACAAAAATTCAGAGCGATAGGGCATGTTCAATTATTCTAGATCACTCTGTAGTAGCATGTCATGATTTTTGACTCACTGATTGTTCTATTCTCTAACAAAGTGGTTAATTGTTAACGAATTAAAAACTTTAACCATCACTCAAGTACGTTGATACCTATATAATGAAAATTGAATTTTTATTTTTCAAATCAATATCTATGGGATAAAAATTATAACCAGTTGTTTAAAATTAACGACTTTGTTACAGAAAAGGCACATCAGTGAGTTATAAACAACATTATTTATTTAAAATCATCATAGTTGTACCGTTATTATTAGAAAGTGATGGATAAAAAATATTTAGTCACATAATCTATTCAACCTACTTTGTACTAAAGTTTTCAAGCGTGAACCTTATAATTTTCCTATATTCCAACTACAATACAGGTGGTAGAATACTGAGTGATTGTTGATAGTATTTGCGTAGAAGATAGCTATTTCCTCGTCTGGTTTAGGATAATTTGCATGGATCTAATAGATTTATACCGGTGTGTATAAGGATTTGAGGATGATATCTGCTGATTCCACGTGATGATCAGTATGTTATACAATAGGTACATATATGACACACTGAGTTAAATTTGCATACTATGTAGCTTAGATGATCGTGGTCGACCATTATCATTTCGTATAGATAATACCAATTTATTTTCTAAACTCATTTTTTAATTCCCATGATTTGTTATTCTAATATAATGAGGTGATGCAAAAAAAATAATTGTCCCTTTTTGTTTAAGTAGAACAAGCGTATTCTAATTTATCGTTCTTATGAATAAATTATTTTTTATTTACATTTTTTGTTGTGTAAAATTGTTTTAAGCTATATTTTTTAAAAGTTGCAAAAGCCAACCATGCTGTGACGTAAACTAAAAGTTAATATTTGGAATATACTACCTTTTTTAGTTCATATTTTGTATTTTTTATTAAAACCCAACGTTTCGGCATCATAAACTTCAGGGGAAATTGATATAAAAAAAAACGAAAAACATCAACTAACCAAGGTAACATGAAAAGTACGTAAATGTTACCTTTTTATGTATACAATTTAGTAGACAATATATGCATGCCCGGCAATAACTTGGACGGCGAACATGCATCTTCTCAAGAAGATTCCAATTATTAATATGAGTTCTGAAAGATATTTTAATGATTTAAAAGTCAATATGTTAAAATGTATCGTTCTAATTCATTTTTCATTTGGCCTGACGTTAAGCACGCATCATATCAGCTGTAAAGTAAAGCTTTGTAAAGATTTGAAATTAGACGTTAGAAATTTATTTACCTATAGAAACACATGTATTTTCTCATTATTTTTATGAAAGATCGATTTGAGGAAAGATACGGGTCTATTATTTTTAATTCCTCTATCGAATATAAATTGAAAAATCTTGCATGACCTCATTCAAATTTTATAAAATGCCTACAACATACATTATTTGTCATTTTTTCTATTCTTTTTTGTTTTACCATTTATAAAAAAAATAATTGACGTAGAATAATCAATATATTCCCAGAAGAGCTTCTTCCACCGATTAACTTCTGTAAATTTCCAATGGAAGGGAAAAGCTGAGATATGCAATTGACAGCATGAAAAGTTGTTTGTAAATACACTCCAAGCAGAAAAAAGTCTAATTTTCCCACTGCGGGTATGACGCATTCTCGTTACATATACAGATGAATAATTTTATCTCCAAACAAATTACTTCATGCGTACTTAATTAATGCGCTAAACTAAAAGTATTTCATAAATTTTTATACTCAATAACTTTTAATTTAAATTAAACCATCCGTGAATTTCAAAAAATATATCATTTTTTGTCAGAAAAATAGAGAAAAAAATTATACCTATGGTCACCGCATGGAAATCATTTAAATAAAAACTTCTATCACATCGTGGGTAGGATTCTGTAACTCGTCCGATATCAAGGGTACCGTTATGATTATAGAGACATATTTTTTCTACAATCACTATAGAAAGTAGCCATTTGCTCTCTCTTTTGTCAACGCAAAATGTCACTTTGCCGCTCATGCGCGACAAAGTAGAAAAAAACGCTCGCTGTCCAAATTCTATCCTAACTATACAATGTTGAGAAATGTCACTTGTCTACATTCTTAATAGAAACTTTTAGTTAGGAATTAATGGCACTGTAGTTACACATTTACCACGTACACAAGTCAATCTGATATATGCTCAGTCGGTATATTACATTGCCGGACTGCTGTGATAATAAAATAGGGCATTCATTGACAAAAACAAAAGTATAAAATTAGATTAGATTGAAGCAATAGCTCAAGAAGAATGGAAAATAACAATAAAATAAAATTAAATATAAAATAAATTGCGTGAACAGTTTTTATGTTTAGTAATAGGAATAATTGTACACAGATGGCGGTATATATATCTGTATAGTGGCGACGATAGTTGCGAGTCGTACTGTGACATCTGATCTCGAGTTTATTGTATTTATTTTGATTACAATAAAGTTATTAGTTATTTCGTTACTTAAATAATTGCGAGAAGTTAGTCAATACATCAAGTAACATACATGTCTATATAATCAGAAATTTCTTGAAATATTTGTAAATTTTTTCAGTGTGACAGACGTGACAACTAACCACACATTTTGCTACAAAAACTCATCAAATCATCACAAATCCTTGCTTCCGCGCTCTAATTTTGGTTTATTTTATGGAATAGAAGGTTAATATAGCGATATAATTATTTAAAAACATTTTGAGTTTAAACCGTATCTTTTATATTAGCCGTTATTTATTGAGCAGTACTGTAAGTACAAAGTGTACATTTTATTCTTTTTTGTTATGGTGGAGGACCCCATTGTGGTGACTGTAAATAAAATCTTGTGTGTGTTTTGAGAGCAAATAGACAATGTTAAGGATGTCATTTTCATGTTTTATTCAGTGATTGTAATTATTATAGGTTATTTGTTATAGCAATGTTGGTAAGTCTTAACAACTTTCTTACAGAATTGGGGCGATTATATGTCATACTTGTCAAATAAAATGTGATCTTCCATGTAACCACAGTGATAACGGTACCGTTTGAAATCGGACGAGTTACAGAAACAGAAACCTACCCAATATAAACTTTAGCAAGTAAATACAATAGATACGTATAAGGTTTGTAACTAGATACTGTCACAACTAAAAATAAATAATTGCATTTATATTATTCTTTCACTTACACATCGCAGTTTTTGTCAATAAGTTCACAAACAATGGCTTATGAGATATGAGTTAAATTTTTAAGGAAAGATTAGTAAAATCAATTTACGAGGATAGATATCAAAACGAGATAATGTAAACATGTACAGGATTGAAAATTCATCCACTAGAACAGTATATCGAACTAAAAAATTTTGAAAAAGATAATCCATATTTACAAAGGGAAAGTGCGGCAGCGAAATCTATGGATTGCTCAGAGCTCTTAAGTCACGTGAAGGATTTCACAGATTGTGTGTTCCTTCGGGGTGTGATTGGGATTCTATGAATCCTGATTAGTTAAATAATATGAAAGCCAACTAGCGTCAAATGTCATATGCAGACCAATGCAAGCTAACGTATTTTATTTTCTAAATTATCTGCAATCAAGTGTTATAGTCAGCATTAAAAATGGATTACTTTGAACTAAAAAAAAAATGTTCTTCAAATGTATAGTGGGTCAATATATGGTTTTGTAGGAAAATCATATTTCGTTTAAAGCCACAAACCCCACATTCGAAATTTTCGATGCTCGAAAAGTTATTGTCGTCAGCCATTTTATACTTCTGCTCTGAAATGAATATTAAATCCGTGTGATCACTCTAAAAGTCTGATTCAAAAGGAAATGGAGAAAGAAGGTTGTCTAGTGATCACAGAATGAAAAAGTGGGGGAAATGAACAAAAAACGAAGGAGCAGGATTCTTCTTAATCATTTAGATTGTGAATCATTTACTGAAATTTATGATTTTGTATTTCATTTTATTTTTGCAGAAAGAGGTTATGTCACCGTTATAATAATAATAATAATAATAATAATAATAATAATAATAATAATAATAATAATAATAATAATAATCTTTATTGCCCAACAGAATCCAGTTACAGGGCTAACATATAATATATAAATAGATTTAATATAACATATAAACAAATAATAATAATAATAATAATAATAATAATAATAATAAGTAAATCTAAATATGGGGTACAAAGCAAAACAAGAAATAAAATATATATATATATATATATATATAAACTGTGTAGAAGTTCACAGACAAATAAAATGAATAATCAAGCAACATTACATGAATATATCCTCATACTTGGTCTCCGCAATGTTACACATGATGTGGATCGGCGACCGCGACAATACATCAGTGCGCGCTGATGGTAAGTGGAAAGTCCGGGAATACCTGGATTCTAACCTAGGAACATGAATAGGCACACGTGATAATAAGAAAAAGTTATCAATTTTATTATGCAACAGCATCCATAAAAATTTAGCACAAATAATATCTCTTCTTGTAGATAGTGGTGTTATTTTATGACGTTGAATCAGAGAATCCTGGTCAACACCTCTGACCGGATAGATTCCATCCTGCTTATAGGATAGAAATTTCAAGAATCTGCGTTGAATTCTATCTAGAGCAATATTATGACAGGTGTAATAAGGATACCAAACTAAAATGGCATATTCAAGTTTGCTGACGATATATGCGAAATATAATGATTTTAAAACAAGAGGATCGGTGAACATTTTTGATATACGCATTATAAACCCTAATGTTTTACTGGCAGAGATACATACACTGTTTATATGCTCTGAAAAAGTGAAATTAGAACTAAATGTAACTCCCAAATCCTTGAAGGTGGACTTGCGCTCGAGTAAAGTTCCTGAAATTGTATATATATATATTCGGCCTTATTCTGGTGACCATTGTATCAGAAGCAATATTGTAATCTATACAATAATGATTTCAATGTTCTATAAGACATCGTATAGATTTGGTATTCAGGTGTCCACATTGTAATCGTATGAAAGTGGTATTGTAATGAATACAATATTGTATTCACCTGTTTGCAGTGATGTCACTCTATAGAAAATTGTAATAATATCGTAATATTATTTTATTTAAATAAATAAATTTTACAATGTTAGTATATTTACATTCGCAGGATTGATATTTAAAGTAAAATAACGCAAATATTAATTTGTATATTGATAAATTTTATTAAATAAATATGATGAATTTCATGCGACAATTGGTAACACTGACTGACACCTAACCTAGCATTTGCTTACATTTTGAAGTTAGAGAATGACAAAAGTGTTTGTGTCAAGTGAAACATTCACAATTTCATACCATATCGTATAGAATATAATTATTGTATTGGAAACAGCATTGTATTGAAACCAATGGTTACCGGAATACCATTTCGGAAAATTATTGTATTGAAAACAATAGTGGTATTTTATACAATATTGTATTCAATACCATGGACACCAGAATAAGGCTGATTATCAGACCGATTGATCCGGCGTGTGTATGACACAGAACAACATTTGTCAACATTTAGGAAAAGCTTATTAGTATCGCACCATAGTGCTAAGATACCAATATGACATTTCATTGAAGATTAATTGTCAGTGAAACTTTAAATTAATTGTTTTGTAGGTAATGTTGCCAAGATGATTCTAGGGATAAACGGAAATTCCCCTATAACTGTACACTAGTAACTTTCATTACGTAATACTCTCCGTAAGAATGCATTTACTTGTTTGACAGATAGTGTGTAACATGTAATTTACTGATATGGGAGTAGAAAAAGATTTTTTTAGAAATGTGTCATACTAATAATAACACAATTACAAAATAGACACTCAAAATCTTAGTGCAATATTTTTATATTTACTAAATAACTTTTAATTTAAAAATAAATTCATTATTTACATTCAAAATTACCACTTTTCTTTTGCCGCTCCAATCAACTTTTCTCTTCTTCTTTGTGTTGAGTTAGCACTTACCTTGACCGTAAATTTATAGTACGTTTTTACGCTTTTCGGTCAACATGTGATTGTCAAAAAATTCTTAATTTTTTAAAAATTCATTTAATGGTAATGACATATGTGTGTGTTAATGTGAATGAGTCTACCAAGGCCGTACTCATATACCTATTAGCTAATATATTGCTAATGCTCGTATCTTTCCCATAAGAGTAGGTGAAGAAAACACTGTGAAATGGAAATATCATTTCTGCATAAGTCTATCTCTCACAAACACCCAACCTGCAATTATGCGCATGCTCGGAAATCTTGACTACTATTGGCTAACGCTGACAGCGTTGCTGGCTGGGCTGCGTTCCAAAATCCTACTCTTAAGAGTACGAAATTATTCAAAGTCGTTTCAAAACTAATAACCTTACACTCAGAGTTTACTCAACCTGTTCCAAAACAGCCAGAGTTTACTCCAAAGTGATGTTCTACTTACTCTACTAACGAGGAGGGTATAGAAATTACTCCACAATATTTTCAAACGTAGATGTTTACGATTCTCAACATATGAAAGTAATTTTGCCTTCTTGAGAAAGAAAACATGCTTTTGGTTGCAAATAAACATAAGTAAATACGTTGGCGTGTATTACGAGTATACTTTTATAATAAAAGCGCTTTTATGGAGCGTACTTTCACATTATATTGAGGAGAATGCTCCATAAAAGCGCTTTTATTACAAAAGTGCGCTTTTAACACGGGCTTGACAATAATGTTGTAATTATAAGTAGTTTCGTTAGTTTTATAAAATTATTTTTAATTTAGTTTCAAGTTTTTACTACAACAAAACTTTCATTCGTTCCAAAACACAACACATCATACTCTACGCCAAAACTCTGTATTCTTGGTTTTGGAACGCTACCCTGGTGATGCAGCGAGCACATGGTTTGACTTTGACGTTTGATTTCATTTCTGTTTGTAGTTACACTTCGAAAGCATTTGCTTTGTGTTTCATACAGTAATTTATTGTTACCTAAATAAATTAATCCTGACCAGATTGTATTCCTATTATTTTTACAGTACAACAAAGTAAATTATTTAATTCAAATTTAGCACTAGAATATGTCAATGTTATTTATATTACTCGTATTTATATTCAAAAATTTACATACAAAATAAATAGTAGGTACATTGTTTAATTTCTCAAATTTAAAATTTCTCGCCCTAGTCGTTAATAAACAGAACTCTGTGATTCGCAAAAAGTGATGATGATTTCCTCGTTAGCCAATAGTAGTCAAGGTTTCCAAGCATGCGCATAATTCGCGGTTGGGTGTTTGTGTGAGATAGACTTATGCAGAAATGATATTTCCATTTCACAGTGTTTCCTTCAAGAAAAGCAAAGGATCCGCAATATATTAGTTAATAGGTATATGGTCGTACTATACAGAAGGCCGGCATGCGATCCCCTCCACTTTACAGAACGTCAAAACAGTAGGCCGGCGAACGAAGTACTACAAGCAGAAAGTCTTAGCTAAAAATTACAAATTTCGATAGAATTATTGCAAGAATGCCTCAACGTTGTTGTGTACCTCTGTGCAAAAGTAATTACGATTCTTCTAAAGAAAAATATGTGTCAGTTTTTCACTTTACTTAAATGAAAATGACAACATGGTATTGATATATATTGCAGGATATATTGCTCATAAATTAATGAAGAGTAATATGTGCGCTATTTGCAAAGAATTCTTTGTATGTGATAAAATATTTGGAAATTGAATCTAGCGATAGCAATGTATGGGAATATATCAATCTTATTGACAGAGGTTCATTAAAATGGCCAAAAGATGTATTTGTTAATGTAGTTTTATTATTTTTAAGACTCTAATTTCAGAACGCTTTGAAGAAAATTTTATTAAATTTAAACGTCAAAAATCATTAATAAGCAATTTATATTTCAATCATTTTTTCATAGAAGACAATTATAACAAAAAGTGTTCTTGTTGTACAAAAGATATTTTTTTAAAAGCCTATTCAATTTTCATAAATATTCTTTATATAATTATTGTAAAATAAAAAATAATGATACTGAAAAATCTAAAACAGGTGTAAAAAGAAAACTGGAAAAATTAAGTAGTATTTAATGTTAATGTAATAAATTTTGTTTATTTCAATATTTGTTTTTAACAAAAAAGTTTGTATTTATTTGCACAAATGTATTATTAGTGAAATAAAATATGTTATGTATACATATAACCATCTTTAATCGTATTATACTACTTATAATACTTAATATTTTTGAAATTATTTCGTATAATATTAATTATATCTATTTAAAATTTACTACGTTCAACAATATAAATATAGTAATGCAACGAAAACACAAACACATTGCGTTCGTTAGGCATATCCCATATAAGCTGCGCGTATAGTCGGACCACTGATGTGACGTCACTCTAGTCGCATGCAGGCCTTCTGTATAGTACTGCCTTGGTCTAACACGCACTTTTAGTCCATGAGAGCAAGAAGTAGTAAAGATACGGATTTGTATGAGTATTCTCCTACTTAGCTGTTTATCCTTTATCTTATCCTTAATTATTATACATTTTAGTATTGCCTGATGTTTCAAAACATGTAACGAAATATTGGAAATTTAAATAAATTTAACTACTTTATGGAATAATAACAATATAACTCCTTATAATCACCGTTGGGAAAGTGCTATAGTATCGCCAAAAAAATAAATTCAAAGAATCCTCTACACGAGAGTAAAATTTACGATACGAGCCATATGCGAGTGGTACAATTACACGTGTATAAAAATGCTTCAAGTATGTGTTGCGCACTATAATTTCTCTACTATCGGTTCAATAAGAATATTCATATATCGAAAATATTTTACCTGTACTGTCAAGCAATTGTCAAAGTCACAGCAATCAAATATTTATACCAAAAAGTCTTAAGGGTGTTACAGAGGCAGCCTATTCAAGCACGAGTTTGAAATTCAGATACGAGCGCAGAGCAAAGACGACGCGAACGAACGAGTGCTTGAAAAGCCTTCTGTAACGAGTGTTTTATACTATTTTTGATAGAATGGGTTATTAACAGTGATTTGTGTTTTTATTTTGTCCATTACCAAGATATTTTGTACAGTCATACTGATCCTAAATAACGAAATATCACCAAAAATCATTTAAGAATGAAGTCTCCTTGTAGCATCAATTTGCGTGCTAATATACCATTCTAATTCCGAAATAGAGAAAATAGATTTCATAAGAAATGCATTTAAGCATCGCTATTAAAAAGTCATACTTCACGTAATGTGATCAATGTGTAAAGCAACTACTTTATCCATGAGAGAAAAAAATAAATTTTCAATGGATGTTAAAAAAGACAGGTTCCATTATTCATTAAATAAAAAATTAATTAAATTCTTATAACAATATATTCTTAACAAGGTGGGATAATGACCATAATCTATATAGAGACAAGTAGGCGTCCGAAATCCAGTAACAAGAACCGTGACAAATAATTCTCACGCGCGACGCCCCCATGGCTTCGCGTGTTGCCTCTGCTTTTAAATTATGGAGTAAATTTGTGACAAGTTGTAACGAGGGATAGAAGTAATTATTTCCAGTCGCGAAGACCACACGCACCCACACACGAAGGATTCAAGCAGATTATCCTGGCGCAGATAAATGTCCGGCCCTTTTACAGCCGCACAAAAAGGGCGCAGCTTCCCACCAATTGTTGTATTAATTCACGCCCGAAACGTATAACTCTGAATATTGCGGCAAAAATTTATGACTGAATAAAATGGATTCGGTTTTATGTCCGAAAGACAAATTTACTGTGGTTTTAATTTCAAACAGGATGATTGAAAACGATAAAATGAATGGTTTCATCGTTACTGTGAACGGAAAAATGAAATGTTTCATTTTGATTTATTCAAATGATATCATCAACAGTAAAATCTTTAAAGTTTTTAATCAATGAATTTAGAATAAAACAGATAGCGTTCCTAATTAACTTTCATAGTCTTATAGTTGCATAGTTCTGTAGTACAAAATGAAATTACTCTTTTATTTTTTCTCCGGTAATCTGCATTTATTAAAGTTAGAATAAGTTCTTACCGAAGAATTATAACAAGTTTTTAAAGTTTGAGCGTCATAAAACTAAAAATTTTCACTGGCATCTCTTTTAATACATAATAGAAAGTACGTATGAAAGTTTTGAATGAGGTTTTTAATATTTTTAATATAAATTTTCTGATTACATTTATCTTATAAAAGTTCAACCATTCAATTTTGGAAAGTAATGGGCTGGCTATAAAAGTTCAAATAACATTCACATCAAGACATCATGGCCGAAACTCGAACTTGGCTTATTTTATATATGAAACGACAAACGCTAGTATGTACTGTGCTGAATTGTTTAGTTTAAATGTAATGAATAATATAAGTTATTCGTACATTATCAGTAACGGTTTTGACAGAAAAAGAAATGAAAATAAGCAAGCAGCGTTGGCGACAACGCACACAAAAATCACTATATCAAAAGCAAACACAGATGCAAGCTACACTAACATGAGATCTAATTCCATTTACCTTTAACTTTTAATATTCCTTTTCCTGACCTAGTGAATGCATTTTACATCAAAGCACTAGGTATATTCCTGCATCTGAAATGCTTTTTTAATCTTAAGAAAAGACGGCACAGTTAATAATTTTCTTTTAAATTTTTTGTTTTTCAAGTTTATATCCTTTATTAATTTTGTAAGTCTAATACCATTGCCGGTTTAAAAAGTAATAAAAAGAAAATGACATTATATTATTTACTCAAATAATTAAATGGTCCAGAGGAAAACAAAAATTTCCAATTTTTGTGTATATTCGTTTGTTAGATATTTTGATTGCCAAATTCAACAAGTGGAAAAACAAGTATAGAGATTTTTTAGGTAAAAGATATGACAAACAGGGGAAGGGGTAAGAATTAACAAGAAAATATTCCGCAGATCCTATCCCCACCACCTAATTTTATCTACTTCATATTCTCGTTCTTTAGCGCATAGAGGGCATAGAGCAAGTGCATTATTCTTGGGAACTTTAATATGGATAAGAGTACCATTTTTTTTTAAATCAATTATACTTCATTTCACATAAAAAGTAGCAGATGGCGCTTGAGAGCCAACCGTTTTGACATGCATAAAATAATTTGAATTTGTTAATGGTTAAATATCGTTTAATCCTGCCGATTTTATTTAATAACTTGGAGTGGGCCAATACAGATGAAATTCTCATACCATCCGATTCTGAAAACTTCAGGTACAATAGTTAAAACTAAGCTACGTTTTACTGTTACCATTAGGAATATTTAAAACATTCGCTGCTCAAAAAAAAAAAAAAAAAAAAATTGGCTTTCTGCATCTGGGTGCTGGATGATTAAAGTGTATATTTTTGTGCATAGATTTACGACTAAATACATACATTTAAAAAAAATCATTGAAAAAAAAGAAAGACTCTTTTAGGCGTCAAGCGCATTGGCTATAAATATGACGCCCCTGACAAGGGATAGGTGCTTTGTCCAGCTTGGCAATTGAAAACTGAACTGAAAACTTCATGCGCACTGAAACATAAATATGTTATGACATTTATCAACGTCATGCGCAGGGTACGTGTTAAAATGTTGTTTCTACTCATACCTTTTCATGTAATAATAGTATATTACTAACCGAAGTGAAAACTGTTTCAATACTACCGAGGGCGAAACGCCGAAGTAAGCCCGAGACGTAAGGAAACTTTCCACCTAGATTTTTATATTATTTTTCAGTTGACCGTGTATTAATAGGTTATATTAATGTATAGGAAATCATTCATTAATGACTCCTATTAATGTAAGACTTTTTTATTAATAAAGGATTTTTGTACGTAACCATAGACCATTGTTGAACAATTGTTAATCATGAACACATAAACACACAAACAAAGACTTATGTGTCAAACCTTACTAACCTATTTTTTTTTTTGTTATGGAAGAAAATTGGATTTTAAAATTCTGTAAAATACGGTCAACTGAAAAATATGGTAACACGTGTGTTAATTGGCGATTAATGATCTCAACAATTTATGTGTTCGCTATGCATACGCGTTAAAGTGTCTCAATCATTAATCACCTTCATTAACACACTTCAAAGTTAAATAACTATTATACATAATTAGATATGAATATTGATAATTAACATTTTAATAACCTAACATAAATAAACGAATGGTTTAAGGGGTTTCAGCTTGTTCATTTTCGCACGAACTGTCAGTATTTACAATTTCATTAGTTTCTTTACATACTAAGTGTAAAGAAGCTTTGTTTACGTGTAAATACCCATCAGTGATACGCATTGATCACTCAGGAAAATAGCCCTCTAAAGGTAAATTAAATTGACTGAGAAGTGCTTGTAAGTGGGAAAACCAGTTCAGTTCATTTCTATTAATTTCTAACTCACATAATAGGTTGGGATGTAACATCTTCCGCCCTGAGCAAAACTTTCCAACTCTTGGAAAATAAGGTTAACAATATCTAACTTTTTAAAAGTTAGAAATTGCCAAATTACTAACCGGTTGTGAATAAAAATATTTTTCAAGATGCGTTTATTTTGTATGTTTAAAAAGTTATTGACATGTTTCTGCAAATATGTATGTATATATGTATATCACGAGCGTAAAGTTATGAAAACTATAAAAATGTAAAAAAAAAAAAAATATAATAGCAGCTGTTTCGCTCTTATTAGAGCTCGTCAGTACAGCTTACCTAGTTAATAACTACGCATGAACTAGAGATGGTAATTAGAAAACCGACAAATTGTAACAGCACAGTAACGAGTTGTTAATCTTCTCAACTTGTTTAGGAGTAAGCTAACATATTTACTCGTGTTATTTATAATAATGGTAGTAAAATACTATTAGGCCATGTTACTAGTTTCTAAAAAATGCGAAGGATTTTTTTGACAACCCTTAAACAATAGTTACTGTCATTAGAAATTAGGTGTTTGACATTTGAATAGACTGCTAGATTAAATTTATTTTAAAAAAATTCACGATGCAGTCACCCAGGTTTTATTTTTTTCTGTCTGAACCGTAACAGATATCCAAATTACACAGAGAGAGAAAAGTTTACTATTGAATGTATCTTTCTGAAAAAAAATATTTTATGCTATCGGCGTGGCTAGTAAAAAGTCACGGTCTAATCAATGTTAGGACACCTAAGTTTCATACACTAATAAAAACAAGTATCACCTTACAAGATGACATATAACCATATGAACTGTTATACCAAATTTCATCCAAATCACATAAAGCATTCTGTCCCCCTGTTTGAGAGACACCATATATATATAAAGCGGGCCATAGGCGTTTAACATAGGAAATCAGTTTTTTCGTGCACAAAACTTCCCATTTATTTTTAGTCAAAAATGTTTCAAATAAATATTGTTAAGAATTAAATTCTACACACAAATCACTAATTAGATTTATTTTTTCTTGCTTAGGAACCTTTAAAATGCAATTTAATTTTTTATGAATATTGCTCATTTGTAGTGATAACTTTGGAATTAAACAAAATTACCTACAAAAAAATGCATAGCGATTGAAATGTCAGAAATTCGATTTTCAAATAAAAATTTCAGATAATTATATTCTGTACCTAAACCCCTAAAAATATTTTTTTTCATAATCTACATCTAAACCACTGCACAAATTTTATTTATTTTTATTTTGTAACCTGAACAATCAAAATTCTGACAGATCAAACGATATTCATTTCTTTGTAATTTTGTTTAAATTCCATAGCTATCACCCCAAATGAGCAATATTTATTACATTTCGAATTGGATTTTACACCTTATGTAAAATAAAATTTATTTTTAATATAGTGTTAGTTTGAAATAAGAAATTTACAAGTAACATGCCCCTCATTTATATTAATACATTTTAAAATACGTCTTCTTAATTCAGTCATAACATTATTAAGCTCGAGTCTGTCAATTACTTGCACAGCATTGCGTATTTTGTTCTTCAGTGTATTATTTACTTCGTGGATATGATATATTTAACTAAATAACCATAAGGGTCATTCTTTTGCTATTTAAAATTCGAAATAATTTTAGCGCTATTCGGGATTGAACCCGGAATCTCAGATTCGTGATCAGATCCTCAGACACACTCATATATTTACCTAATGTCTATTAATTATTTTTGGGTGACTAAGTGTCTATATAGCGGGTGGGTGTTAAGTTGAGACTTACACAGCTCATTCTCGCCATCTTGAAAAATCGTCTACAATTTATTTGGCTTGTGAGTGAATAAATTCCCTCTCTCTTTATACTAATTTTAGATATTGATAGAGTGGTTTCCTCGTTGTAATAAAAGCACATTATAATCATGAATAAAAAAGTACAATGATTGTAAACTTTCGGCTAAATGTTAGTATACCTAACTCCCCTATTATTACATTTCAATCCGTCCAAGAACGATATTTAGGTTCTGCGTTTATAAGATCAACTTAACGCCGCGCTAGCTAAAAGAGAAAATATTTTAATTTTATTTTTTTCTCTAATGTACTGCCACAGCCTTACTTTTATTTATGCATGTAGATAGCTCCATGTAGACATTTGTTTACATTTTGGTTGGCTATTTCTGCTTTCTTGTATACGCCAACCTCCCTCTTCCCTTTCCATTCGTTCTTGTCCCATTTTTTTCGCGTATTTCATAATGTATGCCCATGTAACATGTGTACTTTTTTGTATCATTTCATACCTACGTTCTGAGATCCTTTGTGAATATTTATGCAAAATTTCACTAAACTTCTTTGAGCGGTTTATATTTTGAAACTGAAATAGACAGCTAAACATTGTTTAAGCATTATTAATGTATGCATAAATATAAAATAAAAAAATCCAGGTCATAACCTACAGTCGTGTCATATGTCACGTATTACGAGTACGAGTATATTCAACAAGTTGAGGTGTACACAATTTACAAAGTTTAAATATTGAATTTCATGTCAATTCAATAATAAAATTTCTTTGAAAATATAAAATACATAAAAACGACGTCAGTGTAGCTCAAAGCACGTCTTTTAGATATATTTGATATATTAATTATATGTAAACTCTTACGAGTAAACATGAAATTTCATATCTATTTGATATATAAAATTACTTTGAAATATATAAAGACAGCATTAGTAAAGTACATGTATCGATTAAGTTATTTTTACCAAAAAGTTTAATTCTTTTCCAAATCGCAGACAACAATATGAACCTAAAAATTTATGTTGTCATAGGCTCTTAGAGCTTTCAACTCGTACTTAGTTATAAAATACATACTTTGTCTCAGAAAACATGTTCATATAATAGGATTTCGAAAACTATTATGAGATGAGTTAATTAGCCGAATTACTTGCAAGACAGTTACTAACCTAGTGTAAACCCTGTAGGACAGTACTTGTATATACCAGTACTTGCACATGTAATCAGGACAGGTAAGTGGATAGCCTCCCAGGCTATCTCCTAACCACTTGCAATGCCACTGTCCTTCCCCCATACTAGTCTACCGGCTTGTCTGTCTACTACTCGTATACCAATGTAAACATTTTGCTTGCTAGTGTATTTATAAGCTAGTGCCAGTAAATTTCTGTTTTGTACAGAGTTGAAGTGTGTATAGTTGCTGGAGTTTTTGATTAAGAGATTTTTTTTAAAAAGTGTACAATGAAATATGGTCTGAAGGGGAAACAATTAAGTTTGTGGAACTTTTCGGAATTTCCTGACCCACACTCTTTTTGAATGACATTTTTCTTTCTCAGTCTCTCTATTAAGTTCTTCAATCACAATTTGTGTAATTCGCACAAATATTTCTTTTAACTTTTTGTTTCTAGTATGACGAGAAATTGTATACATCCTCTCGATGCGATAGTCTTACTAGTACAAGTGGAAATTAATATTTTTTGAGTGTAGACATCCACTGTCTTGTATCCGAGACAGTAGGCTAACTAGGTTAGCTACTAGTACAATTAACTAAGTTTAGTTACTACACCAATGTAAACCCGCCTTTAATACTTTTTTAAGTGTAGACATCCACTGTCTTGTGTCCGAGACAGTAGGCTAGCCAGGTTAGCTACTAGTACAAGTAACTAAGCTTAGTTACTACACCAATGTAAACCCGCCTTGAAGCAACACAATGACCGTTGGTAAGAAGAAGTGATTAAGCGTAATTTGCGAGCATTTGATTAATGTTGTTTTATCTCTGTCATTCGCTCACGGATTATTTTAGAGAAAAATATTCCAAATAAAAAATAAGGCAATTAATTACACGCATCTTTTATTTAAAGTATTTTTTTCTAAAATAATTCATAAACGATTGAAAGAGATAAAACAATGCTAATCAAATACTCGCTAATTACCCTTAATCTCAAACATTGTTTTTAATAAAAATATCAAGAAAATTAACAATAGTTATTTGTGTACCATGCGGCGGAATATATGTTTAGTGTACTAGATTATAAATTTTTGAAGAGGTTTTAGCCGAGTTAAAAAATAATTCGAGAGCCCTAAACATATCTCGAGCAAAAGGTGCACACAATATTTTTTCTACAACTACATTTAATATTTAGCAAAAGGATAAAACTATTTAAAAAATTAACCTCTCTCCAATGATCTTGTCAATATGACAGATGACAGGTGGATTTTCCTAGAAGTTAATAAATTATACACATTTATTAATATTAAAAACATTTTCATAAATTAAAAATGTTTTTGCTTGTTTAATGCCTGATTTTGGAACTGTGCGCGAGATAGTGTACGCAATAACGTGCACAGTGCACGAAATAATGCGCCCAGTGCAAGAAATAATGCGCCCAGTATACAAAATAGGTAATGTGCACATGGTGTGAAAAATACGTTGTTATGGTTACGTAATTAATGACATAATGTTATCTTTCGCATACTGATATCAATGTACAAACACCAATTTTTTTTTTTTACAGTTATAGAAAAAATATTTTTACTGTCTTGGTACATTGATAATAATGTAAATAATAAAAATGCTAATGACAAATTTGCAGAAAAAATGAAAGGTAGTTACTATCATGTTAACATCAGCATATAATGAACAAATTTTGTTTCTAATATATTTATTTGATCCGTATTTTTTTACATTAATGATAACTTCAGTATTTTGTAAAATAATTGATCAGGTAATATGAATATTATGTTCAGGTTAGCTTAGGTTAGATTAAGTTATGAGTAGGATAATTTACATTACATTACTGATCATTTAATAAAAATACTGTTCAATTAAATACATGTGTTATTAATAACGTTATTGACAGCTTCTTTAATACGGCGGGAAAGTGACCTATATACTTATAACAGATACAAGTATTATTAACAATATTACGCCATCTTTAAGAACACCATGGTATAAGTATTTTATTTTTTTTTTTGGAGAAAATGTTATACCTACCTGTAGGTTATTAGGTGTAAACGAATATGTAAATTTTATAGATTTTTACTTTAACTCCAATATTTAAAAAAAAAATACGTATTCCTCAAACAGTGTCGCTTTATCTTTTTTATCTTCTTTAATATGAATAATTGATTTCAGAATTTTGGGAAGACCACTTCCACTGCCGCTATCCGAACAGCTCGCTGACTCCTTACAACAAGAACTACACACGTATGTGCACGACGAAAGAGAAATTGAGCAAGCAGAACACCGTGTTCGAGGACCAGCTGCAGTTTGTCAGTGATGCTGTCATGGCTTTCGCATATGCGATACGGTAAGTTAGCCCATATGGCAACATCAAATTTTCATGAGTTAAGAGCAACCACCACTTTTCCTGCAATGAGATGCTGGATAAAAGCTACGGAAGGAAGCTTTCTCTACTTCAGAGGAATATCATGCTGTGCTCAAGCTTGTTATTCTGCCTCAGAAAATGTAAACTATTAAATGACTCGGGATATACCCATCTCACTATAATTACACCAAAAAAAGAACGAAAAGCTTTTCTAAATGCTAGAAAATCATTATACAGGTTGATTGTTTTTAGTTGTAGTATATGTAAAAATTTGTTATTATTAATCTAACAAAAAAATTTATTCGTTATATCCCTGGTTTTATAAAGGGTAGAATAAATTTAGTTCCATAATAATGAAGAAAGAAAGAAGTGTGCTTAAATATGAACGTGTGGAAAAGGATGATTGTTTCATAATTATTGTGGCTTGAAGATGTATAGTTATTAAAAATGTTCGTAAGAGAATGGAATGATTCAGATGAGGTCTTATTCTCATTTTTATTCTTATTGTTATTATTTTCTGGTTTGTGCTAGCTAACTCAGTAAGTGGGACAAACGTGATTTTATGTATGTAACAAATTCGAATCAATTTTATTCATTTTATGTCATGTATGACATTACTTTTAAAAGTAAATTTTTATTTACTTTAGAAGTAAATTTATCTGTCGTTTAAAATCCGGCCAAATGTCTATAATTTTAAATGAATAAATATCATATCAATAATATAAAACATTTCTATTTTGTTTCAATTAAATTGCGTTTAAATAGTTTCTGTAGAAAATAAAGTAATTGAGAAAAGTTGTTTAGAATTTAATACTAGGCTCATTCTAAATCATATTATTTTCTGAAATATTGAATAAAATGTTATATATCAGCGTGTTGTATTTTCCAAATAAATATGATTATTGAATTACTTATTTCAAACATTTCACTGAAATTCAAATTATGCGACTTTAAAGCTTTAATATTTGTGCTTTTTAGTGTGTAAAACAAGAACTAAAGTTGTTTACACAGCAGTGTGAAGTTTTGAATAACGTAAAATTATATAATATTCTTTACTCCTATGCTTTATTATACTTATGAAATATGTGTCATCTCTACTTGAATGATACTCAATATGATTCAGGTTTTCGTTAAAATACAGATTTTCTTTTCAATATGATACAGATTATCGTTATATTACAGATTAATTTTATAATCAATTCATTGGTTTATAGTTTATTTTTCAATTATTATGAATAGTCGCAAAAAAAAACAGAGTATGCAACTCATGTTTAATGACTTTTAATACACTAGCATGGATTACGATATTTGCCCTCACCATGGCTCGTATCCTATCTTCATGCTCGTGGGCTATCATTATAAACTTGTCGTATAAAATACCAATAAAAAGTAAAGTTGAAAAGAATTAAAAACCATATAAAATAAATTTAAATTTTTCCCAAACAAAAATCTAGACATGTAGGTATACTAATTTAAACAATCTCAATTCTGTGTGCTTTTTACCTCTCGCTATTGGTTTCATGCTAAAAACCGCATATCCAGATTTTAGTGAATAAGCACGATTTAATGTCCTTACAATCCGATTTTAACATTTTTACAATGATGTGTGTGCGCATGTGTGTGTGAGAGAGGGAGTACGTGAGGATGTTGGAAGGACGATTTCTCAAAAACTATAAGAATTAAGATCTGTTTAACTACGAATTTCTCAATCTAACATCCATGGGAAGACCTGTAAAGGTTTTGGTAACAATTGGACAACCGGAAGTGGTAGGTTCTTAAAAAAAAAATACTAGTTTTTGAAAATGACAAATTCAAATGTTTATAACATAGTTTGTAAATGACAGATGTCAGTGTCAAAAATCAACAGTTTTAGTAACATTCTCAAAGCTTTTTCCGTGAAATACATTTAATCTATCTTAATGTTTTATTAATTAAATATTTAAAATTATACGTAAAATGCATATATCCATAAAAAATACAGCCAATCTTATCTGAAAAATCTCTGATATTTAGGAACTCCCTCATATAATGAAGAAATAGAAATAATTAAAATTGTATGTGTGCACAATACCTGTTAATTACAATAAAAAACAATAATTGGGTAAAGTACCATAAGTTTTTAATATAAAACCACGGTTCGGCGAAGTGCAATACAATACCTACTTATATAACATAAACTGGAAATAGCGAGAGGTATTGTGCTGACCACAACATGTTTTTTCTTATGCAGTGATAAAAAAATCTAATATAAAAATTTGTTTATTCGTAGGCAACTGACTCATTTGTTAAAGGTTCTCTCCATGAGAAATACAATTATTATTTACATAAATTTTGGTAAAAAGTTGATACAGTCAGCACATTATTTCCTTCCGCCTCCATTTTAATTTTATATAATGAAAGCATATTTAATAAACACAGGTAAATATATAGGTTGTCGATTTTCACAAGTACTGCTAATAATCGAAAAATATTGGAACCGAGTAAAGGGTTCGAAAACTATCCGCATAACTGAATACCCGATCTTCGTAACCGATATTAAAATCTAGGTAGTGGAACCGATGTTTTAAAATCCCGTTTATTTTTCCATATGCGATTTTTAATACGATCCCTATACCTCTCTTAGCGAGAGGCAAAAAGAACTTATACTTGAAGCAGTGAGTAATACTATGATGATATATTTATTTTATTTCATTATTAAAAAACTAAATAAAATTGCATTTTCACTTTAAAAGTTACATTCTGAAAGGATGCAGCATTTTTGAAGAGTTAAATAAAAAAATACGAGTATTACGTGACATATTTTCTGTATATTTGTGCATTTCCTCAGTAAATATTAATTTGAAACTTTGGTACGATCCTTCACTTAAATAAATGTAGAACTGCGAATTCAGTAATTACATACTCCTACATATGAATATGTATTCATACAAGCAAAATTCTTAAGGAAATTCATCATTTTCAAACACCACTTTGTAGTAATTAGTTTTGTACATGTAAAAAAAGTTTATCTTTTGCTTCCTTTAGTTTAGTGTAAATAAGTACTTAAGTTAATGAAAAACCGTATGGAAAAGTTTCACTTTATATATATATATATATATATATATATATATATATATATATATATATATATATATATTGCTAATCGTCCTCCAAATAACTCCAAAAATTCTTGTATGTATACGAAAAAGAAAATTTTTAAATTTCTCTTCATTGATGCCATGCATGTTACTACGACAGGTATTTAAAATTACAATTTAAAATTTAAATCTCATATCTCTAATTTTATAATTGAATCTGTGAGAATAAGAACAGCATAACTGTCAACAACTTAGTTTTGAGAAAAACGAAAAAACTTTTTTGTTTTTATTTTTTTCTTGCATTTTGACACAGACAAGTTTTAGTGCATATAATTAGGGATACAAGTATGTAATCCAACATGGGGAGCTTGAGAAGAGATACGAAGTCACTTAAATTAGACAAAAGTTGCCTCGTCAGGAACCCATTTTAATAGTGTTTTGCTATTTGAGAATAAATGCATAAAAGAAGATAGTGGGAGACACTATCTTCTTTCGTTTTTGGGCATAGGCAGCTATTATGATGAAAGCAGCACTAGTCGGTACCACCATCAGCAGTCCAGTCCATTTTGACTTCAAAACTGTGTTAAAGACGCACAACTTGTTTTGGTTTAAATGCGCATCAGTTTTGGCTACTTATCTTAAAGGTACAGCACATTTTGTTAATATCTCTGGTAAAAGTTGCACAAAATATTTGATACTTGGTATGAGGATAGCACTTATTCAGATGTATATTCATCTTTCTTTTATTTCTGTATCTCAACCAGAGGCGTCTCATATGGGAAAACCTTAAACGATTTTCATCGTAATTTTTTACTTTTTTTCAATTTTACTTACACAAAACCAAAAAAGGAACATCAATTATCATAATGAAAATCAGTACCTACTTAGCTGATCTGTCACTCACTATGAGTCGTTACATTTTAACACTTTTAGCTATATTAATTCAAAATAGCAATTTTTGGACTTTATTGTTTTTCTACTCAGGCGTTAAAATGTCATAATCATTAATCTTTAAAACAGTCAAAAGTCGATTATTGCCAAATCAGATAAGAATGATAAATGTTCTATTACTTATATAATTTTAATCTCCAAAAATTATAGAAAATACGTTGGTTAATTCCATATTTTCTCTCATAACGATATTTAAAAAAATATTAAATAAATTCTAATTAACTTAACTTTCGCCACTTAATTTCAAATGATAGATAATTTACTGTGTTAAATGGAAATTTTATTTTCCTCCTCGTTGGTTTTATTAGACTCAATAATTCTATCATAACCCTCGTATTTAGATATTATTTTCAAAAGAAGAATCCTAAAAAAATATTGTTTGCATATAATAATATTTAATGAATTATGTATTTCTTTTCTGAAAATTAAATACATCACGATTTACTAACATACACAATTTTTAGTTTGTATAACCGACTTCGTATTTCATATAGTTTTTTTTTTTTTTGACTTTAACTAATTAAAAAATTCATTAAAGTAATTTCATTTTATGTTACTGCCAAACAAAGTAAAATGTTTGCACAAATATTAACAATTAAGGTACCTACATTCCTTTTTTGTTTATACAAAATTAATTAAATATTGATTAGCGAATTCTGTCAAGTACAATCAGCGTTTCAGAGAAAAATGAATTTCATTAATTTTTCAATTTAATATTAGATTTTAAAAAACAAAATTCATTTTAAAATTGTGACAAAATAACTTTATAACTCTCTGTGCACGTAATTTGTAATTTAACTCTCGTTAATGAACGAATTCCAAAAAGCCACATGTTCATTCATATTGCAGAGCAGGAATAAGTACTCTGCTTGAAATGTAAAAAAGTTAGTAATCTTTCACGTGAAAAGATCCTATGATGAATATTGCAGCACTGCAATTTGTCAGACTTAAACTTCAGAGAAGTGTCTCACACCTGAACAAACACTCAACGATGATTATAGTTTTAATTCACAAGAGTTACGAATGCCTGTACGAAGTTTCTCATTTATCATCCTGAACAAAATGTGCCATGAATACATAAGTGCTAAATTAAAGTTCAATACTGCGTTATTTAATACATTTTACCAATTTGAATTCGTGCGAACAATATTGTTGATACTCGTAATAATGTTTCGTCTTATAACAAAAAAGAAGTGGTATATATATATATATAATTGTTAAAAAATACTGTTTTAAAAATAGTAGCATAAAGTACAGACCAAAATGAGTAAACAATGCTTAATCAACATACTCGTAATTCCGAAAATTAACAATTTTGGACATATTACCTATTTTATTTTATTAAAATTCTTATTTATCGTACTACTTTAGGAGAAAAAGAAGTAAAAACAGTGAGAAGTCGAAATCGTCTACATTGGTCTTGATTTGGAACGTAAAATAATACGCTTGTCAAAAAATTTTCCAAGCCAAAGTGAAATTTTTAAGAGCTCATTTTATTAAAAGGTGCAGTGAAAATTTATTTCTATATCACTTGGAGCTATTCTCAATCTCAAAGTGATATGATACAAATGAATTAGAATATGTGATATTGTATTTATCGTACGTTGACAACATTTGTTGAGAATAATCAGAAAATATGTGTTTGTTGACATTTGACAAAAAAATATCATGGAACTGACAAGTGATTGATATAAATTGTGAAATGATATGAAGTGATAATTGACGTATTTACAAATTATAAAATATGAAACTTCTATTTTCCATTTTGCTAACATGAAAAAGTCATCTGTATTTTATAATTACGTCAATATTTGTACTGCATATTTATCCTAGTTCGGTTAACATTTATGTAAATTAACTTGAGTATCAAAGTAATTGCATAAATTTAAAATACTGAAAAACAATAAATCAATTATTCCAAAATTTTGATATAATGTCGGAACGCCCAGATGGGTAGGGAGAACTAAAAGGGTGCACGATAAAAGAATGACCAAATTTAACAGCAAACAAAATATTTAATATGCAGTTTGCGAACCTTAGTTACGTGGAACGTAATATAACATAGAACTCAGTGGCCTGAGTCCGATGTCGCATTTACTACATTTAGGTCTTCTCGAGGGTCTTCTTCACATAAATATAACTCCGAATTGCACATTAATGGCATGCATTGGTTTGTATGGCAACACTTTAGAACAATAAAAAATAATTACCAATTCGATTTAATTTGATGCTTCAGATTAAATGTTAATATTATATTTCATAAAATGGAAACTAATAAGCTATTATTTGAGTGTAAATTTGACATTTTACACAAATTATAATAACGAACATGATTTCTTTAATTAATGCGTGTCAACTTCAAGGCATAGCGTGCTCTTGCAAAACCCTAAAATCTAATTCCTAAAATGCTAAATAGATCACTAGACTTAGGGCATATAAATTTGAGATTTAGATATTAGGGTGATAAAAGTGCACTATCGGACACAACCAGAAAATGACGTTTCTAAGCAACGTAATCTACATTTCAACGGTATGGTATTACCAGTTATTTAAGTTACTATTTGAAACAAAATAAGCTTCGTTAACTATTTCTAACATAACGTGACAACATCCAACTGTATCTTACGCTACTTTATACGTAAACTAAGGTTCGTAAACTAAGGTTCGCAAACTGCCTAATATTGTAAGTGGTACAAAAAAAGTGTATGTAGCGCAGATTGCGACGTTCTTTAAATAATAAATAAATTACAATAAATAGCATGAAGGCACACGATAATAACGATAATACAACTTAACATAAACAATAGGTTTCAAACTTGATTTGCACAAAATAGAACGATGGTACAACAAAATAAACATGTGTGAATTCTAGAGACATACCAAGCGAGGAGTACACTCATGGTTGTATAGTTGTGGTGTTCCCAAATATTTCCATGCCTCGCCAGATGAGAGATGCAGAAGAAAAGGCTCCAGAACTCCAATAATATGTAGATGTTTACGTTGTGGTGAACTTGCCCCTCAAATAACGCAAGTAGACAAACGTGTATTTTGAGAATAATAAGATTCCCCAATGCGGTACGAATAAGAATTATTATATAATATTTTTACAATTTTTGTTTTCCAAAATAAAATTTTATTGTCACTGGTCTTTTACGCATGAATTCATTTTGCTTATAATTTCAATATTGTCTTTCAAAAATACATTAAATTCCATACAAGTCATACCAATATATATATATATATATATATATATATATATATATATCATCACGGCATATTACCCATTTTTGGGTGTGCCAGTATCTACAACACATGTAGACATCGGTAATGATGACGATATATTTTACCGTGTAGGCGCTTACCAGGCGTCACCTCACGAGCACTCATAGCTGGTGTGGAGAGAGCACCACAGGGATCATTTTTGTGCCATTTAAAATTGGAAATATTTGGCGTCCGTCGAGATCGAACCCGGTTCCCCCAGGTTCGCGAGACCAGACACTCAGGCACGCGACCACGGGACCCCCTGTTTTTATAATAATACATACTTCAACATAATGTTAATTAATGAGAATATTCACTCTGAAGGAGCATTTGAAACAGGAAGACGAAAACAATATTCGCCAATATATATTGCAAACTTCATCAGATATTTTGCTTATATAAAATAGGAGGCTATAAATTTGCGGGAAGAATACTAAAATCAGCTTCCTATGTTTTATTGTTTATAAGGGAAGGGCCCATGTGGTCTGAATCCGACCCAAATGGTGATTAAACTGTGACTTACAAAACAATTTCACCATTTTCTTTTTTAATCATAACAATGGCTGGTAGCACAAGCGTTATTTTAACTAGCTGTTTTATAAAATGTCAAATTCAAATTTCATTATTTACCTTAATTTCACCCTTATGTTATGTTATTATAAAAAAATATTTGAATTAAAGTATGTTCTGCTTTAAAATCATTATTATTAAATAATGAAATTTTACATTAAATTAAACGGCGTTTTAATTATAATAAGGCTTGTGTTACCAGCCAATGTATATTAAATGGTAGCCATGGTAATTAGTTACGATGACTAGAATTTTGAGTAAATACTATCAGTCACTGTTTAGTCCAGTCAATAGAGACCAAAAAAGACCTTTGCCTTACAAAAGGTGGGGAAAAAACAATTTTAACATATGTTGTTTAGGTCAAGACGGGGATGAAAAATTCAAATTTGTGACCTGGAGGAGGCTCGGCGTGAGCCGCCATCTTGGATCAAAGGTGCAAAAAATGAGTTTTTTGCTATTATCTCGAAAACAGTGGCTTGTATCGAAATTTTACAAGAATAAAAATTTAAAGCTCGTTAATTTTTGTACAAAAAGGGTTTTTGCATTTTTTACCTAGGATGAACTTTCAAAGAGTTATGTTCAAAAATAAGTAATCAGAACAACAATTTATGAAAGAAGATTTTATCACTCAAAATACACACAATATTAATTTTTTAATACTTAGTTTAATAGATTTTGTTATTTGTAACAGTTTACATATGTCGTGTCATCTAAAGAAGTAAATTATCGATGATTTTTAAATAATTTTTGTCAGGGCTTTTTCACAAATTCATCAACCACTCTGACCCAATTAAAGATACGGTGCCGCGGTTTAAAAATTTTAATTCAGTTTGGAATTCTCCTTCATCTCATGGTAAACGATGTTTGCTCCGATGGGCGGTTAACGAATTATTAACAATTTAAACTTATATGAAATTTCACTAAAATTTGAAACATCTGCAAATCGGATTGGTTTCCATTTTTCCTTCTGAAATTTGGACACGATTAAAGACTTTATTGTGCATTTAATACGTGTCGAAATATCAGAAGAAAAAATGAAAACTAAGCCGATTTGCATATGTTTCACTCTTAGAGAGTTCATCCTAGATAAAATATGCAAAAACCCTTTTTGTGCAAAATGTAACGAGCTTTAATTTTGTATTCTTATCAAATTTTAATACTGGCCACTGTTTTCGAAATAATAGCGAAAAACTCATTTTTCGCACCTTTGATCCAAGATGGCGGCACACGCCGAGCCTCCTCAAGGTCACAAATTTGAATTTTTCATCCTCGTCTCGACTGAAACAACATATGTTAAAATCGTTTTTTCCCCACCTTTTGTAGGGTAAAAATATTTATTGACTGGACTAGTTTTTAATTTGAAAAAATATTTTTGTGGCATTTCGTATTCTTTTCTACTGGATGTATAGGGTTGCTACTGATGTAGTAGGAGTAGGTGGCTATAAAAAATTCAGGAATTGACAGATAATTAGAAATATGATTGTGACAGTTATGTAGAATGAATAAATATTCTTACACAAAAGATACTGTGTTTTAATATATATATATATATATATATATATATATATATATATATATATATATATATATATATTAAAAATTACTTGTTTGACATTTGGATAGACCGCTAGATTAAATTTATTTTAAAAATTTAGCAGTGCAGACACTCAGATTTTATTTTTTTCTGTGTGAACCGTAACAGATATCACAAATTATACAGAGAGATAAAAGTTTACTATTGAACGTATCTTTCTGAAGAAAAACAATTTCACGTTTTCGGCATTGCCATTAAAAAGTTACGGTCTAATTAATGTTGGGAGACCTAAGTTTCATACACTAGTGGTTCACTAATAATAACAAGTATCATCTTAAAAGATGACTTATAACCATATAAACTGTCATACCAAATTTCATCCAAATCGAATAAAGCGTCCGATTATTATAAGCAAAATTAATTTTTTTTCGAAGAACTTTGAAACAGAATTCTGGCTAAATGGTACACTTTCCGGTAGAAGCAAGTTTGGTTAAATCGTCTTATTTTAGCCTCAGGAATCTGTGGTTAAGCCATGTCCCCCTATTTAAGAGACACCCTGTATATATATGAAGAACGATACACTGGGTACGGTCCCAAAATTCTCTGTTTAATATATTAAATGTGACCTAATAATTTTCACACTTCACTTCATCTTCAAGTCAACTTTTCAATAAATGAAAATTCCTTTGGCAAAATTGCATTTAAAACAAATTTTATCTTTCTATGTATTTTATTTTAAAAAAAATTGTTCTGTAGACCTAGAAATAAATGCGAAAACAGTTAATTCTGAACAACTTTGCACTACACAGTTTTTTTCCGTAAAATGAACAGGAGAGCAGAATATTGCATAAAACTAAAATCTCATGGCAATTCCCTATATTTACCCCTTACCGTCATCATCCCGGTACAAACATAACCCCTTCAAGTTTGTCCATAAACATAGAAACTGTATATTTAAAAACATAAAACGAGCAAATAATTTTGTAAAATAATAAAAGTAATATTATACTGTCAATTTTTTTTTTGTAGACAGCATAATATTTACTCATGTTCATACAAAAATGAGGTCATCATTTTTGTTTTTGTTGCCCTTATAAAAGTAATTTCAAACTCTCAATATTTAATTCATGAAAATCAATATCCTAAATCTATTAGCTTTTTAAATGTAAGCTACAAAACATGACAAATTTGTTAACTGAATATAAATTCGAATGCTGTTTAATATTTAGCTTGAAAAGAGCAAAATAATATGTCATTCATAATTTTGGTTAAATTATTCATCAGAACTCAACCACCTGCTGTAATATTAGCAGTCTGAAAACGCAACGTGAAAGGAAAACAGAAAGACCTCTTGTACAAATATCAATGTGGAAGCAGTAATTCCAATGTAATTTCCGTTCTCTTTCCGTTGGAGCTGAGCGCGTCCACGACTTGCTCACTTTTCTGAGGCTATTCATAAATCCGGGTGGATTAATTCTTCATTCTTCTGTCTCTCGTGAATATTGGTGGATTTCTTCACAGCATGCGTATTTGTCCCAAAAGAATTTCCATTTAAACATTAAAACAAAAATATCATTCAATATTTACATATCCACATTATCTCAACTTGAAATATCATATTAACATAATAAAACTTAATATATTTATTTTCTACAAAATAAATGTTATTTTATCACTTTAATTTTTCATGTAACAAAAGAATAAGTATTAAAATATTTAACAAAAAGAAAAAAAAATGTCACATTTTTTAGTTTTATTCAGCCGAATCTTTTCAATTACCTATAATATTTGAATAATAATACTAATTTTCCCGCTTTTTTGGTACTTAATTTATTTCTTAGCCTGGAGTGTACAAGTTCAATTGACGCCGATGAAAATATTCCACACAAGATTTGTTTAATATTGTATAAATTATTTGTTACTTTTGGTATATCTTTTTGTGACAGGCGCCACTGTAATGTATAGACATTGGGATTTATTGCAGATTTCGTTTTCGTTTATGAAATAAAATATTTAAATTGCTTTTAAAACTATTTAATAAGTACAATAACACCAATAAATCTTTAAAAATAAAAAAGTCAAAGAAAATCATTATTTATTTGAACTTTAAAAATTTTTATGTGGCCAGCACAAAATCTTTCGCCAATTTTATGTATTTTGTACAAATCCCACACCAAAAGTTTTTGACAAAAAACAAAACCTACCTTACCTAAAGGTGACGATAAAAAGAATCAATGATTTTTGCCAACCTGTAAAGGAGAGTCAGCATTTCACACAACTGTTGCTTTACTGAATTTATTTAAAATTATAAATTTAAAAATTAGCGAAAATGGAATAGAATAAAATCCTTATAGGCATGTTTTTCCGTTTACATATAACAATTCATCAGTATTTGCGAGGTATATAAAATTTCATAATCCTGTTCCATTACTACTACTCATATTCGTAAACACTCAGTCAGTTTTCAAAACTCCCGCGTTTTTACATTTGGCAAAAGTATTTAACATCTATCAGAGACAATCGAGGTTTCCGCTAGATGCTCGAACAAAACTGAACTTAGCAGTGCGTTCAGAATGCTAGTAAAGTCACTAGATATATAAAGTACCGCAATTCATTGTACCAATGTGTTAGAGAGAGAAGAACGTTTTTTAGACACAATATGGCGGAATCAGGCCAATCAGGGTCTAGTTGTAGTTGGCTGTGCCTATCAAAGTCACTATATCTAGGGACTTTAGAGTCAATACTGTCATGTCAAACCACTGCAAAAAATTAACCTTAATTGTACTTATTTTTTATTATTTTCTTCATAATTTTGATCAGTTATGTTTTGTATTTATTTGTATGCAAATTATAAAAATTATAAACATAAAATCAACATTAATTAATTACCTTCATAGATTTATTTCACTGCCAATTATTTTTCTTTGTAATAACGCACTCGTTTCAAGATAATCCATTTTAAATTTGGCGCCGAAGCTCGACACAATATGGCAGCCAATTGCGGTATTTTATATATCTAGTGACTTTAAATGCTAGCACTAAGTGAATTGAACGCACACATTGATTTTTATTTTTTTACAAAATTTTTAACCTTGACGTAATTGGTCAGCTTTAAGGGGCCCCAGTTCTTATAGAAAGCATGTAAAATCAAAAAATACTAATAGGGGGACATGGCTTAACCACAGATTCCTGGGAATAAAATAAGACGATTTAACGAAAATTGCTTCTGCGGAAATTTTACCATTTAGCCAGTATTCTACTTCAAAGTTCTTCGAAAAATAATATAATTAGTTTTGCTTACAATAAGAGTACGCTTAATCCAATTTGGATAAAATTTGGTATGACAGTTCATATGTTTATAAATCATCTTTTAAGATGATGCTTGTTATTATTAGTGTCATTAAATATTAGTTGTTTGACATTTGGATAGACTGCTAGACGAACTTGATTCTAAAAATTTGACGGTGCAGACACTCAGGTTTCATTTTTTTCTGTGTGAACCGTAACAGATATCACAAATTTCACAGAAAGAGAAAACTTTACTATTGAATGTATCTATCTGAAAAAAAATCACGTTATCGACGTGGCCAGTAAAAAGTTACGGTCTAATCAATTTCGGGACACTTAAGGTTCATAGACTAGTGGTTCACTAATAATAACATAATTCATATAAACTGTCACACCAAATTTTATCCAAATCGAATAAAGCGTTCGGTAATTATAAGCGAATTTTTTTTGAAGAACTTTGAAGCAGAATACTATCTAATGGTACACTTTCCGGTAGAAGCAAGTTTAGTTAAATCGTCTTATTTTAGCCTCAGGAATTTGTGGTTAAAGCATGTCCTCTTATTTTAGAAACACCTGCATATATATATATATATATATATATATATATATATATATATATATATATATATATATATATATATTAAAAACATTAGAGTAGACATACGAGAAGCCCATGTTCTTCATTATTTGTAATAACATAAATTGCCGAAAGTAATAATTGAACCACGCTAACCGCGGTTACTTTTTCAGTAATCGGTTGTAGTATCGGAACGCGGTTACTGAAAGCTGATAACTTTTGCCTCCATAGTTCTCAACTATTTTAAATTTGTTAAGTTAAGGTTATCTCTTAGCTGGCACATATTTCCATTTCGGAATACACCATAAGATGTTCTTGAGTTTGAGTGCTTGGTTACGAATCTCGACGAGAATCTGACGACTCGTGTTCGATCCCCACTGACGCCTAAATTATTTCCAATTTTAAATGAAAAAGTAACCCCTGTTGTGTACTCTCCACCCCAGCAGAATATCCATGAGGTGACGCCTGTTTGGTAAACGCCCGCAATGTACAAGTATGCCATCATCATTACCAATATCTCTCCTCTCTCACTCCAGTTCCAGTGACACCACTGCGATCAACTAAACTATTTATGACTTCATTTTCACAACCACTTTACACAGAAATCACTTAACATTTATTTCAAAATACGTGCATCGATAAAAAACACACGATCACTGCCTTGCAATCCCAGCGTAAAAGCGTAACCTTTAAAAATTTACTCCCTTGAGTCACGTGTCTCTATACTTGCACAGTTGAACTCTCACGACTGTCTAACTTTTTGTCAGAGCCGAACTTGCTTCGTCGTTGTTTGACCATTACAAGTAATCTATAAATTATATGTTTTTGAGAGAATTTATAAACTTTTATATCGCATTTTTTCAAATATAATAAAAGTAAAATACCTATATCATCACGGCTCTTATTCATTTTCAGGCATGCCAATAGTGCCAATATGCTTCTTTCTATTCATAAATGTCAACAATAACGATTATTATTATTATTATTATTATTATTATTACTACTATTATTACTATTACTGTTATTATTATTATTGTTATTATTATTATTATTATTATTATTATTATTATTATTATTATTATTATTATTATTATTATTATTATTCTCTTATGTATGGGGTACCGTGGCCGCGTGCCTGAAGTGTCTGGTCGCGAACTTCGGGAACCGGGTTCGATCCCGACCGGCGCCAAATAATTCCAATTTTAAATGGCACAAAAAAGTGACCCCTTTGGTGCACTCTCCACACCAGCTACGAGTGGCCGTGAGGTGACACGCTCACGCTGTAAAATATATCGTCATCATTACCGATGTCTACATGTGTTGTAGATACTGGCACACCCAGAAATGGGTAATATGCCGTGATAATATATTTATTTATTTATTCTCTTATGTCATTACACATACAAAGAAATATAAATACATAATAAGAATATTTAAAAAAATAATATTAAATATCCATCCAACATAGATCCAGATCAAGATTTTCCAACCATTCTCTAACTTCTGAAGGTCTATAGTTCCTAAGAGTGCTTAAGTCTTAAATGGACATTCGTTTACAATGTGGTTAATTGTTTGATCTTCAACGCCGTAATCATATTTTGGATCTGACCGCAAACCTCATTTGTAGAATGAAAATTCAATCCTACTGTGTCAAGTTCTAACACTATTTAATGAAACCCAAATATTGCGGGGTAGGTCAAATCCATCAAGATGTTTTTACCTCTCGCTAAGAGAGGTATTGGAATCATGCTAAAATTCGCATATCCAGATTTTTGTGAATAAGCACGATTTAAGGTCCCTAGAACCCGATTATAACATTTTTACGATGATGTCTGTGTGTGTGTGTGGATGTGTGTATGTGTGTGTGTGTGTGTGTGTGTGTGTGTATGTATGGATGTTGGAGGGACGATTCCTCAAAAACTATAAGACTTAAAAAATATTTAACTGCAGTTTCTTCAATCTGACATTCCTGGGAAGAGCTGAAAAGGTTTTGGTAACAACTGAACAACCGGAAGTAGAACTTTCTTAAAAAAAAATTTCTAAATATAATTTTTTGGGAGTTTTTTTTATTAAATATTGAAGAACATAAAATTCTGCATCTAACACACTTAAAATTTTTATTATATCTTGTATAGATTTAGAGACACTATAATTTATAGAGTACACTAATCGCAGAGGCCAAGGCACTAAGGAAACCAGTTGACAAATTCCAATGTTTATAACATGACACATGTCATTGTCAAATATCAACATTTTTAGTGACATTCTGATAGCTTTTTCTGGGAAGTATATTTAATTTTTCTTATTGTTTTATTAATTAAATATTTGAAATTATAGGTAAAATTGTGGTAAAATGCATATATCCATCAGAAATACCGCCAATCTGGTTAATGAATTGGAACAATCTCTACCATGAAAATGATATAAAATAGATATAATTAGAATTATATGTGTGCAGAAGACATGTTAAATACAATAAAAAATAATATTTGGGTAAAGTTCTGTAATATTTTGTTATAAAACGACGGTTCGAATGCGAAGTGCAATACAATACATATATAGCCTAATATGGAAATGGCGAGAGGTCTTGTGCTGGCCACAACAGATTTTTATATATGTATATATGTAATGTGTCCCTTTTAGAAGTGCCACCATTGGGATCTCGAGAACTATAAGAGATACGATATCGTTAAGTGGAACTTTTTGTGCGCCTTTGGGAGGCCATCTCAGATGTGCTTTTGTTTTTCCAAAAATTCTCACAGGGCTCTAGATAATGACGAAAAACTGATTATTGTTGATTTTTTCTTTTTCAAATAACTTCTAAACTATTGATAATTGAGAAAAACGTTTCAGATATAAAAGATAGATATTTTTATTAACTAACCAGTGGCGTACGAAACAGATTTCTATATCCGTAAATTTTCGAGATATAACACAAACTTATATTTTTTTAAATGGAACCCATATCTGATTTTAGTCTCAAAAAAATAACTATTTTTTTCTCTTTTCAATGTTGTATATTTGTTTTTCCTTCAAAATTATTATTTTTTCTTATTTTGTATTATATTTACTATTATTTTGAAAATATTGGTAGATTTCTATTTAGAAATACTCCTTGTATTTAAATAATTTATTTCGTTAGAAAATTTTGCTTAAAACTCGTATCAAATTAATTTTTATAATATTTTGTATCAGGTCGCCCTTGGTATTATAGTGTAATAATAAATAAATTGACAAAAATAAAGAAAAAAATTAAATTTTAGGAGCAAAACAAATATAAAACATAATAACCCTTACATCATTGAAAAGAGAAAAAAATAATTATTTTTTTGAGAATAAAATAAGATACGGGTTCCATTTAAAAAAATTACTAATAGTTTAGAAGTTATTTTAAAAAGAAAAAATCAACAATATTCAGTTTTTCACCATTATCTAGTGCCCTATGAGAATTTTTGGAAAACAAAAGCACATCTGAGATGGCCTCCCAAACGCACACAAAAAGTTCCATTTAATCGTCATCGTATCTCTTATAGTTCTCGAGATCCCAATGGTGGCTCTTCTAAATGGGACACACTGTATATAACCCTTGTTGTACCTTTCGGTGTAAGGATTCCGGGTGCACCGAGCCGCAGTGTGATAAATTTTTGTTGCTGAGCGTTCACCCATCCAACATATTGCTGCTGTGTAGCCTGCTCGGACTTGCCGATCACAACGCTGACACTCTAACCACACTGTCGTACTGCCGGCTTACGTGGAGATATAAATTAAAATATAAACAAAAAAATAGTTAAAAATATGATTTTTTTGTATATATATACATTGCCAATAAGGATAAACGATAACCATATAATAATATAACATCAGGCGAAGCTGTCAATTTAAAGTTATTCTTTTCCACGATCTTACAATTCGTGTTTGATTTATAATATTATTATTTATAATAATTAGAAATAACAGTGAGTAATCCATATCTTCTAAGTGTTCAATAATATAACACAAAGTCAGTCAGATTACCTCATTATTAAATATCGTACATCGTAGTAAAATATTTCTGCCGTTAGGATCACAAAATGATAGTATGAATTATGAAATCACTATTTTTGTCTAGATTTAATGAGAGCAATTAAAGTGGAAACTAAAATCTTTTTGTTGTGCTTCGTTTATATAGAAAACTGTGTACCCACTATGATCTTAGATTATAAGAACAACTAAAGAAAGTTTTCCTTGTTAACTGGAAAAAAATAACGATCAACAATCTTAACAGAAGTTACGGAGTTACCAACATCATCAATTTCATACTGTCTTCACTAATAAGTGTAATTCTACTCTCTAATAATGGATTTATCTTATTTTTCTTTTAACACCAGTGTACTTGATACTTGAGTTGCTCAAAATCGGTTTTTGAGGTATATATATAGTCCAGTCATTAGGTAGATTTACCCTGCAAAAGGTCGGGTATTTTTGATTTTTGGATATGTTACATTATGAAATATCACGTTGATGTATAACGTAACAAAATATTTAACAATTTTATGTTTGATGTATTTACAATTAAATCAATTTGTAATATTAATTATATAATAATAATAATAATAATAATAATAATAATAATAATAATATTAATTAAATTAATATTGAAACTTCAAAATTCACAAACACTAGCGCCATCCGTCGTCATACTTTGTGTCAGAATATTGTCAAAATGCTTATTATTTTTGTTATTTATACTTAATAATAATTTCTTCGTGAAATATAAAATATTTCACCTTTGCAAACATGAAAAAACTTCGAAAACAATAATATTTCTTGAGCGCAAAATTTGTAACAATTCCTTCTTCCTAGGGATATCGCTCAATTGCAGCTGTAGACACGTGTTTTGCTCTTATTAGAGCTCATCAGTACAGCATAGCTAGTTAATAGGTGGACATTAACTAGAGGTAGTAATAAAAAAAAACGACAAAGTGTAACAGCACTAGTAAGCAGCCAAAATACTTGGTCAGTACTTCCACACCCATTGTGAATAAATACAACGTCACAGCGGCGGTGATTTATACACTATACACCCACCAGACCCGTTACTTGGATACCAAAGTAAATATACGAAAACAATAATAATTAAAGGCACGTTTTACTTTCCATTCCAATAATTCCAATTCGGCTAACTAAACCTTACAAAAAATAATGTTTAATTTAAATTATTATTATCAGAAGTAATATCACAAGACCTCCTGATTTTATCAATAAATTTCAAACACGAAAGCAAACTGCATGGTAAATCCCGACTCCGAAGGAGGAGGGGTTTTACCTAATGTCAGTTTGCTTGAGTGATTTTGCTTAAAAGCAAAAAAAAATGAGTGCTTAAAAATAAAAGTTTATCTGAGAAAATCTGAGAGGTCGTGTGGTATTTGGTGAGATAAATTCCAAAGACAACGCAAAATGAAACTTGACACATTAATTGTCACACTGACTGTTATAAACCATAACAACTGTTTATTTACTTGATAGCGGAAAATTATCGGGGTAACGGGGTTTTATCGGGGTAACAAGGTTTTATCAGTATAATACTGTTCCCATTGGTTGAATTTTCAAGTGTTTTGCATCATGATTGGTTAAAAACTAGTCGTTGGAATTTATCACTAATTGATGTTAATTCAAAAATCGGCTAAAAAATAATGTGTTCAATGTGGCACTAAACACAGATTTACAGCTTCAACAACATTCAAACTGCAGCCTCTGCTGTAAATTTGATATTTTAGTGACAAGTTAAACAAATAATAATAATAATAATAATAATTTATTGTTCCTTTGGACCATACAGTATAGGAAAAATCATTACAAGATATATGTGCAATAAGAAAAAACAATATATCGTAACTATAGCACATATTAAGATATTCATTTACGGAGTATAATATATTTTCCATTAAAAATAATTTTAATTTATATAACTAATTTGTTTTTCAAAATATTTAATGATTTAAAATTTTTAAAAAATGTTCTAAACCAAAGTTGTATGGAATTTTGTCTTCCACAAAATTTTTGTGAGCCGATATTTAAAAAAAAATGCAAGATGGCAGCGATTTTGGAAATGCACCAAGGTCGAACACTTTTTTTTTTATTATTACCCTGAAATATGAAACATCCAAAAATCAAAAATACCCAACCATTTATAAAATAAAGCCTTAGTCATTTTTTCAGTTGCAGTGCAAAAATTAATTGACCGGTTTTTCCATCTCTGGATAAAGTGTCAGTTAATTTAAATGCCAGATACAATGAAAAATGTTAGAATTACGTGGGATATCTATATGTATTTATTATTACTAACACAACTATATTCAGTGGAACACGAACATATAAATCCTTTTTATTTATGACATAAAATACAATTCATATTTTTATAATACTAAGTTACTTTGATTACAATATATATTTTATTTTCAAAGCATGAGTGATTCCTTTTATTTCAACACTCCTCCTTTCGAATATTTTGAAAATAAATTTAGTAAAGTCCGATTAGTTCTCTTAGTTGCAAAAGTCTTGGTCCTGGTACAGCTTTTGTAAACAAGTCTGCTTCCATTATTTCGGTGGGTTTATATTCAATTTCTATTTGACCATTTGTTATTGTCTCTTTTATAAAATGTTCTTTTATATTTATATGTTTACTTTTTGAGTTTATAACAGATTTTTTCGCCATGTTTTGTGCAGCTTGATTATCATTTTCAATTTTGATTTTTTCTTGGTTTATACCCATATCGTTAATTAAATGATGTAAATAAATCGCTTCTTTCGCTGCCTCAGTCATCGCCATATACTCAGCTTCCGCTGTTGAAAGTGCAACCGTCCGTTGTTTTCGTGATTCATAACTTATGGCGCTTCCTCCGTATATAAAACAATATCCCGTATAAGATTCTCTGTCTAGGAAACAAGATGCCCAATCTGCGTCGGTCATCCCTACTAATAGTCCAGTCATTAGGTAGATTTACCCTGCAAAAGGTCGGGTATTTTTGATTTTTGGATATATTATATATTTAGGGGTCCTGATAAAAAATGCAAGTTTTCCCCCTCGGGGGCCTTCGGGAAGCACCGCCAACTTGGGTAAAAAGGCGCAAAAAAACGGTTTTTGCCAAATATCTCTTTACTTATTTGCATTAGGGCAAAAATAGATATTTTTCAATTTGTTGACACTAAAATTTCCTACAACTTTCATTGAATACATTTTTTCCTATAACCAATAGATAGCAAGCTACAGAGCTACAAACAAAGCTAATTTTTGAAAATTGCCCTAATACTTCATTTAAATCGTATTTTATTATATTTAAAAAAAAAAATTTTTTCAAATTATTATCTATTATTCATTAATTATTAGTATTTAACTACTATACATACATATTAGTTATTGTTTATTGTTTTATTTTCATTCTAAAGACGTTTTGTAGTCCAGGAAATTTATGATTTTACCTCAAAGTAATTACAAGAAAAGCTTTTAAACGGAATCCTATCCAGAAAATGCGCTGAATAGCACATAAAAAAATTCCGGAATTTGGAACACGGGAACCTCCCGCCAATTGGAAAAAATGGCGGCATATTTATGTTTTTGCCCATTTGCTCAAAACAATTATGAAAGATATTAAAATTACTTAAAAACCAAACAATATTATATATGTAATACATAGTCAACTAGATTTCACTATTTATAACAGTTTACATTCGTAGTGGCATCGAAAGAAGTAAATTGTTGATGCCTTTTTTTATAATAATTGCCAATGTTTTCCTGCAATTTTTTATTTTTTCATTTAACTTTTTATGCCATCTTTCTATTTGATTTTCTATTGAAGCGTTTACTTCTTCTTTATGTTCATAATTATTTTCTTTTCTTCTATTTACGTAGTACAATCCGTTAATTTTCTTTACTTGCATCACTGTGTTTCCATTTTTATCTTTAATTGTAGCAAAATTTTTTGAAAAAAGTACAGTATTGTTTTTATCAGTTATTTTGGCTACTGATATAAAGTTTGTAGACAAATTTGGAACATATAAAGTATCCCACAAATTAATTTTTGCTTCTTCAACTTTGATCGTTGCTTTTCCTTTTCCGGCGACTTTACTAGTATAATCATTTGAAGCTAATTTTAAAGTGGACGTTTCATTTGTGTCAATATTGTCAAATAATTGTTTATTATAACATATATGTGACGTACATCCACTATCTAAACACCATTCGTCTTTTTCAAATTTTGCTGGGTCTTTTACTGTCGCTAAACACAAAGGCATGATATTAAAATTTGTGTTTTTTACGTTTGACACATTCGCACGACAATCTTTGGCTTTATGTCCTTTTTTGTGGCAATTGTAGCACTCTATAATAACTGTACGTTTGTTTTGTGGTATATATTTGTTTCTCCATTCCTTGTTTCCTTTTTTATATTTTCCATAAAATGCTCCTTCAGTACTAGTATTATTATTTTTTCTTGCTTCTTGTTCCTCTATAATTTTTATTTTTAAATCTTCTGGGCTTGGTAAATTATCTCTAGACTCTATTGCTATGCGAAAATTTTCGAACGAAGCGGGCAAACTGTATAGCAGCATAATACTTAATAAGTCACCATTTATGTTAATGTCCATTTCATTAAGCTTGTTCACAGTTTCCATAAAGTCATTTACTTGATCAGAAATGTCTATTTCATCGGATATTTTGTTTAGAATTAATTTTTTTAATAAGGTAGCCTTTCGCGCTTGTCCTTTACTTTCGTAAGTCTTTTTCAAAATATCCCATACTTCTTTGGATGTTGTACAATTTTTTACTAGACGTAATTCTGATGGAGATATTATCAACAATAAATCAGATCTTGCAAGATCTTGTTGTTGGAAAACAATTTTTTCATTTTCTGTTTTTGGAGTAGAAATTTCTCCATTAACGTAGCCCCATAATCCATTTTTTATTAGAATTGCCTGTACCTGCACCTTCCATGTGTCGTAGTTATTCTTCCTCAGCGGTTCAATATGAAAATTAGTAGTATTATTTTTGGCCATTTTTTTATTTTAATAAATACCTTCTGGCGCCCATAACCTGTTAGAATTACGTGGGATATCTATATGTATTTATTATTACTAACACAACTATATTCAGTGGAACACGAACATATAAATCCTTTTTATTTATGACATAAAATACAATTCATATTTTTATAATACTAAGTTACTTTGATTACAATATATATTTTATTTTCAAAGCATGAGTGATTCCTTTTATTTCAACAAAAAAAAATGAAAATATCACATCTATATTAGAGCGTAAATTGACAAAATTTTAATATTTTAACTTTGTACTCAAAATAATAGATCTGTAACCAAAATGAAGTCACCAAACAGTACCAACACGATTCCATAAAAATTAATGTAAAATTAATATTATCTATCAAATAATGAGGTTAGTATTTAAAATACTGGATTCGCTTTCAAAACTGTATTACCAAATTATTTGAAAATAATTATTTAAAAATGGTAAATATGTCAACCGAAAATAGATATAAGCATAATTTGAATGTTTTTGTGGAAACAATTTGATAAAACGCTACACTGGCAATCCGCCGGAAGCCATTCACTCCGCTTCGCTCTGTGTTGGCTCGCATGATGCTTAATGTACATCGCTAACTTTTCAGAGGAGGCAAGAACTACATTAACCGTGGTTTTAACTCGCATGAAGGAGGAGCTAGATAAAAATTAGTTCTGTTGGACCCTTTATTTACAGGCAGTTCTCTCGTGTTTTCTGCAGACAATTTGCTTACTAACTATGATGCGACTGTCAAGAAACGTGACTATGGTAAACTTTCACGGAGTGTGAATTCATCTTTTATTTGATCTATTATTTCGAGAAAGAGGCTTTTACTCAAGAGATAAATTATGGGGATCAAGCTTTTATCATGCATACAAATTGACATTAATTTGAGCATTTATACCTGGAGGCACTTTTAACTAATCTGAGAATAAAAATCGATTAATTAGAGCATACGATTTCATGACAAATATAAACTTTGGCGACAGAAAATATTATTCCCTTTTTCTTTTAACTGTCAGATAAATTAACTGGCACTTTATCAAGAGGTGGAAAAATCGGGCTTAACTGAATAAAACCAAGTTTAAATATTATTAGTTAGTGATGCAATTTAGCACTAGAGAATATGACCGTCGTTTTATAAAACGCCTAAGTAACAAAGGTTTGATAATCTGGCCACGTTTTACTTCCTTTTTATAAAACGTTTAGCTGTTTTGGTTTCATTATAAGCCTGGTTTTACAATGTACGGAATCGTAATACAGATTTCTATTTTCACTTTCAAAATTAATTTCTCTTATATTCATATTTTTTTTTTTTTTTAATTTATTAATTTAACCCTAAATTTCAGTTTCACCAAGTTATAGATAAATAATTTTTAATTGTAAGCTAATGTAATGTATATCGAAATTTTCACAGTAATGTTCAATGGGGGATTACACCATTTTTTTTTTTATAATTTCATCTGAAAATATTAGGAAAACTAAGACTATTGATGAAAATCCGGTGAAAAAATTCCTATTAATAAGCGAGTTATAGTCTCCCGAATTTTGAAAAGATTGACGTGACGGCACATTTATGTGTTTTTATATCAAACTGTTTTCATCATGGACCTAAATGTTCTTGAAATATATGCTATTTTAAGTTATATTTACATAAAAATAAATGAATATTATAACACTGTATAAGTGTACGTACTTTATAATTACAGGTGTATTTAAATTATTAAGTTTAATACAAGAAATTTAGGTTAAAATAAAAACTGTTTGGAAACTGTAGTACAGGAATGTTAGCCCCTCCTTTCGAATTTGAATTTCTTAACTTCCATTGGTAGCAATCCCACCTCCTAAGACGCTATTTGTAATGCATGTATAGCGGGTTCTCGGTCGCCAATCAAAATATTTTCATATTAGTGTCGAAGCGTTATAACAAAAAACCCTCCGAAATATCTCAATTATACCATTTCATTTTTTTATTAATATTCGTTATTCAGCATATATATTCGTAATTTTTTACTATTTTTAATTCGATTGAGCCGTAATCCCCCATTACCCACTTGACATTTCATTTCGATACGATATTGTCAATTTAACAAATTGAGCAAAAATCAATTTTTAATATAATTTATCATTTATAGCTATAATGAAATATAAACGAGTATGTTATCCACAAGGCATACAAAACCACAATCAATTCTCCCACGACTTTTCCCTCGCGAAGATTCAACAAGTAGCTGTGTGGGGGCGGCAAGACTACTTTCACCACCGTCCTAACGACGGTCCAGGACCGAAGTTTGTTGGTTACATTACATCACAATAACCCTCAAAATGCTCTCGCATAACACCCGCAGAGTCGTGTTGGGCATTGTGTCAAGAATCAAGAGACCGTGAAGCGGAAGATGAAATATTATATTGACTAAATTTAGATTAATATGATGAATGACAGAAGTGTGACACATTTTACGAGTGATATTGCCCGTACCTAGTTTTAAAAAGTTCTAATGAAAAAAATACTATTCATGTGTAACAGAAAAATGCCAGTATTCATAAACACTGGTAAAAATTTTAAACGGTTCGTTATCATTTTTATCCAATAAAAACAGTCGACATTGAAAAAGAAAATCGAAATTTTATTTGTCAAGTTTGATTCTATTTGTCAAAAATTATGACGAACCGTTTTGACGTTTTACGAGTGTTTATGAATATGGGCATAAGTACATTAAATTTAACCAGTGATAGAACTCGTCGAGAGCAACAATATTTTTTAGAAACTTTTTTGTAAACCTTCTACATATTGTTTATTATCATTCATATTTTCATTATTTGCTTAAAAATACTAAAAAAATGTTGCTAAGAAATATTGTTGCTCTCAACGAGTTCTATCAATATCACTTACTTTTTTTCTGTGTCACTAGTTTATATCTCGAAATTGGAAATATTTTGTCCCAAAAATTAAATTGCGATTTCGGAAAAAAAGTTACTAAGAATTATAGTTGATTTGACGAGTTCTATTACTGGTTGAGTTTAATATACGTATTTCTGTTACAGCCTGTATTTAGTTCACCCAGCATTTTCTAATAATAATGCTATAATTACAATGATTTTATTTAACTAAATAAAGTACCTAATTTACAAGTAAAGGAACCCACTAGTGATTTTAAAATATAGCTCATTGACGTCATAGACCGTATTTATTTGGGACTTTTAGGCTGCATCCCCATGCATCCGTATTCACGTATACGTAATCATTTGTAATCAATCACAATAGCAAATTCATACATCGGTCCGTTGTGAGAACGCAACGGACGAAAGTTGGTTAATTTAACTTTTCACGGATACGGATTGCTTGACGCATGCGTATCAACGCAGCAACAGCAAGTTTGTTTGGATATTTTGTTGATAACCATTGATAAGCTTGAATTTTGTTGTGGTTCACTTTTTTGTTTAGTTTTTATGTACAATGGAAAACAATTTATTTAAATGTGGATATTGTGGATGGGTTATAAATTCGCAATGTGATAATTTAATGGAACATGACTGTTTCAAGGAGAAAATTATAGGAATCAACGAAACGTTTGACATTTGTGTCGATGAAAACAAGCCAAACTGAGTACAGTTAATAATAATGTTTCCGAATCCATAATATAAAACACTCCACTACACATCAGCTGAGTTTCAAATTTAATATGGATACCGGATACGGACAACGTAACTACTTGTTTTCATGGGGACGGGCTAATTTTTTACGTGCGTGAATCACGTATCACGGATACGTGAATACGGATGCATGGGGATGCAGCCTTAAAGTAACTGGGTACGTTACTTCTGTTTACTTGGAACATTTTAAATCACCCAGAACAGATCCCGAACTGCTCCTAGTCACCCACCAGTTTGGATGCTTTAAGTACAACCAACCCATCTTCTCTCTCTTTTTTCCGTTCTTTATTTATGCTTGTAACTTTTCGTAAAATTTTATAACTATTACAAGTAAATATGTAAAAATAAAATTTCAATTTTAAAACAGTTACTCCTACTGGTCGATTTCGAGACTACGTAGTTTAATGTTACATATACCTACAATAAAAATTGTGATATAGACAAAATTTTATACGTGCAACACGTCCATAATGCTAATCCAAATGCTAACCAGATATAGCAAAAATGTAGATGCTATGTTAATTACAACTTCTATGTATAAAGTAGAATACCAAAGAGAGTACAAAAACACCTAGAAATTTCAGTACCTACTTGAAAAATATAAGTAATTTATTTAAAAATAAATTTTTGTGATCCTTCTTAAATGTTTAAATCGTAGTAAAGGGCTAAAGAGATTTAAAATATACGAAGAAATTGTAAAAAAATCATGGACCCCGCAGGAATTTGAACCCTGGACCTTCTCCTAACTCTCTTCGTGTATTTAAAATCTCCTTGATTTATATTAAGCCCATTTCCACAATTTAATAATTTATTTAAAATATAGAGCCATAGTAATAGTAAATGTGCACCGTCTGCTCTGCGCTACTTTTTATATCAAACAGCAATTTGAAATGTCAAAAAACAAATGCATTTAAAGAGATGTTGGATGAAACATTGAATATGCCACATGCCTTTTTAATTACATTAGTCACTCGGCCTAACACTTCGTGTGTTAACACTTTTCTCGCGTGATATACATACATACCTACCTATTATACCGGAACTACTATAATATTTTTAAAAAATCACGTGATCTGAAACAGAATGTGACATCAAAGTTCATACAGCTCAACATATGACAAACGTTTGTTTATGAAAAGAATGTAGATAATGGACAAACGGTTTTCGTTTTGGCTATAAATGCTTTATATAATTTGACGTCACTGAAGTGAGGAGTTGTTTGTCATGATTATTTCGGGTACCAATCTTTTCATTTCATTATTACGAAAATATCAAAATATTATCATAATTTTTCTTATTAATAGGAAATATCTTGCATAAACTTTCATTTAAAATCTTTTTGGGAATTATGAAACCGGCTCATTTCGACTATTGGCATTACGAGAAATGCATGCATACGTATATTATCAAGAAAATATTAACTTTCGATTCCCGCTATTTATTTCTTAATACAGTCAAAGAATGAAAGAGACATTGTAATATGTATTATTATTACCTACAGGCAATTTTTCGAGACAAATACAGTAAAACACTTTTATTCACAACTGTCAAATAATATACCCATAAGTCAACCGATTTTTATCAATTAATGACCTTCGTTGCTGTTGCTAATTGAATTGACAGTTCGATGAAATAATATTATTCAATTGTTATATCAAATTCAAATCTACCTACCTTTCAGAGAGTACAAACAAAATTACTTTTTTCTACTCCCGTGCGTGAAGTAAGTACTTCACGTATCAATTTTTATGTGTGAAGTTTGATTTTTACACACAGTGCGTGAAGTAACATTTCACGCACCGTTCATTATTTTAAATATTACAAACTGAATTGTATTTTAATAAAACAAAGCTGTTAAATACCCGTAACGTTGGTAACCATGGTTACATAAGTCCAAAATACAGAGGCTTTACGTTAAAAGAATGACAATGTAAAGAAAAAATATATTTTATTGCAAGGTCGTAGAAAAAGTATAGTATGTAACACGTGTGTGAAGAATATTTTACATTCGGGTCGTTTGCAACACTCGCCTTCGGCTCGTGCCGCAATCTCCACCCTCATGTAAAAATTTCAACTTCACACACTTGCCACATAATATACTATTTCCACATAAAAAGTCAAAGTTATACTAGTTTTGTTATTTTGATAATTTTATTTTCTTCTTAACCCTAAACTGTAGCTGAATAGTCGGTTTTAAAATTTTCTGCGAAATGTCAAATCACTTCATAATTTTGTTACAACGAAAGATTACTGCAACAACGATAACTAGATTTGTATACGTCTGCTTATTTCTCAAATTAATATGTCACTATTATGTTATTATTTGACGGTTGTGGATAAAGTATAGTATTCTATTCGCATGTGATTGCTATTAAGCATTCGAATGATTTACATCACTTGCCTTCTGGCTCGAGATGCAAACAGCATTCACATGAGTAATAATTCTATTACTATGGCTTGTAACACCTGTAACCTAACGTAAAAGCTTCTTAAAATAATATAAAATTAGATTTGACAGAGGATAAAATTAAAATGGAAGTAAACTATTTAGAGACCAATAAAATTTCGTTCTATTAAAAGTAAAAAAGAAACATTTATGATATATGTAAATATCGATTAAATTTCATGAGCACTCTATTTAAGGGAAGACAAGTGTAATAGAAAATTATTGTTTGTTTACGAACAACTACCTACTTTAAAACATAATACATTTTTAATCTTTACATCTTAACAATTTAACATCTTTTCATTAATATTGTAATGTTTACACAAAGTGCGTGACATTATTATATAGCTGATAAACATCGTTGGCTATATTTTACCACGCAACCATTTCAATAACAATATTTGCATATTTATCGTCATATACGTGTATTGACGAAGAAAAATTGAGTGTTGACAAAAGCTTCAAGTTTAGATCAATTTATATGACAAATATTACCTAAAAAAGAAATATCAAAAATAGAATCTCGTTATGTGCAGCAATTTTTCAGTAGATGATTTCTACCTAGTTCTAGTTTGTATCGCAGACAGAACAAATTTACTTTTCTTTCTCCAATTTCATTACCATATAAATGTTTCAGTAAAACGAGCAAATTGAAATTCAATGTCACATATCAAAAAATCAATTCCGTTTGTCCATGTTTCGACAGCAAACATATGACTATTTTACATGCGTGTATATGTATGTGTCTGTATGCAGTATGTGTACGAGAACGAAATGAATATAGAGTTGTATTTTTGTCTAGGGACATGCACAAGGTTCTTTGCAACGGCCGCCCAGGATTATGCGAAGCCATGAAACCTACCAAGGGCACTGAACTGCTCAAGTATCTCAGAAAAGTCAGGTTTCAAGGTAAGTTTTTATTTATTTATTTACTTATTTCTCTTTAAACTTTCTCATGTCTTTTCTTTAGAGCTTTTTTTGTAACATTCAGAATAGGGAACGATTCAGTTTTTCTCTGGAGTATATTTGTTGTTAAACTGTTTGCAAAATATAAATTTTAATATATACGTGATTTACATGTTTTCTGATATTTGTATTCTGCTATTGACATTTCTTTTATTGTATTTAAATCAGATTTTTTTATGCGCAGACAAAAACGTTTAAGCAACAAACACCGGTAGTTGATACTTTAAGAGAAAATATGTAGTATTGTAAAGAATATAAAACCCAAGTGAAGTGGAGCATTTAAATACCCATCATCAGGTACCAGCAAAAAACAAACAAAAACACAGCAGCTCTGACTGCTCTTCCCTGCGTAGATCTGGTCCGTTTTGCAGGAGGGCAGAGGGGGCGAGTGTCCCCTAGTAAATTTTGGTGGGGGGAAGACAACAATTTGCCCCCCCCCCTCCTCTCAAGTTTTGTATCTTTATATGTAACAGAATATTCGATGACTGTAATCTTGGCAGCTTTAACTTTGATTCAAATTGTAATAATTCAATAATTCAAGTTTATTCATTTCTCTGATAGCCAGCTTTACATAAAATTTATGTAAACAGGTGCCAGCATTTACATAAATAGTTTACATTTAAAAATATGTTATTAATTATATAAAATACAAGAAAAATACAATTCGGATATCTATATTCATGTCTTAAGAAATGTGTGCAAAAATTCGTCAATTTTATTACAAACTCGTAATTTTACACTTGTAATAAAAACTGTCATAAAAGAGGACAGATTATGTTTGCTTTTGTGAAAGAACTATCAAATTTATTTTAGGTGTCGAAGTCATGTTATTATGAAAAATTTGTATGAAATAAAATACCTTCATCGAGTCTCAAAACTTATTTAAGATCAACTATGATGCGGAAACGCTTAACGTATTTCAATGTTAACTAAACTAACATGTTAAACAAATGTTTTATTTCGATGTCAACTAATATTAATATAAATAATTTATTTTAAATACACCCTGCACTATAGTTTTGTTTAATAAAACAACTAGTTTTTTTATAATTGTTGTAGTAAAGAAAAAAACCGATATCTTCATTATTAAATTTATTTTTTAAAATATCTCTTTATTATCCTATTATTTCTGTAATTATAACTGTGAATTAATAACAATGAATTAAAACGTATAACATAAGCACTTTACAGTTATTTTCTAATCCGTTAACAATTACTAGGGCTTGTTTTGTCAATAAGCCCATATACCTCGTTTATTAGCGGAATGGTCCCTCATATCGGTGCGTGCACTTGTGTGTCAAAATTTAGTGCGTATTGGGGAGGGTTAAAAACATGGTTTATTGTTTAGCAACAAATACACAAAATTAGAATTAAAAATAATTATAAAAAAATATCAAAATGAGAAAATGAAAAGCCCATATTCATGAACACTCGTAAAGTTTCAAAATGGGTCGTTATAATTCTTGACAAATAGAAACAAACTTGACAAATTACATTTCGATTATTCTGACAGTATCGACTGTTTTTATTGGATAAAAATTATAACAAACCGTTTAAAATTTTGCCAGTGTTTATGAGTATGGGCATGAGTGAAATACTACATTAGTAGATGACATTTCTCAGTTATAAAATTTTTAGTAGTTGACACATAAATGTACCAATAGTGACACTATGTAAAATATGCCTGTTATCTATTTTTTTTTTCGAAATAACTTACATGGTTCATATATTAGAAGCCACAGAATATTGGAATTCACTTTTCTCTTTGTTAATCACAGTCGTATGAGTCTGGTTGTGGCAGGAAGTCAGTGATTCGTTTAAAAAAAAAATTCGTGAAATATTGTTTCTTTCTCTTTTAACTTGAAAATATTAAAGAATTTGGGTGCAATATACATATACTTAACTGCATTTATAGGAAATCAAATAATAGAAATACTATAACAGAATTTTGGAATTTAAAACATTATATAATGTAACCGATTGAAACCACTTTTTCATGTTGGTTCACATGTCAGTTTTGAACGATATACATAGTATGTATGCCAAGAAAGAATCTAGTCATCAGGAATGGAACTTCCAATGTCGGGAGTACGAGGAAGGTCAAAGCGAAGATGGAAGGACTGTGTCGCAAAAGACGAGAGTGGAAGGACTGTGTGAGGAAGATACGTTGGACAAGAATGAGTGTCACAGACGAGTAAGAAACAGCGACCCCTAATAAAATAGGAAGAAGCTAAAGGAGTCTTTTTCAGGCTAATAAGTAAAATCTGTTTAGAGATGCTCGGCAAATGTAAAATTTTTATAACAAAGAATTTGAATTAAATTTTGATTGGCGGTATATCTGATGCGGATATGTAATATATATAATATGTATCTATAATTTTAAGTATATATATTAAATATACTTCCCAGAAATTTTTGAGACACATTTTTTTGTCAATTACAAACATTTTAATTTTTCAACAAATTTGCATGGGGCTGTGAGATTCATTACAACGCATTATTTTATATATTTATAATTTTCTATCTCTAAATCTTTAGAGGATATTAATAATAATATAAATAAAATGTCGGATAGAGAATTTTATATTTTTTAATATTTGTAATAACATTTATTGACACCAGGTGTCACGTTGCTTAATGACAGTTGCCAATGTACTAGTAGTGAAAAAAATAATATATACGCCACGGTTATGAAGAACATTATTATAATCTTTCGCTCGGTCAATAATAATACTCTTCATAACCTTGATGTATAATATATTATTACAAACGCACTGCGCATTTTGTCTTACCAAGCCATCTTCGGGAAATTTTCTGAATGAAAGTAAATAATTTCGGATATATTATATTTAATATACGATTATAGCTTTTTTATTTATACGAATAGGGTAGCAGCGTTTGAAACGTAAATATCGAGTTTGCTTGTTAAAACTTTATTAATGTATTTCAACGAGAACCGAGAGTAGATTCTCTCTCTCTCTCTCTTTAATTCAAAACTTCACAACCTCGGTATCAAATCAAAGAGACAAACATCATGAGTTATATAAAATTCGTTTCGAAAAAGGCTGTTACAATATAATATTCAAACGGCATTTACAAAACCACTGATGTTCAATTTCAGGAACCGCGAAGAAGATTTAATCAAAATAGGAACCAATAAATAAATAAATAAAACAACCAAATGAGATATTATTCCCACACGTTTCTGCTTGGCAGCGCGTCTAGTCTAGACTACTACTCGGAGCAGTGGAGAAATGATAGCGCGTCGTCGACAGTTGCGTCCGTAATTTTAAACGCTTCAACTCATAAGAGCAGTAAAGCGCGTCTAACAATGACTGCCAGAAGATAATGGTGCATTGTGACGTAACGAATGACAACTAATCGTTTATATCTCAGTTGAAATTAATACCACAAACCTCTCGATTCCTCTACTAATAAACAACTCACTTTATTCTTCTTACTAATTTATAATATTTTCTAGTAATATGTACCAAGATTCTAGAGCTTTGAGCCTTCTTTTTTATCCTTCGTTACTGTCCATGTCTCGCACCCGTATAAGCTAACCCTCCAAACATACCATATGTTTTCCTTTACTTCAAATTGACATTCATCGATGTACACAAATTCTTTTAGGAGTAGAAATAATTTGTAGTTAATTGATCCTGTTATCTTTTTTTTGCTTCTACCGCCCTCAGTTATTTTTACTACCTAAATAGGTGAATTCAATCATTTCTTGTACTTCTTAATTTACCTGTTTGAATGCACAGGCTCGCTGTTTATATTCTTCGCACTACAGACTAATACTTTTGTTTTTGTTTTATTGATCTTAATCCCATAGTGTTTTTTTTTTTTCAGAATTTCCTTCATTTCGTCCAGCAACTTCTCCAGCTCTTCTTTGTTATTCCCGGAGACAATACAATCGTCTGGGATCGTCCCATTATTTTTCATGTCTCTTTAAAAATATATATCTATAAAATTAATAATTTTTAAAAAACCTAGAGTTCCATTTCGTAATATTTTCCATTTCAAGCCTTGCTGGGTTCTTGTACTTTCGCATTAAAGATGATAAGCGACATGGAGCTTTTCTGCGTCTTATGCCTTTCTTTGTCTCTGCTTTCTCTTTGATAGATCCTCTTCTGACAATCTCCCTGCTATATTTATATTTTAATCTGTTGTCTTTAACAAAAAAAAAAACATTTTCAAAGGCTTTTGCCGTATTTACAAATGCTACATATGTTCTCTTACCTTTACTTCTTCTGGTTATTATTTCAATCTTATGTGCAGTGCGGGATAGATGTTTTGTTGAATAGGTATGTAGAAAAAGTTATTAGTGGGGTCTCAAAATATTTATAAAAAAGATTTTTTAATGACAAATTGAGTAAAAAGAGAACAAAATCGATATCAATTTAATTAAAATATTTCCCATAGCACTATATTTTTTAAACATTACACATTATACATCAAATTTTCTTAGAAAATTTGAAAGAGCTGAGCATCTCTGACCAAGGGTTTCAATCCTACGCTCGAAAATCAACATCTAGTTGCTATTTTCTTTGAAATAGGTATCATACTTTCTTATTCACTTTTGGAAATTCTCCGTCACATCTCTTTCAGTATTCGCATACCGTTTTCGTTAGCCTAAGCAGTGTACTATTTTCCTGCATTCTTTAACACTTTAGCACGGATGTCATCATTATCACTACCCGATGCTTTCTTATTTATCAATTCGTATAAATAAAGAGTAAATTTATATTTATTTATAGCCTTCTAAGTTATATTTTAATCCAATTTCACAAATTATAAACATCTTCTTTTCAGAAAAAAAGATTGTTTCTTGGCTGGAAATGGTGATATAAATAAAGGAGTTTCTGGATTTCAGCCACTATTTATTTAATATTTACATTACACCCTATATGTATTGTTCCACTATTACAACGTTCTTGTAAATGTCTTTTTATATAACTTAATTTATACACTTTTTTTCTGTACTTATTGTAAAATTTAACTTTACAGCTCCTGAAGAAGACCCATGTGGGGTCGAAACTGTCGAAACTGAATAAACTATAGTGACTGAAATCCAGAAACTCCTTTACTTACATCTTCCTTTTACTTTAGCCATTTAAGATTCAAGGTTCAACAATAAATTTAAAAAAATAGCATCTGTAACAAAATAAGAAATTTTATCTCTTCAAATTCGAAAACCAAGTATAGTTAACAATATCTTTTATTCTGAAACATAAGCTGTGTAGAAACTATTCATATGAAACTGTTACTTGAACCATTAGACGTTTAATTTATTTGTTTAGAGGCGTTTTCATAATCAGGATCACTTTATTACTTGCTAGAATTAACTTTATTTTAATGTTGCCGTGCTTGCTAAACTGTTAAAGTTATAGAAAACTAACACAACTTTAATTTTAATTTAATAAATACTCGTAATAGTCCAGACAATGGAGACAAAAAAGATCTTTGCCTTACAAAAGGTAGGGTAAGAACAATTTTAAATTATGTTGTCTGGGCCGAGACGGGGATGAAAAATTCAAATTTGTGACCTTGGGGAGGTTCGGTATGAGCCGCCATCTTTGATCAAAAGTGAAAAATGAGTTTTTTTTATTTACTCGAAAACAGTTGCCCGTATCAAAATGCAACAACTATTTTTGTAAAAAAAATTACGAGCTACAATTTTGTATTCTTGTAAAATTTTGATACGGGCCACTATTTTCGAGAAAATAGCTAAAAACTTATTTTTTGCACCTTTGATCCAAGATGGCGGCTCACGCCAAGTCCCCTTAAGTTACAATTTGAATCTTCTTCTTGACCTAAACGACATATGATAAAATCGATTTTACTTCACCTTTGTGCCCGTGAAATGACGCCTGGTAAGCGCCTACACGGTAAAATATATCGTCATCATTACCGATGTCTACATGTGTTGCAGATACTGGCACACCCAGAAATGGGTAATATGCCGTGATGATATATTTATTTTATTTATTTATTTATTTATTTGACTGGACTATAATTCTATATGACAAAAAATTATAACGAGCCGTTTTGAAACTTTATTTATGAATATGAGAATTAGGGCCGGTTTTTCAATATCTGGTTAAAATTTTAACTAAGAGTTAAATAAACAAAATTAAAACGAAATGAACTGTCAAATGACAGATTTATCATTGCTGTCAACAAAACGATGCAATATTGTTCACTTAACTAGAAGTTAAAATTTTAACCAGAGATTGAAAAACCGGCCCTTAAAGTGTTAAAGTGAAGATAAAGGTTATCATGAAAACGACTCGTTTCATATTTAAAGAAAGAAATTAAAAATCTTCAAGTATAATAAAATTTTATACAGGGTGTTTCTGTACCTCTGCACGAAACTTTAATGACATGTGTAATTTGATATACTGATTATAGAACAAAAAGATTTTTTTTAAAATCGGAAAAATAAGGGCAGTGTATTCGTTGCGAACATTTTTAGTGCCACTGATTTGATAGTACATTTAAATATTTATAATTATGTTGGTAACGAACCAAACTAATCAAATTAAAAGTATTATGTAATTTTCATTAACAAGTGAATGTTTTGATTGTTTAGGTAGGTCAAGGAAAAAACAAAAATGAGGATAACAGTTCTTTTAACTTCACGTCAGAATAAACTCCAACAACTCCTTACAAAAATTTTTCAAAATTATCTCCTGCTGCTGCCATACAAAAATGCAGCACGTTTAACAAACTCACACTACACGCCCGATGCAATGAATTTTGTTGCCTTATTACTTCCGCACAGTTCTCAATACGTTGTCTCAATTCTGCGACTGTGTCTGGTTCACTTTGATTGTCATAGTCTAAAGATTTTAAATATCCCCATAAATAAAAATCCAGTGGATTAAGATCTGGTGACCTAGGAGGCCATGATACAGGTCCACCGCGACCTATCCATCTACCTTCAAACACTTCATTTAAATGATTAAATGTTGCCGAACATTTCTTGTAAAATGCGGTGGTGCACCGTCATGCATAAACCAAGCCTGTTGACGCACATTTAAAGGAACATCTTCCAATAATTCTGGTAAATTATTTTGAAGAAAATGTAAATAATTAATTCTGTTTGGTAGTATGTAGAGCCCAATTAATGTACCATTTACAATAATTCCTGTCCAGACATTTACAGAAAATCTATGTTGAGGACTATTTCCCAAAACACCATGCAGATTTCCTTGAGATCAACAATGAGCATTATGAATGTTGTGAATTATAGCTCTTGTAAAAATTGCCTTATCACTAAATATTATTTTTGACGTAAAATCAGCATTTAAAGCTTGTTCTAACAACCACTCACAAAATGTCCCTCTAAGAGGATGATCTTGGGGAATTAATGCCTGAACTATTTGGAAATGAAAGAGATGAAAATTATAATCTCTAAGAATTCTCCAAACTGAACAATGAGACACTTCACCCATAGCACGAGATATTCCTCGCGTACTGATTGTAGGTTCAGCTGCCACAATTTCCAAAACTTCATTTTCAGCATTGTTGCGTAATTTTTGGCGGCCTTCACTTCGTCCCGCATTTCCCTGTAAGGTTCCCCAAAACTTCATTTTCAGCATGGTTGCGTAATTTTTGGCAGTCTCCACTTCGTCCCGCATTTCCCTATAAGGTTTCCTCATCACGAAGACGTGTGATACTCACAAACATTTGGCGAAGTGGATGATGTCTTTGAGGATAACGCTGTGCATAGATTCGCGCTGCTAACTAAACTAAGTACTCAAATAAAAAAATTATTTGTTTAAAATCATTACGCAATAAGGTATTAGACCAGGTACCTACATAATAACTAATTAATAAATGATTATTTGTAGGCAATGTTTACACTTCTATTTCATTAATAACTTAATTATAAATAATTAAATGTACTATTAAACCAGTGGCACTAAAAATGTTCACTAGGAATGAACTACCCTTACTTTTGCGAATTTCAAAAAAAATCTTTTTGTTCAATAATCAATATGTCAAATTATATATGTCATTAAAGTTTCGTGCAGAGGTATAGAAATACCATGTATTAGTTACTATTAAAAAAATATCTGTCCAGTTTCTAATTTTAAATTGTCGGTAAATTTCTCGACTATGGTTTATCAAATTACGAGTAGAAATCATGATTTGATGCTCTCCTGTTGATTCTAAATATTCAATATCAACCACACTTAGAAAAATATATTAACCATGATCTAACTTAATGGTATTAATAAACATAAGTAAATACTTATGTATAAGTAGGTACCTCTAAGTAGGTAAGTACTTATAAGTAAGTACTTATAAGCACTAGCATTTTTTATATATATATATATATTATAAATTCTGAAATCCTTCTTTTATTACCTTGTAGCATAGGCTCAATATAAATAAATCAACAAGAATTACAAATAAATTCTTTTTCATATTAATAAAGATTTGTTGATAGTTATACGTAAATATTTACTTATCTCCAAGGTATGAAGGATTAAGGCCTTAATGATCCATTTATTGTCAAAAAATTATTTATGGTCGTTTACTATGTACCATTAAAACAGAAAGAAACAATAGTATTAATTTCATAGACGTAACCCTCATAAAATATTCTGGCAAAATTTTGACTAATTGGTTCTGTATACCAACTTCTTGTCGTTTCCTAAATTTCTATTCATACATATAAAATCAGTGTTATTTTATTTCTAGTAGATAGGGAAATTTTACATCCTAATTTCCGCGATACTAAACTACAAATTATAGAACAACCTATTATTAGCTAATGGCTATACACAAAAGAAATTATTGTCAAACACGTAAACATAAGGCTAAGAAAATTGAAATTTCAAAATAGAGAAATCAACAACAATAATAATGAGAAATGCATTTATTACTCCATACCTAATAACCATAAAATTAACCCTGGTGTAAATAAAATTTTAAAAGAACATAACTTTAAAATTACAAATTCTAACCTAAACACCACAAAAACTCTTTTCACAAACATTAAAGATAAAATACTTAAAGAGAAGAAAAAAATGTCATTTACAAAATAAAGTGTTCTTATTGTGAAAAGATTGGGGAGACAACTCAATTTTTGAATAAACGCCTTTACTAGCAAAATATCATTGTAAACTAAAAAACTTATCATATAGGGCAAACGTATTTAAATAAAAAAAAATTAAAAGGATAGTTTCCACCATCTACTTATTATTATTATTATTGTTGTTGTTGTTGTTGTTATTATTATTATTATTATTATTCTCATTAATACTAGCAAATTAAAATACTAATATTCGTAATAATAATCGCAGAACAAAAACTAAGAATTAGTAAAATATATTTCAGAATTCATAATCAAATAAATAAACAACATTTCATTTTAAGTTCTGTATTATATTAAAAACCAACGTTTTAGAAGCATAAACTTCTTCGGGTGAAAAAATAAGTGACAGAATAAAACCAAACCAGTAACTATGAATACAAATTAACATATTTAATATAGCAAGCTCCGTCTTCTTTGCAATGAAAATACCACATTACAAAGTTATATTAAATTCTATACACTAAAATTAATGCATATTGATTTTTATATGGAAGTTATTAGATATTTTTTAACAAGATATTTTTATCAAATTTAGATAGTCTTTTTCTGTAACAAGAAAGAATCAAATATGATTTTATAATACTTTGTTTTTCTTTCCATCTATTTTGTTTCACAAACAGTGATTAAGTAACTTTATCTCACAAAGAAAATAACATTTCCTTTTATTAAATTGCTGATTTTATTTAACACTCATTCTGTTTATGTGTAAAAAAAATATGCACTTTATTTGTTCTAGTACAGATAAAAATTTATGAGGTAACCTATAAACGAACAAGTGCTGTAAATTTTAGTGCTAATGCAATAATATTTTATAGTTTGAAAAATTCAATATCTGTTGTATTGTTCCATAATTTGAAATACGTAATAACTTAAAGCTATCTTTTATGATAGTTCGGCATGCAACCATCTGGGGCCTTATTAAATAGAAAAGTATTGGTCTCCAGAGGTAGTTTTAATTAAAGCTAAAATTCGAATGTGCCATGAAACTCATGATCTCCAACTTTTATTTGTTTTATATTATAATAACATAAAAATATATGGAAAATATAAATTATATTTAATAGTCCTATAAAAGAAATCCCATTTGCCAAGAAGTAATAAATAATAAAAAAAATATTGAGCTCAAATTTATATACCTTACTCAGATCATAATAATTTCAGCATTATTTTTCTATAAATGTTATTATGATAACATAAAGACGTTATATTATTTCATCATCATCAGAGATTTTTTTACAACCATATTTTTAGTCACTAGATATTTTATACCTAACGTCACAAAATATAGCTTCAATATTAAACTTCAAATACATTTCACGCTATTGGTTTAATGCAGGAAGCTTAATTTACATTTACATTAGTTTTACATTTACGATATTGTGCATCTGGAGTATCAATAACTTCGAACCTGAAATATTTCTTTGTTGAATTCTAGTACTAGCCTTCAAATTGTAATGATTATTATTTGTAATTAATCTTAAATTTTTAATTCGTAAAAATAGGTTTATTTTTTACTTAAATATGAAAGTATTGCCCAATAATATCTACTTGCAAACACATCAAAACCTCAATTATTTATTTCGGTTGACAAAGTATAACTAAATATTTCATAAATTTGCCCACTCTCAAACAATCAATAACTCATACATATATTGTACAAAATTATTAAACATTTAGGAGCCCCTTAATATTAAAAGGTTGAATAACTAACAAAAATTTGATCGCACGACAAGATTTTGAATTAAACAAAAGGACATTAATAATTATTAAAATATATTTTATTCGTGAAATCGTGACAAATATCAATGGCTTAAATAGCTGAAATATAATTAAAAATGAAAATTCTTGCATATAAACTATCAATTTCTTAGTTACGCCATAATATAAGATGTAAAATAAAAATAATAAAATATAATGCCTTAATCTTCTTTACTCTTAAGAGCAGAACAATATTTATCTTAAATTTAAAATGAAGTTAGAATCTAATGCGTATATTTTTTGCAAAGAATGTAATATTTATGGTAAAGTTTAATCCTGAAGTGGGTGAGTAAGAGCGTGGGTCGATTTAGGTATTTTAAACGTTTTAAAGTAATTATTTCTAATAAATAAGTAAAAATAAAACTGTTAAATGACGATAAAATGAAATGGATAATATTTGAGTGTAATTATTAAATTTATTTACAGAATGTAACAGAAATAAGTATATTTAATTTAATCAGTGACAAAACTCGGCAAGAGAAATAATATTTCTTAGACACTTTTTAAATCGCAGTATCACAAACATGGCGTATCTATGTAAAATTAAAATTTTATTTAATTATAAATAAAATAAATACATCAACAAGGCTTATTATCTATTTCTTTGGACAATAATGGAAAATGACGATACATCTACGAGTACTCTGATAACACCAATAAAAAAAATTGATTATCCATTTTACATACAGAATCTATTCTGAATTCGTAAATTAGGTAGGTGCATCATAACTTCTTTAATTTAACTTTGATCTGCCTAAAAAAAAAACACTGGTTTTACGTTTAATCTAATTTGTCGTCGAATAACGTACCAAAATTAAACGATTTTGAAGAAGTACAGAGTGCGGCGTAATGGAGTCCCACATTTCTGAGGTGAATTCTAAAAAAATGGTACAAGATAAAAAAACTTTTTATTTATTATTATTATTATTATTATTATTATCATCATTTATTTAATTGTTGCCTTTAGGCTTAGAATTTTTCATCATCATGTTTAGCTCTACAGCCCGGGGTGGGCCTTGGCTTCCTTTACAATCCGCCTCCATTCAACTCGGTCAAGCGCCTTACTACTCCATCTTTTAACTCCCATCTTGACTATATCGTTTTGCACATCATCCAGCCATCTCAATTTTGGTCGTCCTTTTCTTCTTCTAGAGTACAATTTTCCTCTCATGACTCTAAGCGGCATTCTTTCATCTTCCATCCTCAATACGTGTCCTATCCATCTTAATCTTTGTGACTTTATGAATCTTATAATGTCTTGTCCTTCAATCAATTCTTCCAATTCTGCATTGTATCTTCTTGTCCATAGTCCTCCTTCTTGTACACCTCCATATATCTTCCTTAAATTTTTTCTTTCAAATGTTTGTAGAATTTTTACATGTCTATATTACAATACATTGGCCTGATTTACACCGTCACACTATATTGTCTTAACTATGCCAAACTTTTAGTTATTGTATGTTTACACCGTAATTTTTTTCCAAGGTCCAGTTTTATTTGGTTATTATTTGGTAAGACATATCGTCATTATTAGAACTTGAACTGTTAAATTAATATACCTCATTTAAAAATATGAAATACTTACAAAAATCAATCATACAAATTACTTTTATATAAAATATCGTACTCTAACTACTTTTTATTAACAGGCAATTCACATAACCTATCGCTTCAACAACCTAGCATTTAAAACACAGAACGCGAATGCGTAACATGGTTTTCATCTTTTCATATGTTTACAAGGGAAAACTGTTTTATAGTCAGGTTAATTACTTTGGTTGGGTACTAGCTTCGAAACGCACCAGACTATGCTGGTGTGTCAGAGTTTATACGAAGCATACTAAACTAAATAAATAGTAGTAATATAGTCATAATTTAGTGTTTGGTCAGCTTAGCAAGATATCGGTAAAAACCGGGCCATTATATTAGTTGAAAGTGTATATACAATAAATACTTTTATTTTTGATAATAACAATTCAATTTATTTAATTACCCTCTTTTCTCGCAGAGATTTGGCCCAGGTCTCTCCCTCTCCCGACTCTTCCAGCATATTGTAGGGGCTGGTACTCTGTCTAGGAAAATCTCTACAATGGGGTCAAATGCAGTTAAACTAATAACAATTAAGAAATTTGATATCACGAATTGTTTCAAAATTAAACGAACTTTCATTTAAAATAATAAAAAAAAATAGAGTGGAGGACCTCATTGTACAATAAATGCTTTAGAATTTATTCATGTTCTTCGCAGAGTCGGCATTTGCGTTCATTTTCTGTCATGCAATATTTGTTTCCTTTTTCTTCGTTTCCACATCGTAGACGAGCTATTAGTTTTATTCTTTTTTGTTTGACAAATATTGCGGCAGGCCTACTGAAATTATGTGTTTCTATATTTTATTGTATTTGAATTGCAGAATTTTCGTGTATTGTTCTTGCCTTTGAATATCTTGATCCCTACTTGTAAATTTTAAGTTAATGTTGGTATTTACATTACGTTTTCTCTTGATTTTAGCAGGCGAAAAGCCATTCTTTTCATAGTACCTTCTTCTTTTTATTTCACAAGTAGGTACTTAATGATGTCGTCCATTCTTCACTCTTCCTTATTTATTTCCAACATTGGTGTAATATTCTCTGTGCGTCATAGTTTCTAATTTTTTCCACGTATTTCGTTGCTCGAAGACCAGCTGCTATTTTTATTTTATCCTTGCTTATATATTGTGGAATGCTTTTTCTAACCCCAGTGTCCAATTCAAATATTTCAGTTGTAGTTGTTCAAATTTTCATATTTCTCCCCAACCCCATATCTTAGTACCGTACATTATTATGCTTTTTATTACATAATCGAATAAAATTATTCTTATTTTATAGTTATTCATAAACTTTCGTTCCGTTACTCTAACAATATTTGATGTATGTTTATATATTTCTTCTATTTTTTGTATCAAATGATTATCTATGTTTTTCTTTTTCATCATATTTATAAATATCTCTCTACTTACTTTGTCGAACACGCCTTTAACTCCTTTTATCCTTTGGGAACATTCATGGGATTCGTAGTTGAGTGAATTTGGTCTTAATGTTCCATATATTTATTTAAATATTTAATACAACAGTCATATGTACGTTTCGGGCAAAAATTAGACCATTTTCAGCTCTTAATTGTTGAGACCACGTTGTCGCCAAGGGCATCTTGTATGATCTTGAAGAAACCTGTGTGAACCATCTTGGAGATCCAAGGCTGGGGTGATTGGCCGAAGATACTACCCCTTGGGAAGTACAATGTGGTGAGTTGAAAACGAGGGAGAGCTTCACCTGTCGCCCTAAGTTTTAATTGGAATATCCTTTGGGAACCTTCATGGGATTCGTAGTCTAGTGAATTTGGTCTTAATGTTCCATATATTTATTTAAATATTTAATACAACAGTCATATGTACCTTTCGGGCAAAAATTAGCCCATCTTCAGCTCTTAATTGTTGAGACCACGTTGTCGCCAAGCTCTACGAAAAAGGCGTATAATTTTCATCTTTCTTTCTGGAGCTCTCGTTCTACTAGGTAATTCAAGATATAAATATTGTCAATTGTGCCTCTGTATTGACGGAATCCATTCTGTGTTTCTGGAAAAATTTGTTTAATTTCTATTTCGTCTTTTAGCTTTTGGTTGAGTATCATCTCTATAGTTACTTGGTAAACGTCTATCTCCTTTCTTGTTTATCGGTATTATAAAGGAACTCATTGCCCTTCCAAATTGTATTTATATTTCTTGTCCTCCACGTATCCAAGCTTCGTTCGTTATTTCACCTTCTCCCGCTGCTTTATTTTTCTTAAGTCTTCTTATTTGTGCTCTTTCTTCTTATTCAGTTATGTAGTTTCCATTCTTGTAAATTATTTTAAAAATTTCACGGTGCAGACACTAAAGGTTTTATCTTTTTCTGTGTGAACCGTAACAGATATCACAAATTAAACAGAGAGAGAAAAGTTTACTATTGAATGTATCTTTCTGAAAAAAAAAATTATGGTATCGGTGGGGCCATTAAAAAGTTACGGTCTAATCAACTTTGGGACACCTAAGTTTCATGCACTAGTGGTTCACTAACAATAACAAGTATCATCTTAAAAGATGACATAACCATATGAACTGTCATACCTAATTTCATCCAAATCGCATAAAGCGTTCTGTTATTATAAGCAAAATTTTCTTTTTTTCGAAGAACTTTGAAGGAGAATTCTGGCTAAACGGTACACTTTCCGGTAGAAGCAAGTTTAATTAAATCGTCTTATTTTTAGCCTCAGGAATCTATGGTTAGCCATGTTTCCCTATTTAAGAGACACCTGTATAATTCTGTCATGATCTTTTGCTTGTGTAACTATTCTTTTTCCTTGCATATGTTTTTATATTCTCTTAATTTTACTTTATGTCTTAACCGTCATATGTAGACTTCTCAAAAGCCTTAAATATTTTCTTGTTTCTTCTTGTTTATCTTTACATACCTTGTCCAACCAGTCTTTTCTTGTCATTGTATCCGTGCTAATTGTTTTCCTTGTTTTTGTCATTGAATTGTGAATTTGCTTTGTTAGTTCTTTTATTTTATTCTCTAAATTTGATTCAGAACGAAGGCTTATTTTTTCAATATTTTGTTTGTTTGTTTTTTGGTTTCTTCTTTTTATAAAATTATCGTTCGTTCTTCTCTTATTTCCAAAATTTTCATTTTATGGTTTTTTAGAGTGACTACTAAAAAATTATAATCAGAATCCATTTGATTTATTTTAATTTATTGAACGTACATATAATTAGATTTTTCTAGTCATTTTAAAAATTATATCTTCCAAATGTTGGCCTTGAAGGGCGATGCACATTTGGAGCCATTCCTAAAAGTTTTCCATCACTTTCGCCAGCATATGTTGAGGAATTCCGTCAATTTTTTGACGAATGTCCTCCTTGAGTTCTTCAAGAGTTCGAGGACGACGTTTATAAACATCAGCTTTGAGATACCTCCATAAGAAAAAGTCTCAAGGGCTCAAATCAGGTAGCGAGGAGGCCACGCAAAGTCTCCTCACAAGGAGATCAGACAAAATGAAGCAAGAACGACCGTATGGGCTGTGGCTCCATCTTGTCAAAAGCAGAAGTCATCTGTATCATACTTTTCCATTTTCGAGTGTAAAATCTCGTAAAGTATCGGTTGGCGGCATTGACGATCCCGTTCCCCATATATTTTGGACCTATTTCAAACTCGTTTTCCGATCACGAACACTTTCATTTAAGTCTCGATGATTACCAGACCACTACATAGTAACAACTAAAAACCTTATTGTTCACCCGACCTAATGGGACCAGTGATTTTTTGGAATGTGGGACTCTATTATGCCGCAATTTGTATATAATTAATATGTATTGCAATTTGCAGCAATAAGTTTATTTGGTAATTTTAATTAAATCCATTTCGAATTGTTTAATTTAATCGCATCATAATAATTTTAATTACAAGTGAAATTAATTATTTCTGAACACAATTTTAATAATTCAATTAAACAGCGAAAATTCTAACTTTATTCCAAATAAATATTTTATCATATTAAATGATTATCGAATTTGAAATTATTTCATTTCCACCTTAAACGCCTATGCATATGTACAAGTACCTATTTATTTTTGTTTCATATAAATTTTACATAATATTCTTTCAATACATTATGAACATAATTCAGTATTATGTGTTTGCAAAAGCCAAGACTAAATATAAGTTTTAAGTACAAACTCTTAAATAATAGTTTTCATTTTGTCTATGCAGCATTAATCATAACCATGTCTGACGGCTCGTAGACGTTTCATAATTATGATAAATATACGAGTACGTTTTGGTTGTCTGCAGAGTATATTGAATGCTTGTGCATGCAATATATTTAGTAAATAAAACCAATTTCATACATATTGCACAATGTGTGAAATATTGGACAATCTTTACTTATTAATGGGCAATATTTTGTCATTTCAGAATAAATCGTGACAGGAAAAGGGTAGATTTTAAAAATAACTACAGCTGGTACAAGACTGAACTGAACATTTGCATAAATCAATTCAGATTGTTAAATATCGTAGATAGAGCATTATTATTAATTCAATAATATTACTATATAATCAGTAAATCAATTCGTTAGTCCGAAAGAAGAGTAAAACTTGAAAATCTCAATGCATTATGCACGAAAATAGACTGCCAAAACGACATACTTTTCACAAGAAAACAGCCGCATCTATTCTTGCGAAATTACATGTCCCAGATCTACCCCCTAAAAGAAACTTCCACTAGCTAACATAACACATATAAAACATTAAACATTTATTTAAAAATTTACAAAAAATTCCCAAAATTTCCCAAACAAGTTTACATTTTTGTATTATTTTTTATGCTTTGATCTTTAATTTAATACCAAATATATGCATATGTGTATACGTTTGAAGAAACAAAAATAATTTTACTTTGAGGAACATTTTCAATAAAAAAATATTATAAACAATATAAAAAAATAAATAAAGCTTATACATGTTAGAATGAGTATTAAAAATAACATATTGCCAAATTCTCGTAAATACACTGTGGCGGACTGGCTATTTGGGGAATATGGAAATTTCCACATAGGTCGGTCTGATTGAGGGTTGGTCCATTGTCGCTTTTTTCTAAATTTAAAAATTTATTTATCTCGTGGACATGTTTCAACTACGCACTAATTATTTTTGGTATACACAGTAATTGGACAATTTCTTAAACAGCTGACTTTACATCTTTATAGCAAGCGGGCTATTCACTGTATAGCCAAACCGAGTTCATCTCAAACGATCGTTGCTCTATCTAATGGGGTAATTTTTTTTAGTTTCAAACTAATAATTCCCTGTTGCGCCAAAATGGCTTAAATTTTAAGCTAAGTTTAAACACAAAAACTACAAATCGAAATTATAACAGCAATAAATTCACTGTATAGCCAAACCGAGTTCATCTCAAACGATCGTTGCTCTATCTAATGGGGTAATTTTTTTTTAGTTTCAAACTAATAATTCCTCGTTGCGCCAAAATGGCTTAAATTTTAAGCTAAGTTTAAACACAAAAACTACAAATCGAAATTTTAACAGCAATAAATTAATTCATTTGATATTTCATTCCAATGCATTATTGTCCACTTAGCTAAGTTTAATATTTTAGTTACTTTGGTTTTGTTGCACCATAAGTGTTAATTAATAATGAGTGAATATTCATATCACTTACCTTCCCAATAATTAAAATAGATTCGTTAAAAATAACAAATCCGTACCTAGCCACATGAAACTCATTATTCAGTGTGTTTTAAAAACATACCGACAGATTTCCAAGAGTTATATTATATATATATATATATATATATATATATATATATATATATATATATATATTTCACACAATCACTTTTTATTAATAAACTCATGTCCGCAAATGAGCCGTTTTAGCAGTAAATCAAAAAATGGAAATTTCTAAAGAAACATATTTTGACATCAAGTTACAATAACCGAAAAACAACTGACAAAAAGCAATTTTATTTAAATTCTCTCGGTTTTTTTCTTTGAAGTTTTATGAAGTCTTTGGTATATGAAATTCTTGTACTTTTTTATTAGAATCATGGTCGCCTGTGCACAAAATAGTTTTCTTTAGAAATTTATTTTTCTTGCTCCACTGCTAAAACGGTTCATTTGCGGATTTAGGTTTAATAAAAATTGATTATTATGATTATTATTGTACCGATAAATTACTTTTTGGAAATATTCTCTATATTAAATCTAATTTAACTTCTAGATACCCTTTATTCCGCCTTATGAATGAAACATTGGACAAGATAGGGCTTATGATTTCCGCACCGGTGATTGGCTAATTGTCCAGGGATTTACACTGGAAGTTTAACTTGTTTAATGAACAGTTCGAAAAGAGATTAGTTAACTTTGAGGTGTTTATATTCAGTAATATTTCTAACTAGATTATTATTATTTTAGTTTAGCATAGTATCAAAACATTTTTGACATACTCGTATTTCGCATTTGAGATGTTGTTTGGTATTAACGGATTATAGATGGCAAATACCTATAAATCTCTATACAGAAACAGGACATTCTTGTAGCATCAACGTATTACAGATGGCAAATACCTACAAAAATTAAGCAACTAGGTTGCCAAGGACAATCATTTGTTATTATATCTAACTTAACGACAAGGAAAAATAAACAATCATTATAACACACAGCCACATTCTTGTGTATTTGACTTGAGTTGAGATATGTACATTTCGAAATTTAGATTTTATGTATTAAAAAGAGAGCACCAGAACAACGAAGTCGTTGCTTGTTATTATTTTTATCTAATATACCTATTTTAATTTTTTGAAAATAAAATAATACACTTTACGTATTTATAAAATATTGTTTATTTAAATAATAAACCACTATATGGTACAGGAGTAAAATGGGCTATTTACTGAACAACTCGTCTTCATAAAAAGAGAGTAAATGCAATTAAACGTAACATAAAAAATGAATGCACAAAATTGTTGAACAATAGACTTCACAACACCAAAGTTGGTTAATATCCTTACACATTGCTAGAATCACCATTAATGTAAATTACAACTAACTTTACATATTTTGGTGAAAAATAAAATATTGTGTAGTGCGCAAGGCTTATTAGATTATTATGCCATTGGGCGACATATTTACAGCCTCGAGCCAAGAGCTCTTGAGTTAAATCACGTCACCCTCCGACCATAATCATCTGCATAACTGGCTTGGTACATAAATTACTATTTCATAATTCTGCATTGGCTCCCTTTATACCTATACATAATACATTGGCTGGTAGTATGAACAACTGATTAATGGAGGTATTCTAAACATAATCCGTTACATGTTAAAAATTTAGCGTTTACATGTAACGGATTGTGTTTAGAATACACCTATAAGGGTGATTAGCGAGCACCTGATTGGCATTGTTTTTTCTCTGTCAATCGTTTACGGATTATTTTTGAAAATAATACTTCAAATAAAAAATGCGTACAATCAATAACTGTTATTTGAAGTATTTTCTCTAATATAGTCCATAAACAATTGACAGAGGAAAAAAACAATGATAGTTAACAGCTCGCTAATCACACTTAAAGTAAAGTTGTTCATACTACCAGGCATGGCTATTAAAAATGATGTCCAACTTTATTGAATTATGCTAGGTTATTAGGGCCGCCTCAAATGTCACTAAAATGCTCGTGTGAAAGCGTTCAAATCACCTGAAAAATAGCTTAAATATTAGGTACTTCCTGAAACAGTTTTCTCAAATGTAGCTCAAGCAAATGGCTTCAAAATTTAAAGACCTGTAAAGTATTATTTCTTCTAGTGCGAGACGGAGTTTCATTACTCTTACTTATATAGTTTAATTATAATTAATAAAAGAGTAAGTGCGTGTTTTAGCAAAGATTTTAAAGCTGATTTTTTTGACTTTCTAGAAAACTTATGAAGACGAAATTTTGTCTCGTCCTAATACTTGATGTATATTTTAAAAATTTGAAAAAATAAAAAACTTACTTATAACAGTTTTTGAGAAAATGTTAAAAGTTTCACGATTTTGCCGCTAGGGGCAACGAGACACTTTACATTATCAAAACTGATTTCCTTGCCAATGTACCGATAACTTTCCTTTTGGAGTGTGAGATTACCCCAAGAGAAAAAGGCAAAGGTAGAAAATAAATAAATTATATTCGAATTATATTTGAATTGAAAGAAGAGTACACATTTACATTATTATCCACAACCCAAAGAAACAGCTTTGAAATTATTGTCAAGATTTGATTAATTCATATCAAATAATTTTTAGTAATACCTATAATAGTTCGTTCATTTTTATTTTACATTATTTCAAATAAAAATCACAAGGAATGATTGGGAAAAGTATGAATGAAGTTATGGTTCAGAAATACACCAATCTCATCAATGAATTGGAAGAATCTCGAACATTAGAAGAATAAGAGGAAACTTGTTCATGGAATGAATTAAATAATATAAAAATATATAATGAAGATATGTGTTTTTGTGTGTAACTACCAGAAATGTTAAATATGTACAATACTTATTTAGCCTAATATGGAAATGGCGAGAGGTCTTGTACTGGCCACAGCAGATTTTTTAATAATGATTTTTTTACTCGATCTCGTACTCACGTTTATGGTATATATGACAGTGACATTTGTTGTACTGATACTTTTGCTAGGTAAACAATACGTTATCTAAAGATCCCAATCCCAATTATTAATTCATATTAGTGCTTAGACTTTAGCGATTCGATTGGTAACTATAGAATCAATCAAGTATTAATTGGACAGTTTTCTTTCAACCCAGCATAAAGATTCAACGCATATAAAGATAAAATTACACTTTCTTATAAATTATGAAATCATTTATATTTTTTCTTTAGAACCTATAAACGTTCAAAAACGTTAGAACCAATTTTTAAAATGAAAATGATGGAAATGTAGCCTGAGTTCTAATCGCGAATCTGGGGAACCGGGTTCAAACCCGACCGACGTCAAATATTTCGAATTTTAAATGGCACAAATGTGACCCCTGTGGTATACTCTCCACGCCATCAATGAGTGCCCGTGAGGTGTCATATGTCATCATTACCGAAATCTGTGTACAGAGCAGATTGACACACCTAGTAATGGGCAGTGATGATATATTTATTTATTTGTTATATATTATTTTTATATGCAATATGACTGCATTTTTTTATTTTTAATCAACTTATTTGGAGATAAAAATTAAAAAACAAATTAATTTTTCCAAATCTTGCAACCTATGCTGCTACAAGCTCACCATGCAAACAGTAAATACTGCTAAATGACAAATGTCAGTGTCAAGTATAATTTGCATAGTACCTAGTACGTAAAACGTGTGTGGATGTTGGAGCCACGGTTTCTCAAATACTATAAGACTTAAAAAATATTTAACTGCAGTTTCCTCAATCGGACATTCCTGGGAAGAGCTGATTAGATTTTGGTAACAATTGGACAACCCGAAGTAATAGTTTCTTTAAAAAAATCTTCTAAATATTATATTTTAAAAATTTCGGTTATTAGTAATATTAAAGAATATAAAATCTTTATCCGATACATTTAAAAACAAGAAAAATGCTGTTACTATAATCTAGTTAAAAACTAACCAGACTTCAGATTACAAGAGATTTGAAATACCGCACGCTATCCAGAAATAAAATGTTATGTTTCCACAAATTTTAATTAAATAATGTGTTCTATAGTCAAAACAACAGGATACAGCGGTAAGCATTATAATTCTTAGCTTGTGGTTAAATATACCGCTGAGTGACATAGAACTTGAAATATACCTCTCAGTTCAGAAATATAGTGGGGGCGAGGGTTCCAGCTAAGAAGTAAAGTTTGGCAAAGGATTTCGGATTCTAACACTTGCGTATAAGTACAAGTGGCGCCTACAGAAAGCGACCAACGGTTGTTATGACTATACTAACGCTTTCACACGCGCCCTTAAACGAAAATTACAGATTGAGTACTTAAAGTGGCGCCATATAGTAATATTGTACTACTAAGAGAAATAATCTGTTAAAATAAATATTGAATTTTAATATTTAAATTATTAAGTATTATATTACCTTTTAATAAACTGAGAACACATGTACATCTAAACTTCCTTGACAGTGACCAAGGAGGATCAGGGATACCGATATTGTCACTAACTAGATGTCGCCACTATCCGTACCAAATCTGTAAAAAATTCGCGACAAAATTTTATCTGGGAAAACAACGATTTGGAACGGCTGTTAAAAATTATATAATGCTGCCATCTATTTATAGATCTTAGAACTTTTAAATTCTATACATTAATCACGCATAACCGCATAAGGCTGTCCGGTCCAGTGTTTGGTCGGGGAAGATTTATTAAGAAAATATTTTACAAACTGTTGTGTTTCTGCACTCGAAAATATTTTTTTTTTACTATGAAAATTTGATGACAATTTTCTTAAAAACTTTGTGCTTTATCAATCAATAATGCCATTACCGCCGTTACAATCTTGTTAACTTTAAAAATCGAATTTCCTACTTTATCTCAACAAATCACGCTTCGAAACTTTAAAATTTGATGTATAGAAACACCAGGTTGTACTGAAGACCAGGGTAAAGCAATATCTGGGCGGAGAGAGATAAAAGCTGAGCGAGATCAATGCTCTTCGGCAAAATATAACGCCCCAACATTGTAAAAAGTTTATGGAAGTTGAGGCTACAAATACATCTCTGCATTGTGGGTTAACCTGACTTTGCACCAAGAAAAATGATAGCACTACATTTTATCTAATTTAAAGTTTCATTATTGCTCGCTTTGAGGCAAAGTTTATAAATTAGACTTTTTAAAAATTAATTGGAAGAAGCCCACGATAAACTGGAAAATAAAAAGTTCAATAGGAATTAAACTCAAGCTAAATTAAATTTTTAAATTATGTTGAAATCGAATTCATTCATGAAAGTAATTAAGTTTTGTCTTTTAATTTTTAATCCGATAACAACTTTATAATAAAGTGAAGGTGAAGGATTTTGTTTTTAAAGATTATAATGAGCCGGTTTCATATTTTTTTAAAAGTATTTTAAATGACAGTTTATGCAATATTTTTTATAGTAATGAAAAATACAATATTGTTATTTTCCCCATTCCACACGTAAAACATACGTTAAATGTCACTAAAAATGACACGTACATTTCCTGGAGTGTGTAGTTGTGTAGTGAAGTTGTCTATATAAGAATTAAATATCTTGAAAATATCTGGTTCTCATGTAAATAATTATAAAATATACGTACTGTTAAATACTTTTTTATCTGTTATTTTATTTTTAGAATTATACTGTAAATATTTGTATGTACAATTAAAACATAATTCAACTTCTTCGCTTTGTTATGGTATTACAACAAGCTTGTATGAGTCATACAGACTTGGCCGAACTATATAATTATTAATAGTCTACGTTACAAGAATTCCACCGCGAACTTTATGGACATTATGAATGAAAAGTTTCATATTTTCTAATAATTTTTGCATTAATATGTTTAGAATTAGTATATATTTCATAATTAATAGGAAAAAATAACATTTATTTTTTTCGCAACTACCCTATTAAATAAAAAGATTGGCGCCAGAAATAGCATTATTACCCCACCCCCCGCCCCACTCCTGAGACGTCAGAGTACATACAGCACGTGATTCATAGCCAATTAGAAAACAGTGTGTCCATTACCCACGCTATTTATAGGCGTTTTCGTAAAATCAGTCGGAGCTTTCCGACGAATCTGTTCGATGACATATATGTCAGATCCATCCAATTATCGAAGCTTTTACGAACGCGTCAGATCTGTATATGATTTTGAGGTTTAAATCTTAGGTTATAAAAGAAGTTTAACTTGTTAAAATGGATAAGATAATAGCGCTTGTTTCTGAAGTTGTACATAATTTTATATACGACGACTCAAGTGAGACTAAAAGGCCACTTGAATCATTTGTTTATTATTTCCATCAGAAATTTTTTCATGTGGTCATTTAATAGTTCGAAATAAATCATAAATACTTCACAAAGTGCGAAATGCCATATTTTCTTCAGAACTTGTAATGTTCATAATCAGAAACATTTAAATAAATACGTTTTCTGAAACACAAATTTATACAATTTAAAATTTGCACGGGCAATCTGTACTAATCCTGCACATGGATCAGGGTTGAAAATTTTTGATCGGAGCGCTCGGTCTGACTGATCCGAGTGAGTTTACAAACGCTTCAGACTGCATCGAATCAATTCGATCGACTTTACGAAAACGTCTAATATAAATAAAAGTAGGCGATAGTTAAGCTGTATGAACTTTGACGTCATATTCTGTTTCAGATCACGTGACTTTTTCAAAATATCACACAAGTTTCAATAATTAATTATAAAATAACAAATGGATATTTCGTGATATTTTCAAATTGAGGCTCTTTAAAGAATAATGCAAATTCGATTATTATAATGAGAATGTCTATTAATCAGTAACGAAGCGAATACAAACCTAATAAAATCTATTTCTTTAAATTTAGATAAAAACGAAAAGTCTGTACAGGTGTTATTTTTACCTCCCGCTACCCTTGGTAAGGGAGGTATAGGGATCGTGCTAAAAATCGCATTTTAAGATTTTAGTAAATGACATCGTTCTAGGGTCCCTAGAATCCAATTTTAACATTTTCACGAAGATGTTTGTATGTGTGTGTGTGTGTGTGTGTGTGTGTATGTGTGTTTATGGATTATGTCAACGCTCTAACTCAAATACCATCATTCAGAAAATTCTGAAACCTTGCATTTTCACCCTATTCTAATATGGAAAGAAACCATTAGATTTTGATGTAAATCGGATAACCAGAAATGGTACTTTACTTGAGGCTCACAATTAAAAAATTAATCTTTTTTATAAGCCCCAGACCCTTTGATAAACACAATTCCTTTGTTATACAGTTCATATTTCAAATGTATGTAACTGACAGATAAATGTCACTGTCAAAAAACTAATCACTTCAAATTAATAATGGTGATATTTTAAAAAGAAAATAGTAAATAAAGCAATAGTTATATACAAAGGAACATAATATAGTTTTATTGTAAAGAAGTATTATATTATATAATCTTTAAAAAATGACAAATAACTTCGACTTACTTTAGTTTAACAGAACAATATTATTTTTGAATTAAGTGAAAAGTTTTGATATTTATGCTTGAACTTGACATCAGTAAAAACAAGAAGTTGTTTACTTGATATTTTTAATATTAAATTTTTAATTAATAATTTAAGTTTCTAATTATTTTTAAAGTAGCATCCTATGTTAGCTTTTTATGACGATCTCTTATGAAAAATCCATGACACGTTATATGCTCTGTTCCTACGAAGCTGAGAAATATTTCAGAAGGCGATCATTAATTTCAATAGAAGTATCATGTTCTAAATAAAAGGGTCAATTAAAGCCATATGTTACTAATTTATTCAGAAAAATAATTTTATCATTTGTTTCACCATTTTATATTTTATCAATTTTGTCATAATGCTTAAAAGTGATTTGTTATTTTATTATAATTTAGCTCAAATAATATAATAAAATAAAAATTATTAAAATATTTTGGAGATAGGAGGGCTTTTTGTTAAAGTGTCATGTTATGAATATGAATTATTTTGATTGGCGCCTGAAAACAAAAATCCACTGCTACTCTCAAAAAAAAATTATTTGGTTATAAATATCTTGTTATAAACTTAATAATTTAAATACGCTTGCAATTATAAAATATGTAGACTTATACAGTGTTGTAATATTATGTATGAAGACGGAATCATATAAGAATGTGTCACTAACATATGTTAAAGACCTAATAAAAGATAAATTAGACAAAGATGTAGCATTAAAACAATAGGAAATCTCTTCAGCAAAATCAAGGACAAAAACAAAAACTTATACAATTCAATATCATTTATAAAATTCCATGTAAAAATTACAACAATATGTATACCGGACAAGCCAAGCGTTATCTCAAAATAAGACTTGATGAACGCAAAAGAAACTGTAATAAAATAAAAGAAAACAAACAAAAATACGAAATATGCTCTAGTAGATCACATTCGTAACAATATAAACCATGAATTTGATTTTGAGAATACAAAGGTATTACAAATAGAACGAAATCTTCACAAACGACTTACATTAGAAATGCTACACATAAAATCAGACAATAATAGCATAAATCATCAAACAGACATAGAAAACCTTAGCACAATATATCATAACTTAATACAATAAAAAATAAAAGGAAAAATTAAAGTATTACAATAAATATATATATATATATATATATATATATATATATATATATATATATATATATATATATATATACAATCAAAGATTAAATTTCCCAAGCTGCAGTTTTCAGTTCGACGACACTATTGGATAGTTTTTAATTAATCTGTTTTTTACCTTACTTAACTCATGTTTATCTTTGTACATATACATAAGTACTTAAGTACAGTTACACGTCTAAAAAAATTTGTTAAACATTTTCATTTTATTTTATTCTGACGACAAAATTTTACATCAGTTCTTATTTATTTATTTATTTTTTTATCATTACTGGCTTTCATCGTTTTAACAGTTATTTATTTATTTATGTTTTTATCCATGACGACAATCAACTTATTATTATTTTAATTGTTCCTTATGAGTTGTTGCTAAAAAAACTCATGTTATTAGACCATTTATGTAAGTATTTGTACATTTTTTTTATACTACTTTATATGTTTCTGTTTCTTATTCTGTACCACTACTGTACATTTTTGTATTGTCCATAGTGCCCTGAAGAAGACTAATGTATTAGTCGAAACGTCGGCTTGAAATAAATACTCTTACTGCAGACTGCTTGTTCGATTATTTTTCCTTCGGGAACCTTCATCAAAATAATTATGTTTGTATTCTCTAAAAGATAGGTAAGATTTGAGTTTGACATAAATAAATAATAAGGCAGGTCATTAATTGAAAAAATCGGTTGAATTATGGGTATATTATTTGACTTGTGGTTAAAAGTTATAATAAATTATACCTATTTATTTTTTGTAATAAATCTTTTTGTTTATTAATCATAGCAATTTAAAATTTCATAGCGTACGTGTATCATTTTCACTGTGAGCCACTGTATACTTTCAGATATTGCCAATAGATCGATCGCGAAACAATTTTTGGCCCATCGTGAATCAATTTTTGGCCCATCGTGAATCAATTTTTGGCCCATGGTGAATCAATTTTTGGCCCATGGTGAAGCAATTTTTGATTGATGGGAAATAAATTTTTAGACGATCTCAAAGCAGTATTTGGTCGATTGTGACGCAGTTTTTTGGTCGATGACGACTATTTATTCGTAATTCTCAAAATAATGAACATGTATGCAGGTTGCATTTCCTGGGCGCCTTTATTAAAATATATATTTTATATATTTATTACATAAATATATTATTATTAACAACATTAAATGTGGTTTTATGTTTTATCTTTTACGGAAAAAACAATCTCTAGGAACAGCAAACGAGAAACAGTAGGTACAAATCTACTTCGTAAAACCAAGTTTACTTAAAGTTGAAGCTGATGAATAAAAGTTTGAAGTATATCAGTGAACACATGTGGATCGTCTCCAACAATTCTAACATCCACTCCGGGATTTTTGCGTTTCATAGCTTTTCCTAACTTAGGAACTCTGTTTAAACGTATGCAAAATTCTCACGAACTTCACATAAATATAAGTGAACGTGATGACGCTGACTCTCGACGTATAATGTGACAATAATACGTTCACAAACCGAGATTTCGTGATTTAAGATAAACTGTTTCCGTGACAGACAAAATCCATTCCTTGGGTGACAAATTATCCAAGCGATAACAGAAAATAACGATTAACTTGAATATCCTACAAAGGTGGGAACAAATTGCTACAAATATTTGTTTTCCATTGGTATAAATCACGTAAACGGAAACTCTTACATTACAAACAACTAATTTTTAAAGGGCTAACAATATTAATGATTTAATATCATGTAAATGAAACATAAATCTCCGTCATAAAAAAAGATTTGAATAATGCTTTTTAAATATCAAAGAGCACAGATATTTATCAAATAAGTTGTTCCGTTTTACTGACTGAGTATTTTATCGATAACATTTAAATTCACGGAATTGTTGTAATAATCTGAATAACTTGTAAAAATAGAATACTTGATTTTGTAATATAATCATTGTTCCTGTAATATTTAAGTTCTCGTAGATGAATGTGTTTTTTCATCGTAATTAATAAATAGTATATTACATCCGAGGTGGGAGATGTTTCATTACAGCCTAGGGCTTATGTATATTACCGAGAGGCGAAGCCTCGAGGTGAGATAATGCGCGAGGCTGTTATGAAACTCCCACCGAGGATATGTATACTATTTTATTCACAATAATTCTCATTTTAAATCAATAATTTTCAAAATAAATCAATGAATCATAACCTTTAATTTTATCAATATTTTGACAGCTGTCTTAAAATTTGTTTAGCCTACTTAATTATGGGGATCTACGGCAATGTTGCTAGGCAACCCCTACATAAACATTTCCAACCCAAGAGATGGAAGTGAAATCTGTTATTTCCAACCCAAGAGATTGTTATTAAAGTTAGGAATGGCGTATTTTCCAACCTCCAAAATGTTAGGAATCTGTATATTACTATAATGATTGTAAATAAAATAATTTTTCATTCCCACGGAAATAAAATTCAGGCTGTAATGAAACTCCCACAGGTATATACAGGGTGTAATCAATGTTAGGACACCTAAGTTTCATACACTAGTGGTTCACTAATAATAACAAGTATCACCTTAAAATATGACATAACCATATGAACTGTCATACCAAATTTCATCCAAATCGTATAAAGCGTTCTGTTATTATAAGCAAAATTAATTTTTTTTTTTTTTTTTTTGAAGAACTTTGAAGCAGATTTCTGGCTAAATGGTACACTTTCCGGTAGAAGCAAGTTTAGTTAAATCGTCTTATTTTAGCATCAGGAATCTGCGGTTAAGCCATGTCCCCCTATTTAAGAGACACCCTGTATACTATTTTATTCACAATTATCTTCTGTTCAAATTAATAATATTCAAAATAAATAATTGAGTTATAACCTTTAATTTTATTAATATTTTTGATAGCTCTATTAAAATTTGTATAGCTTACTTTATTATAGGGATCTATAACAATGTTGCTAGATGCTAGGCAACCTTACATAAAAATTTCCCACCCACGAAGTAGAAGCATGATCGCCAAGCACTTTCTTACACGGCCACCCATAATAGTGTCTATAGCATGATTCCGTCTTCTGCAATATGATAACTATAGCACATCAACCGCCAACATTGTTATTGTTACTCATTCATTTTTTTACAAGCGTGAATTGTCACCCATCAGCTAACGTATGTCATATTTGGTTTCTGATTAACATTGGTCGCTCAATTATACATTTTGCAAATACTTGGCACAAATCATGTACATACGTATTAACCATAGCTAATAATGTTTATAAAAATAGATGTTTCAACTGAACACATTTTATAACCTTCGAAAAAAAAACCGACAGATGTCATCAATCAGCATTTCATTTTCAAAATAGCGCAGATATAGAAAATTTTAGTTCCACTTCCACAAAAGCGTTTCGTTACTAAATTTTCTAATTATGTAAATTATTATCAAGAGAAAATTGAGTGCCAGGTAGAAAATTCGAACATTTCCGACACAACCTTTCATTTGAGTGTAACAGAGTTAAAGCAGGGCATCGGATGTCACTAGCACCACTTGTACCGCTTACGACACTGGGGAAAGTACAGCACGAAAATGGTTTTCTTGTTTCAAAGATGGTCATTTTAACGTGAACGATTCTCTAGATTCTGGAAGAACATCCGGCATTATTATTGTTTTAAAAAGCTGCCAAATCGTTGGGAGACAATCGTAAATAATGGAGGAGAATATATTCTTGATTAGTTAATGTATTATATCCAACAATGATTCATAATATACTAGTTACTATGGTTATTTAAAATAACTAATATATAACATTACTCACTCCGTGAGAGAATATTTAGGAGGTCACGGAGGAATTATTACTGATTTTTGCGCTTTCTTAATGTAATTAAAAAGCAAGTTTACATAATTATTTTATTTTTGAAATAATTTAACATTATAAAACTTATTTATTTAAATCAATATTAACATTTATGTTAAAAGATACCTAGGTTAATTATCTTTACACAATGACAGCTGTCATCTATAGCTGATGAAACGAGTTGGTGGTTACTAGCATCGGAATTAAATTCAACGATACTGCTTATGCTTGTAACTGAATATATTTTAAAGGAAGGTCCTAATTTTCACTTATTTCAATTTATTTTCCTTCAAATAATTCCCAATGACAGACAATAATTATTGCAGAATTTTTCAGTAACAATATAACAAAACAACTGCCATTCTATGACTACTTTATAATTTTAAATAGTATATCTAGTGACATGTTAGTGTCCAACGATGAACGAAAATATAAAAATGATTTGAAAAGTTTTAAAAAAGTGTTGCATAAAATGTTGTATTACATTCGTGTGGAATGCATATTAATCACTAAAGAAAACTTTGACTTTCGTGACTAATATGTTATATTCCACACTCGTATGATAAATAACAACTCTTTATTACAAAATGAATAAATTTTGGATTCAATAAAAACGCTACGAACTTATACGAACCTGATACATAACTTGATTAAAAATATTAGAATAGAGTTACCATGAGAGCGGTTATTAGAATATTGACACAACTCTTTTATGTTATACTCTACCTTTTTAAAACAATGTGCTTTGTTTTCTTTCAATATTAATACAATTTCAACTGTGCGTAAACATGTTATTGTTTCATATAAGTAAAAATCGGACAAATATACGTGAAAAGAATAATATGAGAAGCTTGACATGCTGAAACATATCAAAACAAATGAGCAGAAAATACAAAGGGATGACGAAAGACGTAAACATATGTATTTGTTTGACACATTGCTGACATACGTAGAAACATGAAACATTCCATTTTCATGGCATGTGTAATTTTGATACATATTTTATATTGATAAAAACAGAAATGTCCAAGTGTGAAAGATGAACAAAGGAAAACGGTTTTAAATAAAAACTCCAAACGTCTTATTCACACTGTTTATTTTAATAACAGAATTTAACCACCGGTTTTAGTCATTTATGCCCATTTGCATCGGTATCACTTAAATGTTCGCTTAAACGCCCCTTAATTATTAACTTGCCCTTAAGCTTAAATGGTTTGTCACGAGTAGAATATGGCCGTCGCATAGGTAAATGCAGCTTAGAAGTATATGAAGAAATTCTAGTAACTTTTCATTTTCTTATTATAGTATTCTAGTAACGATAACAATTATGTCAAATATAAGAAGAGTGTGAGGCCTAAAATTGCAAGTAATTATTGTTTTATATGCTGCTACTGATAATAAAAATATAAATAAGTAATAACTAAAAATTTATTTTAGATACAAGTATGGATGGAATATGTATTGTTTTCAAAGCATTTTTTACCTCTCGCTAAGAGAGGTATTGGATTCATGCTAAAATTCGTATATCCAGATTTTATTGAATAAACACGATTTAAGGTCCCTAGAATCTGATTTTAACATTTTTAAAATTATGTCTGTGTGGATGTGTGTATGTGTGTCTGGATGTTGTAGACACGATTCCTCAAAAACTATAAGACTTAAAAAATATTTAACTGCAGTTTCCTCAATCTGACATTCCTGGGAAGAGCTGACAAGATTTTGGTAACAAATGAACAACCGGAAGTAGTAGTTTCTTAGAAAAATTCTTCTAAATATAATTTTTTGGGAGTTTTTTTTTTATTAAATATTGAAGAACATAAAATTCTCCATCTAATACACTTAAAATATTTATTATATCTTGCATAGATTCAGAGATAAAGTCACTATAATTTATAGAGTAAACTAATCGCAGAGGCTAAGGCACTAAGGAAACCAGTTGAGAAATTCCAATGTTTATAACATAGTTTATAAATGACACATGTCATTGTCAAATATCAACAGTTTTAGTGACATTCTGATAGATTTTTCTGGGAAGCATATTTAATTTTTCTTATTGTTTTATTAATTAAATATTTGAAATTATAGGTAAAATTGTAGTAAAATGCATATATCCATCAGAAATACCGCCAATCTGGTTAATGAATTGGAACAATCTCTGAAATTTAGAAACTTCCTCATACAATGAAAAATAGATATAATTAGAATTATGTGTGTGCAGAAGACATGTTAAATACAATAAAAAACAATATTTGGGTAAAGTTCTGTAATATGGAAATGGCGAGAGGTCTTGTGCTGGCCACAACAGATTTTTTTTTATTTTTATTAAAGGATATATTAACGTGTAACAACATTTAATATTTGTAATTTTGCAGTAGAGACTGCTTGAATATTCAACGAAAAGTATTTTTTCCTGTTTCGGAATATCTCTGGGTCCTCGCCTTCTGAATTATAGTAGTATTCAATTTAAAGTAAAATTATTTTCTACAGGAAAGCATAAATTCATTTTGAGATTTAATTATTTCTTCCCCTATATATGTGTCTAGTGGTAGGAGAACAAAAATAATTCTGCTTGCTGTAGAAATATGCATGTCGCTAAAATTAGCAATGTTGTGTAGATGATTCCCGGTTGCATAGTTTTGTAAAGTAAAAAGTAAGCAATATTTTATTAATTAGAAACACAATTATTTCTGTATGAGATTATTTAATAGTAATTTACGAAAGTGATACTTTACTGGGTGAGCAAGCATATTCCAGAGCGAGCCGTAGGCGAGCTTTGGAAGCTTGTGAGCCCAGTATATACACTTTCAGGTCATGTTGGGTACAATATTTTTTTTGCGATCCTGAAAAAAGAATAAAAAAGTATTATTTTATTTTTTAATGCGAGCAAATAAGAAATAAATAAACAACTGATCTCCATGGAAACATTAGCTTTACCGGTCCCGGGATCGGTAAAGTACTTTCAGATCCCTTATAGACAACTTTCCGAGCTAGCTCAGCAAAGAAGGACTTTCCGGTCTAAATAGGGATCAGAAAGAGCTCATTTTCTGGGCGATCGCGAAAAAAAACTATTTTTTATAACAAAAATATTGAAATTCGTACAAATTATATGGAAATTCCAACTCATGTTTAATACTTACTAGTAAATCTAATACAGTATTTTGTGTCCATTTTCTATTATTCTAATGCATCTAAAGCATCGTCGTCTTCTATTATATTAAATTCAAAATCCATTTTGTAAATCGATCCTCACTCTCAAAAGCTGTATAAAATTCTTCGACGCATGCGTATGAGAACGGCTTAGTACAAGGAAGGTGTACGTAATATTTAAGTAGAATCGGACCAAAATAAAGGTACTTAATGTGACTTGTGACTACAAAGAAATTACAAAAAAGTACAGAATGTAAAAATTATGAATAAACGCTTACAGAATTACAAAACTATAAAAGAAGTGACCGAAGTAAAAGTAAAATGTAACATAATAGTTTCGTAATTGTAGAAGTATTTGATTTATTTATTATTTTTACATTTAGTACATTTCTGTATTTTCTTTGTATAGTCCAGTCAATGGAGATCAGAAAAGACCTTTGCCTCACAAAATCATAAAAGAATTCAAAATAAAATCTCCTAGTTTTTTGCATAAAAAATGTAACATTTTTATACCTAGAATGAACTATTAAAGAGTTATGTTAAAAACTAGTTAAGAATAATAATATATGAAAGAAATTTAAAATACTCAAAAAATAAATAATACAAGTATTGCGTATTTAATACTTAGTCTAATAGATTTTACTATTTATACCAAATAGTTTACATTCTTCGTGTCATCGAAAGATACAAATTATCAATGATTTTTAAATAATTTCTGTCAACTCTTTCCTATACATTCATCCACTAGTCTGGCCCGTTCAAAAATACGATAACGAGGTTTGAAAATTTAAATTCAGCATGAAATTTTCCATATCATGTGTTATACAATTTTTGCCGATAAGCGATTCACAAGTTACTAACAACTTAAACTTACAAAAAAATCCTCTAAAACTTTAAATATTTGCAAATCGGGTTAGTTCTCATTGTTTCATCTAATATTTTGATACAATTAAAAACAATATTGCGTATTTAATCCGTGTCGAAATCTAAAACCGGTAGGTACCTTTTGTTATTTAGTTGACCAGTGTGAATAAAACGTTTGGATTTTTTTATTTACTGTACAATTTTTACTCGTTTCCAATATTTGTACACTAATCTGAAATTATAGCCGGTTTATAGCAAAATAGCTTCGAAAATAATTCAAAATACTGGAGACTTATGAGAGGTACAGTCATTTTGTGGCAAATCACGGCTTATTATTGCCATTCAAAGTGTATGTAAGAGAGATATAAGAGGAGTCATTTTTGCGCTATTTGAAATTTGTGAATAGTTTAAATTCATAACACCTTATCTTCTTTTCAATTGATTCTGAATATTATACAGGAAGACAATGAAATCAGGTTACTCAAAATAACTCTTTTATTTATAATTATTTTTTAATTTTCTTGATATATTTCTAAGTTATGCTTAGGAGCTCACAAATATTTAGCATGATGGTTGTTCGGACCGCTTGCGTCATCTGTGCGCTGTGTGCTACTGTTCGTTATATTCGCTTTCTTCGGCAGCAACACTGTCACATAAGCACGTTTTTTCATTCGTTTTTGATTCTTATAATTATTGTTACGACTACCGCTTCATATATATTTATATTAACGCTACAGTGTATTTCTAGTGCATTTCATATACTTCCGCTACGCTTGTGTATTTAATTTCTAGCGCATATTTCTTTTCAGCATACATGTTTAGCTTTTACAGCTCGTGTATCTATTCTCTGTTCATCTCGGTTCATCTTTTAACATCGTACAAATATAATTGGCATATTTGACTGAATTTTGGAACTGCTTTACACATTCTGCACAATATTACACGGCGAAAGTACGCGGACAATCAGTACACGAATATCAGGTATTAGTTAAATAGTTTTATACATGTAAGTACTTTTTTCATACTTTACAGACTACAATTTTACATGTGCAGTATTCTTTAACTTTGTTCTATAGTAGAAATTAGTCCACTTTAAATTTATCTTAATTATCAATTGCATTTCAATATAATCTGTAATCTCTATACACAGTTTATATACTTATTACATTTTTGAGTTGTTTTTTGACAATATTTTAGGTTAGTTTAGTGTAATTACATTTGACATCCATTTGTACTCTTGTACATTTATCTTATATTATTTTTACAAGCGCTTATATTATATTAATTTTACTTAATACGATTTACAAGGCTTTTATTTATCTTAGTCACTACACTTGTACATTTAGTTCCGAATTAAAATTAACTCTTAGCAATATTTAATCATTCTCACTTGTGTTTAAACTTTATTTACGTCTGGGTTAAGTTTAAGTTATTAAGTACACATATCTTATACTTTTCGGTTATTTCTGTAACTTTTGTTATTTATTCTTAGGTTAGTTTTTAGTAATTGTTAATGCTTCACATCTCACATTGCTTACAATAAATCTAAGTTCATCTGTTACGTGTAGTTATAATAATAATAATACCTAATAATAATGCCAAATAGGGGAAATAATTCATGTAGATGCCAATTTTGGCACAGTTGTAGGGGAAGGTGTCCTTAACAACATACTAAAAGTACTGATGGGTGGGTGTGAAGCTAAGTGTGGGGGTGGTCTCTGAAGGTCCTTTTTTCAGTTTTTCATTAATAACTCGAAAACTGCTGCCTCTAGCGAAAAAATATACATGTACTGAATTAATCTACGTAAAATTATCTACAAAAAAGGTCCTATACATATTTTTGCTAGGAGGGGGAAAATTGATTTTTTTTTAATCTGTCTTTATTGTTAAAAATGAAATGTTTATTGTTAAAATGAAATAATTAGTGTTCAAGGATGTATCTTGAACATTAATTTTCATCAAAATCTAAATTTTCATCATCATCGGTGCTGATTTCAATGGGGGCTCCGTTCGTAAATGAGTCGAGGCACACGCCGCAGGCAGCGGAGCAGGCAATCCCTGCTTTTCGACAACCGCAGCGCACCCGACACCCAGTCGTCCATCTGCAAAAGATCATGTACAAAATAAAGTCGGGTGCCACAGGGTTGTTCGTGCGTAGATTAATTTAGTAAATGAATATTTTTTCGCTAGAGGCATTAGTTTTCTAGTTATTAACGAAAAACTGAAAAAAGGACCTTCAGAGACCACCCCCAACCTTAGCTGCACTCCCCGCATCAGTACTTTTGGTATGTTGTCAAGGACACCTTCCCCTACAACTTCGCCAAAATTGGCTTCTACATGAATTATTTCCGCTATTTTTCCTTTGTTGACTGGACTAAATACATATAACGCTTTTATTTAACATTTAGTTACGTATACGTTTGTTTGTTTGCTGCTTCTTCTCTGTGCTGTTAGGAATAAGAGTTTGGTATTTAGCTTCACTATCCTAAGCGACATTTTGTATTTATATCCTATCTCTCCTAAATAGCTACTGTCTTGTGAAAGTTCTGCATATCGTTCTTGCAAGTGAAAAGTATCTACCCGTGTCCAATGCTCCTCGTACGTACTTTCTGTTCGCTGTGGATACCTAATCACAGACAAATATTTCACAGTTATCCTTTATATATCTTCAGTTTCGCACACGCTTACATGTATTAGAATTCACCGCATTCAATGTAGACCACCGTACCGCCGCAACGCAACTGTCCGACACGTCAATGAACCAGCGCATATTCCACAGGGCAATACCATCTACAATAGGTCAACGCTAATATCTGTTGGAGATTAGAGCTCTCAAGCATCACTTGTCCTTCGAGTTATTTTTTGAGAGTCACACTCATTTAAACACCAGCTTCTGTTTTTACCTGTGTCTAAACAATTTGGTCCTTTGAACCGGATAGGGTGGTGTACCCCGGCGTATCGTATTTGGTCAGTTATTTTCCGAATAGGGTGTTGTGCCCTGTTGTGTTATTTGCTTTAATTATTTTCATCATTTATATTCTATAGACCACGTTAGTGTAACTGTCAATTTGTGGCGTTAAATTCAAACTAAAACCCTAACTCGCCTTTGCCGATTTATATGCTATTTTCAAAATGTTCAAAAGAAATTTAAAATGCAAATCTTATCTATTAAACTTTATAAATACAAATGTATTGTCTATCTACTTATGTCGTATAAATATCTAAAACACCCAAAATTATTGAATAATCTGTAATTAAAGCAGCAAGTGCAAGTTCATTAAAACGTAGGTCGTAGCTGTTTTGATTCTATTTAATCTTGACAATTTAGATCGTCAGCAAAGAAATTATTTATTGTGGACAACTTAATAACCCTTTCAGACATTGCAAATAACAAAAACGAAAAACTTATAACCACCTTATATTATAACTTTAAAGACAAACAGCGTGAAATCCAAAACTAACCTACAAATTCAGTTGACCTGACTGCACCAAATTACGACATATGTTACTATTTGCAATCCTACTTTCTTTAAAATGAAATTATGCTTAACTTATTATTTTATTTATACTTTTACTGTACAGAAAGCAAAGAGTATTGTTAACAGTTAGTAAGAAAGTCAAAATTGTACTTAAGAAACACAGAATAGCTTTAATAATATGAATTGAAAATGCGCTTCCATAAGAACTTCATACATTCTGATTTGATTTAGGGTTTCGCGCCAAACGAAAATCTTAACCTCACTAATGTGGTCTATTCTCTAACCGCTATCATGGCTGAACTATTAATAGCTACTATACGTTGCAAATTTGTTTTGCGCTTCATTGAAACTTTGGAGTCTCTTATGGCTCAGACCGCAAAGGGTCCACAGAAATTAGGTGTAGCTCGCATACAATTTGAAATTCTATCTGAACGCATTCAAGATTTCGAGTCAAATCATATTATTGTCATGGCTGATCCAAGCAACGCTAATAAACTAGAAGAATTATATATAGAACATGACAATTTCTTCGCCGCTATACGCAAAATTAAATTGCAATTTGAGAACCCTTTATTCTGTGAACCTGAATCGAAAGCTGATGCTTTAAACCACTGCATTTGTGTTGCAATTTTCTCTAACCTCGCAGTCTCATATGTTCGCTAGACTTCCTAAGTTAGACTTACCACATTTTTCTGGTGACGTCGCAGATTAGAATTTATTTTTTGATCTTAAATCTATTCTTAATGGAGAAGCTTTATCCTTGTCTAAAGATGAAAATTACGCTACTGCAGGATCGCTACGCTCAGAAGAGGTTAATAACCTCTAATCATATTAAACTTTGATTGACTTACCTAAACTTATTTCAATGACTCATGCTAATACCATCAAGTTCGTTGCTTCCATTACTGAACACACAGAAGCCCTTAAGGCTAATCGTGAACCTGTTGATTACTGGGACTGTCTTTTAACTTTTATTTTACTAAACAAACTGGACATACAAACCAGAAATGCTCTTGAGCGCACCCTATCTAAAGCTAACTTACCTACGCTCAGTGAGTGTAAACTAAATTTTTTTCTTAGTTCATTCTATCACAGCAGTGACAAACAATTTAAAACTTCCTCATTTATTTCTACCATTAATACACAATTATAACGCCTGTTCCAAACCGCGCGCTTTATTTAAATGCTTTGTCTTCCAAAAATGGAGCCTCTTAAATGATATAATCTAGTACGTGACAATAATTGCTGAAGAAATTTTTTGTCACTTCGGCATACTACGCTTAAATGTAAATCAAAGACTAATTCTTGCACTTGCAACAAGCGTCATCATATTCTTTTACATTTTAATAACGTCATCTGAAGTAGAACAAGCAATAAACAAAATTAGAATAACACAATTGACTCTAATGTCAATCATTCTACTAATGTCTAAAATCAATCTACATATCTAATGTCGCACGTCGCTTCTTTCTCGGTGCTTATCTTGGGCACAGCTACAGTTCGTATTGAGGATTCTCTCGATTCTTGGCATTTCATGCACTCATAGACAGTGGAAGTGAATCATCATACATCACCAAAGAATGTGCTCGTAATTTAAAATTATCCAGTCGACTGGCTTACATTCGCGTGGCAGGCTTCGGGAATCCTACCGCTAAGAGTATCGTACGAGGTACCACAACTCTTCACATGCGCTCTTCTCATTATGATGATTTCCGTATTTACACAACATCCGCAATAACTGTTTCACAAATTACACAGAGCTTACCTAAAACACAGCCTTGTCCGACTTTGCTTCACGAAGTATAAAATCTTCAGTTGGTTGATCCAAATTTCATTACTTTTTCAACCATTGATCTCTTGATTGGCGCTGATCTCTACTTCGATATACTAACTGGCTATAAAACAAAATATCTAACGGTCCATTCGCTATTAAAACCACTCTAGGTTGGATTGTTTCTGGACTAATCTCGACCTTTTCTGCCTTACCAGTTATTGCACTAACAACGGTTCAAAATCCAATTGCAACTGTTCTGTTGAAATTTTGGGAACTTGAAGATATCCCAAAACATTCTGCTATATCTGAGGAAGACCGCCTCGCTGAAGATATTTTTGTCGCGCAACACAAAAGACTGCTCTTAGATGTTTACAACGTTTTACAATGCCGCTTGTCATTTGACGACAAACTAAATATCGAGTACCACAAATTTATGTCCGATTATTTAAAACAAAATCACATGTCTCGCCTACTTTCAGATCATAGTCAGTCAAATGAAGGACAACTAAACTTAGTTGTAGTTATTAGTTATTGGTTCTAAAAGAACTGAAATAAATCACTGAATGACTACCTACTACCTGATCCAACTTTGTAAACAGATCTTACAACAATCATTCTCAAATCACGCTTCCATAAAATAATCTTTACTACTGATGTAAAAAAAAATGTATCGACAAATATTCATTTGTGAAGAACACAGTGGCGGCTCGTGGTATTTTTGAGCGGGGGGGGGGGGGGGGGGGGGCAAATTAATCTGTGGTCATGGAACTTTATTTAGAAATCCGATTTGCTTACTAACAATTTTAATATTAATTATCAGCAAAAAATAAATACAATAGAAAAAACTAGAAGAAGACCTCCAAAAACAAGAGATAACGATTCAAAAATATATTACAATAGAAGGAAGTAGAAGTAACAAGATAAGAATAAGTAGTAAAATTGGAATATTGCAGTACTACATATTCAAGCTTTGAGTAACGCAAGTTATATACGACAGACCTGAGACAGGTGCTTTGGGAGACTTGCTCTTACTACGCGAAACGCGAGGTACGAAGTACTCCGAGTACGTTCGATTCTTTCCGAATCACAACGTGGGCTTGCCACCTCTGCGGCTCTCACACTCAGATATTGGCATTATTATTATGAATTAATTTACAAGCTTGAAAAATAAGCAAAACATTCATGTGGAAATTAAAATATCAATTTTGTTAAAAAAAACTCTTCGATGATTTTTTTAAATACAAGCGTATTTATTTATTAAAATTCGTAAATAATTTTTTTTGAAAATACTTTATGTATGTTGTTATTTCAGTTTTACAGAATGTTTACTTTAACTTTAAATTATTAATTTGTTTTATACAAATTAATTCTGTATAACTCCATATTAATCATTAATATCATAGAATTTATTATAAATATAATATATACATATTTATTATTTAAATAATAAATCCAATGTTTAAATGCGAACAAACCGGTAAATAGATTTCATATTTTCATAAGAATAAGAAAATAATAAGAATACTGAAAATATAGTGTACCCATTAGCACGGGTAATTTGTTGTAGAACATAAGTAAAGAAATCAGTATTATAGATGGCCAGGGGGGGCTTGCCGCCTCTGTGTGCTGCGTGACCCGACCTACGTCTCACTTGTGCATCACTGGTGAGCGCTGCACTAGTTACTGCACAAGTTTGGAACGTATCGCGGAGTATAATGCCATAATTTTTCTCTGAAGGGGGCATGCCCCCTCAAGCAGAATTTGATGCATATTGCGCTGTTCAGCGGCATAGCGCTAATTTCAATTTAAACAGTACATTGTTTAATGCTAACTATAGGATCAAATTGATACTTTTATAATAATTAATCTATAATATATTGATGTAAAAAAATCTGAGGGGGCACTGCCCCCTCTGCCACCCTAGACGAGCCGCCACTGGAAGAACACCGTATATACCAAAAAATATTGTGGAGTCCACCAGCTTCTGTTTTGACCTGTGTCTATATAATAGTAGTTTTTCATATTTAACCGTAAGTGACATTTACTTTCATATTTCCAATGGACAGTCTATATACTTTTATATATTTGGAAACTATCTACGCGAAATTACGAATTCAGCGATATGCTTGAAGTGTATTTTTATTACAGAAATAAATTACAAATGCATAAGAAAAATTATGAATAATAAAATGTAATAAACATTACATTACATATTAGGCCCAGGGTGTATATAGTTCAAAATCAGTATGAAACATTTTTTTTTTTACAAATATCCAACTTAACATGACATGGCTATATGCGGGTTATTAGCGAAATAAATTGATGAAGCTTAAAACCAACACTAGTCCATTTCAGATGAATGGAAATTTTCACATTAGTTTAGGTGATACAATACAATAAATTAATTTTTCTGTCGATCCTTGCAAAAATATCAGTTTTATAAATACTGATTTCAGGGCAAAAACTAATACTTTTTTGAAGATTATCACGTTTTGTCCGCAAACCCTTTTCGCTCACTAAGCTTACTGTGACTTTACTGTAATTAAGTGTTTTGCCGGAATGGCTAATAACAAAAGAGTAAATAAAATATCTCTATTTTTTAATGCTAAATTTAAATACTTGTACGATAATTTTTTTATTATTATTTATTATTACATGCTTTGCATGTATCATATATATATAAGCGGTGATATTATTGGCGTGACACAGTTTTTCTTACATATCTTTATATTTCTCTATTTTTCATCCGAAGATGATGAAGATGAAATGATGAAAGACACACACAACCATGCCTTTTCCGAGATTCGAACCCGAGACCATTGGAGCATGAAGCGCTACCGCTACTCCACCAAGGTCGGCTTGTACGATTAATAATAAAATTACATACATTAATAATTATTAATTTCATATTACGATCTCACTTTTATGGTGTGCTTTAACAAAAATTGAAGTTTAGCCTCATAATAAAAATATACTATAGATGCAAGTTTCTTAAGAACGCTATTATTATAATAGCATCTTCATACCTGTGCGTGTGCACAGTGCAATCTATGATATTTTGCCATAAACAGTCATATTCCATCAAATTATTAGGAAAAAACTGCATCCTAAAAGTTGTACTTATAATCGTTGAAATATGATGAAAAAATTGTTTTTCATAAAATGTCTCCAAATCGCTTCAAAATGTGCTTTCTAGGAGATATACGTACTTTGAGAGTATTTTACACTGTAATACGATGAAATTTGATACCTTTTTTTTCTAAATGTGTCTGCAAAATGCTTCAGAAAGCGTTTTCTATACGAAACACGGGTTTTTAGAGTGTTTTGCAGTGATTTCAATACTTCAAGACGGTACTTCAACTGCATAGGTAAGGGCACCACGATAGCCCTTCAAAAGCTTGTATTCACTAAAATATAGTGCAATCTATAATATTTTGCCACAAACAGTTATATTCCATCGAATTATTAGGAAAAAACTGCGTCCCAAAGGTTGTACTTAGAATCGTTGAAATCTGATGAAAAAATTGTTTTTCTTAAAATGTCTCCAAATCGCTTCAAAATGTGCTTTCTAGGAGATATAAGTATTATGAGAGTATTTTACACTGTAATACGATGAAATTCGATAACTTTTTTTTTCTAAATGTGTCTCTAAAATGCTTCAGAAAGTGTTTTCTATACGAAAAACGGGTTTTAGGGTGCTTTTCAGTGATTTCAATACTACAAGACGGTACTTCAACTGCATAGGTAAGGGCACCACGAACGCCCTTCAAATGCTTGTATTCAGTAAAATATAGTGTAATCTATGATATTTTGCCATAAACAGGCATATTCCATCGAATTATTAGGAAAAAACTGCGTCCCAAAGGTTGTACTTAGAATCGTAGAAATCTGATGAAAAAATTGTTTTTCTTAAAATGTCTCCACATAAACTTTGCACCGGCTAGCTGAAACGAAAGAGCGGTGACTGGGTCTAGGGTTTTGTAATTTATTTCGAGATACAGGTATTCGCGACAAAATGAAATTTATTAAATAAGTACTACTTAATTTGGAAAAAGAAAAACGAGCTTGTTTGGAAAAAAAATAGTGGGCGCCAGACCTTAAAAACAGAAAAAAAATTAGAGTAAGGTCAACTCTAAAAGAGTAAAGTTTTAATAAAAAAAATTTAATGATAAGACAACTACACCTGCGCTCGAGCTTTGAGCTATCTATTTCTGGTTTTACAATATCATCTATAATAATAAGGGACCCAAGGGCCTCTCCAGCATCCAGACAGAGAGGGACTGAGGTCAGCGCTCCTACTAATGGCATGCGACACCGACGGAAAAGAAACAACATTACCTGACACTATAGTCTGAAAGGGACGTCGAGACGTCGTATCCCGTGGTTTCACGAAGGTCTACGGGTGTCGGTAAAGATCTGATCTTTACCGAGTAACTGGTCCAGGCCAAGTCTGTGCTCTAGTTAAAGATGACAGAGTAGTACAGCCTAGGCCTCAGTACGGCTAAGGTTCAGCCACGGAGAAACTGGTTTTCCTTGGGAAACGTCGGGTGATTACTCCACTTCGGCAGATGTCGAATAGCCCGAAGGATCAACTGCAGCAAGGGCTAGCCTCCGTCAGTCACTTCTCAATCCAAATCCCGGCAAAAAAGCCTTGTCAGTCCTTGACTAAGTTCCCTAAAAAAAAAAAATCTGACCAGCAAAAATATCTCTATAGAGATTTAGACACTGCATTAAGGACTTTAGACTGCATATAATTTTTAAGACCCTGATAGAAAGCCCCAGACGTGAATGTCCCAAAAATAAATTACAAATTATAAAATGTTACATACAGAAATATACCAAGTTTGAAATTTATAAAATAAAAATTTTAATAAAACAAGAACCCCACGGACAAATCCGCATGGTACGAAACGTGGAACTGGCGAAATGACTAATCACGCAGCAAAAACAGTAAATAATTACAACAAAAAGAAAGAAAAGCTCTTATCTATTTTTCACTAGACTCGAAAACTATCTTTCCGTCAAGGAATTAACAACAGTTTAACGAAAAAAAAAAAACCTTTCAAAACAAATACGTCTGATTTCTTTCAGGGCTCACACCAAAAGAGAAAGAGTCATCCAACCGACGCGAACGCCCTGAGATAGTGATCCCAATCATAGACAATAAAAATAATTACGTCGACGCGTGAAAACTATCCAATATTAAGTATAATAAATTTAAATAAATGTAGAAAATAGGATACTCAAACATCGGATGAATTGTAAAATATTTCCAAATTTATGCTTCAATTCTCAACAAATCTGTAAGTCTTACAGATCTGTAAATCTGTAAATGATGAACAAAACCGTAACGAAAGCTGCCACTCTTATGTATAATTTTATATTTATCAACAAAAATAGATGCGTTTTTGTCAGTTTTTTACAGATTTACAGATCTGTAAGACTTACAGATTTGTTGAGAATTGCAGCAATAATCAATTTTTAAAAATAAAGTTATTGAAATCTAGTTACTTTTATTAATTACTAGACTTCCTCACCATCTGTCACGACAACAATTAATTTCCTAACCAACAAAATAATAAACATCAAAACAATGTAATTATAGAGAGAAAGTTGATTAAAGAAATGAATAAAGGACTATATTGATTATTATAACTAGGGTATAAAGTAGTTCAAATGCCCAAATCATGTGTAGAATTGGAGAGCATTGAGACGGGAATTCAAACAGGACGAAATGTTATAAGATAACCGTAACAATGATTTTGTAACAAGGTAAATAGTAATTATTCATCTAGAATGCTAAAAACTATTGAATAATTTTATTTTACTGTCATCTGTCAGATTGGACATTGTAGCGCGCATTCTAGAGCTGGCATTATATTTGGGTGTGCTTTGACTGCCAGCGCCGGTTGTCTTGAAAAAAACTAACAGCCATATTCATAGTAAAATAGAAAAGCCAGGTCTAAACACGAGTTTAATAGTTCAGGTTTAGTCTAAGACCAAAATGCCCTATTCATAGTAAAATTTGTGCCAAGTTTAAATCTGGGTTAAAAGGATCTAGATTAAACTCATCGATCTACTAGGACTTGGTCTTTTTCGATATCCGCCATGCGCAGTAGCACAGTTTGTGACAGTTGTCAGATGATAATTATTTGTTTTTAAACCAATGTACAAAATTAAACTTGTATGCAGTTGGCATTTAAATTTAAATAATTGTTATAATTTGAAGGTCCATAAGAGAAATACAGAAAAATGCGTAATATTTCTTTTTAGTGTGATATATTCAGACTTACAATGAGTAAGCGAGAATCTAATTGGACATGAAATGAAAAGAATCTGCTTTTGGACCAAGTGAAAATCCATGCAAAGGTTATGAAAAATAAAACTGTAAATAGTGCAGCCAATTCCAAAAAAAGAAGAAGCTTGGAAAAGTATATTTCATATATATATATATATATATATATATATATATATATATATATATATATATATATATATATATGTATATATATTTGCGGCTTACGGTTTTGCAAGGAACAAAAAGGAAATAAAGGAACAATGAAAAATAATGACGATGACAGCAAAGTAACTACAAAAGCAGTAACATCAACCCCAAAGAATTAAATTTTATTAGTTATAATCTTTCATACAGCATGTATTTTATTTATGAGTCATGTTTGCCTGCTATTTTAATAAACTTTGTTAATTAAAATGTGTCTATATAGTTCCGTCTAAATATATTTCTTGTGTCATTATCCTGTCTTTCGTCGTTTTGTTCTTCATTATCCGGTTCATAGGAATCTCCGCTATTTACATCATCTATAAAGAAATAATATAATATTAATAAAGTTATTTTACTTCCCAATAATAAATATACCGTCTCTATCATCCAATGTTTCACAGCTATATTGTGAAGAACTGCCAATGCAATAATGCTAACTTTAGCTGTTTCTAAAGACATCTGCATTCTAATTAAAAAACATCTAAATTTATTCTTCCATTGGCCGAATTATCGTTCTACAACGTTTCTGGTTCTGATGTGTGCTTCGTTGTATCGTTGTTCCGCATCTGTAGTAAAGCGAAGATCTGGAATAAGCATAAAACTCCGATGATGGATATCCATTGTCTCCTATGAGGATTCCATTGATTTCACTAGATTAACATAATTTTATATTAATAATATTAGAATTCCGTTTACATAAATGTCTGCCTGTTGTATAATGTACCTAAAATCGTGGCTTCAAGTTGCAATGATTCCATATTCTTGAATTTTATGCACTGCCCCTCCATCGTGCAACAATATCCCAGATCTTGGCATTTGAGTCACAAACAACCTACAACCAAGTAATAACTGTTACACAGGGTATTAATTAAAAAGCGGGCCATAGGCGTCTAACATGGGAAACTTATTATTTTCTTTTTACGTAATGTACTATATTTTCGTGATAAAATTAGACAATTACCCATGTATATATTTTTCTAAATTCAGTTTCGTCATATTTTTCGATGGGATTAATGTGTTGAAGATATATCTTTTTCTTCCTTCTGCTTTCAATTACATCCTGAATTCTAATAACATAATCTGAGAAATAAATTAAAAATCATTAATATAAATATATTAGTTATATAGGTAGATTATATATTAATCAATAAAATAAATATCTACTTACATTTAGTTCTATAATAATATTTTCAAATATAACCTCACTGGCTTTCTTCTTGTTGACAATTGAACATCTGCATTTAAACCAGCGTAAAACTAGGGGTCTGCCAGGTCTAAATATCAGACCGTATTTAAACCAGCACTACCGTTAGTCCAGTTCTATGAATAAGAGAAAAGCCGAATCTAAACTACTATGCCTATAGACCAGGTTTAAACCGGCATATTTTTACTATGAATACGGCTGTAAGTATTTAACATAAAATCAACGTGGCTGCAGATTCGGGGTTCGGCGTTTTGCGCGTTAGATTATTGTTATTATTAAAAGACACAAATATATTTTACCTAAAAATCAAAATTCAAGCAATATTGTAACGTTTATTTATTTGGGTGATGTGTAAAAATTCTGAAAGTTTCAATGATTAAATTAAATGTTTATTAGACAAGAACTCATTCAACAAAGATAATTAAACATTGCGAATAAGCTAATATTAAATACTTATTAAGACTAAGGGCCAGTTGCATAAAACGTTAGCTGATCAGATGTTCCACTGCACAGGCCTATTTATAATAAAGTAACGTTAAGTGCAACGCAACGGCGCAACGTGATCTGTAATGCAAACACAAAATCTGTGAATTATAATAAACGCCAAAGATAGCACTTCTAACCAATCAGAAGAATGAGGTATATTTCGTTGAAATTCGACATACTTCTATTTATTATCTTTATAGGACAGAGCTATAAGGTTAGTATACAAATAATTTGGATAGAAACATATATTGTATATGTGACATATAGATATACAGATTGTTGGTTTATTTTCTGTGTTGCGTTGTTTGCGTTGCTGCGTTACTTTTCATTGTGAATCAGCAGATAGCAATACCATGCCGCTACCTTACTGCAACTGCGTTATCGCTTGCGTTACTTCATTAAAAATAGGCTTTTAGCCTTATCAAAATTAACAATATTTTATGCAACAGGGCCTAAGATTATTATTAAATACTTAACACTACGATTATTTATTTAAACAATATTTATCTCACTATAATTTTTTATTTCACTAGTATTTATTTATATACAACATAGAAAAAGAAATCAAAAGTAGAATTATTGCAGGCAATAAAGCTACATATGCAAATAAAGAATTACTAAAATCAAAACTTATAAACAGATCATCTAAACTCAAAATCTATAAAACACTCATAAGACCGATTATATAATTAAATAGCTGGGCCATGTAACGAGGATGAAAAGTGAACGAGTTACTAAAAAGATAACAAACTGGAAACCATGGGAGACTAGGGCCAGGGGTAGGCCAAGGGAAAGATGGAAAGACGATGTTCTGCAAGACCTTAAAAAGCTGAAAGTTAAAAACTGGACAAAGATGGTCGAAGATAAGAAGTCGTGGAAGGCAATAGCAGAGCAAGCCAAAATCCATAAAGGATTGTAGTGCTATAGGAAGAAGAAGAAGATTTAAAATTAAACAATATTACCTTGCTGTCGAAACGTTGTTAATTTTAAGAAAAAATATACAGAACTAAACCCAAATATTGTTTAATTTTATTTTTATTTAATAGCACTAAAAGTTGGCACGACCTATAGAATTCTAATCTTTTCTAACATAATACATAAAAATCAGTTTCCTTTCAAATTCAAATACCACAAAAAATTTTGAAAAGAAACCACATTCATAAAATAATTTGAACGTCAACTTTCATTCGCTAGCCGTACCTTAGAAGGTAACGTACGACATGTGCGACCAGTGGCGTCGATATGGTACGCTCGCACGCTACAATATAATAGCAAATTCTTCGTACGGCACGGCAATCTATAATATTTCAAATATATTAGTATCATAGTGTGTTACAATTAAATCAAATATACTTACAGCGTAACTTGCCAACAGTGTATCAAACTAATGGGCGCACTATAAAATTTTATACTCGATCCTTCAATTACTAATGAATTAAAGTTCAAATAGCTGTAATCAACAAACTCATTAATGTAATCTACTTATTTACCAGTGTAAAGTAAGGAACTGTATTTACGACTTGAATTTATATGACTCCAAATGCATAGTACTCGTATTAAGAGCCATCAATTTAATCTGCATCAGACTTTATCTGCCGCAATAACACGTCACATCACATCAGAACAATCTGAGCATTCCCATATAAAGTCTAACGGATTAGATTTCACGTGAATAAGGCGTGTTAACACGAAACGTCAGCGCAGTCTGTTTCCGCCAGTTTCCACCTTTTTCGTAAACACTCACACTCTATTACCGGATGACCTCGTCCACGGATTTTACAGCAATATTTAAATAATCTTAGAGATTTTTTTTGTTCCGCATTATTTTTAGTAGAATTTAACGTTTATCCTCAACTGATACAACATTTAGTGACTGCTATGTGATGTGAACACAAAAGTTACAAAAGTCTGAGATTTATACTTTATAATAAATCGCCCTTAGATATGATTATGAACCCTTCTTTTGTTTCATTATGCAGTAAAATTTTTGAATGTTCGTAGAATTTACATAGTTTTTACACTTTTAGTGTAGTGCAGTTAAGTATAATGCAAATGCATTTAAATACTTCAACACTTTTTACCTCCCGCTAAGAGAGGTATTGGATTCATGCTAAAAATCGTGTATCCAGATTTTAGTGAATAAACACGTTTTAAGATCTTTAGAATCCGATTACAACATTTTTATGATGTCTCTGAGAGTGTGTATGTGGGTGTGTGTTAGTGTGTGTGTATGTGTTTGGAGGGACGAGTCCTCAAAAACTATAATACTTAAATGATAGAATAAATAAACCATCTTGAACATTTTAGAAGAGTAGGCCAAAATTCCTTGTAGAATGAAAGCATAGATATAATTAGAAGTATTTATGTATACACAAAATGTTAAATTCGATACTTATGTACCTAACAAAACGGAAATGGCGACAAGTATTGTGCTGGACACAACATATTTTTTAATTAATAATCTCATTATGAATCTCATAGTCTTGTTCTAATAGGGAAAAGTAATAAAAGTTATAAAAATCTGTTGTGGCCAGCACAAGACCTCTCGCCATTTCCATATTAGGCTCTATATAAGTATTGTATTGCACTTAGCTATCGAACCGTCGTTTTATAACAAAAAAATTACAGAACTTTACCCAAAAATTGTTTTTATTGTATTTAACTTCACAGAAAATAAAGATTTGAAATTTTGTCTAATTATAAATTATTTTATTAAGCAATATGTCTAATAATTTAGTATATTTCACAAATCTTAATTTAGCATTTTAACTAACCCGATAATAGATAATAAATATTTTGTAAAAACTCGTTAATTTAAATATGTAAGTATATATTTATTTTAATTACTTATTTTATTTAATTTTATTATATTTTGGCTTCATTATTTTTGTCTTTCAATTTTCGGTGATTTATCTAATGAATTAGGTAAATAAATAAAAAATTGAAATATATGTGTAGTTAATTTCTTAATTTATGTTTACTTCCAGATGTAGTCATTTAATCTAATTTTGTATTTAATTTTACTATAATTTGTTACTACAAATGTAGAAAATTTAACTAAACCATACATACAAATTATGTTTTAAAGCCTTTTTGGTTTTAAAAATATAAATTTATTTTTGATTTAAAATACAATATATGAACTTCTACTATTAATTAATTACAGTATATTTGACTAGCGATTGCTCGTCCATCTCATTACATTATTATTTATAGACTTAATTACTTACCCTACTCTTAAGATCTAGGAGGGGATAGTCATGCGCAATAGCAAAGTATAACTATTATAATATAACATAATTTACATACATAAAATCACGCGAATCCCACTTAGTGGGTTAGCAAAAACCCGAAAACAATATTTACATTAGGAAAAGGGATAAGAGTAAGAGCTCAGCTGACTCACTTCACTCTTTAACAACATTCTTCTTTCGCCTTATCCACAATCATCATAGCAATCCTACATAAGAACATATTAAAGTGACCGATTTTCGGTAGCGAATAACCGCATCCGGACCACAATAATAGTTACACAACAATCATCCTTCGCCACACATTTTAATCCATGCACACTTCTTTCACCTCAGCCACATTCACGAGGAACATATTAAAGTGACCGATTTTCAGTAGCGAATAACCGCATCCGGACCAAAATAATAGTTACACAAAAAATCATCTTTCGCCACACATTCCTGTACAAACATACTTCGTTCACATCGTCCACATAAAACTTCAGCTGTCTCTCCATTCTCATAAAACATTCTTACTTACCATACATCTTCACGCCACAATATTTACAAAACAATCATCCTTCGCCACATATTCCTATCCAGGCACACTTCTTTCGCCTCAGTCACATTCATATTCGTATTCATGCATGCTCTTCTTCTCTTTCCACTTGGAAACTTACGCTCCTTCAAAACACTACCAATCACATCCATCCACTTACACACTGAACGGCCACGCAATCGAACACCCTCACCTTTACCAACATAATATGCGTTTTACAAGTCATTCACTCATCATTCTCTCCACATGACCAAACCATCTCAACTGACTCACTCCAACTCTCTTAACAACATTCTTCCTAACCATACATTCTTTATACACCAAATTATTCCTCACGCGATCCCGTCTTGTATACCCACAAACACCACGTAAATACCTCATTTCCATGGCAGTCACTCTCCTTTTATGCTAAACCAACTTAGATAATTTAATGAAAACATATTAGAAGGCTGAAAATCACAGATTTATTTAGTTAATTTAACTACAATTTAGAAGGTTTGTTTTTTCTGTGTTGTCTTCTGCACACATGTAGTTCTAATTATATGAGAAAGTTCCTAAATGTCAGAGATTATTTTAATTCATTAACAAGATTGGCGGTATTTCTGATGGATATATGCATTTTACCTATTTAAATATTTCATTAAAAAACAATAAGAATGATTAAATGTACTTCCCAGAAAAAGCTTTCAGAATGTCACAAAAACTGTTGATTTTTAACACTGACATATCATTTACAAACTATGTTATAAACATTTGAATTTGTCAACTGGTTTCCTTAGTGCCTTGGCCTCTGCGATTAGATTATTCTATATACGAGGGGGGTTTTTTATGTTATCTACGTAGCTATGAAAACACCGAGTTAGAGAACAAATAAAATTTTATTTTTCAACGTAAGAACCGTTAACACTAACGCACTTATTCCAACGTTTGTCTAATAAAGCTACGCCTGCAAAAAAAATCTTTTGGTAATTATGCGACTCTTTCTCAAATGTTTTTGAGTTTTGGAAAGAAATAATAGTCGGGCGTGGTCAGGACTGTAAGGTGGATGTTGTAATTCGTCAAAGCCGCATTCACTGAGTACTGCTTGAACAATTCGTGCTTTATGCACCCTGCAGTTGTTGTGCAGAAGCAGCATTTTCTGAGCATAATTGTGGGGTCTTATTTTCGCGTATAGCCGGTTTCAAGTTCTTAATTGTGTCTTTGTAGACATGAAAAAGTCACAGTAACTTAACATAAGAAAATTATCGCGATAGCATATTGTTTTCATAGCTAGGTAGATACATAAAAAACTCCCCTCGTATTACAGTGCCTTTATCTCTAAATCTACAAGATATAATAAAATTTTTAAATGTATCAGATGTAGAATTTTATGTTCTTCAATAATAGTAGTAACAGAAATTTTCAAAAAATAATATTTAGAAGATTGTTTTAAAGAAACTATTACTTCCGGTTGTCTAATTGTTACCAAAATCTAATCAGCTCTTCCCAGGATTGTCAGATTGAAGAAACTGCTGTTAAATATTTTTTAAGTCTTATAGTATTTGAGAAACCGTGGTGTTCCAACATCCACACACACACACACTCACACAAACACACACACACACACATACACACACATACACATACACACACACACAAACACACACACACACACACACACACACACACACACACACACACACACACACGGACATCATCGTAAAAATGTTATAATCGGATTATAGGGACCTTAAAACGTACTTATCCACTAAGATCTGGATATACGAATTTTAGCATGATTCCAATACCTCTGTTGGCGAGAGGTAAAAATGAATTTTAAGAAACTGAATTGTGTAATTATATAGAAACTAATCTTTATTTCAATTTCGTTATTTTCTAATTTATTTACAATCTTAACTTATATTTTGTCTAGATCTAGCCCCCTAACGACCTAGCTACTTGATTTTATAACATATTCAAACGTATCCACATGTAGCTAGATCGATACATATGTATAGTCTGGACGATTTTACTTGGCGAACTGAAGTAATTTTGAATTTGTCTGTGGTAAGAGTTTATTATTATGTATAAAGGAAATTGCCGCAGTTATACATTTGATTTTTTTCCTAATAATTTGTACTTTTGACATGTTCGTTTGTTTAAAAAATCTCCCCAATTATATTTTTCGTAATACCATACTGTTACTCTGATATAACAGGACTAAAAATAAAAGCGAAAAGATAAAAATAACGGCCACAGTCGCCTATAATTAAGGATCAAGTGTTCCTAAAAAAATAACAGCATCTTAATGGATCGTTGTCAAGGACAAACAGTATGGCAGAAAGAGAAAAATTGTATTATAATTTTAATATTCCCAAATGTTTAAATTTTATGTTATTACGAAAAATATTCAACGCCACACAACCGATATGCATATAACGAACTCAGCTATTTATAAACCTCAGCCGCGTCCGTTATTTGCCTCATATCGGCCTAATGACAATAATAACTATAACTAACAAAAAAAAACAATGTTCTTTAAACAAATCAAAATTTAATATTCACATTTATTTATGACATAGCGACTGGAAATTTTCGAATATCTTATTGAGAACCATTGTTGTCAGTTAAAAAGGGGAGTAAAAGCAACAGTGCGAAAACGATTTTTCCATGTTAACGGGATATGTTCGGCTTTCAAGTATTCACTTTGTATCCATGTACTTTGTTTTTCGATACCCCCAGTCATCAGACTGCAGCTGGGCTCTCAGTCCTCTATTTTATGAGCATTATCATAAAATATAATTTATATAATTTCTTTAAAAGTTCAGTATGAATTAGAAAAACGGGACTTACCACAATAAAAACAAAAAATTATATAAATATAATAAATGAAGCAAAAAATTGTATGTTGCAGCTAATCTAGTAACGTTGCATTTCAAACATAGTTTAATATTTTATAAATGAAAACTTTAATTTTTAATATTTGTACTCGGTCCGCTGAAAAATAGTACAATAATATGTTTTTTTTTTTAATTGTATGTAATTATTTTTAATAATAAAATTATTGATCGATAGTATTTACTCTTAAACAAGGCTGATTAAACGTTGATTAAAGTAACAAATTCTGTCGTTTTTTAATCACCCCAATGTATTTCTAAATGGTACTAATGGTAGTCATGGTAATTAGTTAGTCAGGATGACTAAAATTTTAAGTAAAAACTACCGGTCTTTATCCTTAACCCTTTGGAAGTAGCGCCCTTTTCAGTGACATGGAAGGCGGCGCTGGGTCTGAGAGACTGTGTCAAAAAATACTACCAGAGTAATTTTGTTAAAAAATAATGGTATAAGTTAATGAATTGAACCTTTTTACCTTCCGTCTCCTTTAGGTGAGTTTTTAATGATTAAGCACTTTCCCTAACAAATTTACTATTTCTACGATAATGTCTGTGTATCTGGGTGTGCGTAAGTGTGGACGTGTGTGTGATAACTACAATGCCACAATTTCAAGAATTGCCTCTACCGACGTCATCACAGCTTAAAATCGGCTTTTCCGGAAAATCAGGGCGTTTTTGAAAAAAATAAAACATGTTACATCATTTTTCAAGTCATTTGCCATGGAATAAAAAAATAAAAAAAGTCGCTAAACTTCCCCATTCTATTCTACGTATATTATTAATTGACACATGTTAGCTTGATGTCTGTGTCAAGTACAATTTATATAGTTCGTGCTTTAATTTTACTGAAAATACAAAAAACTCTGTATGGAATTTTTATAAAATACATAGAAATGGCGGAAAATATTGTGCTGGCCACAACAATTTTGTTTCTATGAAAACGAACATTTTACGTAAAAAAAAATTATTTGGCGCCACCTCTGACGAATGATACGAGGGTCACGATAGAATTTCTGAGAATATGAAAATCTGGTAGGCCATGGGATACAAATTTTGCCCAATCATTTGTTATTCATCTAACAGTTGTAATTAATATTCGAACGGTTAAAGTAGAACTTCGTTAATCAATTTGTTAAAATACCGTTGACTGTTGAGTGAAAATATAGAATTAACCACAAAGTATTTTCTTCAATTTTTGGCGAACAAATATATAGAAGTAAGGTACACACGCCTTACTCACCTGGTTTGGCAAAGTGCGACGTCTGGCTATTATTTTTTTTACGAGGTAGAAGATTTTTGTCTGAAGAAAGTGAAGAAGAAATTCATGCTATAATTCATGATTAATTTGAAAGCATTTAGCATTCCAAAAGAATGTTGCCTGGGATGGAGCTTAAGAAGTAATGTTTCAAAAAATATAATATCATTTTAAACAGCACACTATAAATAAATTTTGAGGGGCTTCAACTTTGTAGGGATCCCTATCTAGAGCCCCATGCGCCTATAAGTACGGCCCTACAAACAACTACCCTTCGTCCAACTTCCATATATATTTAATATTTGTGACAGTATATTAAATGATATCACTGTAGTGCACATTGTTTGTTTACTGATAAATTTCGTGTTATAATTATATGAAGCTTGCGAGTGCTAAATGTAATTTCCACTCTGTGGACACTTGTAACAAAAGGGTTTTGAATTCCGTTTACAATATATAATTCTATTGCTAAGCAAAACCTGCAACTGCAGATAAGATTATTGTACTAAACAGAATCTATTTAGTATTCAGTATGTAGTAATAGTACAGTAATCTCCTCTAAATTCTGCGAATAATTACTAGTTGGCAAACACGATAATAGTAGCTGCTATTAAAACTAAATGGTTCAGCTAGTGCAGGCACGTTCATTCAAAATTCAGATTACCACATAATACATTTTAAGTTGATTTATTTCTTTATATATCATATATTTTAAATTCAATGTTTGTACACATTATGTATGTATTTATTCACGCTGAAACACCTTCAACCTAACCTAAACGGTAGGTCCATACTGATATCCAGGATAACAAGTCCAACCTGGGGATCTCGAGAACTATTGGAGATACGACGTCGCCTTTAGAAAAAGTTGCCCATTGAAGGGTCATTTTAGCAGTGTGTTATTTATCTGGAAATAATACGTCGGTCTCTAGATATAGACGAAAGACGAAAATATAAATTTTACAATTTTTTATTTTTGCAAATGTCTACGTAGATATAAAATCTAATAATATATTTTACATACAGCCGGTAAATAATGTTAACTTTATTCTTATCAAAATCATAACTTAATGTGCTTCATTATTTATCGAGGGAAATAAAGTACTCCCTATGGAAATAAAGTATTCCCTAGGGAAATAAAGTGATTCAAGTCCAATGTTAATTGATATTGATTAACAGATAAGGTATATTATCAATTATATTTATTTTGGAAAAAATATAATGATTTTTTGTAAAATTAAATTTAAAATAAATAGGTTTTCTTCGTTTATAGAAATGTGCTTCATTCTTCTTCTTTTCCGTTTATAAATAAAATATTGTATATAACACGGGTGTTAATAATTCTGATGTATATTTTCGCGGGTTTTTACTTAACTTCACTTGTCATAAAGAAATAGAATGGACTGTATCTCAAGTTATTTAATGATTCTGCATATAAGAATACAAATTACAAACTGTTTTAATTACATATTACTTAATTCAATGTCATCTTACACAAACAAAATTGTCACACACACTTGTTTTTATTGTTTTCTTTTTGTTTTCTGACTTGATTCAGAAGTCTTTAATATTTTGCATTAAAATGAAATATCTCTAACAAAGGGAGTAAAGTGTCAATATTTGCCTCAAGCGATTGCATCCCTCGGGCTACGCTCTTAGGATTCAATCTTCGCTCTCGAGAAATAATGACGAACTTTACTCCCTTGATATATAAACTACTATTAAAATATTCATTAAAAGTTCAGAAATCGGCACTAAAGTAATACATTATACGACGATTTCATGCAAATGCAGTGTTGCCAACCTTATGATAATTAATGTAAGACACATTTATACCAATTTGACAAATGTGTGTTCTGTGTAATATAGGCGACATATACTACACATTTTCGGGTTGCCGTCAACAAGTTGTGTCAGTGTTATTGTGTTGTCTTTTGAATGTATGATAGAGTGATCTTATTTTTATTTCCGAGACCTGATAATAATATTAAAATATATTCTTTATAAAATGCTAACATTATTTGAATGTGATTTAAAATTCGCGCTCCTCATTTTTCCCCCTCTACCCGAGCAGCTTGGAACGAAATTCAGCGAAGTGTCGCTACTGTTTGTATTCTCTATACTGTGCCTATACCTCTATTTTCTGTATTTTATTCGACAGTTTTTTTCTTTTTTCTCTACTTTGTGTTATATGTTTACTACATCTTTTATTACTAATGTTCATTGTTTTTATTTCTGTCTTCATAATTTCTTTTTTACTACTGTTTTGTTTGTAAGTCTTTTTCCCATCATGTTCATTTAAAAACTTGTTTCATCCAAGTTTTTAAACTTTTTCCTAGCATTTGTTCATTTCAACTTTAATTCACTTTACAAATTCTATAGTGAAAGCGCTAATTGCATGTGTGTTAGAGATATAGAGTCGTCCTATTTTCAACTGGGATCGCAGATATAAAAAGTATAAGACTGTGCTGGTTAAATGAGACTTTTTATGCACCTTCGGAGCCCTGACGGCCATCTCAACTGTGCTTTATCTTTCCTAAAAAATCTCATTGATATTGAAGAAAAAGTGAATGTAGTCGATTTTTTCCAATAACTTCTGAACAATCAATTATCGACAAAAAAAGGTTTCAATAAGTTTGATATTTTTATTATATTTGTATATTCTATTTATGGTTGCGAAAATATTTTCTTCTACAAATCTATTAAAAGTAGGGTTTGTAATGTAATGATAATAGATATTTTTAACTACTGAAAGTGTATCTTCGTCGAACCAAAACGAAAGTTGCAATCGTATGTATTACCTACACACACTATTTTTTCTACTCATGCAAGATACCTTTAAAAAAAATCTGATGTGGTCAACACAATACCTCCCGCTTTTTAATTTTTATTAATTTAAATACATAGCTACATATTTATTAATCCTGCAAACTATATTAAGTTCCCTTGCATATATCTATTGCTTTACATGATCCATTTCGTTAATGTGTAGTTGTAAACTAATATTTGAGTTTGGTAACACGTGCTTATTCACAGCTTTTTGTTTTTTAGTGCTGCAAACATATCAAATTTATATCGGATCATCCTGTACATCTAATATTTATGTATGATGGATAATATATTATTTTTACTAACCTTAATTTTATTAGACTCATTACAATCTTCTTAGAGCGGTTCCATTATTAATTTTAATGTAATTGCTTCCTGATAGTGATATTTGTTTAAATATGTCAAAACTGTTATTGAAGTATGTTTTTGTTTGACGCATAGGCAAGATGATGTACAAAAATAAATTATTTTATAATTTAATATTTAAAGTTATTTCAAGTTATTTACTAAATGCTATTATCATAGAATTGAAGATTGTACCATTATATTCAATTTTTATTAGTAAAAGTTGCTAAAAATTGTATTCAATGAATTTTTTACAAGAAAAATTGTTAAAAGCTTGTATAAATGATACTTCCGGTTATCCGATATTCACTAAAAACTAATGAGGTCTTCCCTACAGTAGTATAGAATGGGTATACAAAATTTCAAAATTTTCTGATTGATCGTAATCACACACACACGCACGCACGCACGCATGCACGCGCAAGCACGCACGCACACACACACACACGCGCGCGCACACACACACACACACACATACTTACAGACCTCATTGTTAAAATGTTAAAATCGGATTCTAGGGACATCAAAACGTGATTATTCACTAACATCTTTATATGCGATTTTTCGCACGATCCCTATACCTCCCTTACCTGGGGTAGCGGGAGGTAGAAAAATAAAACAAGGAAAGAAATATTTTTTTTAATATTTGATTTTATTATCTATTTTTGTATTACCACCAGCACTAGTGATAAAAGTCAATTAGTTACCTTCATAAAGACGAATGAAATACAAATTTGAATGAAAATATAATGTTTGTAGAAAAAATAGTGTATGATATATGTACGTCTTAAACTTGAATTTATTTTTTTCGCGTCGTGTTCAAAACTTCCTTCTCATAAAATGAAATGTTACTTTTTACTTTTAACACTTATTTCATGAACAACTATTTCGAGATTAAAACCTCACATTTCTATTTATTATTATATAAGAAAATTACAAGGTATTATTTTTTATATTACATTCTTTTGTTATATAAAATTTTAACTTTCAGTACATAGAACCTAGATACTATTTCAAAAAGATTCCTTGCAAAAAGTTACAAATTCAAAATCAAAAAATTGATTATATCACTTATTTCACAGCCGATATTTTTTTGTACAATTATTTGCATTTTAACCAACTACAGAATTTATTTCACTACCTAAACCAATGAACTATAATACTTTGTAGTAAATAATGTTTATTCCTTTATTAGTATTATTTTACGGATTCTTCTGAAATAACAGTAAATTTCATTAATAATAAGGAAATATTTCCAAATGTAATGAAAGACAAATATAAAATATAACCAGTAAATTCAATATCAATAAAAACAAAAAAAATATAGTACATTGTGAAACAGTGTGAGAAGCTAACTTTTTTACAAGAGAGTGGAGCGAGTCGTAAACGAGTGGTGCAATCACGTGAGTGTAAAAAAGATTTCACGTATGTGTTGCACACTACACTTTTTCTACGATTGATTCAATAAAAGTATTCAAAATTCGAAAATATGTTGCTCAAACAAATGTCATATTAAAAAGTCAAAAACAATTAAAACAACGTATTAAAAGATTCATCCGTGCAAAAAGTACAAACGCATAAAATAAACTCCATAAGAAATGCATTGCGTTTTACGAATCAGTATTAAAAAGTCAAACTTCACGTATTGCTTTCAATGTGTGCAGTTATTTCATACATAGAATTAGAATAAGAATTTTTAAATCAAATATTGATTAAAGTATATAAATTTGTGCACATTTGTACTGCTAATTTAGAAATTATTGTAAATTATAAATTAAATGAAATCTGTTTTACATTATCTAATAGTTGATGGAAATGTATGAAAAAAGAATTCACATTTACGGTGATTACCATTTTAGAAACAAATATCTTAAATATTTCCTTTTAATTGCCAATTAAATTAAATTTTAGCTAAGGGAAAATATTTATGGTTTATGACAATTTATTATATTTGCAATATTTGGTGGAAACTGTGTTACATAATAAAATGTTCGTCCAGTGTTTATTTTCCCATATTCTATTTTTTCAAGATAAGAAAAATGATATTCCCACTTATTAATCCAAAAATAATATAGACGATGTTCAATAACCTTTTTTATACATACATGGGATTCCGCAAGATTCATATTTCGTTGTATGTTCAGTATCTTATATTTGTATTATTGATATTGCAGGTTTGAGCGGAGACGGATTTCGATTCGACAGCAATGGCGACGGGCCAGACCGGTACAACATCATCCACTTCAAGCAGATTTCTCCGGGCAAGTATCGATGGATCCGGGTAGGCGAGTACCTCAATGGAACCCTCAACCTCAACATGTCCGGTGAGTCGAATTCACATATTACGTACCAGTAGCGGCTTGTCACACGTGTCACCGGGACCAGGCTTACTAATTGGACCTGTTCTATAATTGATTCATTAATTTTTAAAAAGATGTAATACTTCACCAACACAGTTTGTTGATTTACAGGGTGTGCATGGGAAGATTTAAATGTTAATCATTCATATGTAGTCTCCGATATTTATTTCTCAGAAAAATAGTTTTTGTAGAGCTAAAATTGTGCGTGTAATGATATATAATAATTTTCTAATATCCGTAATGTGAAAAATTGGAATAATAAATAAATGCGCACACTTATGGCTATTATTTTTATTTGAGGTTTTGTGTTTATTTATCCTTATTATTATTTTTACCTCCCGCTACCCTTGGTATGGGAGATATATGGATCGTGCTAAAAATCACATATCGAGATTTTAGTAAATGACCACGTTTTAAGGTCCCTAGAATCCAATTTTAACATTTTCACGATGATGTCTGTATGTGCGTGTGTGGGTGTGTATGTATGTGTGTGTATGTGTATGAATTTTGTCTTCGCTCTAACTCAAATACTATCATTCAGAAAATTCTGAAACCTTGTATTTCTACGCTATTCTAATATGAAAAGAAACCATTAGATTTTGGTGTAAATCGGACAAACGGCACTTTACTTGAAGCTCATAATAATTTTTCTTCAAAAAATACCATTAGATGCAATTTTTTCGCATTTTATGTCATTATGAAAATTAAAGATTATTGAATTTTCTACAGGTGTACATTAATACTTTTTCTATATATTTTACAGATAAATTTAAAAATCTTTTTTTTTTAAACCCGAAGCCTAAGATAAACACAATTCCATTGTTACACAGTTCATTTTTCAAATGAATGTGTCTGACAGGGTAACAGCTAAACATCATTGTCAAAAAACTAATCACTTCAAATTAATAATAGTGACATATTAAATAATAAAGAAAATCGTAAATAAAGCAACGGTTATATGCAATGGAACATAATATAGTTTGCAACATTACTAAATACGTAGGTATGTATTTAAATTAATAAAAATTAAATAGCGGAAGGTTTTGTGTTGGCCACATCAGATTTTTACCTCTCGCTAAGAGAGGTATTGGATTCATGCTAAAATTCGCATATCCAGATTTTATTGAATAAGCACGATTTAAGGGCCCTAGAATCCGATTATAACATTTTTAAAATGATGTCTGTGTGTGTGTGTGTGTGTGTGTGGATGTGTGTATATGTGTGTGTGTGTGTGTGTATGTATGTCTGGATGTTGTAGTCACGATTCCTCAAAAACTATAAGACTTAAAAAATATTTAACTGCAGTTTCCTCAATCTGACATTCCTGGGACGAGCTGAAAAGGTTTTGGTAACAAATAAACAACCGGAAGTAGTAGTTTCTTAGAAAAATTCTTTTAAATATAATTTTTTGGGAGATTTTTTTATTAAATATTGAAGAACATAAAATTCTCCATCTAATGCACTTAAAATTTTTATTATATCTTGTATAGATTTAGAGATAAAGACAGTATAATTTATAGAGTGAACTAATCGCAGAGGCCAAGGCACTAAGGAAACCAGTTGACAAATTCCAATGTTTATAACATGACACATGTCATTGTCAAATATCAACATTTTTAGTGACATTGTGAAAGCTTTTTCTGGGAAGTATATTTAATTTTTCTTATTGTTTTATTAATTAAATATTTGAAATTATAGGTAAAATTGTGGGAAAATGCATACACCCATCAGAAATACCGCCAATCTGGTTAATAAATTAGAACAATCTCTGACATGAAAATGATATAAAATAGATATAATTAGAATTATATGTGTGCAGAAGACATATTAAATACAATAAAAAACAATATTTGGGTAAAGTTCTGTAATATTTTGTTATAAAACGACGGTTCGAAAGCGAAGTGCAATACAATACATATATAGCCTAATATGGAAATGGCGAGAGGTCTTGTGCTGGCCACAACAGATTTTTTTTATTACATATACAAAAATAAATTCATTCTTTTGTGCTTTACATGATTACTGTTTATCATTTCATGGCATCCCTAATTTGATTAACATAGATAAATTTGTTCGATTTTTTTCTATTTCTGATAATAGAAAATTTTGAATTAGGATATCATTAAACTCGGAATTTTTTTCTAAAAAAAAAGAACTATTTAATTGATTTGCTAAAAAGACTAAGGTAACGCTATGGTGCGTCATCCATAGCATCACTCTATTATGTTCTTTATCACTTCTTATTCATCTATTTTGTAACAAAACATTAATGATTTCTTTAGCATATTAATGAATAAATAAAAAATATAGGTAACAACTTTTTTATTAAATTATGCTTAGTTGTAATTTGTAATAAATTCAAATTCGACTAATGTTTTTAATAATACACTTGTTATTTAATTTATTATATGACAAAAGAATAAATTTTTAATTAAAAAAATACAAAATTGTCAGTTTGTCAGCATGTTATTTTCCAATATACACCATGATATAAACACGTCTTAAATTTCTCATTTTCCAGAAATTCAATTCAAGTTAGGCCATCCTAAGCCTCCAGAGTCCGTCTGCAGTCTTCCGTGTGATCTGGGTCAAGCGAAAAAATACGTTGAAGGGGAAATGTGTTGCTGGCATTGTTTCAACTGTACTCAATACCAGGTTAGTGATGTTTCGTTCACCGTACTATCTAGTTTTCCATTTTAATTATCAAAGTACCTATCTACCCACGTAATATGATTTATTTGAGTTTTCCATAAAATGAACATGTTTCACAATGATACATTAATTTAACTCATGAATAATTTATCCATTAATTAAATTCTCCACAAAACTGCATTTATTTTGCATACATTTTATCACTATTTCATTTGTATCTTTTACTTTCGAAAATGGCTTTTCACTAATTAAATTAGTATACTTCGCCCAAGCCTTGACGAAGAGTACAGATCTTTATTCAAGAACAAAGTGAAATGATTAATATATGTTTATATTGTATTATACCAATATTTTCTACATTTCATGCATACAAAACTAATAAGGTGTAGGAATATTACTAGGTAAAAATAAAAAGCTGATCGTACCGACTGCTGACCATTGCTGATCTTAAAACCACTGTCTACCAGTTATGAATTGTCAATTAGGTATTGTTCTTCCTAATAGGTAGACACTAGACAGGAGTTTTTAGTCAGCTATGGTCAGCAGTCAGGTCGGTCAGCTTTTTATTCTTATCCAACATTACTTAAAAGTGATTTTAATCTATACATATATGAACAGGGTGGAACAAATTCGAGTTTCTTATATGAAAAACTTTCTTATTATGCACCCTACAAAAAATTGATGTAGGTCTTTATGGGTCAACTTTTTCAGACAACTTTAATGGGCGCCACAGGAATTTTCTATCGTCTTTTGTTTTTGATCTACAAGCTAAAACTTGTTTTTCGCTTATTTTGAAAATACTTCATATCTCGCTTATTATGAAAGCTACAAAAAAAACTTTTTAGTTAACACGTCCACTGCCTATGACACATACGTTGTGTCATCTGGTATTTTGCGTGCTATGCCGATGACACAACGTCTGTGCCATCATTATATACATTCTTCTATGCTTTAGTATCTCACAGGCATTAGGAACTTACAATTGCACTCTTACTCTTACTCAGATACACTTTATACAGGAACATAGTTGGTTTTGGGTTTTGGACACTCTGAGTTCTACAATGGACAATCAATTGCCGGGACCATCGGTGCAAAAGAAAGTAAGTTCTTGCCGTGACAAAAAGCTTATATCAGATGCAGAAATGCAGAATTACAGTACAAAAAATTTGGAGAAGTATTAGAAAACCAAAAGCGATAATATAATATAATGAGTATATGTCGGGAGTAAATTTCCAGGACTAAATGCTGACATGCCAGTGAAAGGTAAACCATAAGCTGGTATAAAAAACTTATAATACATCTCACATCACTAATTTCTACAGTCCCGTTACCAAAAATGTAATGACAAAGTGTTCTGTCATATGGCATAGTAAAAATAATAGTGATATAGTTAGTTTCCACAACTAAGACCCGGCATAACAGGCAGTAACAGGGCAGATGATCGGCAGTGAACGTGTTAATTGTTTTATTTCAAGCCACAGTCATGGCTCACTATTCTCTTTCCCTGCCATTTTATTTTTTAATAATGTAACATATGGATTATTTTACATGATTGTAAAGCAAATTTGATGTACTTTTCAAATTTGTAAAAAAATATAGTATGTTCCATTTGAAATTTCAAAGTTGATATTAATTACTAATAAACCGGAAGTGGTATCATGAATATACATCCGTCATCAAGTAGATTATATGTTGCTGTATAAATAATGTTGTATGAAATAAATTACTAACTTAATAAATAAGCGAGATATTTGCTGGTCCGTTAAAATATAACAACCTGTAGATACCTGGGTAACACAACCAGTAGAAGAGGAGTTATAGAAGAATAAATAAATGAAAGAATCCAGTCAGCAAGTAGAACAAGAAATAACAAGGACAAAGATATCGATTTTTAAATCAGTGTACTTACCTGTGCTACTATCTGAAGGAGAAAACTGGGTATTGTCAGATAGGCAGAAAGGAAGACTAAAAGCGGTTGAGATGAAGCACCTCAGGAGGGTTGTAGGAGCAAGAAGGGTAGATAAAAGAAGAAGTAGCAATATATAAATAAATAAATAAATAAATATATCATCACGGCATATTACCCATTTCTGGGTGTGCCAGTATCTACAACACATGTAGACATCGGTAATGATGACGATATATTTTACCGTATGGGCGCTTACCAGGCGTCACCTCACGGGCACTCATAGCTGGTGTGGAGAGCGCACCACAGGGCAATATATAAGGGTGAAAATTAGATGTTAAACAGTGGAGAAAATTTTAAAAGAGAGAAAACTAATGTTTCGGACACCTTGTCAGAATAGAAGAGGAGAGGCAAGTAAAGCAAATTTGGGAAACCAAACCAATAGGAAAGAACAGAAGGGGTAGGCTAAGACGTACGTGGAACAGTGAGGTGGAAAATATAATAACTGAAGCAGGAGAAAATTGAAACTCGGCCAAGGAGCTAACAAGAGGCAGTAAGAAGTGGAAGAACTTTGTGCAAAAGAGAAGTACAAGAAGTTTGGATAACATCGATACCCTATTATTCAAAAAGATCGGATTATGTATGATTACCCGATATTTCCAAGTTGTTTACTTCTGGTATATGACATATGACATGCATATTCAGCAGTCCTAAAACTCCGAGATTGGAGTCGATATACGTGAAATGCCATTTTTAGTTTTTTAACATATAATAATAATTAGTGAGTGCGCGCGAATACTTTGGCATATTTTCTGTTTTTATATCTGTGAATTTAAGATAAAGTAAATATGTTCGTTCTATATATCGATATTTCTAAAAAAATCTGACAAGGAGGAAGTAACGAAAAAAAAATACCTAATATAATTTTAAGTTCAGAAATTAATATTAAAAATTGTCAAAACTGTAAAATTTATTTTAATATTGTAAATAATTAAATAGTAAAATATACTTTGTTTTGCAAGCGAGCGAAAAAGTTCTTGTACGCTTGTTGACATGGAAGACGCACGGAAAACTTCATTGCTCGCTCCTCAAAAAACATCTACTTTACGATGAGAACCTAAATGTCTATTTTCCATAGCGCTCGCAGAAAAAAATTTTTAAAAATTAAAATACGCACTTGCCAAACAAAATATTTATTAAATTGATTAGGTACTTAAACATTTTTTAATAAAAAAAAGTTGAAAAATGCTCAACTTAGTACTCTATTATAAATTGAACAACTTTTTTATAGAACGGAAGTATGTAGTAATTAGGAGTATTATACAGTTTTGTCTTTATATCCACTAATAATTCACAAAATTGTACAGGGAACACTTATATAGAAAATAATATGTAATTCTTGAATAATGTGGACAATTATACGATTGCTAAAATATAGTTTATTAATATTTATATTACAACTTAATTAAAACAATATTACCTAAAATATAGAATTGAATAAAAGTCCTTTTATTATGCTTTGTATTATTTAGAGTATATATCCTCTGCTCTGACATTCAAAACATATATTTGTTTAGACAAATTCAAAGTTACCATGTTAGCAACGACAGAACAAAACAAACTAAATAACAACATGAAAAAGACGCTAAATTTTTAAACTTATTTGTAATAACATAACTTGCCAAAATAAAAAATATTACATTCATTCGATTAATAATCAATAAATACAAAATTTTAAATACAAGTTTTAGAAAGCAATATGAAGTTTTCAAATTTTATAAACAATTTTCGTAGAACTTTATTTGAAATATGACTATCATTTGTTATTCTCACTACTCCACTCCTTTAAATGTCCTGAGTCATAAAATCTTCTCAATAATTTACTTTAAACCAAGCTTGAATTCCAATAAAACAAAATGAATTCATTCTATGCGTTCTAAATTTATTTACTACGGAAGTGAATTGGCAGCACTTTGAATAAAAATAAAATATTAAATTATTCCCACCAGAATGACAATGCAATTTGTTCACATTGTGTGAAGAATAATTCAGCAATTTTCATACAAAATTCCCGATCATTTTTCCCCGAAGCCTTCTAACGTTTTTTACATGAAAAACACACTACTGATAAAGATAACATTGAAACTCAGACTGCATAGATATTCAAAACATGTAGTCACCTGCCATACCGACACCACATTACGATGCGGAGATATTCCACGTACTCCTGCTATTTATTCTAACATACTTTTCAACTCGTGGCAAAGGCTTTTGTCACATTATAAACCCAGCAAAAAAAAACATTCCCTATTTTTCAACTTCTTATTTACCAAAAATTTATGATAAAAATTAAATAAATTTTCCTTACTACGTGAGAATTTTACAAATTTTACTAATACTTTTTTATACTCCAAAAATATTTTGATAGAAGTAGATAATATAATGAATATGAAATAAAGTGTAAATTATATTATATTTTATAACTAAAATATCTGTTATGACTAGTGACAAAAATTCATGTTTAATGCATGAACAAATATATTTTTTTTACTGAATAAAAGTACTTAAGAAAATTAAAAAATATTTTTATGATATTAATTTATATCTTTCAATCTATCAACTTATTACATACATTAGCTCATTATTCAACAAGCATTTAAGAATATTACGTATGAAGAATTTGTTGTATGGTGTAATACTAATAAATACGGTATTTTCTCATGGTTACCAATGTTAAATTTTTTTAAAAATATGTAATCAATGACTTAGAATGGCGTTCTTATAATTTTCTTTAGTTTTTTTTAGTAATAGTAAGATTACAATAGGCTCATGAACCAATTTTTTAAATATTTTTAAATTAAAGTTCGTTTAATTTTGAAGCAATTCGTGGTATCAAAAATTCATAATTGTTTTTTGTATAGCTGCCTTTGATTTTTAAAGAAACCTATAGCTATCTTTCACACACCAGTTTCTGTAGTAGGCTGCGCGAGAAAGATACCAATAGTGTGTCGTCATCTGTATACCTGGAAATAAATTCAAATATCTCGCAAAGTAATTATTAAAAAAATGTTTTTTTCATCTTAATCGTTAATTATTGAGTAGTACTTTAAGGATAAAGTGTACATTTTATTATTTTTTGTTATGGTTTATGGGCCTATTAAATATATTTTTTGTGCAAACAATCACTTTAACACTTGAGAATTGACCTGATGGATAATATGACAATGACAGTGTCGCAGGAATAACCTTCCTTTAATATTTGTTCTGATAAGAATATCTATAATAAAGATACCTAGAAAAAGTCTTACTTTTCTATAAATTGAGAATAATTTTTATTATGTTCTGTTGTGGAATCGTTTCATTCTGCTTTATTCAAGCGAGGACTTGCTAATACTTCTGCCTCAGTATTTTCTACAATAATTTATACGTAATTAAAATTGTAACTATTAAAAATACCAGTTCTCTCTGTTAATATTAACCGTACAACTTGTATTGTTACAGATGTTTACTCCAGAAGTTGATATAACTAAATCTAATGTTTTCGAACAGTTAATTTTTTTATATTGAAACATTATTTTCATTAGGTAATTCAACACGTGCTCCGTGATTTGAACTAAACACTGCAGTACGGGAACGGGAAATTGAATTAGAATTTTTTCTTCTTTCTTTCGATGCGGTCTTCTACTTAGTATTCTGCTACTATAGATGATCTCCACCCACCATCAGGGATGTTCTTTTACGCGTAAATAATTATTTTTTACGTTTACGTGTAAAAAATGCGTAAAAAATGTTAAATAAGTAAAAAACGTAGATAATGTAAAATTTTAGTTCTTTATAACGACACTAAATGACTTGTTGTTTACAGATGTCACATTACAGTAACTTTCCTTAATCATATCATAAATATATTTTAAAACGATTGAAACTATGATAAGTTTGTAAGAAAGAGACTGAAATTATTGTAAAATATTTTTAAAAAAATATTCTGAAACTATAGATCTGCCTAAAATTTACGTAAAACAAACAAAGCATTTTAAAAATATAATATATGCTTCAAATTTACGTATTTAGTCTAATTTTGACGTAAAATATGTTTAAAGTTTGATGTTTGAAGTTATATGTCTCAGAAATATATTTGCCTACTAATCTGATTGTTGATAGTTTGAAAGTAACTAATTGTTTGTCTGAATCAAAGAAACATGTTGATGTCACGTGGACTGCTTGTTCTGGAATATTCATTACAGTAAAAAAAGAAAATATCTTAATGAAAAAAATATGCTAATGGTAATAATATTTTACATTATCTACGTAAAAAATTCTCAAATATTGTCAATGTAAAAGATAATTTTTTACGCGTAAAAAATAACGTATAATACGTGACGTATTTTACGTGCCCATCCCTGCCCACCATACGTTTAAGAACCGATATGTCTGCATCGCTATTGGCAAGTAGCGTACCAGAACTTCTCCGAAAACAATAGCCAGTGCATTTACTTTTTGGCAATCCCAGATATTTAGCAATCAGTTTGGGTATTTCTTCAATTTTATACAGTCCAACAACTTGTGCGTTGCATTTTCCACTTTCATATCTTAAGAATACCCGCCGATTAGAAACATGTTTCGGACGAAGAGCTGCGTATTTGTCATATAATTTCATAAAATCAGAATGTGACAGTAAAAGTGTGCATTATATATGTTTTTGTGCAAGAACGGTCACTATTAATGCAGAGTTTTCATCCTGAATGTCATCAATAATCATTTTTGTCAATTCATCTTATCGCAAAAGACCCTAATATTCCCATTATGAAAACAACCTAGACACAAACGGTATATGAAATAACTTATTATAATATAACTTTGTTTAATACTTGACTTCCACAATAAATAATTTTCGTCACTGGCTTTTTCCAAAAATAAATTAATCTTTCGACTTTCTTGCCTGATAACCTACTGATTTTTTTTTTTTTCAAAGAAGGTACTAATTTTAAAAATTTCCTTACATCGATTCCATCTCTTAAGTTAAGCATACACTTCAACATAGAATATGTGCTCCATAAACATGAACTTTTTAAAAAAATTGACTTTTCCTTTAAATAAGCCAATAATATGTTTTCCGACACCGATTTAACATTATACTTGTTGCGCCATTTTTTAAAAATCATTGAAACATTTTTCATACTGCCGTTTGGATTTTTTTATTAAATAGGAAAGTGCAGAATTTACAACATTTTTTAACTCTGGAGGAATTGAAATGTTGCTATCATTGCCAGTATTTTCAGACATTTTTATATGCTTTTTTTCAAAACTAATTGTTTTGTTTATCAAATGTCAATCCCATGGCCACCTTGAAAGCCAACTTTCGATTTAGAATGAAACTGTTTAAAATTAATAAAATTTATAATCACACATTTTTACTGCTCACAAAAAATAGTGTGTACACCTTATCTGCGAAATCCTGTAGCGCTCGCGAGATTTCCTGACTCGGCCGCAAGCGCCCTCGACGACAATTTTTCTCTTGATAAGCTAAAGACTGATTTCACGGCCGTCATATACAAGTAACTATTATTTCCTACCTTTTTCAATACTCACTAAATTTGTTAGGAAAAAGTAATTTTCTGATTTTCAGGCTTTATTAACCGGTGTCTCCCAAGGAAGTGTTCCTGGCCCCCTACTCTTTCTATTATGAACCTTCCAAATATGTTTAAACATGCTGGTATTTGTTTATTTGCCTATTACGCATCCCTTATCGTCTCTGCGTTGAATATACATGAACTTAATAATAAAATGGAAGAATGTTTTAATACGACGTGTGGTAATTAAATAACGAGATTTATTTTTTCCTGTTTCCCTGTAAATTTGGCATCATTGCAGGCTATGTCGTATTAATTTGTCATCTTCTCTCCATCCACTGTTAAAATTTCAAGATAATTAGGCAAAAAGAAATTGTTAGTGTTAATATGAAACTCTATGTGAAACTTAGAAATGTACGAATTGTTGAAGAATGGTAATGGTGATGAGGGTCTATTTAGTACTCAAGTTTTCGAGTAGTTTAGAAGATTTAAAGAAGGAAGAAAAGAGATCGGAGCCGATTAGCGCCTGGGCCGTGCACTGACATTGTTTTTTTTTCGAAATGCGAGTGATTGTTCACATGGATTTGGTGCCTGAGGGGCATTTCGTTAACTAAGCATATTACAAGAAGGTTCGTTTTGATAACCTATCATGCACGGGTGAGAAGAAAAAGGGCTGAAATGTGAGAAAACGGCTCATGGATTATCCATGAAGACAACGCGCCGGAACAAAACGCCCTGTCCGACAAGACATTTTTGACGAAATACAAAATCACAGTGTTGGTACATCAACCGTACTCACCTGGCCTAATGCCATGTGACTTGCTTTTATTCCCAAATTATAATTCTGCGTTAAAAGGCACCAAATTCGGGGCCGAGATGTAGTTATAGAAAAGCGGGAGAGCTTATGAACAACCTAACAAAAAAGGCCTGCATGCATTGCTTCCAACAATGGGATATTCGTATCGAGCGGTGTAGAGGTCAAGGTGGAGAGCACATTGGAGGTGGCAATACTTGTTTTGTGTAATTTCATATATTGTCAATGTTCTAAGATCAATCTTGTTATTTAATTGCCACACCTCGTACTATATGAATTCTTCGGGCAAGGATAATGATGTAGTACTTAATACTGACAAAACCCAGTTAGTACAGTTTATGTTAAGAGGTATACTTTTAATATTTCAGGTCAATTTGAAAATATTACAATCACACAAATACTTACAACTAAAACCTTACGGATCCATGTTGACTATAATTTTCATTAGGTTCATCAAGCCCAGTATCTCATAAATAAACTCTACTCATCATATCACGTCATAAGACGCTTGCGTAATTCAATTTGAATATACTAAAACGTACTATTCTGCACATGTCATTATACTCACCGTCAAATGAGTATGGACTGATGTTCAACTTTTTCCCTTCTCCACACCCTGTCCCATGCCATTCGGTGTTGCCACTTCTTCATAACTTACCGTTTTTAATATTGCCCCTGAATTGGCAACACTGCAGAAATCGCCAGTCTGGACTTATTTGACGGCAAGTATAGTATCTTGTCATACTGCATAATTTGTTGGGATAATTCCGCACAGTCTATTAATGTTTTTAAAGTGCAAAAGAGTATTCTTAGAGCCATCGTGTAAAAACCTCTTCCCATATCTTGGATTATTTACCCTTCTCTGCATTTATATTTACCAGTGTTTTTGTTATCAAAAATATTCTTTATTACTGTCAAACACGCTACTGGATTGTACAAAAAAACGCAATATTAATAATTTATACATTCAAAAATTTCGAAGAAGTAACTTTCATGATAATATTTCGTATATACCAATTAAAATATTTAATTTGCTAAAGGGACTGAAAGCTATTATACCTCGTCCAGATTTCATTTGAACAAATGACTTTTAAATCCTCTGTGTTAATCCTAATCTTTGCTACTGTGAATATTTTTACGTTTCAAGCAAATATAGTTTCTTCTTAAAGTACATTATATGTCTAAGAAAGTTGAAAATTGCTTGTAACTATTTAAAAGGGGGAAAGTTTTATTAGGGTATTGAGGTATAACTCAATACAATCCTGTACCTCGTGCATATTTACATTTTGGCACTACCAGTTGCTCAATTCAATAATGAGCGTTCATTGTTAAAGCAAGCATAACATCTTGGATAAGAATTTTACAGGTCAACTATGGTTTTCAGGAACACCCAATAAAACTTTTCCCCTTTTCAATAGTTACAAGCAATTTTCAACTTTCATAGACATATAATGTACTTTGAGAATAAACTATATTTGCGTGAAACGTAAAAATATTCACAGTAGCAAAGATTAGGATTAACACAGAGGATTTAAAAGTCATTTGTTCAAATGAAATCTGGACGAGGTATACTAGCATATTTTATTTCAAATTAAATCTAAGGAAAATTTAGATTGAAAAGTGTTTTTATTCTATTGACGAGTTTTTTTAACAATTAAATGTTTTGATGCCACATATTTATTTATTTATGTGAATATTTTGTTTTTTTTTTTAACCTATATATGTATTTATTTCTTTATACGTATTATCATAAATGTGTTATTGACAAGCCAATTGTATTTCCCCGTCGATCTTATAGCAAATAAATATTATTATTAATTACTACGAAACACCTCGAAAACCCATGAACCACTGATTGTACACCGCTGGCACTCTACAATTCGGGTTTTCACAGGTACTCTTATATACCTGCATGTACTTTAACAGAATTTAGAAAAAAAAATATCTTATTACACACATTAGAATACTACTTTTTGTACTATTATTAACAGTTAGATATGTATATAATCTACATAATTATCAGTAAGTAAAAAAAAATAATATACAAAATTTTGTGTATTTAGAAACACTGCTTCTACGACCGCCAGGGCATAAGAGGGATTAATGATTTAGGGCCGGTTTTATAAAAAAATTTAAGCTTCACTTAAAATTTACTTCCACGGTAAATTTAATGAAGTGAAAAAATGCAACGCGTTTTTTTGACAGCAATAATACAAATGTCATAAGAATCGAGAAACTGATTCGAATTTGTTCATTTCAATAAATTTACTTGACAACTAAATTTTAAGTGAAGCTTAATTTTTTTTATAAAACCGGCCCTTAATGTCAAAATTGCCAGTATTATAATATAACCTATATTATCTGAATTTTCAGTTAATTATAAATTTATTTAATATATAGGTACTTCGTAGTTAATAACAAATTCATTAAATATTTTTAAAAAGATTTTTTTAATTAATATATTTCTATAAATCATCACAATTTACTTAAATGTGACGTAACAACTGTATAACTTTACAACATAGAATGTAAGTAGGTACCATACATATTTTTCTCACAAAAAAAAATGTTTGACCATTGCAAAATTGTTTTAAGAAAAAGCAAAGGATTACGTTTTTATCGGCTTCTATTTTAATTTATTCAAATTGGGTGGGATTAAACAAGTGATGAACATTAACACCCAGAGCTCTAGAATCTTCTTCTACAGTGCAGTTGTTACATGAAACGAACTAATCCCGAGGTAGACACAAGCACAAAAACAACTCGGCTTGGACTTATTCAACAGTAAATTAATAATATGCATATGAATTTAACACCACCACAGACCAGTGGTTGTATAACTTCACCGGATGTTCTATGCAGCTAATGCATTAAATAGTGCACAACGGAATATCGGAAACAGTGAGCAGTTTATTTATGATCATCTGCTGCTACATAATACTCTTCCTACGTATAACTGACATTTATGAAAATTTAGTTCCATTAGAAACTTAATTAAAATTGCACATTAATATCTTCTTATTTGCTACAGAATAATTATTCTATTAACTACTGCAGAAATTCGTATCTTGTTATTACTGCTACAGCGATTTTATTATAATAATCACCGAAATTTAAATTGAAATTTTAATTAACAATTTTCACGAACGTTTCTTGTATTTTTATTTTTAGATGTTTTCTCATTTCCTCGTAATTAATGAAAATTATTATAAATGGACATAAGATTTTCTAGTATTTTCTAAATAAAAACGCAAAATTCAATTGTCGACCTTAAAATTATTACAGTTAAATAGATATCATGGTATTATAGATTAGTAACTTTTATATCCATCTAGTTATTTAGTTATTTCCAGTTTTCAAATTTCATAAAATGATCCATGTGATGTTCACTGCAAGAAAATCTTTGAAAAGATAGCTGCTAGCAACCTACATGATAAACATATATTAACCATTACCGAAAAGTGGCATTATATTCTGCCATTTTTCTTGTAATTTATTTCAAATTCTTTTTGGTTTATATTCTTTTTTTGTTTTACGAATTTTCCGCACTTTCTCAATTTAGTTAAAGTCCGGAGACCGTGGGGGATGATTAAGCATATTTTTAATATTATATAGTAGGCATACTCTTCTAAGACGTGAATTATTTGTCTAATTTTTCTGATGCATGAAATTAAAATTGTCTGCCAAGGCCTTATTTTTGGCATTTTGTTTTAAATATGCTTTTAAAATATCAAGGTAACCTTTGCTATCCTTGTTGCAATAATTACTAATTTTCGTACTCCCGCTGAATAAATATAAGCCCCAAAACATAATACTGTCACCGCCGTATTTAACTGCTACTATTAAATGCCTTAAATTTTAGGTTTTCTCCCATTTTTTTGCCTTCTTCTATCTAATCTGTATGTATTATACTTACTTGCATTACCAATAAACCGTAATAAATAATTAAAACTTTTAATTTAAAAGTAGATAATCTAATGCATTTAAATCTAAGTTAAATACGGCGGTGACAGCATTATGTTTGGGGCTATATTTATTCAGCGGAAGTACGAAAATTAGTAATTATTGTAACAATGGATAGCAAAGGTTACCTAGATATTTTAAAAGCAAATTTAATACAAAGTGCCGAAAAATAGGGCCTTAACAGCCAATTTTAATTTCATGCATCAGAAAAATTCGACAAATAATTCACGTCTTATAAAAGAATGCCTACTATATAATATTAAAAATATGCTTAATCATACCCCCACGATCTCCGGACTTTAACCAAATTGAGAAAGTGCGGAAAATTCTTGAAACAAATAAGAATATAAATCAAAAAAAAACTTAAAATAAATTACAAGAAAAATGGCAGAATATAATGCCATCGGTGTGGGATCCTGATGATGAACCCCAAGGATAATTCTCGAAAGACCACCCGTAAATATACGGGAATAAAATGTTGTACGTTGCGAAGAAATTAAATATATACAATATTTACAAACCAAGAAAATTTTATTTAAATTTTGTGAGCGATTCTTTATTTGTATAGTGTCTAGTCACAACTATTGTTTAAACGGACTCTAAAACGTAACCGTCATTTTTAGAGAATGCATTTGCTTCTCATAAATCTTTTGAATTTTCCTATCCTTCGTAGAGCATGGTATGTACGTCCATTGTCATAATAGGCTGTATAAATTTTAACGCGTTATTCAATCGTTTATTGCTTTATAATTAATTTCGTACATTATTCTAAATATAAAAGTCACATTAACATTGACAAATATCATAACGTTTGTAAAATATTCACTTATGGAAATTACTCTGGAATGAACCTTTTACACATTTAATAAATATGTGAATATAATGTCAATATTAGTAGAGTAACAAAAAATGAATGCCCGAGTTCTATACAAAACAGTAAGACTTACATATAATATTATAAAAATTTAAACCGCCTGTAAATAAATAAAAACATACAATTTGTTGAAAGCTGGGCCAGACAGCTTTTCGCAAAGATATTAAGTGCACTTTAGTTGTATTCTACAGTAACAAATAATTTTAAAAATCTTTCAAAATACAGCCTTTTAAAAGTAGCGCCTGAGGTGATCGCTTCACCGCGGCAGTTATTTATTTTTCTGCAATAATTTTATATTTATTGTACGAGGTGTAATCATTACCAGATGTAGTCGAATGCCGCGCTGCCTGTAAGCAAGGGCGTCGCTACCGAATGGGCAAAGTGGGCATTTACCTGGGGCGGAAAATTATCATAAATTTATAAGAAAAAAAATTAGGTATACGGGCATGAGAGGCGGAAAATACTTGTCTTGTCATAAACTCTACCGCCGACCGTGGCTGCATGCACAAATGCAATAAATTACTTTTAGAAGCGTTACATACACAGGCTATAGTTTTTCTCATGTTAAAATGTATGTACTCTGACGTCACATTCTGTTTCAGATCACGTGACTTCCATAATATTACACAGATTAATTGTATGTAATGCACATTTCGTGATATTTTCAAATTTGAGGCTCTTTAAAGAGCAATATCTTTTAAAATTTAGTACTTAGAACCCATATAAAAATTCTTGCAACAACCCTATTGTAAAAAAGCCTCGTAGAGACCTGCGAACCGTTCAGCGAACCGTACGGCAAACCGTTCGTCGAACCGCTCGGCGAACTGATCGACGAGCATTAGCAGATGATGTGTGGAGGAATATTCGTCTCTTTTCCATTATTGTTGCAGGTACATATATGTTACTTTTGCTTTTAAACTGGATATTCAAGCCGTGGCAGAAGCATATATTTACATTCATTTACATTTAAAAAATAAAATAGAAGTCGTAGACGTTGGTGGCAAGTGGCAATGTCGTATGATTACTAATAGATCAAATTATGTCGCTAATCCTTTAATATCGGATATAAGACTACAACAATCAAGTGGACATTTTCATAATTTCACAGGAATATCTTTAGACCATTACATTTTCTACAAATACAAATTGAAGAATCTAAAGAATAAAGAAATAAAATAATTTGTTGCAAGTATACGTTCGCCGTCGCGTCCAGACTAGCTGCAACGTGCTCGCGCAATATCCTTTGATCGTTCGTTAAAACACCAATAACGGATGGATCGCGCAAACGTTGCAGGTTAACGTTGCACGTGTTGCAGTACTTTGCGAGGTTCGTCAAACGGTTCGCCGAACGGTTCGCAGGTCTGTATGAGGCTTACATTTTATGCTATTACACATGGCACTCTGTAAATAGCTAAAAATTATTACTATTATTTTGTCCCTCTTTTCTATATTTACACTTTTGTACTAAAATTAATAAAGCAAAATGAAAATTTTATCTTTGTATTTCCTATAGTTCAGAAAAAAGTAGATACCCGGCATATGCATAATTTAAGAGTTCTGATACTTCTTCACTAGAGATGATTTAATGAGCTATATTAAAATTATAATCGAGCAGAAAAAGATGATTGGATATTATTTAATAAAACATCTTTTCTGAAAATTTATGCATGAGATTCTGGGTCTCCGCGGGTAAGCTACCTACGGTCTCCAAGCTGTTCAACACTAGCTGCTGTTAATTAAACTTCAAAGCTCCAATTACGAGAATGAATCTTTCACATGTCTAATGTTAGTGACTTACCAACCAACGATGTATGTTACATGAGATAATTCTGGAAACTAAAACAGTAATAAAATAAGGTGAACTAGATAACCAGGCCTTCGGTGACCCTAGGAATAAATAACGGTTTCCGTATACATATATCGATTTGATACTCGTCCAATAGTAAACATGAGAATGAAAATATGCTTTTGATTGTTTTTATCAGCATAATTTAAACTAACTCAAAACCAATCCATTTCACTAAATGGAAACTACATGTTAGAATTTATCAAAAATAGTTTGTTTTTGTTCAAATCAATTTCTTATTATTCTTCACCTGTGCCTTTCGCATAAAGTTACAAATATATCTTTATGTGAAGTAACTGAAAGTTACTCTGGGAATATTCCCGATTCAATTTAGTAACTGCAGCTGCACACTATCGGGCGGGGCTGCAAATCCATAACATAGGCATTTAACATGGGAAATTAGAATATTTGGAACATTTGTTTCCCGTTAAAACTGATTGTTATAAAACTTTGTAACTTCGTGAACACCTATTGCATCATTTTAATTATTTACTTAATTGTCCAAATTAAATAAGAAATAAATTAAAAATTGAAAAAATGTTATAACAAATTTAAAGTAATAATTAATATCCTCCGTAAAAGAAAATATTTATAATAAATAAATATAAAGAAGAAATAAAATATAAAGAAATTAAGTAGATTCGAACCCACTACCCCTCACATAAGCAGAAAAAAAACTGAAGTGGCCAGCACATAACCTATTTTACATTTAACAAATATGTCATACACAAAATAAATTTCACAAATATTGACAAAACTATTAGAAAAACTTAACAAAAATTCAAAATAGTACTCGTATCTTTACACAAAGTTTTTCAGAACCGTATCCTGAAAGACATTGAAGCAAATCAATAGTACCTACATATAATATTTATATACGATGGAAAATATATTATTTTTACAAACCTTAATTTCTTTAGAATTTAATATATTACTACTAAATTCTGCAATAACATGGTTTCATTATTAATTTTAATGTAATTGATTCCTGACAGTGACATTTGTTTAAATATGTCAAAAATGTTTTTAAAGTATTGTTTTTGTTTGACGCATAGGCAAGATGATGTATAAAAATAAATTATTTTATAAATTCATATGTAATGTTATTTAAAGTTATATACTTAATACTATTATATTCAGTGTATAAGTAATACTTCCTGTTATCCGATATACAGTGAACTCTATTCTACGTAAATGGAATGGAAATGTGTATACCTATAGCATTGTAAGGGGCTGGTCATGCGAACTGTCACAAATTCTACCAGTTCCATCAGTTTGAGGTTTTAATATATTTCTAATTAGGTACTTTTACTAATTATTCACTGCACAGTGGTTATGGAAACATCGTTCTTTGAACAGTTTGCTTGTACTTTGCGTTCGTTTTATTTTTTTTTAGAAAAAACTAGTCGTTCGATCGTTTCCGTTTCATAGTAGTATAGAGTTCAATGCCGATATACAAGAAAAAACATGAGCTCTTCCCACATTAGTATAGAATATGGGTATACAAAATTTCTAAATTTTCTAATTCTCACAGACACACACACACACACGCACGCGCACACACCCACACACACACATACACACACACAAACACACACACACATTATGCGATTTTTAGCACGATCCCTATACCTCCCTTACCTAGGGTAGCGTGTTATATCCATCCTTGTCTCACACACTTCTAATGATTGAAAAAGACAGATAAATGTGTCAATTTATTAATTCGTTCTCGAAAGAGATGACCTTGATCGGACTTCTTTCAAAAATTTTACTGTACAAACCAAATTAAAAACTGAAAATTTTTAAATTTTTTTCTCTAGTGACCCATGCATTTTTTCAGATAAATGGCCTCCCAATGGGCCAACTTTTTTCTTATTTTACCATATTCCTATCTGTTATAGTTCTCAAGATTCCCACGAGGGACATGTTATTTGGGACATCTGTATAATGCATGTGTAATATATTACAAAAAATAATTAAAATAGATATTTTTATAAAAATTATATGCATTGATAAGTAGGTACCAAATATCACAATGTTTTATTACTCTACACTAATTTTGTCAATAATGCAACATAGGTAGGTACTATATTCTCTCTATAGTATCCCTTATATTAAAGAGCAATTATACCAAAATGTAATTATACCTTATTTACATTTATTCAACTAGCTGATACATAACAAGTTACAAAAAGATTTAGTGTGCAGAAATTCTATCTGCTTGAATTAATTACAAATTTATCACTTATACCGACTTATTTAGCTTGAATTGCCAACAGATTTGTAAAAAATATACGACAGTAGACAAGTGAAAGATTTATCTGTTGGGCTAAATTAGTTTTTGTATCTTTTTTGGCGCTCTACCAAGCCAGAGAATTGTGAAAGCCTGAGGTGAAGTCAATGAATTTTTCATTTAATTCATAACTTAAATTATACTATAATCGAATCTACTCTCAAGTTTTTTTAGGACCCAGACAAAATGGTTATTTCGAATTATGAGATTAATATTGCGATGTACTTTTCATTTTAGCTGATAAATTAAATATTCAAGTTTAACGACTAGTCAATTTTTTGTTGGTTTCATGGAATATATAATTTGCGATTATAAGTTAGTTATTTATATAAAATTTAAATTGCACCTAACTTTAAAATTAAATGCAACAAAAAAACATTTGAACCATGTCAGAGAATTTCGCAACTATGTTGTTGCTATAAAATAACATACTTGTACCAGTGATTAAATAAAATACTTTAAATTATTGGAGTAGCGATGATCGACTGGAAAGTGATGTAGGAAAAAAGAAATATTCTGGAAGATTTTATTGATTTTAAACCAACGTTTCGATCATAACTCTGAAGAGGATTATAGTTATGACCAAAACGTTGGTTTGAAATCAATAAAATCTTCCAGACTGCAGTTTCGAATATTTTCTTTTTTCCTGCATCAATCAATACTTTAAATTTACCTAACATAGTTTTATTCCCAAAAATATAGCGCCTGCGTGATTTCTGAAATAACTTGAAGTTTACATTTGTTGAACTCGCTGCATACTGCGAAATTTAGTTTAATTACTATACCCAAATCATTCAAGCAGCCAATGCACGTCATCACTTAGTGTAAAAACCTTAATGCATTAAAATCACTAATAGTGAAAAATGAAATAAAATTTCAATCATTTTTAACCGTCAAAAAGTGTATAGCCTTATATAATTATTATTAAGATGAATAGTAGAGTTCATTAATTATAGTAATTGACATGAATAATACATAAATAATGGATATCAACGTCATATTATTCGTTTAATTGTTGCTATAGTTGGCAACATTGATAATTTGTATGTTCATACTGTCAAAGTTATTATTTGAAAAATATTTGTAACGTGTTTGAAACATTTTTGTGCGTTGTAAAGGTCTATTTATAATAAAGTAATGTTAAACGCAACGCAACGACACAACGTGACCGTTAACGCAAACACAAAACCTGTGAATCTGCCAAAGATAGCACTTCTAATCAATCAGAAGAATTCGGTATATTTCTTTGAAATTCGGCTCACTTTTATTTATTGCCTTTATAGGGCATACATAAGTATAAATAAGGTTAGTATTATAAAATAATTTAAATAGAAATGGACAGTGACGAAAATATAGTATATATTTTGTAGATGTGACAGTTCATGAACATGTCGATAATATAGATTGCAATCTGTATAACTCTTTTCATAAAGATTCTAAAACCTCTGCAAACGTAGCAGTACATGACGATACACATCTAGTTACTAAAATTCAATTTTTATTAATGACGTGCATTGGCTGCTTGAATGATTTGGGTATACATACTTATTTTTAACAATTGCACTTTAAGATTATTTCATATTAAGGGCATATTCCAAAAATAATAAATTTTAACCACGATCCTATGGTTAACCAAAAATTTTGTAATAATTTTAAATGGTGAACATTGTACATTTATGAAATATATCGATTGAAATAGTTGCAACCTAAGCGCACCAACGCAACTATGATTTTTCCTCGGTTTTCTTGGTAACATCTTCTGTCAGATTTTAAAGGTTGTTTGCATCTGTTTTCAGTGATTTGATTGTTTGATAGTTATTTACGATACAAGTACCTACGTAAAGCTAGACTTTAGTCACGAATGGGTCAAAATTAAAATACGATCGTAGCGAGTACGTATGTGTATCGTACAATGTTTTATCTACGATAGAATCTAGAAATCCATGAAATATTAAAAAAATATTTTTAATTAGGATAACAATACTAAATGAAAAGTTTGCTATGATAAAATACTCACCTGTTTTGGCAAATTTAGCACGTTTAAAAATGTTAATTACTCGTTACTCGGAAACCCGTGACTGATGAAACCTTGTTACTAAACAACCGTTTTACAAACTTAAATCTAACAACTAATCCACAATTTTACGCACTATCGTAGATAAACGTAGTTTAATTTTCTGCTTCATACTTTAAAGATGATAGACAAAATGTTTTGAGAGAACACTTTAGGTTTACCGTTTACCGCGAAAGTAACGAACCTGAACCGACCTTTTTCAATAATAATACTCTCGTGACTAGAACCAGTGGGAAACCGGTACAATGATTTTGGTTATTATTATTTACTTTATACCCTAGGTGTAACATTTCTGAGATATAAAAATTTAATCATTTAGGGAGAATCTAAATAGTATTATAATCAGAAATGGTAGTACATAATACATAACTCTCGCAGAGTACTATGCATGTTATAGTAACGTTTTTCTTTATTTAATATGGGGTTTCGAACCAGTATTTATTTACTTAATTTACTTTTAACTCACTAATATTTACACTTCTAAAACATCAAAACACGTTAACAATAAACACAACAATAACAGAAAAAATATACTCCCACTCAATGTTCGCACCATGTATCTGTCACCAGTTTTAACTAAATACTTCGCTGATGTGCTCGCTACACCGCTAATACATACATGCATGTAGTTAGTCATCTGATTCATGGAATCTTCTCCATTGCTCTCGTTGCAAACTCATTATGTATTCTTATTGCATACACATAATTACCGACTCTTTTCTTTTTGCCGGTAGGTGCCCACTGTAGTATTTGTTCTGGAAGACTCTCATTGCTCATTCGCTGTACGTGACTATATGGTCTTAATTATTTTGTTTTTATATTATCGATTATAGTAATTTTAACGTCCATGATATCTCTTATTCTTTCGTTTCTTATCTTTTCTCTTCTTGACTTCCTTTCTGCCCTCCAATAATTCATTTCCATAGCTAGGAGCATTCCTTCAGCCCTTTTCTTTAAAATTAAATGAAGACCTATAGAACGTTATAAACAGATTGTGTATATATAATTACCGATTACTATCACAACCAGTGTTGTGCTAATATATATATATATATATATATATATATATATATATATATATATATATATATATATATATATATCTAAAATTTTATCTAGATAACGTAGTTAGTATCTTTTATCTAATATCTAGATATTTTTAAAATTAATATCTATTCTCTGTTTTATAACATGCAGAAGAAAGATAAGATTATCATTACTTATGTTAGCTCCATCTATACTCAAATCAAAATACTATTTAGCAAGTTAGGACAAGCATAGTGTCATGTGCCATGTCGTGTGTTCTCCGTCGCCGGTGTATCTGCCTGCGTAAACTTACTTGTGATGTGACGTGTGGTCATGATTCGTGAGCAATAGTGAGCAACATTATTTATGAAAATAATCATTTACTGGCATTTTTATATACTTAATTTTATGCAGGTAAATAATATAAAACAGTGTTTACACGGACCCGTTGAAAGGCTTTTCAGTGTAGGCGGGCAAATTCTCACACCAAGACGCAATCGCCTATCTGATACTAATTTTGAGAAAGTAATGTTCTTAAAAAACAATAATTTATTATTATAAAAAAATATGTACATAGATATTTTTAGAATAGTGTCTATCTTTGTTTTGTATGTTATTAAATAAGTATGTACACTGAATATTTTTGTTTCCTTTTCACACATCGCATCAATCAAGCATAAACAATTAAAGAAAATTTTGTAAGAAATCACGGTTGCTTACTTTTCAGGTATCTTATCTGTTATCTAAAATTTTTATCTAGATAACATGTAAAGTATCTGTTATCCTTATCTAGATATATTGCGCAAATTTATCTTTTATCTGTTATCCAGATAAGGAAAATCATTATCTGACCCAACACTGATCACAACTATATATTGTTTTCGCTCGGCTGTCGCCGCCCCTGTTCGGTTTCAGATTCGGGCTCGTTCTACAAAAATATATGATGGAAATTTTCTCGAATAAACCCATCTACGTAAAATTATTTATTCAATGCTGTTACTATATTATAGATTGGATAATTAAATGAAATAGAAGATTAAATAAAGTTGGTTCTATTATTTTTACAGATCCGCCATAAGGACGACGAGACACAGTGCGTGAACTGTCAAGAAGGCACTGTACCCGATGAGACGCACGTGTTCTGCCGCGACATCCCAGAGGTTTTCTTGCAGCCGGACAGTGGCTGGGCTATCGGCGCCATGGCGCTCTCTTCTACCGGCATCCTCATTACCATCTCCGTTGTCGGTGTCTTCGTCAGGTATGACCATTATTCATTAACCGTCATTTCAAACATTATAAATGAATGAGATAGCTACATAATAGATATTTTTGTACCAAGTGCGAGAAATTATTGATTCTAAAACGAATGCAAGTATCAGAAATGAACGTTTTCCGCATATTGCGAGCAAGATTTTTTTCCATTCGTTTTCAAAAATATGAATAATTACAGTACAGTACAATCTCGATAATCCGACACATATGGGACCAATCAAACGTCGGGTTATCGCAAAATTCCGGATTATGCAAGTTTCAGAAATGAACGTTTTCCGCTTTTCGCATATATTGCGAACAAGATTTTTTTCTCCAATCGTCTACAAAAATAAGAATAATTACAGTACAGTACAATCTCGATAATCCGACACATATGGGATCAAACAAACGTCGGGTTATCGCAAAATTCCGAATTATGCAAGTTTCAGAAATGAACGTTTTCCGCTTTCCGCATATATTATCGGGAGAAAAAGTCAAAAATAAAACAATGTTATTTGTATGTACGTGTCTCATTTTCGATGTTTTTTAAAGTATCTCAGGTAATATTAACGATAGAGAAAATCATTTGCATATTCCAGGATCAACTTTCCAACAAAAATTTTCGATCTTCTTTTGTTTCTGAGTTACTAATTTTTTAGGCTGAAAAAATTGAAAATTATTAAGAAACAAATCACCTTTTATGTTATTATTTTCTTCAGTTTTTCTCATTTCTTCAATTTATATAGTTTATAAGCTTATAAAACAACTTTTTTGAATTGTGCCAAAGCCATCTTCGTTGATAAAAAATAATTAAACTAACCTGATTAAGAATAATTTTGAGAACATAATTAATAGAAAGAGAAAAATTACTGGATTTCAGTCAAAATAAAGTGTATTTTCCGCCTATATTGCGAACAAGAAAATACACTTTATTTTGACTGAAATCCAGTAATTTTTCTCTTTCCTTCATCACCTTTCCAGTCAAGAAGTTTTTGCAGCCATAATTAATAGATATAGATTTAAAATAAACGTGTTTTACTAGTCCGCCGGATTACTGACCGTGCCGGACTAGCCAACCGCCGGATTTTCAATATTTTTGTCCTATCTGCTACTTGGGCGGCTATGCATGTGTAAAGTGTTAGGGTTGGTCGAGGTATTTTATAAAAGTAAATGTCTTTGTTTGCGTGAGCCGTGTAGGAACGATGTTGAGGCGTCGGGTCATAGAGAGGAACTGCCGAGAACTGATCTGGATCAATTAAAACTAGTTCAATCAGGATTATGAGAAATACCGGATTATTGGAGTAATATTAAAGAAATTATTATTATTATTATTATTATTATTATTATTTTAAATTAAGTAACGACGTTATAAATGCCAAAACATTTAAATTTGACGTATGTTCAGAGTGAATTTGCATTTTGATTAAATATAAAGTGATATTAATAAAATTTATGTATAAACCTTTGTGATAAATCGATTTCGGCTTATAGATGGCCATCATTAAATCACAGAGTCCAGAAGTCAAGGTCATAATTAAATATTGATACATTATAATGTGAAGCAGGTGGTTATTTTGTTCTGCAAAAGCCAAGAAATAGGTTTGTAATACAAACTTTGTACTGCGATCCGGATTATATTGTAAAATCTACAATTTTCAATTTTGTCCGGAGTACAAGGATATCCGGATTACTGGAAGTTCGGAATAGCAGTGTTTTACTGTACATAATAATGTAAGTAGTTCTAAAATTTAAAAAGCATTTCTACAAGTACAATCGTAATCCAACCAAATACCGTATAGCACGATTCTGCACGTCGCAAAGTTTCTAGGTAATGAAAATAACAATAACAACTTAAATTACATAAATTAAAAGGCTCGCTAATTGAACATGCATAAAAAATATAGATACAGTACAACAAAATTAATAAATATGAACGCTTGTCTGGGGGGCGGGAGGCAAGCCAAACGGGTGAGTACGTTGCCGTGGTTGTGGTGGTGGTAGTACTCCCAAATATTTCCAGGTTTAGCCAGAGGAGAGATGCAGAAGAAACCTGTCGATGCTAGACGTCGTCAATGGCTCCAAAACTTCAACTATAGACGCTCGTGTATTGGGTATGCGTAGGCTTACATTATATTCATGACAATTGTAGCTACTTGTCACTCCAAATACTTATTAACGGTACTATACGGATTATAATATACTAGTGATTCAGATTACATCCGAAATTATATTTCAAAGTTAAATTAAAAGGAAAAAGCCTGAAAAGAACGATTAAAATTAATCCTATTTAAACTCATTTGCATAGGTAAGTGACACGTGTGAGGTTTTACCTTGGGAGCTTTTAAGTGAAAATTGTTTCTGTCTCAGAAATGTTGTGTTTAAATCCTGGAAACTCTCGTGAAAACACATTTCCAAATGAGCTGGATGTGGCCAAAATCCCCCAAAGAGGATAAAACCGACAAATAGGCACGAAAAATTGATACGTCCGGCCCTCACAATATCTCGACACTGCAGGATGAATTTTTAGCAAAAATAACAAACTGAACAGAAGAAATCATGACATAGGGGCGCAAGAAGTCATTCAGCTCGACTTGGTACTGCAAGAGGGCAGCAGGGTAAATGCACTAAGACCAAAATTACTGGAACGTCGACCAAGTTGTCTGAAAGAAGGGTGCTACGAAATCGGACCTTAACAAACTATTTTCTATTTTGGTGTTCTTATTAGGCTATAAAAGGACTGTTAACACGTTAAAAAAACCTATAAGCGCACTGTATGATAAATGTATTAACGTATATAATCAGACAAAATTTATATTTTTGAAAACTCGCATTTTATAAAACTATTATTGTAAAATTCGCTCCGCGGCTCGTTTTCCAAATATGGACTCGTACGTTAATAGACTGCCTCATGATACTTGTTTTTTAATATACTAATTTTATCTTTTGATAAATGCTAAATCATTTTATCAATTTTTAAGTAAATTTCAATATACCATAAAAAGATATCTTTCCACGACTTGCGAATCTATCAAACTGAAAAACTCGAAAATCGTAATTTGTTTTACAATTTCATGATATACTGAAAATTATTAGCATTTTTCACGAGATGCAAATATTTAAGAAACATAAATGTACGAATAAAATAAATTGAATCTAAGTATGCGTCTATAATTTCTAATGCATATTTTGTTATGGAGTTAAAATTGTAAACTTGAGGATAGTGTGTACCGAGAAAATGAGTATTTAAAGTTATTTGTTAACTTTTCAGCAGTTCTTGAAACTTCTTACATTAGGTTTGTTCACTTCAGCAATCTCAGTCCACCAGTTTGTTATGCATTATTCTGCACCGTAACTAAATTCTTGTTTCCGCCAGAGAAGCCTTTAGCAATAAGGCGTTGAGCAAGAATATTTATTGTTGGTCTGGGAGCGACTGTAACTGTGCAGTAATGTTTTACTCCCTCGCACAAATGGTTGATAATCTGACAGGAATAGTTGATGAATGTTTGTTTATTTGTTTGTCAGTAGCAACATAAATTTTAAAGAACAAAATAAAGATATCAGTAAAAGCATAAACTGAGCTACTAACTTTACCCTTTCCCTACGCAATTTGTATTTCAAGAAATATAGAATATTTTTCATGTTTAGTTCCATTTCATGTTTAGTTCCATTATTATACATATTATACAGCATTATAATAAACAGCATTACATGGAGTTCGGCAATACGTCATGTTCGAAAAATACAATTTTGAAACGAAACACAAAAGGTTTTTTTACTTCCTTGTACGAAGTAAAGGAAGTATTGAGTCGTGAAAAATTTCGGTTTACAGATTTCAACGGAAATATGCATTTGACATCCCTGAATCCATTTTGACTAATTTCGTCGTGACGTCTGTACGTACATACGTATGTACATATCTCGCATAACAGAAAAACGGCAAGCCGTAGAAAGTTGAAATTTTGTATTTAGGACTGTTATGTGCAGTACACTTTTTGGTTATTACATAACTTCCGGACGTGGTACTTTACTTGAAGCCTATAATAATTTTAATGAAAAACTATAATAAAATATAGTCCAGAACTATTCAAATTTGGTATATAAGACTCATATCTACGGGAATAACATCAGAGAATTTGGTTAAAATGGTCTAACCGGAAGTTGGAGATTTGAATTCTGCGTCTAACACATCAAGTATTATTAAATTAGCTCTTTGTACAAGCGAAATATGTAAATTTAAAAATTATGTACTTCTTGGTTTTTGTATGGATTAGGACAAAAAATAAAGAATTTAATATAAATGTCAAATTATATCAAATACGCGCAATTTTATGATTGGGTCTGTTATAATCTACGAGCAAATAGTAACAGGAGGGAATGTATCGGTGGTGGAGGTAGGTCCAAGACGCGACGGAAGTCGGCCTTGATAAACCACTTTGTGTGAGTCAGCTTTGTTGACATATGATTCAGTGTGATTGTGTGCGGTTAGATCTCTGTAGTGTTTCATTTGAAGATATATAAACGATTGGGTATGTGACTATTAGACTATTATTAGCTGATATTTGATATTTGTGTTACAGTTCCCCCACTCCTATTCTCCTATAAACCACTTTCATCAGGTACTTCCGTCGCAGGAGTTGTTATGATATGTTCCCTCCTGTTACTATTTGCTCGTATAATGCATATTGTAATTATTAACAAAATATGTATAGTTTAACAGGCGTACAAGGAAGTCTTGTGGTGTCCACATCAGATTTTTGTAATTCCATTTAGTTTCAACATTTCAAGAAAAAAATAATGAATTATCATACAGAGTTTAGCTGTCACCTTGGCTGTCACATTTTTACATTAGTTTTAATTAAACTTTAAAGTGAAGGTGAAAAATAAAAACAAAAAGTAGACATTATGAAACGGAATTACATAAATAATGGGATCATTCCACATTTTCTAATTTTTTTTTTTTTTTAAACGAATAGGTCAAATTAAATAATTATGTAGTTGTATGTTTTATATCTTACAAGTTTTTAAAATCAGGGATATCATTTTTTAATAGTTGCCTTTAATTTCAAATATTTCAACGGCTATAACAACACGGTTTCACGCCATTTCACGCATACGACAGTCGAGCTCTACCGGTTTAGTTTGGAACTATGATTGTTTGGTTTGGAATTTATTTAAATAAATGTTTTATTTACATACCTTATACTGCACTAGTACAGAAATACGGAATAATAATAATAATAATAATAATCTTCCCTCTTGGATACTCTGCTGTCACCTGTCACAATTTTAGGTTAGAATACTGTTTTGTGTTGTAGAACGTAAATGAAAAGTGTGTTCAGAAAAAAGTTAATTCGGAATAGGCTATAAACAGAGAAACGTATGTCTGACTAATATTCAAATCAAAAGTCAAGTTGTCGTAATTGATTTTGAAATTCATTGTAACAGACAGCAAAAGTATATTGACATTCGCCGTTTTCTAATTTAATTCCATTTCTAAAATGAGATTCAAAAAGAAAAGCTTTAATATCTTTACATAATTTTTGACAATATCTCGTGTCAAATTAAATTAACATATGTTTCTTTGTTCATAGACTACTCCGAGTTAGGTTTTTTTTTCTGAACATACTGTTATGTGGGAGTGTGTGAGAGAGAAATGTTTCTGTGAGTTTAAAGCCATATCACAAACTTGTTCGCATTCACAACCGCGAAGTTCATTGGCAAATTTATGAATGAAAAGTATCATATTTTTTCTTCCTATTTCCTACGTCCCTTCTTGAATATTTTCTGCCTACGCTTATGCATACTATCTTTATTTAAATATGGGATGACAACTAGCCAATACGATTACAGGTTTGTCATCGCAACCTATGTAAACGCAACATGTCACTTTTACCAAAAATGTAAAGCAAATGGAGTTTTGATTAGTTAAAGTTAAATCGTTAAACTGATTGAAAGCATAAAATGACAACCTGCGTTCTTACAGTGCGTGGGCTATTAGCAGCTTGTATTATAATATATTCCGGTAAAATCCATCAGGAAATGTCAATTTACAATTGGAACAATTCACGTTCCAACTGCCATTTCGCATTCGATTCGACAATCGTTAATTTCAATCGCAAATACAGTGGTTCGAATGAGAAGTTGGAAACGTTGTGACATTGTGACGTCGCCACGTCAGCAGTCACGCACCTAGCGGTAATTAGACAAGTGATTGACGTGCGTGACGCACCGCGCCTCAAGCCTGTTGACTTTAACTTAATGATTATAGGTGGTGCGTGTAGTTAAACAGTTAAGGGATTTTATGTTGAGAAATTCAGAGATATTTTCATTTTCAATAGAACACACCCTAATGTGAAACTAATTAATTAAGAATATTAAATAACTTGTAAATGCAACCCAATCTTCATCGGAAAGGGTCACCCTTCTGAAAGCTTTTAACCCAATAATATGAGAAATATAGGAGGTCGCATGGGTGTGTGCGATTGTGATCCTGGCACGCCAGTTTCGATTCCAACCAATGTCTAACTGAAAACTTGAAAATTATTTACAATTTTGAAATAGCACAAAAACTACTCCTGTGGTGCTTTTTCCACGAAAGCTTTGAGAACCCTTGAGTTGATGTCTGATACAGATATGTCGACATTATACCGAAATCTGTGAATAGAAGCAGAATAGCGCATACAGAAATGGCAATGATATATTTCTTTATGCGTACCATATTTTATTTCATCGGCAATATAGGTATTCAAAAGTAGAATAATTTTTTATGCCTCACTAGTACATTATGTAATATATAGCGATATTAGGATAAAGCCTAAAAACGAACAGAAGTATTCATAGCCTACCTATTTCGTAAATTTTCTTAAAACTTTCCGATCCGTAATCCACAAAATATTAAAATATTATAGTAAGACATAAAAAGTTGATTGCACCACGGTAGTTACAATGATATGCTCTCGGCCGACGTACATCTCTCGGGCCTGAGGCCGTCGGTATGTTATATATTTTACGCACAACTGTATTGTAATTGTTTGTTTACATTTTAGTTACCATGGCGGAAATTGAAAGATTACTCCCTGCGGGCGGTAAAGTGTAAAGCAACAGCCCGCCGGGCGGTAAAAAATATATACGAGTAATATAGATATATCACCATACCTTTTCATTGAAATATGCGAGCAACACAGTTTCGTTCAAAATTGTCACATTTTTTTCTGTCAACCAGGCTTGCAACATATCGTATTCGTTTTGATATCGGTCCTTTGAATTACCAGGACATAAATCCGCTAAAGCTTCATTAGCTTCTAGCAAAAATTTTTCAGAAATTTCAGTAGCACATTCAGGCTGAAACTCCATGCTTGACATTTTTAATTATTTGTTTACACAAAACAAATGGTTACCAATACAACGCATCGCCTAAATGTTTCTTGGCATAGCCATCTGGCCATCTAATATTTTTTACATAGCAACAAGCATTTAGTCATGAAATTAAAAATTACGTTTCATTTGGTTTCAGTTGTGCGTAAAACGTTGTACGTACCTCAGGCCGAAAGAGGTTTACGCCCTTTCTTCGGCCCTCTATACGTAAATAACTATTAAGCATTTTGCTTATTGGCAGTACTCAGTGGCGTTTTCTCCATGCAAGCAAGGCAAGCAGTGCTTGCCTTTATATTTTGTTACTTTTAATATATTTTTACAATTATATTTATATTTTTAGAACTTTAATATATCAAAATTTAAAAGCAAAGACACAAATGTATTTGCTGTTGCCTACCGCACCGTTAATCTAATTCTATCACTGGGATACGTACTATTACGATCTTACCATGTTGTACAAAACGTGCTGGTAAGCAGAACTTCGAGTGCTTACACCGCCTATACCTACACTATACCGAACATTGCCGAACATGTAGCCTTCTATACTGAAAATATTTCGCTGTTTAGGTTCATCTGCAAGCAGTTTTTATATTGCTTCCATGAACAAAATTTAAGTGAAATAGATAGTAAATATTAAAATAGGATACGAATAAAAGTAAAATTTATTTATAAGGTATCTATATTTTATATTTCTACATTTATTTTCTTTCAATTAAATTTTGAAAATAATAATACTCCTTATATTTTTATACAGAATGGATAACACTTATGCAATAATAATAAAAAAATTACAAGAAAAGCCATTTGGCAATTTTGAAGAAAAAAAACCTTTTTGCAAATGGCAGACCAGTTCCTCCTATGAAGTTATTAACAACAACTGTTAAACATATAACAAGGCATTTTAATACCAATTTATATGACAAACATGTGTGGCTATGTGATAGTGAAACATTACTAAAATTATATTGTTGACCATGTTTATTATTTAATAAAGAAAAATCAGTATGGAATGATATTAAGCGAGGCTTTTGCGACTTAAATAATATACATACGCAATATCACGTCAAGTCTGTGATCTGGCAATTTTTGTTTTTTGCACATGAAAGGGGAAAAACATGCATTTGCACATCCCTTCGAAACATGTAAGTCAATTATAAGGCATTTGACCTTGTATGAAAAAAAAAAAATTCGCCTACGGCGCATTTTTTTTTTATACCTTACCTACGTCATTTCTGCTTGCCTTCTTATAAAATGCACGAGACGCCACTGGCAGTACTGTAAACAGAACAAATTTTCTTTGAGATCTCAAACGTTTCACGAAGAATATTAACGTTTTATACCATTTTTATTTCGCTTTTTTGCAGATTTAAGTTCATTTTTGCTTATTAGTGCTTATTTCAAGTTTATTGTGCTATCGTTCCATTTTTTCATAATTTTAATGCTGATTTTTAAATAAGGTTGTATTTTACATTTGTCAAACAAATAGATTTAGAGATAAAGAATTATAAATATATAAAATAATCCATTGTATAATGAATCAAATAGCCCATGGAAAAAAGTTGAAAAATAAAAATGTTTGTAATTGACATAATTGTCAGTGTCAAAAATCCAGAGACATTACTGAAGGCTTTCTCTGTGAAGTATATTTAATATTTCTTATTTTGTCATTAATTAAATATTTAAAATTATAGATATAGGTAGCGCACTTTAAGTTGACACTATCCTTAAATGTGAAAAACCTACAATTCGTACTAGGACAAGTCGAGATGTAATAGTAATTATAATATGCTATTTTTATAACGAGGAAAAGACTCCGTCAACATCTATAATTGGTATAAAAAGAAAGGGAATTAATTTATAAGCCAAAGTATGCACAGTATCAGTGACTACTAAACACGCGCTTGCTATACATATATTTCATCATATACTCTTCAGAAATACCGCAAATCTCGTCAATGAATTGAAAGAATCTCGAACATTTAGAAGAATAGGAAGAAACTTGTTCATAGAATGAATTGAAAAATAAAGAATAGATGTAATTAGAATTTTTTGTGTGTAACAGAAATGTTAAATATAAGACTTATATAACCTAATATGAAAATGGCGAGAGGTAGTGTGCTGGCCACAACATATTTTTTTTGTATTATTTCTGATGAATTACTTTCCCACATGTCATTCAAAATCTTTGATTTTTCCTCCCTTGTAACCTGTCATATGTTACAGTAAGTCCCCTTGAAAAAACAACGTTCTTCTACAATCAGTATATCAAATTATATAATGTCATTAAAGTTTCGTGCAAAGGTAAAGAAACACCCTGTATATATATATACAGTGTGTTAATTAAAAATCTGGCCATAGGCGTTTAACATGGGAAAACAGTTTTTCTTTGCACAAAAGTCCCCAATTAATTTTAGACAAAATGTTTCAAATAAATGTTGTAGATAGTTATATTCTACGCGTAAATCCGTAAACACTTTTAATTTCGCACGTTTGGCAACTTGCAAATCCAATTTGAAATTGTATAAAAATATTGCTCATTTCTAGCGATACCCATGAAATTGAAACAAAGTTACGAAGAAATGCGTATCGTTTGAACTGTCAGAAATTCAGTTTTCAGTTGCAAATAATTCAATTCTGCACCAAAGCACTACACAGGTATTATTTTTAAAATCTAATACTTAAATAACTTATATTATTATTTCACATTCTGTAATCTACAAAATTAAATTTCTGACAGTTCAAATGATATGAATTTTTTTGTAATTTTGTTTAAATTTCATGGGTATCGCTACAAATGAGCAATATTTGTACAATTTCAAATTAGATTTTACTAAACGTGCCAAATTAAATCTATTTAGTGATTTAGGCGTAGAATTTTAATATCTACAACATTTATTTAAAACATTTTTGTCTGAAATTAATTGGGGACTTTTGCGCAAAAAAAAAACTGTTTTCCCATGTTAAACGCCTATGGCCAGGTTTATAATTAACACACTGTATATACAGTATGTCTCCGGATTGAGTTTACAAGAGGAAGAAAATATTTATTTTTGATTTTACGAAAAAATGCCGAAGGAAGAAAAATTTTTGCTTGAATTAGACGCATGTTTCAGTTATTAAAACTTTTAATTAATGTGAGGTTCTTTTATTATAACGTTTTTTCATATTTTGTCCTAATAATACAGTTATTACGTTGAATCTAACATGATTTTAGTTAGCTTTGAAATATTGACAAATGATTATTAATTCTAATTTCAGAAAAAAAAAAAACGGCGAAAATCAAAATACTTGTAGTTTATTCAATTAACTCTTTTTTTTATCCCCACTCCCAGGGGAGACTGGGGAGAGGCTAGCTTTAAAATTTTAAATGGTAACTCCTATTTTTTATAGCAGAATCGGATAGAGCGTGAAAAAATAAGTAGATTTTATCTAATTTTTTTTTACTTTAGTAGATAGCGCTGGAATCAACAGAATTATTTTCAATACATAATTTCCCGGAAACAATCAAAGCAGTGTGGGTGTGGGTGTGTGTTTGTGTGTGTGTGTGTGTGTGCATGTGTGTCGGTGAGAACATCTTGATAACAATTTACCCCCGGCATTACCATTATTTGAGACGTACCACGCGGAGGTTGCTCGGTCGGTTTAACGTCTCGTGTGTATGTGTATTTGTTTGTGTTTGTGTCTGCAAAAATTTTTTAGGTAAAATCTACTTATTTTTTCACGCTCTATCCGATTCTGCTATAAAAAATAGGGGTTACTATTTAAAATTTTAAAACTACCTCTTCCCCAGCTTCCCTTGGGGGTACGGGTTGAATTTCTTTACAGGATCGGATGTCCTCCTCCATATCGTTAAACTTTTATTTAAAACATTTTTTAATACGGTGCAGAATCTAGTGTTGCCACAAGACCAAGACCAGTCTTGGTCTTGGTCTCGTCTCGTCGTGGTCTTGTCGAGACGAGACCATCATTTGGTCTCGACTAGAAAAGTCGAGACGAGACGAGACTAGCATCAAATCTTTTTCGGCGTATTTTAATCTAAAGTTCAGTTGAACTGGGTATTATAGAATACTGAAATTATTGATATCCTTGTACATGGATTGCAATTCATAATTCTTTGTTCATTCATATTTTCTTATTTTCAGGTTCGTTGATAAGATTAGAACGGAATGTCAGGAAGTGATATTTTTGGAAAAACCATCCCTTCAGTTTTATTGTCAGTATGATCATCATATACCGTTACCTAAAACATAACTCAAGGTTAAACTTTTTAAATATAGCAGAGGTTCTCAACCTGTGGTACGCGTACCAAGGGATACGTGAAAGGCTAAGTTTTAGTTACCTACCTATTTAACATTTATTTAGCAAAATATAAAAAAAAAATTATTTCAAGAGCAAGTTGATGATATTCATAGTAAACTTAATAATAAATATCTCAAATATTATTTGGAATTTTTGAATCGCGATTGTACTGCTGTTCTTAGAATTTTATGTACTATTAGATGCGATTATAAAAAAATGGTTAATGGAAGCAAAGTCGAGAGTCTTGTCGAGACTCAAGACGAGACGAGACCACTCTAGTCGAGACCAAGTCAAGAGCAATACAAGACCGACCCCAAGTCTCGTCTCGAATGGGACACTCTATATATATATATATATATATATATATATATATATATATATATATATATATATATATATAACATATATATAACATATAATCGAAAATATACATATATCGTGAGCGTAAAGTTATAAAAACTATATATATTGTGACGTAATTGATAAAGTAAAAAATTCACACTTACCCGCAGCAGAGGGTTGGTCGTGGTTGCGCGAGGTCGAGGGTTCCTAAAGGGTGGTTGTGCAGGGATGAAATGATGGGCGCCAGTTATGTCGGGTTAAGTGAAGACACAACAATTTAAAAGAAGTTACAGTAAAATTTTAAGTTTATTTAAAAAAATTCACAAATAGTTTTTTAAGATAAATTTTAATTAAAATTATTGCAAAAAAAAAACAACCCAAAAAAATATAGTCGTACACACCTGGTTGAAGACCTGATTCGGGGTTACAAAAAAATGATGGATCCTAGAGATGAGTGAGCCGCTGGAGGGGGGAAACCTGTCGCACGGTGTCGTGGTAAGTTCGGACCGACTGCCTCGCTGATGATGGCTACGATCTGGCAAGTCCGCCTCGCTGATGACGGCTACGATCTGCCAAGTCCGCCTCGCTGATGACGGCTACGATATGCCAAGTCCGCCTCGCTGATGACGACACGTTATCCACCTCTCGTCAGAGCAGGTTCACGCTGATGGTGATGTCAAAACTGCACAGGGCGGCATCCAGAGGACGTAGGGCTTAGGCGTAGTGGTGATCGCTCTAAGTCTTATGAACGGCACTTTCAGGCAGCGAGTGTTTATAGCTTGTGGAAGCGGTCTCTCGTCTCAATGTGAACTTTGCGGAGATGATTCCCCGCCCCAGCGATCCAAACAACTCATCCGGACCGGGACGTTGAAAAATCATAAAAAGACCATAAATTTTAGGCGTTGCTACAAAAAAATTTAGTACAAAAATACAAAAAAATCGTATTTACAATAATCGCAATAGTAAAAATATTCCTGATAAAAAATGTGAAACTACTTGTGAAAAATAATTTTATTTTTAAAACTGTGCACAAAAAAAAACAAGAAAACAGCTGGCCAAGGTGTAATGGACAGTGAGAGAGGAGATTGGAACAAGATAGGGTTAGTAAAATGATTTGAGCTCTAGCTTTAAGAGAAAATTCTCTACTCGGCGGAATTTTTATAGTAACAAAATTATTAATCTAGGTAGCCTAAAAATTACTAGATAAAATTTAAGATAGATAAACGGCTTACCCAGAAGTCGAAGATACTCTTAGATAGTTTAAGATAAACTCGTAAAAACTTGACGAGCAACAAAACAACTTGTTACTGTGACGTAGAATCAGCGGTAGCCACGTCTGCAACTCCACCGTATAAGTTAGCTAACGAGCTATATAAAAATGTAGTAAAATTGAATAACACATTTGTTATGTGATCCCCAAAACCTATTAAAGAATTTATATAAATTTCCCAAACAATTTTAGCCAAAATTATAAAAAAAAATAGATAAATTTAGAGATAAATTTTTGGACAAAAATTATTGGACAAAAAAATATAATTTATATAAATTTGAACAATGAAAAAAACATGACAAATAGCCAATTTTTAATCCCATTAAAAATATTAAACCCCGAAAAATAAATAAAAATAAAGCGATACATAATTACTATAGGTATGGTGTACTCACAAAAATTGAATGCGCCAAACTCGGCGCTACGACCCGAGTCTTAGAAGGTTGCTAAGAACACAAAAAGTTAAGCAGAATATTACGAAACAAAAAAAGGGAATTTAAAGCAACAGTGAAAGCGTTAAACGCTGGGGACCGGTGAACCGTACTGGTTATTGGTTCAGCATAAAAAGGAATAGTTAAACAGAAAAACTATTATCGCCTCGTATTACAAAAAAAACCTTAATTTTGAATAACCATAAGCCGAATGTAAGGCGATGTCCGGTCGGGTTATTGCCGTGTCGGTACTGCATGCGCTGACGGTGGATGTAAAATTCTGACAAACAACTGATATGAACAAAAAAATATAATTGAAACCTACCCAATCAGTTGTTAAACTAGCCAAATAAATGAATAAAAGATAACAAAAGTGTATCATAACACCGATGATACAAGATAAAAATAATAACACTGCAAAATTTGGAAAAAAAAATACAGTCAGCACACACGCAGCTGCGACACGTCAAGAGCACCGATCGAATCGAATTGAATTGACAGCATGTGTCGTCTACCATTCAATTCACGCGGAAACACACAAAATATGTCGCTAATCAAATTGAACACTAAGATTTGAAAAAAACCGCGTAACGATTTTTTGAAATCGTTACAATATATAGACAGACTCGATAATGGTCACGTCTTGTCTTTACAAAACCAAGTCTGGTCTTAGTCTTGCAGCAACACTAGTTGAGATTTTGTTTATTATATTTACAGATTTTTACACTTTTGAACAGAATATGACCATAAATATAATATTTATCTTCATTTATTAAATTATACGTTATTCTTCCTTGATGGCACATTTTATTTATATAAGGAATATTAATATATATTTATATAATATTTATCATTAACGATTTTTTTTATATATTACTTTATCAAGCGTATAAATATAAGTAAAAGTGTGGTGCGTATTATTGTAAGTATAATTTGCATATTTATTATGCAAAATAATAAAAATATATAAACAGCTTTTACTCTGTACATACAATTAAAATAATTTTATCGCAACGCGTTTAATATTAATTATACATCACTAATTTCGTAAATTAGAAGTAGATACTACATTTATAAATACGAAAATATTAATATGAATAAATTACCACATTTTTTTTTAAATACGTACATACATACATTCATAAATAGAATAATAACATTCTTAGTATAATTATGTTCATTGCTATTATAGAAATGCAAAATATAACCTGAATGGATTCATTGTATTCTATCTATGAAATTTTTACTACCTCGCATAGGTACGTACATCTAAATTCTGAAATGAATTATGAAATAAAGCGTAATGGTTTTTTAGGTGCGAGATTCAAAATTATTCATCAAACCATTTTCCTTTGGTGTTAGACGAAATATAAATACAAATTGCCCGATAAATAAGAAAATCCTTTCAAACTTTACAATGTCTGTACAGATTTTATTACAATGTTTACAAGCTTACTTAAATTTTATATCATTTTAACATATGCGACATAAAACATATCTTTCTTCTCTTCTTTTATATTTGCCTTTACGGTCTTATGATATAACCTAATATTTTACCAAGATACAACATACATGTGAAAGTGAGATATAGGTGATTTACGATTTTTATTTTCAATCTTAAATTTCATCTTACATTGGAAATAGGAAATGCAAAATGTATGTACTACGAAATTTCTTCTTAACAGCAGTGGCGGATTTCCGTACAGACACACGAAGCGCGCTCTTGGGACCTCTTAAATCGAGGGGCCTCAAATTTCCGACTTAAAATAAAAAATTGTTTCATATTATTATTATTATTATTATTTTCCTAATAAAAAAAAAATAATAATTAAATAGTATTCTCTAAATTAAATTGACAAATGACTAACGCCATCTATGACATATGTTTTGTGGGTGACCTAGCGGTCATATTTTAAACCATATGCAAGTTCGCTCGACGCTGTACTGTTGGTAGCAATGTTTTCCTAATGAGGTACTTGCACCTACCTCATTCAAGACCATTCAACATAGGGTGACCAGACGTCCCGGTTTTGAGTTGTATGTCCCGGTGTCCCGATAAACCTTTTCGGAACACATTTTTGTACATGAAAGGGGGAAAACATAGAGCTTCATATCCCCCGAAAAAATGTAACTTTCAATTATAGGGCATTTGACCTTGAACGAAAAAAAAATTTGCCTACGGCGCTTTTTTTACATATATTTTACAACCCTTTGAAAAATATCCCGGTTTTGTGATTTATAAATCTGGTCACACTAATTCAACATGGCGCTCGAACAGCTGATCGCGGGCAAATAACCCAAATTTTAACATGGAGCCAAATGGAAAATTCATGTTTACATTTCATGAAATGTTAAATAATTATTTATGTGAACGTTTGAGTAAATTATATATGCAATTATAACGGCTAACACTAGTAAGAGTACACTGTTGAAGTGAAATGAGAAAAAAGTTACACACATAATCACAGTAATGTTTTCAAACCAAAATAAGATGTATGTATCACATGTTTCTCTATTGCATTCATTTTGTATTACGTTGTATGGCCTCTAGTGCATGTGCAAGGCTGCAAGATACCTACGTAATAATCATTATATTTTAATTGTATACTTATAAATAATATTAATCCTTACTCGCTAGAATAGGGAGAATTTTATGAATATAATAAAAATATTCTAAAAGTAGCTTCTGTTGTAATAACCGACCACAGAACAGAATTGTATTATTTATCTAAGTGCATATATTGAAAAGCTACAGTTTCATAATATTCCTCAAAATTTACGTATTTTACTTACATTTTAAATTTTTTACCTCCCGTCACCTTTAGGTAAGGAAGGTATTGTCTTTGGTCAAAAAATTCGCTGGTGAGTTTTTAATGAATAAGCACGTTTTAGGGTCCCCTACAATACGAATTTACTATTTTTAAGATGATGTCTGTATGTATGTGTGTGTGTGTCCGTGTGTGTGTATGTGTGTCCGTGTGTGACAAATTTTTCTCCGACGATAACTCCAATACTATAATTCTAAAAATTATAATTCTTTCGTATTCCTCTTCTGTACATCCATATGAAGAGTTGATTAGATTTTGGTTATAATTGATCCACCGGAAGTACCCTTATTTGAAGTTTTTAACAGTTTTTCTTAAAAAAATACAGTTAAATATTATTTTTTGACATTTTGTTATTATATTTATTAAAGAAAATACTCTTCTCTATATGGTTTGATTATTCATTTTCCTTCATATTCAATAGATGTAGAGTTAAAGCATTATAAAGAAATTAATTTTCAAAAATTAGTCAGCTTCGCTATTTATCATGGAAACAGCTGACATAATTATTTAAAAAAATTTAATTGACAGATGTCAGTTGCAAGTGCAAAACCAAATATGGAAAAGAGTATAGGACCTAAAATTGGTATGTCATAGTGTTGCTCGCAAGTGACACGCAGAGAAAGGCCAAAGAGAAGATGGAAGGACATTACTTAGTGTAGTTTATGTTATAATTTTATTGGATTTATAGAACCTTTTCAAATGAACTTTTGGCATGGAATTTGTAAAAAATAATTTATTGCTCCAGCTTACACACGTGTAAATTGTTGTAACCTAATATGTGACCTGCGAGAAAGTATAATTTCCTTGGAAAAACAGTTTTTGAAAGGCTCTGGGACGACAGATAATTTTTAGTGCGAAATAAGCGAGTTTAAGCTAAATACACGGCTAAAATAAATTATTGCTGGAGCTCACACACATGTAAATTGTTATAACCTAATATGTGACCTGCGAAAAAGTATAATTTCCATGGAAAAACAGTTTTTGCAAGGCTCTAGGAATACAGATAATTTTTAATGCGAAATATGTCCAAAATTCAAATTTAAGCTATATTCAAGGCTAAAATATTTTTTTGCTCCAGCTCACACACGTGTAAATTGTTGTAACCTAAAATGTGTCCTGCAGGACAATATAATTTCCATGGAAAAACAGTTTTTGAAAGGCTCTATGACGACAGATAATTTTTAATGTGAAATATGTCCAAAATTCGAGTTTAAGCTAAATGCACGGTTAAAATAATTTATTGCTCCAGCTCACACACGTGTATATTGTTTTAAACTAATATGTGACCTGCGGGATAGTATAATTATCTTAGAGAACTTGGTTTTGAAGTCAGATATTCATTAAGTATGCCCAAACGACTTGTATACATTGCATGTATCTAAAAACTTGTTTATTTGCAAGCAATAAATTTTTATTTAGAGCAGTAAATTATATCTGATCGTATTCTATCTTGTGACAAATTTATTTTTTTAATTTTTGGTTGTGAGCTAGCTTGTCTTTAAGCTAGCTCACATCAATTTTCTCCAAAACGGCTAGAGCAATAATTTTTTTATATGAGCAATAAATTAGCAATAAATAAGCTTTAAATAGTACAATAATGTTTATTGTTGTGAGATGAAAATGGTGAGCCAGCTTTATAGAGCTGTATTAATGTATCCTGGAGAGCCACATCCTAGAGATGGCAGCACTAATGACCGACTTATAGGGAATGCAATGTATTTTACGCACAACTTTATTGTAATTGTTTGTTTACATTTTAGTTGCCATGGCGGAAAATGAAAGATTACACCCTGCGGGCGGTAAAGTGTAAAGCAAAAGCCCGCCGGGCGGTAAAAAATATTTTTTTCTGTCAACCAGGCTTGCAACACATCGTATTCGTTTTGATATCGGTTCTTTGACTTACCAGGACATAAATCCGCTAAAGCTTCATTAGCTTCTAGCAAAAATTTTTCAGAAATTTCAGTATCATATTCAGGTTGAAGCTCCATGCTTGACATTTTTAATAATTTTTTTACACAAAACAAATGGTTACTAATACAACGCATCGCCTAATTGTTTCTTGGCACAGCCATCTGGCCATCTAATATTTTTTACATAGCAAGAAGCTTTTAGTCATGCAATTAAAAATTACGTTTCATTTGGTTTCAGTTGTGCGTAAAACGTTGTACGTACCTCAGGCCGAAAGAGGTTTACGCCCTTGGACGAATAAAAGCCCTCCGCTTCGCGTCGGGCTTCAAATTTCGTCCGCAGGCGTAAACCCTTTCTTTCGGCCCTCTATACGTAAATAACTATTACGTTTGTGCTAGTTGTATTCTGATGCTTTGTTTTGGGGATATTTTGTTATTTTTAATTGATATCAAATATATTTGTCACAATGTCAGATATATACATTTATTTAAATGATGCTGTGCGGCCTATGGTCGAAGGAGAAAGCAGTAAAAGGTAAAATAAGATTCAAAATTGAGGTTATCTGCATGTTAACTACTTATTTAATTATTTTTAGCTGGACATTTTATCTTGTACGGATATAAGACAGATAAACAGAATAATATAGAAATAAATTAACTGTGTGTTCAAACATCTAATTTGAAAGGGGCCCCTCACTCAATCGTAATAACACTAAATGAAAATCAAGTTCTTTGTTTTGCACATCTTCCTTTTGCTCAATTTCTGACATTTTTATAGTTTCTTCGTCTTCCCTGTCTTTCCTATAAACAATTTAAAATAAATATATAATATTAAAGAATAATAGTTACTACTTACAGGTAACGTCTCTCTATTTTTATTCTCTGTACAGGGGTTTTGTCGAATTTTCTTTGCTGTCATTTTTTTAATATTTTTTTTTTTATTGACTACAAAAACAATCTAACAATGTTTTGAAGTATACATTTTTATAAATACTTACATGGAATAAAATCGCTTAGGTAAAAAATGTGAACAAACGTTCATGAACGGTGATATATCCTTTCCGTTTTTTAACGCGATTTTCCACTTATTTTTTAATATTTCTCTTTTTTGGAAATAATGAACTAATATGTCAGAACTTGCATAATTATTGCACTGCGGTACAGAACAATATCTCTTCGATTTGCTGGTCATTTTTGGTTGTTGTTTACTTATAACCCTGTATGACAGCACAACGTTTTCCCTGCGACTTATATGTTTTATTTTGCCACCAGATGTCAGACACTTTGTTGGCTCTTGCCAATATCTTACGAAAAAAAACCGAAATATATACCGTTCTGAGGCACGAATATAAATTTTAGTTATACAGGGTGTCTCTTAAATAGGGGGACATGGCTTAACCACAGATTCCTGAGGCTAAAATAAGACGATTTAACCAAACTTGCTTCTACCGGAAAGTGTACCGTTTAGCCAGAAATCTGCTTCAAAGTCCTTTGAAAAAAAAATTATTTTGCTTATAATAATCGGACGCTTTATTCGATTTGGATGAAATTTGATATGACAGTTTATATGGTTATAGGTCATCTTTTATGGTGATACTTGTTATTATTAGTGAACCACTAGTGTATGAAACTTAGGTCTCCCAACATTAATTAGACCATAACTTTTTAATGGCAATGCCGAAAACGTGAAATTATTTTTCTTCAGAAAGATACATTCAATTGTAAACTTTTGTCTCTCTGTGTAATTTGTGATATCTGTTACGGTTCACACAGAAAAAAATAAAATCTTAGTGACTGCACTGCTAAATTTTTAAAATAAATTTAATCTAGCAGTCTATCCAAATGTCAAACAAGTAATTTTTAATGACAGTAACAATTGTTTTACGGGTTGTCAAAAATTTTCTTCGCAAAATTCTGAAATTAGTAACATCCGTGTATTCGGCCTAATAGTATTTTACCACCATTATTATAAATAAGACGATTACATATCTTAGCTTACTCCTAAATAACTTGTAAAGATTGACAACTCGTTACTGTCATTAAATTTACTTGTTTGACATTTGGGTAGACTGCTAGATTAAAATTATTTTAAAAATTTAGCAATGCAAACACTCAGATTTTATTTTTTTCTGTGTGAACCGTAACAGATATCACAAATTACACAGAGAGAGAAAAGTTTACTATTGAATGTATCTTTCTGAAGAAAAATAATTTCACGTTTTCGGCATTGCCATTAAAAAGTTACGGTCTAATTAATGTTGGGAGACCTAAGTTTCATACACTAGTGGTTTACTAACAATAACAAGTATCACCTTAAAAGATGACTTATAACCATATAAACTGTCATACCAAATTTCATCCAAATCGAATAAAGCGTCCGAATATTATAAGCAAAATTAATTTTTATTCGAAGAACTTTGAAGCAGAATTCTGGCTAAATGGTACACTTTCCGGTAGAAGCAAGTTTAGTTAAATCGTCTTATTTTAGCGTCAGGAATCTGTGGTTAAGCCATGTCCCCCTATTTAAGAGACACCCTGTATACGTTGTTACTTTCTGATTAATCATTTAGGAAATGTCTGTGTTCCACTTCAATACTGATAAATTAATCTACTACTCTATATATTTCACGTAAATATGTTTGATTATTAGTTTCTCATGAATATATAATTGTAGCTATCCCATTCATAGGGAAATTTGTGCAAGCTAATTCTTAATTTGTATTCTAATGTTTATGCAAACTCAGGTTCAACGATACTCCGGTTGTGAGAGCTTCGGGCAGGGAACTCAGCTATGTCCTGCTGGCGGGGATCCTGATGTGCTACTGCGTTACATTTGCGTTGGTAATGAAGCCCACTGATATCGTCTGCGGCATCCAAAGGTCAGTATTGTTTGGCTTCCCGCCCACCATATCAAATTTCACTATTTACTATTACACTAGCTCTAATTAATTTACCGTAATACAGATATGGCATGGCATGACCTCTCAAACAAAAAATATGCACGTTTCTCCAAACAGCAAATTACTGCTCCATGATGCTTTATAAACTACAATTAACAATTAATTAATGGTGCAATTCTGTGTTCAGTCGTAAAATTAGTTTTATCACTACAATAATGCACATGTGACACCCAGTCTTAGATCTGTACGAGTACATAATTTGGCCCATTCCGAATGGGCCATTTGCCTTAATTTCATTATACCGGGTGTCTACTCGAAATCCGTTATATAGGAAATACAATTAGAAAAAGGGTTGTTGTTGTAGTTCGAATAAATTTACTACCGAAGTAAATTTATTTTGCCCTTTATAAAATGTACTTTACGCATTATTCACACTTTTAAAAAGTTCATGTAAGTCGTTTTTTTTAAAAACTTATTGTAAATATTTTACTATATAGCTCCTGAAGAAGACCCATGTGGGGTCGAAACTGTCGAGACTGAATAAACTATAGTGGCTAAAATCCAGAAACTCTTTTCTTTACAGGAAATACAATGTTAATTTTTACCTTCCGTCGACTTCAGGTAAGGAAGTATTGTCAAAAAATTCTGTGGTCAGCTTCTAATAAAAAAGCACGTTTTAGTGTCCCTAGAATACGATTTAACTAATTTTACGATGATGTCTGTATATGTGTGCGTGTGTGTATGTGTGTGTGTGTGTGTGTGTGTGTGTGTGTGTGTGTCTCTCTCTGACGATAACTCCAACACTACAATTCTAAATATTATTCTTTCACATTTCCCTTCTTTACATCCATATGAAGAGCTGGTTAGATTTTGGTTATAAATGAACAACCGGAAGTACTTTTATTTGAAGTCCTTAACAGTTTTTATTGAAAAAACGCAGTTAAATATCATTTCTTGACATTTTACGTTAAAAAAGAACATTTGATTTTCAGTACGGTTTGATTATACATTTTTCTTCATATTCAATAGATATAGAGCTAAAGAATTTTAAAGAGATTAACTTTCATACATCTATGCTCATGGAAACTGGTGATATAATATTCTAATTGACAGATGTCAGTGTCAAGTGCAATTTACATAGAATATGTTCCTGTCATAATTTCAATGGATATTGTTACTGCACGCGCATAGGCAACCCGCACAGCATTTATGATTTGATGGTGACACATTCATGTGTGTTTGCCACTCCTAACTGACTCTTGCAATGTGCGCAAAGGCATCACGTGACTCGAGCTGCTCAAGAGTTCGAGCATTAGGGAAGGGAGGGAGTAGGGAGTAGTAGAGCAGATGTCAATGAGGACAGATGCAAACATCTATGTATTAGATATGTTATCTCTGGATGCAAACACGTAGCCGCGAAAAGGTATTAAGAAAATCAACGACAACCCCATCATCTTCACACACACAAGAAGCAAATATATAGAATCTTTTCCAAGGAACTTCCGGTAAGGGATTTGTGTAAAATACAAAGAATTGGCGGAAGGTTTTTTTATTTTGCTGTATACTGCGTCTGGTTTAAGATTGCAGTGATGGGCGGATCTTGGCGAGAGCGGTTTACGCAGCAACATTTTAAGGTTAAATACAAATCTAAGTTTTATTTCGATAAAATAATAATAATACAATAATCGAAACATTCAGTCTCATCATTTGAAAACGGAACATCTTCAATAACATCCATTTGAGAACTATTTTGATTAAACATGCGAAATTGCATGAATAAAAAAATATTTTTGACAGTTATTTACAGGTTAACATATGATGTGTGTTTTGTATTTATATGAAGTTTTTTACGTTATATTATTAGTTTTTTACAATTATATTTCTATTAATATCACTTATTTCATTTACATTCAATTTAGCTATGGTAAAAATGAAATGGCAGAAGACATGTCATCAAAAAATATCTCTAAAGTAATGACGTCATTATACCACTACGTTTACGTGGGATACTAATTTATAAGGCGCGAGCAGTCATGTGACTTTGTTGGTCTTTCTTGACAAGCAAATAAGAGGGCCCGTGTCAGAATGTCAATTAGTAATTATATACAGATGTCAAATGTCATCATTTTTCATTCCAATTTTCATAATTTTCCAATTTCATGTGTTTTATTTAACTCGCTAAGTAATGTCCACATTTCTGGTGACAAAGAAAACTTGGAAAATCTTGAAATTTTGAATTAAAATTTATGACTTTTGTAAGTTATGTACCTACATGTTTACAGTGACTTCTATATACAAAATGGACCGGCGGCTTGAATAACTTGCGTGTATCCACCGAGAATACCACCCGCCTGACTGGTGGGGTGTCTATCTCTCTCTAATTTTCGTGTATAGTTGGACCAAGCAGATATGATCACATTTTACCTTTTTACCTCCCGCTACCCTAGGTAAGGGAGGTATAGGGATAGTGCTAAAAATCGGATATAGAGATTTTAGTGAACAAGCACGTTTTGATGTCCCCAGAATCCGATTTTAACATTTTTACAATGATGTCTGTAGGTATGTATGTGTGTGTGTCTGTGTGTGTGGATCATGTGGACACGATTACTCAAATACTATCAATCAGAAAAATTTGAAATTTTGTATATCCATTCTATGCTAATGTGGGAAGAGCTCATTAGTTTTGCGTGTATATCGGATAACCGGAAGTATCATTTATACAAGCTTTTAACAGTTTTTCTTGTAAAAAAATTATTGAATATAATTTTTTAGCAAGTTTTACCAATACAAATTGAATATAATGGCACAATCTTTAACTTTATATTAAATTATAAAATAATTTATTTTTGTACATCACTTTGCCTCTGCGTCAAACAAAAACAATACTTTAATAACAAATTTGACATATTTAAACAAATGTCACTGTCACGCAGCAATTTTCATTAAAATTAATAATGAAACCGTGTTCAGAAGAATTTAGTAGTTTAAATATGATTCTAATGAAATTAAGGTTTGTAAAAATAATATATTTTCCATCATACATAAATATTAGATATACAGGATAATTCGATTCAAGTTTGATGTTTGCAGCATTATATATCAAACAGCTCTCAATAAGAACGTGATTTCAAAGTGTCAAATAATAATTTGCAACTACACATTTACTAAATGAATAATGTACGGCGAAGAATTTACACAGATTGCGTTTTAGAGCATAAGGAAGTTGGTGATGATTTTGACAATAATGTGTGTGTGACGATTTTTCCTTAAAATATATTAATGATCCAAAAGTTCTGTAAGTTGGTATTTAATACTCTTATATAATTTGAAACAACATATTAGATTTTGACTATATATGATAAACCGGATGTAGTACTTAATTTGAAGCTCTAACAGATTTTTCAGGAAAAACATAATAAAATATAATCCAAAATTTTGTATTACAAACTTTTCTATTTATTGGAACAACAAAGTAGATTTTGTTTACAAACGATCAATCGGAAGTGAAACTTTACTTAAAGCTCAATGCTATTTTAAACATGGAATTGGCGGGAGGACATGTGCTGCCCACATCAGATTTTTATTTGATGCGAAAATGTATTTAAGCTTGAACTGAATGGAAATAAAACTAAAAAACAATTTCAAACATTTTACTAAATTATAATAACGTTATCTGGATTAAATTAATTAAAATATAATGGGGGATTCCAGCTCAATCGAATTAAAGGAAAATAGTAAAAAAAATACGAATGTATATGCTGAATAACGAATATTAATAAAAAATTAAATGGTATAATTGAGATATTTCAGAAATAAAGGATTTTTTGTTATAGTGCTTCGACACTAATATGAAAATATTTTGATTGGCGACCGCCTGTACATGCATAACAAATAGCGTGTTAGGAGGTGGGGATTACTACCAATGGAAGTTAAGAAATTCAAATTCGAAAGGAGGGGCTAACATTCCTGTACTGCAGTTTCCAAACAGTTTTTATTTTAACATAAATTTCTTGCATTAAACTTAACCTTCCAGTGCTCGCGCGCTGACTCTCGCTCCGCAAGATTTTTATTTTGTAAATAATTCTGTATGTAATAGGTCTCTACTCATCTTTTAAGTATTTGCACCAAATAGCTTACTGATGCACTGTGTACAATTAGATTTTTTTTTAAATACTTATTAAAGTATTGGTAGGGGGTGCGGAGTGTCAGTCCGCGGGCGAGCATTCGTGTATATATTTTTGCGGAGTGTCAGTCCGTGGGCGAGCATTCGTGTATATATTTGTGAGGAGTGTCAGTCCGCGGGTGAGCCTTCTTGTGTGCATTAGATTAATTCTAATATGGTTACAAGTTTATAATTAAAGCGAGTTATGCATATTTCTAATGTAATTACTTGTTAAATAATAAAGAAGAGCAGAAACGATCAGAAAAATTTGTGAAAATTGTTCTAATGCTAAAGACGACACTGAATAGTGTTCGCTAAACAATATTTACTCATTTTTATTTATATTTTGGTAGTTTATATTTTTGTTAAGCTAGGCAGTAAGTTACTCGTCGTATACTTTCTGTTTTTAAATTGAATAAATAGTTATAAACAATTAGTATTTTGCTCATTTTTGTTTTCGTATTTTATAAATAATCCATTTTATTATTGCGGACTAAAAGTCTGCGCGCGAGCACTCCTGTTATAAAAATAAGCGCGAGTACTGGAAGGTTAATAATTTAGATACACCTGCAATTATAAAGTATGTAGACTTATACAGTGTTATAATATTCATTTATTTTTATGTAAATATAACTTAAAATAGCATTTATTTCAAGAACATTTAGGTCCATGATGAAAACAGTTTGATATAAAAACACATAAATGTGACGTCACATCAATCTTTTCCAAATTCGGAAGACCATAACTCGCTTATTAATAGGAATTTTTTCACCGGATTTTCATCAATAGTCTTAGTTTTCTTAATAGTTTCAAAAAATGGTGGAATCCCTCATTGATATATTCTTTCATCATATGATTTAACATATGAAAATCACACTGCAAAAAGGGGAAATGTCATAATTATGTAATTTTTGAGCAATTAAAAAATTTTATAGCAATAATATTTTTCTGTTGTATGGCTATATTTAAAAGCTAAAAAACATTGAGAATGGGCTACTTGCGTACCTTTTTTTTATTTAATATTTTTGAAGAGCTGGTAAAAACTTGCTACCCATATTTTTTTTTTTAACAAAATTTTTATTAATTAGCCAGAAAAAAAATAATGAAATTTGATTATTTGAATTCCCGCCATGTATGACGGAGAATTACGCCGCACCAATGAATGGCCGTAGAGCCATAGCGTGGTACCGACTCATAGCAACGGCATGTTTGTGCAGGTAATGTAGATCTCCTGTTTGACGTTTCAACAATAGTTTGGAGGTTAGTATTTTAGCTTGTCTTTTTGGTATCGATATTTTAAATTACATGTAACTACCTATGTGTTTATTTGTGAAGTAATTAATATATTTGAGAGCCAGAGAGAGAGAAAAATGAACTAATGTCAAATTCAAATTAAAAGTTTCTCGCACGCAATGCCATCTATACGCTACAATTTTAAATAGTTCCAGTTCAATATAATGACGTCACAGAAAATTTTCTTTCTTAATTTACTAAAAAACAAATAATTTTTTAAAAATAAAATTTATATTTATATATATATTTTCAACATAACATTACGTATATAGTGATAGAAATCAGATTTTCAGTACCACGCAAGTAGCCCATTGAGATTCATTCTTACTGCATTGTAAGTTTGTACCACAGAGCACAAATTAATGTACTAATCTGTGGTTTGTACATAAAATTCTACGGTAACTGATGCACATGACGCATACTTGAACTCTTTTAAAATGCGACATTTCCCCTTCTTGCTGGGTGGTCTTCATATGTATTAAAAGCAATTGTTAAATTCTCTATTACAAAAAAAAAGTACATAAATAAGTCATAACTTTTTTCTATACTTTATACCAACTCAACAAGCACGATGCACAAATAGAAATGAAACCACGCCAAGGTAACGCCAAGCTTCTTAACTATCTATCTATTAGAATATTTTGTAATAGATACATGTTTAACAGGATTTAATTTCTTCTTCATGTTCATCGTTAATTCGTCGAACTGGTACTAGCTGACGCATGCGTACTTCTCACTGTTAGAAAAAGATAGCCACCCCACCATGACAGTTGAGTGGATACAGCTCGCGCCGTTGTAAAGAGATAGAAGTCGCCGGTCCATTTTGTATATAAGAGGTGCATGATTACTAGCTGTCATTCTGACACGGGCTCCCATATCTGCTTGTCAAGATTTGCTTATTTGCAGGACATCTGTTGCTCTCTAAAAATACATAATTTAATTAAAGATTGATAACAAAAGAAATATTTCAAAAAAATTACATTTTGAACTGCTTTCAACGGCACCTTTGCCAACAGTGGGGCAACTGTCCGTTGGGCGAATCCCGTTCGGAAAAGTTCACGACATTCATGGTTAGTTTCTTAAATTGCTTTCTTAATGCTTTACGCATTATTATGGATGTATTATAGTATATTACTTTTTAAAATAAACAAGTAATACTGTAACATAAATCACAAATACTTAACGCAGAGAAAACTGACAATCAAGATATAATATTTAATGTAATCATTGTCATGCCAACATATGGTATAAAAATCAACTACAGTAGGCCCATAAACCAATTTTTTAAAATATTTTTAAATGAAAGTTCGTTTAATTTTGAAACAATTCGTGATATCAAAAAGTCATAATTGTTTTTTGTATAGCTGCATTTGATTTTTAAAGAAACCTAAAGCTATCTTTCTCACAACAGTTTCTGTAGTGGGCTGCGCGAGAAAAATACCAATAGTGTGACGTCATCTGTACCCCTGGAAATAAATTCAAATATCTTGCAAAGTAATTATTAAATTAATGTTTTTTATCTTCATCGTTATTTATTGAGTAGGTAGTATTTTAAGGATAAAGTGTACATTTTATTATTTTTGTTATGGTTTATGGGCCTATTATTTCAAATAATTTTATATTTCGTAAAACGAATAGATATTGATTTAGAAATACTTGTAAATTTCATTTATATATACGTTTCTTAATACTACTATTTTTTTTCTGTATTTAAAAATAAATAATTTCTACAAGTTATATTTCATTTTATAAGGTTTTTTTCGGGTCGATGATGTAAGTCTTCTACCATTTCATTTTCACCATAGCATAATTTATTGTACACAAATGCAGAAGAAAAGTTGCAATAACATTATATTGGGACAGCAAGAAATGTCCCTATACCACCATGTTATACTGCTTTCTTTTACCAAACCATTTGACACAGTATAGTTATTTACCTATTAATTTTAGACACAGGTTTTAGATAATAAAATTCAACATCCAAATCACTAATATTTTTTTTAATTTGCACGTTTTATAATGCATAATGTTTGAACTGTCAGAATGATGCCATTGAATTATTTTATTCTTGATAAAAACGTTCTATTTATAATCAAAGCATAAAAAATATAAATATAATATAATCATTAAGAAATCTTGTTCTGTAACATAATTAAAATAAATTAATATCTAACCCAATGAACTAATTTTTGTGACAGCATTTATTTGTAATTTTGTGTCAATTCCACAAGTATCACAACAAATGAGCAAGATTAATAAAATAACATTGTATTTCCTATATAACGGATTTCAAGGGTTCATCTTTCCAGACTCAACCTGTTTGTGTAGTTATCTTTATTATTTAAAATAAATGGGTGCCCATCATCAGTGGCGACTTGTCAGTCTAGGCTGTTGATAGCCATCGCCTCGTCAGAAGAAATAACTCAAAATATCATTTTAACATATTAATAATTTTAATTAATAAGCTGTAAATAATGTAAATAGTAAATAAATTAAATTTAAACTTTTCCGCTAATACTCGTCTTCATAAATATTAAATGAACACTTTAAGCCACCACCATAACTTCCATATGATGCAGTGCATCTATTTACACCCTGTGAGGCTTTTTTGGAGCTGTTTGAGGCTTGCCTCAAATGCAAAATGCAACGAGAGAGTAAAGGATAAAAGATAGGTACGTGCGTGAATACAAACTGCGTCGCAAATGTTATTGTTAGTTCTGGAGAGCATACATTATTATAGCATTATAGATTAGGAATATAGAATTTTTTTTTAAATGATTCACCCGGCTAATTAAAGTTATAGTTTAGAACTTAATTTTCTTGTGAAGTGCTGCCTCATCAAAGTTTTGGTGCACAAACCGCCACTGGTGCCTATCCATTTAAGAAAATAAAGGTGTCCTAAAAAAATGCAATCCAAAATTCTATATTATTTCATATTTAGAGGATATTTATAAAAAAGAATCTTGTGACCTATGCATTTTTCGGGAAAAACTGACTAATGTCCAATGATCCCCTAACTTTGTCTTAATTTAACCAATTTCGTATTTCTATAGTTTCCGAGATACCAATGGCTACTCTCTTGAAACGGGCACCAAAACACGGTGAACACTAGAAACCGTGACATAGCCGTTTAACAGCATGGAAAAACAGTTTTTCCTGAATTTATTTGAAATCGTCACTATACTAATCCATTATACGACGAACTCAGGCAAATGCAGTGTTGCCAACTTATAATAATTATTGTACATATAAGATGATTTGGGTAGGTGTACGATATACATATAATAGTAAATTTATAAGTACAAATGACATAAAATATGTGCAAAAAGAACGAACTAAACAATTTCGATGAAGAAGGGTGAAATAAAACATAATTTTGAGTGTTCTTTACGATAACCTCAATGTTCGGAGGTTAGCAATATTGTGTATCAGACTGACAGTTGCATAAACATAACCTATAAAAATAAAATATTCCTTTCATTTTCACAAATTTTCGATATCGAATAAAATTTAATATGCAACTCGACATTGAAGTTCCATTTTATTACTCATATTCATATTCCATATTCGTGTTGTGATAAAAAGTAGAACTTTATCTTGATACATAAGTAACTATTAAAGATGAGAAATAATATCGTTGAATCTTGGGAACCTTGTAGATTATGTTTTGGGTTTTAATAACTTTAGGCCTTAAAGTTCCATAAGTTTATTGCTATATAACATATTGACATTTCGGGTAAAATCCGCCCATCATTATCCTTTAAAGTTACAATAATCAAATAATGTTATAATAAATACATATTCTTGTGTAAAGTCTACATGACTTCAATTGTTAAAATAAATGGAGAGCCTCATTTCTTGGAATGGTTTGCCGCTCAACAGCTATGCGTTATTTCAAGATATGAGCTTTGATAAACTTCATATATTTATTTTTGACAGTTACTTGGTCTGACAAGTTAGAAAACAATCATTTTTTGAAATGCTCGCATACTAAATCCATTTTTACCATGTCTTTAAATTTAAATTTGTTTATTTGAAACCGTCACTATAGTGCATAAAATAGTAATTTACGTAACAAGACCTGAAAGTGATACTTTACTGGGTGAGCAAGCAAATTCCAGAGCGAGCCGTAGGCGAGCTTTGGAAGCTTGTGAGCCCAGTATAGACACTTTCAGGTCATGTTGGGTACAATATTTTTTTTGCGATCCTGAAAAAAGAATAAAAAAGTATTATTTTATTTTTTTCTGCGAGCAAATAAGATATAAATAAACAACTGATCTCCATGGAAACATTTAGCTTTACCGGTCCCGGGATCGGTAAAGTACTTTCCGATCCCTTATAAACAACTTTCCGAGCTAGCTCAGCAAAAGAAGGACTTTCCGGTCTAAATAGTGATCAGAAAGAGCTCATTTTCTGGGCGATGTACGATAGTAAATTTGTACGTAAATGACAAAAATATGTACAAGAAGAACGAACTAAATAATTCCAATGGATAAGTTTAAGTGTTTAAGATAAAACACATAATTTTGCGTATTCTTTACGATAACTAGAATGTCCAACGTTAGCAACATTGAATGTCAGACTGACAGATTATGTTTAAACATAACCTATAACATATATATTCCTTTCACTTTCACAATTCTTCGATTTCAAATAAAATTTAATATACTATTACTTGGGCACCAAAAACGAAAATTTAAAAATTTTAGCCTCCAAAAATTCTGGTTTATTCTCTAAATCTTTATCTATAAAGCACTATATAATGTTTTCCGAGACAGATAATATTTGAGAAAAACTGTTTTCCCACGTTGAACGTCTATGTCACGGTTCCTATTGTGTATTCTGTGTATAAGACAATATAAAAACCCTAGTCCAAATAATCGGATTTTTTATTAATATTATAGTTATTTTTTCGTTTTAATGATAGTAAGATATTGTTTTCTAATAATACGAGTATAATGCAAAACAAATGCATGAAGCTAACTTTTTTTAAACGAGAATGGAGTTTACTAAACGAGCCGTAGGCGAGTGGTACAACAACACAGATGAAAATAGCTTCACGCATGTGATACACGTACTCGTTTTCTACGATCGATTCAACAAAAGTATTCAAAATTTGAAAATATCAAAATCAAATATAATACACTAAAATCTAATTTACTGTAATTTTTACCGATAGTAAAAAGAACTAAAAGAGTAAAATTAAAGTTTATAATAAAATCACAGCCATCAGCCATCTAAACGCCAGATTAATATAAAATATAAACTTTTTATCATATTATTTAATAGTGCCATTTAAATATTGAACCCCAAGAACGTAATAAAAGGATATATAAAATATATAATTGAATTTTTAAATTGATATTTCCATCACAAAGGAGACAATCGGATATTTCCAACTGATCCCAAAAGACCAACAGCAAAGATTTACGATCTGATATCCTTTTATTACCCCGCAGAAACAACAGAAATTCAATTTCAAGCATTTTAGTTTTAAGTGTTTAACAGATTGCGTTTAAGTAAAATGAATAAACATAAATTAACTATTACCTACTAAAATAATTCAAAAAAATAAATAAATTTCAAATTTGTTATGTGTTTTAATGAGGAAATGAAATAAATCTCTATTAAAACTTTAATATTTTTGAATTAATGCATTAATTTAATAATTTTCCGGTTGGAATTCAGTAGGTTATATTAGCATAATTTAAGCTAAAACAATCCAATTTCAAAAATAATTTAAAATACAAGTATTGGAATAAAATTTATTTACAGTCAGTTCTAAAATATAAATATGACTTTTTATAATATTTTAGCATAATTTTAAATGATTTCCGCAATTTATCAAACAATTAAACATATTTTTTCTTTATTTGGTCCACTGGTCTGACAAAAGAATTATAATATGTACCTACTTAAGAAAACCATTAGCTAGGGCTTATCTTTCTTAACTTTTAGTTATCATGCAGTTAGGGCTAAGTCAAAATTTGTAAAAAGAAATGTTATGAAATAAAATTAAATTTTATCTCTAAAAATATATGTATTATACCTATATCAATTTTTACATGTTATTTAGAAAATATTTTACTACATTTATTATGATGTCATTTATATTTGACGTATTATATATTTACTACTCCTCTCATATAAAATTAATTTTCAATAAATTTCAAATATTACGCGTAATATTTCATATAAACATGAACCTGTATATCATTTATAAAATGTAGGTACCTATATTTTTCTATTAAATATTCAATGTTTTCACGAAAAATTATATTTTTAGGATCATAAAAAAATTATAAACACAATCATACATTACGGATATAGAGGCAGAAAAATAAATTTCATTGTAGCTGTGTAAAATAAAAATATATAAATTCATAATCCTTTAACCTGATTATTAATATCTATTTTAATTTTGGCACGCTTGTTTGGGTGTTACTAATCAATATTAATTTTTTGTCATAAATAACAAATATGTATTAATGAATAAATAAATACGAGTAATATATATTCCAAAATACATATTTAATAAAATTCTGCGAATGATTAAATAAATGTATATGATGGATTGTGTACATCATAAATATATGACCAAAAAAAATTTGTGCATTTCGATGATTCACCAAAAACAAATAAAATATTTGAATATTTATTACACTTTGCCCGGTTTTATAAACGACAGATAAATTTACTTCAATGTAAATAAAATTTATTCCTTCAAATGACAGTCGAACTTTTGACATTAATGGTCGCGTTCAGCCGCATCTAGCAGCTATCTAGCTACTAGCTAACAGCGGTCGTGGTAATTCGACCGGTCCATCTAAAAATAAAATTTATTCTCACCCCATAATAAAATTTTATATTATATAGTATGTAAAAGTTTACCAGATTGAATATGTTTGTGAATTTCTCTGCTTTCATTTACCAAATATGACATATTTTCATATTCATATTGTATTTCATTTGAATTTACTAGCGCCATATTTCCTATTTTTGACAGTTATAGCAGTACACTAAGGGCCGGTTTTTCAATCTCTGGTTAAATTTTAACTTCTAGTTAAGGAAACAATATTGCATCGTTTTGTTGACAGCTATGATAAATCTGTCATTTGACAGTTCATTTCGTTTTAGTTTTGTTTATTTAACTCTTAGTTAAAATTTTAACCAGATATTGAAAAACCGGCCCTAAGTCATCTAGCTTCTAGCACATTTTGTTTTCGCTAGCCCGCTAGACTAGCAGCTAGAATCTAGCGGTCGGTCAGCGGACCGTTCAACGACGTTCGCTAGGTTAGCGAGCTAGCAGCTAGGTGCGGCTGAACGCGACCAATGTTATAAATGCCATAAAATGAATAAAATTGATTCGAATTTGTTAAGTTGAATAAATCTGCTATGGAAGTAAATTTATTCTGCCCTTTATAAAACCGGGGGTTAAACTATTAAAACGCTGTAACTCGAAAACACATAAAAATCGGACTATATTTTCTGGTTTATTAGTCATATTCTGTGTAGTATTACTCTCCCGAACTTTGACAGATTATTCTGCCTGACTCACCCTATATTGTATTGCAATTTTTTTTATTATATGTACATATACATTTAACGCGTAAACGAATCCATATCGTATACCCTTCAAAAAAAACAATATTGTCCATAAATCACAAAATCGTCGAAGACCCGATAAAACTCGATGTGCAAGCATTTTTAGTGTTTATCATGTTGATTTTTGACAGGTTCGGTGCCGGCTTTTGTTTCACGGTGGTGTATGCCGCACTACTGACGAAAACCAATCGCATCTCCCGAATTTTCAACGCGGGAAAGCATTCGGCCAAGAGACCCAGCTTCATCTCGCCACGTTCGCAACTTATCATTTGCACTGGACTGGTTTTTATACAGGTATGTCACTGGAAAATGTATCCAATCTTTGCTAACAATCAGTTCTGAAAACATTATTTTTGCTCTTATCGATATTTACCCTCAATGTTATATTTCCGAAAACAAAGCCCAATGTACAAAATGTTTTACTTTCGATGTATTTTTAAAGTATTTCGGGTAATAATAGAACAAACCCGTTTGTATATTCCGCTGTCACCTTTTTCAGACAAATTTAATACTCACCACAGAAATTTTCTGTCGTCTAAACTTTATGTTCGCTCTCGTATTTCATCCATTACGAAAGATAAGAAAAAAACGTTTATTTGAAATCGTCACTAAAGTGTACAAAAATCGTAATTAAAAGTTCAAAAATCGACACTAAAGTAATCCATTGTATGACGATTTCATGGTAATGCAGTGTTGTCACCCTTATAATAATTATTGTACAAATAAGATAATTTGGATATGTGTACAATGTACAGTAGTAAATTTGTACGTACGTTTTTACGATAAGTTCTGTGTCCGGAAGTTCGCAACGCTGAACAAAAGTTTTTTGACTGACAGCAACAGTAAGTGACATATATGTCAACCATGTCAATATAACCTATAATAATAAATATTCCTTTCATTTTCACAAACTATCGATTTCAAATAAAATTTATTATGCACCTTGGCACTGAAGTGCCTTTTTATCACTCATGTGATTTATTTTCCTTTGCCCTACGGCCACGGCAACTAAATTCCATATTCGTGATAAAAAGTAGAATTTCAGTATCTTGACACATCACATAAATATCTTTTATATCATTTTATACAATATTTATTTATTTAATGGGGTCCCGTGGCCGCGTGCCTGAGTGTCTGGTCGCGAACCCGGGGAACCGGGTTCGATCCCGACCGACGCCAAATATTTCCAATTTTAAATGGCACAAAAGTGACCCCTGTGGTGCACTCTTAACACCAGCTATGAGTGCCCGTGAGGTGACGCCTGGTAAGCGCCCACATGGTAAAATATATCATCATTACCGATGTCTACATGTGTTGTAGATACTGGCACACCCAGAAATGGGTAATATGCCGTGATGATATATTTATTTATATACAATATTTAGAATAACGTGATGTACAGGTCATTGTCGATGTTTTTTTAGGGTATCTCGGGAAATATTACTGATAGAGCAAAATCGTTTGCACATTCCAGGGTCAACTTTTTGAGAAAAGTTTAATAGTCCCCACAGGAATTTTCGATCTTCTTTTGTCTCTGGCGTGTAAAATAAGCAAAAATATGATACTATTTTCCAACATAGGCTGCCATTGAAAAAATTATAAGTTTGTGTTATATCTCGAGAATTATAAAGTTTTCAAAAAATATAATTACGCCATTTTATTTTATCTAAAAAACGGTACAAAATTTGTTTTTTCTCTAACTACCATAATTAATAAGTTATGAGATATTTTTGAAATAAGCAAAAAACAAGTTTTTGCCTGTAGCTCAGAAACAAAAGAAGATCGAAAATTTCTGTGGTGGCAATTAAACTTTTCTCAGTAATATTTCCCGAGATACCCTAAAAAAAACATCGGAAATGAGACACCCTGTACTTAATTAGATTTTAGAAATAATATTTTTTTAGGCAGATATTACATAATAAATAAATAGTAATTTTACGTATCCTTTGGCAACCGTAAAGTATCACTTTTATTTTAATATCTGTCAAAGACTATTTTACGGTCGCATTTACTTCGCAGCTGCTTTTACTTTACAGCCGCATTTACTTTACGAAATGAAATAGCAAATAAATTTAATGTTGTATTACCTGCAGCTTTATAAATTTAAAGGAACGTATTGGAAAAATTTATATATAACTCATTTTCTTATTCAACAAATAAATCAATTTAGTTATTTTATTTTCATTTTTGAATTATATATTTTGACATTGCAGATTGTTTTATGATTTATCAAGATGACAGCAAAGCACTATGCAAGTAATATGAATCATTCAAATATGAAATATATATTTAAATAAAAATGAAAATTTTGTGTGCACCTCGGCTTAAAAGTTCTTTTTTAGCCGCATCTGATTTGCTGACCTCGGCTGCAAAATTCAGATTCGACCAGAAATGATCACTTTTACAACAAATAACTACTTTAGGTCCGTTAAAAAAAGTGCACTTTTTTCATTAAAATAGGCTCATAAAGTATGTATTTTTCTTTACGAAATAAAACAGGTGAAAAAATTATATGCTATGGATCTTTTTTCACGCTTTTATTATAGACGTAAAAAAATGCAACTAAGGGGGTAAAAGTGTGTTTACAAAAAATCTGCACAAAGTTTAATTTATAAAAATTATTTAAAACGTAATAATATACAGGGTGTCTGTGCATAAATTAGCCAGCAATTATCGCGCTTATTATCACATTTAGCGGTTTTAACTATATAACATAAATTGTAGTATTTAAACTCCTCTGTCTCTATATAATAGCGGATGTAGATCAACATTGTTATTTCCTGTTTTCGAGTAATAATAATAATATACCATTTTTTATTTATTTATTTTTTCTATAAGAACAGGATGAATTAAGAATTTAAGTGCAAACGCGACTTAAAAATTTTACGTAATAACCGAGATATGAATTTTTAATGTTAAGAATTTGGTGCGTGACGTTGCAGGTACTGACCAGTGATCGACAAACTGTTAGTTTTAGAGGGAACAAATTTTTTCATGTTTGCATAGCTTAAATATTTTTACATAAAAACTTATACTTGTTATATTCACGAAGAAATTATTATTAAGCATAAATCACATAAATAATAAGCACTTTTTTCCTAATAAATTATAGAACATTGAAACAGTTTGACAATATTATGACACAAAGTTTGACAGCAGATGGCGCTAGTGTTTGTTTGTTTTGATGTTTAAATACTTCAAATTTCTGACATTATTATTAATTTAATTAATATTACAAATTAATTTAATATAAATACATTATTATTATTGTTCATATTACTCGATATTATAATGAAACAAATTCATTAAACACAAAATTGTTAAATTTTTTGTTAGGTTTTACATCAGTGTGACATTTCATAATCTTTTGGACGTAGCAGAGACGCGAATCTCCTTTTTAAAATCAGGCGATCAATCAAATTCTCAGTATCTAACGTGTCATACCCAATTAGTAATCAACTTCAATCGCTAGTAGTTTGCAACCTAATCAATATTTAAACAAAAAAATTTCACTAATACTCATTAATTTATGTATATTTTCGTTTTACTATTTAAGTTAGTTAAAATTTGACTATTGTATAGTACCCAATTGATGGCAACTTTTAATTTTCAAATGGAACACCCTATATATTTATTCAAATTTAAAAAGTGCATGAAATTTGCTATCCAACAGTATAAAAAAAATTATGTCATATTATCAATAAATAAAATGGCGAATTATTTTTTAATAATGTGACATAATTATTTTTTATACTGTTGGATAGCAAGTTTCATGCATTTCGTAAATTTGAATAAATATTTAAGTTGTTCCATTTGATTATTAAAAGTTGCTCTCATTTACTCGAAAACCGGAAGTAACAATTTTGTCCTACATTCGCTATTACATACTGTAATTTATGTTATATAGTTAAAACCGCTAAATGCAGTGGCGTAACGTAGGTTTTTGCCGCCCGGGGCAGTTTTAAATTTGCCGCCCCCCCTCCCCCCATAAAATTTAAAATTCTTTGAAACATGATAACAAAATAAACTATGTAAAGGTACTTAGAAAAAAAGCGCCGCAGGCGAAATTTTTTTTCATTCAAGGTCAAATGCCTTAAAATTGAAAGTTACATTATTTTAAGGGATGTAAAGGTGAATGTATGAAAAATGACCCCCATTTTTAGCGCGTTTGAAGAAATACTCAACTTCATTGATGTCTAATACCAATATGAATAGAAAAAATTAAATTCTAATATTATGAGCTTTGTGAATAAGTTAAACCTTATTTTTCTCGATTTTTTTACATTTTGTTTATAATTAAAAAAGTAAAATTGTTAGATCTCAGCTTCTATTAACAACTTACAATTGAAATTTTGTATGTTGATTCAAAATGAAATTTTAACATAAAATAATATTTTTTTATTTTAAATTGATTAGTTTAATTTTAATAATTTTTGTTGTTAAAGCATATCATGCGTTCATGCGCATAAACATTAAAAAAAATAATAAAATGAAACTAATCATATTTAGCGCGTTTGAAATCTGCCGCTAAGTTACATCGCTGCAGCGCTATACACAACTGAAATAGATATTCTGCACTACACAAGGAAAAAAATATATAGCGCTAAATAGTATCAATTAGAAATTTTTTTTTCGCTCTGCTAAATTTTGCGCTCTCATAATTAGTGCGCCTGGAGCAGTTTGCTCCAACTGCTCCACGGTAGCTACGCCACTGGCTAAATGTAATAATAAAAGAGATAATTGCTGGTTATTTAATACACAGACATATTAACAAAGATTATAAAAAAAATTGTTCACATCATCAATTTGTTCTAACGGAGTAGCACGGCTAACTATAAGTATAATATAATTAAAAGAGTTCATAGCGGAAAGTCACTAATAACATCCAAAGATAGTTGCAAAAAAAGCTAAAAATCGACGAAAAAAGAACCTTCAGATGGTATTTATAGCGAAAAATAAATAATCTTTAAGAAAATTTGGCAAATTCAAAATATTATAAGTAAGAAATATAATAATAAGAAACAATATTAGCTGCACTTTCAAAAATAAATGAGATTAGCAGCAGGTTAAGTATGTTATTTGACTGTAGTTTATATTAGTGTTGTTTTAATTTGTTGGCTTTTGTAAGGTAAATAATAGAGTTATAAAGTTTGTGGGTTTGTGCAGATTTTTTGTTAGCACAGCCCTAGAGTAAAAAGTGTCTTATTTCACTCATAGGATTTAATGCACTCGCCTGCGGTCGAACTATCCTATTCCTAAGGTCGATTCACAGCCTGAAATTTGGTGAAATTTGAACTACAAAATTTAGTCCTCTGAACTTTATGTTCACAGCTTCAAATTTGTATGCTAATTCGTCCCTGTATCAAAACATGAAACTTTTATTGGCTGTTTAGTTGTTTATATTATGTTTATTTATCAAAAAAGTGATTGTTTTTTTTCAATTACAGGACCTACAATTGATAATAAAATATCAAATTGTTTTATATTCTCGTGTATTTAAAAGACATGCCGATATTCCACAATCCCATTTTCATTTCCCTAATAAGATTTTGCTAGTTTCCCTTGTTTATATCTTCTTTAGTTTATGAAACACAAAATATTTACCGCAGAGCAATTAAAAAATAAATATAACAAAAATAACTTAATTATAACGTAGTATTTTAACGAAAACCTCATACACAAACGAAATGTAAAAAGGGCTCCATTCAAATATATGAAATTTTCTACACAATTATTAGAACGTACCCTAAATTACGTTGGGAGCTTGGAGACTGCAAGCTTTCTACCGAAATGAAATTTGATGATCTCAAATTTCGCCGCTTCCCGTGGCCGCGTGCCTGAGTGTCTGGTCGCGAACCTGGGGGAACCGGGTTCGATCCCAACTGACGCCAAATATTTCCAATTTTAAATGGCACAAAAGTGACTCCTGTGGTGCACTCTCCACACCAGCTATGAGTGCCCGTGAGGTGACGCCTGGTAAGCGCCCACATAGTAAAATATATCGTCATCATTACCGATGTCTACATGTGTTGTAGATACTGGCACACTCAGAAATGGGTAATATGCCGTGATGATATATTTATTTATTTTATTTAAATTTCGCCGCTATGAACGCAACTACTGGATTTCCATATGACAAACTTTATGAATGAAGTTCAATGAATTTCGAGCTGTGAATGGCCCTTATCCGTGAAATAAGAAAGACTATACTTTTTAATTATAAAATGGGAATCTAAGTTGCAAATAAATAATTCCATATTATTTCTTATTTTACAAACGTTGCAAAAATAGAAAACATTGGTGCAAAATTAAAATATTACAAAAAAGTAACTTAACTGCTCGCGTCCTGTTGACTAATAAATTTAAACAATTGCTACATATTAGCCACGCATTTACTCATTTATAGAATAGGCTTGATTTTAAAATAACAGCACATAATAATTTTTTTAGAAATTTTGAATTTGTAGAATGTGTTATGTGTTATTATTGATGATATGCATAGTATATCGTACAAAGCTTGGATGAACTATGCTTTGTAATGATATCAAATGTATGTTCAGGAAATTCCGGGCGGGAATACATCGGTCGGTTGCAATTTATCTCCGCTTGATGGGTGCATTATTATTTGCAGATGTTAATCAATGGAGTGTGGATGCTGCTGTCACCCGCGCGCGCCATACATCACTACCCGACTCGGGAAGACAACCTGCTCGTGTGCTCATCGTACATCGATGCCTCATACATGATTGCCTTCACCTACCCGATTCTGCTTATCGTCGTCTGCACCGTGTACGCTGTGCTCACCAGGAAGATACCCGAAGCGTTCAACGAGTCGAAGCATATTGGTAAATATCTGCACTTTATTATAATAATATTGGATTCGTTTTGCATAGTACAGCAAATCAGGTCACAGCATCATACAAGTACGTAATCAACTTGGAAATAAGTTTATTTTTACCTTCCGTCACTTTTAGATAAGGAAGGAATAGTCTTTGGTCAAAAAATCGGTGGTGAGTTTTTATGAATTAGCACGTTTTAGGGCCCGTAGAATACGATTTACTAGTTTTGCGATGTCTGTATGTGTGTGTGTGTATGTGTATGTGTGTGCGTGTGACAATTTTTTCTCCGACGTTAACTCCAATATTACAACCTTAAAAATTATAATTCTTTCGTATTCCTCTTCCTAGTCTTCTTCACATCCATATGAAGAGCTGATGAAATTTTGGTTTTAATTGGTTCATCTGAAGATCCATTATTTGAAGCTCTTAACAGTTTTTCTTGAAAAAACGCAGTTAAATATCATTTTTTGACATTTTATGTAATTATCAATATGAATGAATATCTTATTGTCTATAAGGTTTGATTATACATTTTCCTTCATATTCAAGAATTATAAAGAGATTAACTTTCATAAATCAGCCAGCTTTGCTATAATCATGAAAACAACTAGCTAATATATTCAAATAATTCTAATTGACAGATGTCAATGTAAAGTGTAATTTACATAGTGTATGTTAGTGTTATAATCTTATAGGATTTATAGAATCTTTTCCAAGGAACTTTCGGCATGGAATTTATAGAAAATTGGATATGTTCGTGTTACAATTTTACTGGATATTTCAAATCTTTTCCTAGTAACTTTTGGTATGAAAATTGACGGAAGGTAATGTGTTGTCCACATTAAATATTTTTAGAACGGGGTGAAACAAATTCGATTTTTTTATATGAAAAACATTATGGGGTCTCGTGACCGTGTGCCTGAATGTCTGGTCACGAATCTGAGAACCCTGGTTCGATCCCGACAAACACCAATAATTATTTCGAATTTTAAATGGCACAAAATTGTTCCCTGTAATAAAAGCCTTTCGTGAAAGTAGCTTGTGCAATTATACAAGGAGCAAAGTTTAAAACTGGTCAAAACAGTGTTATTCCTTATTTTAAATATTAATTAAATAATAACAGACTTTCCCTTGCATTCATATTTGTATCCAATGTTTTGATTCGTAACATTCATACTCATAACTTATGAAAGGAAACTATAATTATTAACTAATATAAATATAAACTTTCAATCTATAGACAAACTATATCTGTGTGTGAGAACATTAAGGGCGGTTATCAAAAAAAAAAAAACTCTTTTAACTTAGGAGTTTAAATAGGACAAATTAATGTTTTGTGATATATGTGATTGGTCAAATCACAATTTGAATAAAACATTAATTTAATTTGTGGAAACAATCATTTATATAACAATATATTGTTCAGTATTATTGTATAGCAGGAAATTATTGCGAACCCAATTTAATAATTAATATCTGTTTGAAACATTCGCATTTCGCATTAAAATTAATCAACATATTTCAAATTTATTGTCCTTTATGTACTTGTATCATTTCCACATCGGAAATTAATATTGATTTGATTAAAAATAACTATCATAGCGTAAATACCAGTAATGTTAGTATCAATTACCATAACCACATACAGTACTACATTGAATATGTATGAAGTTACCATGACCAACATTAAGCATATGACAATCACAGTCACAGATATATGTGCTACACCGTATTACACATTGCATTGTTATTGTTCTAGGATTTACAATGTACACAACGTGCGTGATTTGGCTCGCTTTCGTCCCCCTTTATTTCGGAACTGCGAACAACGTGGCACTCCGAATAACAAGCATGTCCGTAACGATCAGCCTATCAGCAAGTGTCACCATCGCGTGCTTGTTTTCGCCAAAGGTAATTTCATCTTGGTAATGCACTATTGCCATGCGAATTGCATTATTTTTTGTTATTTTTCCTCAGCTATACATTATACTGATACGTCCAGAACGCAATGTACGACAAAGCATGATGCCCGTCCGATATAGCGCTATCAACAAGAGCACCGGGACTACCAATTCCGGTGCCGGAAGCATGATGGCTGCTGTACGTGTCACCGCTGCTACTTGCAATCAACAACAGCAAATACAGAAACATGTTCCACCGATTGATTCCAAAGATAGTGAGTTTATATTATTTTTATTTATATTTGGAACACTTACCAACTACCACCCAACACACATTCTACAAGTGGCGTATTCAGAGAGGGGCAATTACACCCTCCAAAATTTAAAAAAGCGTAAGCGCGTCTTCGGGTCTCCCGAAAAATATGAGTTGTTTTTATTAAAACATGTTTTTTACTACTTATAAACTTAATATGTCAGATATAAATTGTTTTATTTTAAACAATCCGTTTCTGTTACTTAATATACTACATACGTTTACTCTCTATAAAAAAAATTTGAGATTTCAGAGTCTGTGACATCTATTGTTTGGTTCTGTAAGTTCCAATGAGAAATGAGAGACTATTGGCAAAAGCCAACAAATTGTCTGACATCTGGTGGCAAAATAAAGCATATAAGTTGTAGGCAAAACGTTGTGCTGTCATATAGGGTTATAAGTAAATAGCAACCAAAAATAACCAGCAAATCGAAGAAATATTGTTCTGTACCGCAGTGCAATAATTATACAAGTGCTGACATTTCCGTTCATTATTTCCCAAAAAGAGAAATATTAAAAAATAAGTGGAAAATCGCGTTAAAAATCGGAAAGGACATATCACCGTTCATGAACGTGTGTTCACAACATTTTTTACCTAAGCGATTTTATTCCATATAAGTATTTATAAAAATTTATGCTTTAAAATATTAGATTGTTTTTGTAGTTATTAATAGAAAAATATTAAAAAGAAATGGTAAACCAAGCCAAAAATTACCTAAAGAAAATTCGACAAAATCCCTGTACAGAGAAGAAAAATAAAGAGACGTTAGTAACTATTATTCTTTAATATTATATATTTATTTTAAATTGTTTATAGAAAAGATAGAGAAGAAGAATAAACTATAAAAATACCAGAAGTTGAGCAACAGCAAGAGAAGAAGACGTGCAAAACAAAGAACTTGATGTGCATTTGTATTTAATGTTATTACGACTGAATGATAAGCCCCTTTCAAATTAGATGTTTGAACACACAGTCCATTTATTTCTATATTATTCTGTTTATCTGTTTTATATCCGCACAAGTATGTCCAGCAAAAAATAATTAAATAAGTAGTTAACATGCAGATAACTTCAATTTTGAATCTTATTTTACCTTTATATACTGCTTCTACTTCGACCATAGGCCGCACAGCACCATTTAAATAAATGTATATGTCTGACATTGTGATAAACATATTTAATTTCATTTAAAAATAACAAAATATCCTCAAAACAAAGCATCAAAATACAACTAGCACAAACGTAAAATATAATGTTTTCCCTATAAGTCGGTCATTAGTGCTGCCATCTCTAGGATGTGGCTCTCCCGGATATTAGTTATTTTTTTCAAAATTCTCATAGGCTACTAAATTATGTTTTCATTTTGAAAATTTTTCTACACCGTGTTGAACTGAAGCAGTACAGAAGTTAGGGCCTTATGATAGGGTATTCTATTTTATTTTATTTTTTAATACTTTTTCTGTGAAACAATATCTTATTTGAATAATAATAATTATTAAATTTTAGATATTTATTTATTTTATGTAAGAGAGATAAATTTAATATGAATTAATTAATAAAAAATATATACGGTGATTTACAACTTTGTGCACAAGCTTTAAGGGCATATAATACTAACTAGACTAGATATAAGGCAGTGAAAAATGAGTTTTTACGGGATTTACCTCTGCTATACGACTTTAATTAACTGAGACTTTTTGTTTAGCTTTGAGGGGTCACCTTAGATGTTATTCAATAATATCAAATAATTGTATTAATAAAATATTGTGGCGACCTTGGCCAATATTTAATTTTCAAAAAAGGTTCTTAACTTTGAAATTAAGAAAAATGTTTTTTTTATTAATTTTCACTGTATTTTTATAGTCTTTTAACTGACGTAGACAAAATTTTCTTCGGTCACTATCTTTGTCAGTTTTTCTCCGCTTTTAATACAAAGCCTTTTTTACTCATATAAGTCGGTACAACATGCTTTTAAAAATTGTAAAATTTTGATACCGACCATTGTTTTCTAGAAAATAGTCAAAAACTCATGTTTAGCATCATTGATCTAAGATGGCGGTTCACCCCGAGCCTCCCCAAGGTCACAAATTTGAATTTTTGTAGGTTAAAAACCTCTATTGACTAGTCTACATTCCCTCCATCCAAATTAAATACAATCACTTTGCTTTAGGCTCGGCTTTAGGATTTGAATTGATGACAATCAAAATAATAATTTTTATATGCAGAAGTAGATTAAATAATGATATTAGGGGGCTTAGCCCTTGGTTTTTGCAGAAAAATGTGTATTACAATTATGACGAAAAACGATTTTGGTTCAGTTTTTGTTTTAAATTATCATTTACCAAGAAAAATGTTTGAAATCAAAATATTACATTGTCTGTGTAGTGGCGTAGGAAAATATTTATTTCGCACTGTAAATTTTCAAGAAAGAGCACAAATTTCAATATCTTTATTGGATCGCAATATGATTTTTACCATTTTTTTTTTTTCTTTTCAATATTTTACTTTCAAAATAATGTTTTTCGGATTATTTTTCTGAATTTAGTTCTAATTAGGTATTGTCATTTGAAGTAAAATTTTCGAAAATACTTATGTTATTTTGTTTATCTAAAAAATAGTGTTCTTAACTCGCTCGAAAGTAATATCGTATTGCTCGTGTGTTAACGATTGCACCTCGTTTGTGAAATTTTACACTCGCACGATATTTCTCACTTTCGATTTCGATGCTCGTTATGAAATATACTATTTTTTTATTTTTATCAATAATTATATTTTAATTAATAAATTTTTAAAAATCCCTTAATATGGCAACATTTGTCCCAATACGCCGAATTCTTAACTTATAGTCCTGTGGTGACAACACGCACTTTAAAATTCTATCAAATGAGGCATGTGTTTTCGCTTTTCGCGAGGGAGCGAAAATTTGGTACCATGTGTGTCTCAAAATATTCGCATGCAAGCGTACGACTCTAGACGAAAGTATTAAACTAACGTCATTATTATGTTACAATTCAATTCAAAGCCAAATTATATATTTATTATATACAACTATCATAATATTTTCTATATTAATAGTATAAAAAAACCCGAAAAATTCCGGATCAAAAGGCACCTGTTTTCTATGATAGAATTCTAAAGTGCGTGCTGTCACTGCTGAGATACCCAAGAGGACCGGTTACAAAAAACATCTATATTTATTTTTTCATTGTAGAATGTAGCTAAAGGTCAAATTTATGTATTGTTTTGTGTAAAAAAATTAAATTACTTGATACAATACTTCATTTCATGTAAGAAAATAGGGTTGGTTTAAATAGGGATATAAATTCTGCCCTTTGATTAGCCAGATATGCTAACCTAGTTCACAAAGCGAAAAAATATCATTTATCTGCTGTAAATTTGCAAATAAATTCGACAGAATTTTGATGTTTAACCATGTTTAGATATAATTTCTAATATTCAGGGCTCGTACGTTTTAGAGATAAAAATATTTTTATTATTGACAAACTCTGGTTTCACGAATTTAAATTGTTTATTTAATGCGTGTAAAAACGGTCGGCTCTCAAGCGCCATCTGCTATTTTCTTACGTGAAATGAATTATAAATTATTTAAAAAACTTTCAGAACTCATAATAGTCCTACAAGAATAATAATGCAACCTTTTAATTTATTTTCTGTATATTTTACTAAAACTCAATGTTTGGAAAACGAAAATATACAAATCATAAACTAAAAGGTTGTATTATTTATTACCTGTTATTACCTTACACTAAATTAAATATTTGTTTAAAAATTTTAGATATAGAAATGAACGCCAACGGAAAAGCAAAACCTGTAATGGTGGACAACAGTACCCAAACAGTTGATCCTCCACCCGTATACACCGCAGCAGGTCCACCAGCTGACAACGGCAATTCTAACGGCGATACACAAGATTTACAAAAAGTGAACAACACATCGGTAAACAATAACTGCGCACCGGTTGTGGGCAATGGTCCGCTTCTTTCGCAGATGAAAGATGTCACTTTATAGCAAGAGGACAAAGACAGCGACACCCGCTCACGAAATTCCAGCGTGAAGTCACGCCGCCTGCCAGTGCAAGTCTAAGTTTTTGTCTCGCGGTCGATTTTGCCAGGAGCCATCCGACTTCCGACACTATCTAGTTTCGTTTCGATTGAGAACAGTCATACTATGTCCGTCTAAATGTTATTTATTTTTTCTTTTCATTTTTTCGTTCTGAACTGAAACGAAACGACTGAAATTTAATGGTATTTTTAAAGGTGCTGTGAAATAGATATAAAGGAAAATATTTCTATGAGATATTTATACGACTATTTTAAATGCTGTAGATGTTGTAAATATGTTCTAAAATACGTATAGATATATTAAGTGTAAATTTAATGAAATATAATTATTATCTGTAAAAGAAACATACTGTTGTAATATGTACGTAAATTTCCGTATACTATTCTGTAGTCACTGTTACATAACATACAACATATCCAAAGACATTAATGTGAGAACATGTTAAGTATAATTGTTGTATATATGTTTTATAATTGTTATTCTATTTATTCTTCTTCCATTGAATTATGAGTCAGAGATAGATATACAGAATATTTATTATTTATCAAGTTACAAAAAGACAAAGATTAAATGTCCCTGCGTTATAAAATTCAGTCCATAAATGTACATGTAATATATTACCAATGTTTGTTATTTGGAAACTACTTACTACAATTATATGACATAGATGTATAATATAATGCTGTAATGTAAACAATTACACAAAAGGAGCGAAGTATAAGAGACAGACAGAGTTAAGAGCGCGGAAGTGTTTTCAAGGTGCTGTGTAGACGCTTCGGCGGACGCTTGCTGCACTCTTGAGCCCGGTGCGGCACGCTGTCTCGCCCTCCTTGCGCGTTTACCGCAGCAACTTCACGCTTCCTAGAACCAGAACCAGCCCAGCAACACTCAATCAGACCAACTCATACGTACACCTAATTAATAATTGTATTACATGTCAAAACTATAAATACAGGGAAATAAAAATATCAAATGTTACAACTCGCTCTTCACTTGCACTCCGCCTTGAACCACTTTCTCCCAGTTCCAGATTATACTGTAAACTTAAAAATAATGGATAGAGACAGTCAAGGTAAGAGTAATCAATTTATACTCAAACAAATTTTTATTTATTTATTCAACAATGTCAATTACTGTTGTGAGATTGTATCATTTGTATATTTTATGTACAGTAAGAACAACAGTTAAAGCAGTTTTAACTTGTACTTAATTATACTTTAACCAATGCTATTTAGAATATTGTATAATTGCTATTACAACATTTCGTATTGCAGATAAGGTACATTGATGCATGATGCAGAACATTTATACATTTAACATCGTTAAGATTTTTGCCAAAACTTACCACTACGAACACTTTTCGCTTTAGCGGGTTTTTTCCCTTTCTCAGTACCAGGCATAGCTTCTCGACCGTCGGTGGTCATGGCTTCATCTGTATCAAGCACTTGCGATTGTGCTTGAGTTTTCAACGTTTTCTTTATATTAACAATCTATAAAACATTTAAAAATTGACTAACTTTACATATAATACCAATAATTAAGTTACCTCTTGTTCAATAACTTCTTTATGTTTAACTACTTTATTTTTTTCGAAGTTTGCACGGGATATTTGTACTTCGACACAGCCCAACACAGCTTCACATGCATCACACCAGTCTTGTAAGGTAGAAACAATAATACCAACATCACCAGGTCGGATATCGCGGCCAATTGCATAATCAACTTCCAACTGACTGTTTTTTTGGTCCAATTTTCCGTGAATTATATCTACGCCAAGAATATAAAATGATTTTCGACATTCTTGTGTTAAAAACATGATTAAATCAATAATGTGCTGTAAAATATGTATCAACCCACCTGCATAAATAGCTTCAATAATTAAATCTTCTAAATCTCGCACATTTTTGATGTCTAATTCTTTCAATAATACAGAATAAGGAATACACTGAAACATAAAATGCATAAAAAATATACCTATTAAATTATTTCATAAAATACCTTCGTCTTTGTAGCAAGTGTTACAATAGTTAAATGCTGCAACTTTTTCTTCTGGATTGGAGAGAGTTCTAAAAGATTGGCCTTATTTTCCAAATATTGTTTATACGTGCCATATGCAAATAAATTTAGCGTATTGAAATAATTACTATGAATTCCATTCTTCAACTAAAAATACACATCTTTCAAATGTCGATAATCTTAAAATTGAAAGAAAGCCGTATACCTCAGTTACATTTGGCATATCTAGTAATTCTCCAAAAACATGTACACCAGGTGCTTCAAGAACTTGCTTAATTAATTCTAAACAAGCAGCTCCTTTAGCTGATTTAGCTAAAAGAACAAACTGCTCTAAAGGGTTATTACTTGATACATTTGGTTTATCAGAAACCATTTTTTAATTTAATGTAAATATACAATTATATAGTTAAGTTTACTACAAATGATGTTAAAACTGATAAATTTATAAAGAATCACTTTTATTTAAGTATACATTAAAAGCACATCATAATATAACAATGAAAAATGACAACCTACAACTTCCACACAAATGTCAAATTAAATCATATGAAATTAGACACACTCCCAATTCCAAATGAAGTCTGGATAACTTCATAGCAAATTCACAGGTGCGTTCTACGTTCGGTCGGATTCAAAACGTCTAGTTCAGAGCCACCACAGACCATATACACTATTTTAGATTGGAAACGTACATGTTAAGCATCGATACCACATCAATGTCGCCATCTGGTGTATGGAAGCAAAAGTAAATATAAAACTCGGTCGGTATTATCATTACCTACAATTAATATTTGTATATTCGATTTATTAATTACCCCTAATTTGTTGTTGAAGCATTTTTTTCACAAAATACTATCATTGCGTAGTATTTTATGAAAAATCTAGTTCAACTACAAATCAGTCTTACAAAGATTACATAAAATGAGTAAAAAATAATGCATTTTTGAAAACACTGTATTCATTTAGGAAAGATACAATACTTAAGTATTTTATTCAAAATTTCAACAGGCTTACAGATAACCAATATTAAGTATTTAATAGGTGTCAAAGTGGTTGATGAAAAATTGGGAAAAGAGCCGATTTTCAGATGTTTAAAATTTTAGAGGGATTTCATATGAGTTTTAGTTGGCAGTAACTCGCCAATCGTTCATCGGCAAAAATAGTGTAATACACGATACGAAAGAGAATTTTATGCTGAATTCAAATTTTAAAACCGCATCATCGTATCTTTAACAAGATCTGAGTGGTGGATGAAAAACTAAAAAATTGCAGGAAAACGTTAACAATTTTTATAAAACAGTTATCGATAACTTACTTCTTTCGATGCCACGTCGAATGTAAACTGTTGTAAATAGTGAAACCTATTAGACTAAGTATCAAGTACGTAATGTTGTTTGTTTTTTTTTGAATAATTTAAATATTTTCATAATTGTTTTAAGCAAATGGCCATAAACCTGAATATGCCGCCATTTGTCCAAATTGGCGGGAGGTTCCCATGCTCCGATTTCGGGAAAATATTGATATGTTATTCAGCGCACTTTTCTGGGACTGGATTCCGTTAAAAAGCTTTTGTTGTAATTACTTTAAGGTAAAATCATAAATTTGCTGGACTATAAAAAATCTTTAGAATGAAAAAAAAAAACTATAAACAATAATTAATATTTATATATATTAGTTAAATAATAATAATTAATGATTGTCAAAAAGTAATTTGTAAAAAAACGTAAAAAAATATAACAAAATATGATTTAAATGAAGCATTCATGTAATTTTCAAAAAATTTGCTCTGTTTGAAGCACTGTAGCTCGCTATCTATTAATTATAGAAAAAATGTTTTAGATAAAAGTTGTAGAGAATTTTATAGTCAACAAATTAGATGATAACTATTTTTGCCTAATGCAAATCAGTGAAGAGATATTTAGAAAAAACCGCTTTTTTGCGCCTTTTTTCTCAAGTTGGCGGTGCTTCCCGAAGGCCCCCGAGGGGGAAAACTTGCATTTTTTATTAGGACCCCTAAATATACAATATATCCAAAAATCAAAAATACCCGACCTTTTGTGGAATAAACCCTTATTTTTCTACCAAATGACTGGACTAGAATACGAATTTGTAATATGTTTTACTGGTATAAAATAATACAATTTATAAAAATATATTTTACTTTCCGGTAGCAGTACAATTTGGTACACAACACTTTATTCTTGTCTTCTTAAATATTAACAAGTTTTTTCACACGAAATAACTCTTATAATACAAAAAATATATTCACAATGACAGTCAGAATTATTTCAATTAAAAATGACAAATGTCAAAATTCGCGCAAAAAAATGAAAAAAAAAAAATTGACACACTAATTATACTGGTGTCGCCATATCTAGTGTATGGAAGCAAAACTAAAAATGCTATCCCGGTATCTCCCATTTGCGTTTCCCGGGTCTGAGAGCCACAGAGCAAGGCGATGTCAAAGTCAAATATAGTGACTAGTGAATTGATAACATTATAATGTTTTTTCTTTTAAATTTTACTACATTAGAAAACCCCATTTTCCCATGTAAAAAGTAAAAAGCACGACGAAATAATTTTATTTATAATATGTGCTCGCTGTGGAAAGTTATATGGACGGGGCGAGACCTACGTTTTTGGTTCTTTTTTCTAACACGAGATGTCGCCCTAATGCTAAAAATGAGTAGCACGTGATCACGTGATGGCTTGCCGCGTGTATTTTGTTTGAAATTCGTTCATTCCGTTCTGTTCCTCGTTTGGTAGTAGTTGGTGGAGTTTACCGTGGTTAACAGTTTTGGTTTTTTTTTTGTGTTTGGACTTTCGTTTTTCGTTGTAATGCCTGTTACGATAGTAAAGTGTTGCATCCTGGATTGCCGGGCTACTGGTGAGTACTGATAATTAGTTTGTACATTGATTGTAAATGAAGTTATAATTTTTTAATGCTATTCTTAAATGTTCTTCTTTCTCTGTACAGATGTACACCAGCATCGCTTTCCCAACCCTGAGAAGGATTTGGAGCGTTTCAACAAGTGGTTGGATATTTTGAACATGGATGAGTTACGTTTAATGGATATGCACAAAGTGTATACCAACAAACGTGTATGTTCTGCTCATTTTGAGTCGAAATACAAGAGTCCTGGAAATCCTAGACTACACTGGAATGCGTTGCCTACTCTCGAATCATCAGGTATTTTCTAATTTATTATATTATCGATTGTTTCATTAAAATTGCTTTAAGAAAAATGAAATAGTTATTTACATTATTTATTGACGGATAAATATTATGTACAACAGTTAAACCATTGACCAAATAAATATATTTTTGTTTCGTCAACGTTAATTAGTAACTATTTAACTAAATTTAAATAAATCATATCGCCAACAGAAAGCTACACACGCAACGTAAAATATTTTGTAGAAGAATAGTATACTGTTCAACAATTTGCTTATTTAATATAATAATTTGTGTTTCAGAATATTCATGTTCATGGAGCCCACCAGTACAGCCTTCAGTTTCACAGGAGATGCAACAAAAAGGTAATAATCATTTTCTCCTCCATTAAATTCACATGTATTTATTATTAAGCTTATATTGGTATATGTTAAAATATATATAAAGAAAATGTTAATATGTTTTATCTTTTGGGGGATATTTAAAATATCTGTAATGAGAAAATCTACAGTTATACCTGTATACAGCAGGCTTCTGGGAATTTTTTTAATCCTTTAATCTTTTGTTACAAATGTGAAAGGGTGAAATCTTAAATCAACATTTGTACACCATCAGCATTCCTCGCTGCTTCTGAGAAAAAGTAACGGCAAAATTTATTCCTTAATTTTTATGGTTCTCCCGTATTTTGTGTTTTATAAATGTTACCATTTCACAATTTCATATTAACAAAAATATAAGCCTACTATTTGTAATAGTAAATGCGTAAACAATCTCTGAGATGATACTAATATGCATTATTGCAGAACCGGTGTCAACAGCATTAGTTCCTGGTACATCAGCATCAGTTTCATCTTTTGCTGATACCCCGTTAGCATCTCACGTTGCTGTAACACGAGCTGTCTCGCCGATCAGGAGCAATGGTAAATATTTTTGACTAATTCATTGTACTGCGCTCGGATGTCCTAATAACATTATTATAGTAATTTCCATTAATCATTATTATTATTATTATTATTATTATTATTATTATTATTATGTTCGCTATTATTATTATTTATTATTATTTTTATTATATCTCTTTAATAAATGAAAAAATAAAAACTAGAAAACTTTATAATCTGTGTTTGTTGGGATATGAATATCTTTTGTATAGTTATTTAATCGTAAAGACAGTAATTATTAGTAGTTGAATTTTTTTACAAGGAAATAAAATTCCACAAGATTGTTACTCGTGCCCTTTACCAAATAATCGATCGAATTATTTTTTATTTTTAAAATTTTTGTTACGTTATTTAATGTCATATTCAAATATTTTTTATAAAATTATTTTAATTTCCTATTTCCTTCTCCGATTTTTGACCATAAGGAAATATTTACGTTTCTTATTAATTTTTGTAAGTATTTAAGTTGTAATATTGTATTTTTATATACAGGGTGGTGGCGGTTAAGGATGAACATAGGGATTTAACATGGGATTTTAGTTTTATGGAATTTCTTGCTCCCCTGTACAATTTACGGCAAAAACTATAGTGTTCAAACTTACATATACAACTACTTTCTACTTTTATATTTTTTGTTTTTGATTTCTTTGCAATTTTAAAAAGAAATTTCAAAATTTCGGTTTATTAATAGCAATATCCTTGGAATTTGTTTCTTTTTTTGTAGCTTTTAAAAACATCAAGTTGGTTTATGGAAAATTAATTCCGTATTCTGTCGCAACTATTTCCATAATATTCCTTTATAATATACACACGTTTCTCATTCGAATAAACATTCATTATTTTATTCAATTTTGACGTTTTCAACTGTCAGTATTAACTGATTTTTATTATTTCGTCAAAATTGAATAAAATATTGTATAAAACATGTGAGCTAAGAATGTTTATTCACCCGAAGAATAAACATTATCTTAGCTCACTTGGTGTATAAATATCTATAATTTATACCTTTTCTATATGTCAAATTGATGTTTATAAATAATTTATAAAAACCAGAAAAAAGATAACAAATTCAATGGCCATTGCTACAATTAAACGAAATTTTGAATTTTTTTTTCAAATTGTGAAAAGACCAAAAACGTAATTAAACATGTAAAAACAGTTTTATACGCAACTTTTAATTCTGTACAACTTTGTACTCTACAGTTTTTGGCATAAAATGAACAAGAGAGCAGGAAATTTCAAAAACCTAAAATCCCATGTTAAATCTAGGTTCACCCTTAACCGCCACCAATCCAACATCATGTAAATATTTATTGTAATTATTATTATTATTATTATTATTCTCTAAATAATCTTTCAGATTATTATTAATTATTCTTATTATCTTGCCTCATTCTCTATACTTTGAAATAGCGGGTACATTGCACAACTGCAACCTAAATAATGTATTTTATGCCTTCAAATAAAATATATCTATTCCAGTATTTCATCAATTTTTTATTCCTTTGTTTTTCTTTACAGAATGTCGCGGAGATTTTCTTCGAAGCGTTTCTGTCACGAGACAGAATGAATTAACACCCAAGGCTAAAACCTTGTATAAAGCAGCTGTACAATGGAAAAAAACAGCCATTCGCTCCAGAAGGAAAACAAAGACCTTCAAAGCTCGTCTTCAGGAGGCGGAACAGTTCGCTGAGTCGAAGGAATTCAGAAAAATGGCCGCATTAACTCCTTCAGCCCAGATGTTTTTCGAACTCCAGCTTCGCGAAACTCAGAAAAAGAAGAGAGCGCGTAGATATACGCGACAAGAGAAAATTATGTGTTTGTCGCTATTGAAACAAAGTGCCAAAGGATATGATATGCTACAGAAAATGTTCACTCTGCCGACGAGAAAAACATTGCAGTTGTTTTTAGCACAAGTGAATCTTGATACGGGCATTAATAAACAGTTATTCGCAGCACTCAAACATCAAACAAGAAAACTTGCTCCTTTGAACAGGTTGTGCTGTCTAATGTTTGATGAGATGGCCATTGCACCAAGTCTACAATACAACAAAAAACTGGATAAAGTAGAGGGTTTTGTGGATGATGGGACAGTGAGAGCTCCAGAGTTTGCTAGCCACGTTCTAGTTTTCATGATTAGAGGGCTCATGAAGCAGTGGAAACAGCCAATCTGTTTTTCATTTAACAAAACTGGTGTGAATACGGCTTCATTGAAGAGTCAATTAAAAACCGCTATTACATCTTTACAAGCAGTTGGCCTGACTGTCGCTTGCACGGTGTGCGACCAAGCGTCCGCTAACATGAGCGCAATAAATGGTCTCATACAAGAGACGAGGGATTTTTATAGTCGAAGAGGTGAGGAGCCGAAACATAACCATTTCGAAATAAATGGACATGTAATAATGGCCCTCTTCGATGTGCCCCATATGATAAAGGGGTTAAGAAATAATTTTGAAAAAAAAAATATAACCTGCACAATCAACGGGGAGCAACTAACAGGGAAGTGGGGACATATCGTCGAACTGTACGAATATGACCAGAAAGAAGAAGTGGGAAATTTAAGATTGTGCCCGAAATTGTCTGAAAGACATGTACGCCTTCCAAACCCTAGCCATAAAATGAAGGTGAAGTACTGCACCCAGGTCCTCAGCCAGCGAGTAGCTGCGTCAATGAACCAGGTGGCAAAAACGAAAGGTACGGTATTTATTTATTGCACGTGTAAACAGACAATTAATGTTTTGAGTCAATCGATATTAATATTGTTTTTCTTTGTTAGGAATCAGTGAGAGCGCAGTAGAGACAGCGAGGATAATTGCGTTCTGCGACAAACTCTTCGATTCTTTAAATAGCAGTTCCAGAAACGGGACAGAAGGAAAACCTCTAACTGCAGCCTTAGCCAGAGGTACCCGGCACTGGGAGTTTTGGGTTGAGGCTACGGCAGTCTTAAGATCCGTGGAATTCCACAGCAACGAGGGGAAGAAATATACTCCTCCTTCTATTAAAAATTTTATAAAAACTATAAAAGGCGTGGAAGATTTATTTTATAAAATGGAAGAAAAAAACAAAATAAAATTTCTTTTTTTAAGAAATATAAACCAAGATCCATTGGAAAATTTTTTTGGAATGATTCGAAGCCACGGCGTAAGGAATATAAATCCGAATTGTACATCATTCGTCGGTGCGTACAAAACTTTAACAATTAACAATTTATCAGCGAAACATTCGTTGGGCGCAAATTGCGAGGAGGATATGAATCTGGGTTTATTGAAAACTTTTGAAACTTTGCTGGAAGAAGGGGAAGAAGAAACGCAGGAAAATTACAATTTCCCTACAAATGTCAATATTAATGAAAACAATGTCGGAATATTGAAATCGAGTTATGTCAGTGGCTATATATTAAAAGGCCTTAAAAATGTTGTAAAAGGCTGTGCTGATTGCAAAACAACTTTGCATGCTGTAAAGCAGGGACTGCAGCATGAATTTATTGCCAATTTAGAATATGACGAAATCAGTAGGTTGCAGTATCCCTCATTTTCGTTCGTAAGAATATTTATGGAAATTAAAAATATTTCTCTTATTTTTGTAAAAGAAAATTGCCATAAAGCAAAAATATTAACAAATTTACAAATATATTTAAAAGAAAAAGTAAATTTTGAAATAATTGACTGTGTCCAACACAAGGAATTTATTATTACAAATATAGTAAAGAAAATTTCGTTCCTAATATTACATTATTTAAAAGAAATTAACAATGTAGTAATAGGAAAAAAAAAGATTAATACTTGTGAAGATAATCTGGCAAATAAAGCTAAAACTATTTATGAAAAAAACTGTAAATATAAAAAATGTGTAAATAAATAAAATTTAATTATTGCATAATTCTTTCTATTACCATAAAACCTATCATATTACTTCTAACGCCCGGTTTTATAAAGAGCAGAATACATTTACTTCCATGGTAAATTTATTTACATTAACAAATTTTATTCAATTTATGACATGTAGAGCATTACTGTCAAAAATTCGACTGTCATTTGAAGAAATAAATTTAATTTGGAAATAAATTTATCTGTTTTCTATAAAACCGACCATTAGAATATTTACCAGGGAATATATTTACAGTGCGATTCTATAACTTTCTATAGTACTATAGAATTGTAACTCTCAACAAAAGCGCATCATTTTTTAATGTCAAACGATAATAAATGTATTAGTAAACAAAAATTGTTGCGATTTTGTTGAGTTACAGTTCTATAGTGCTATAGAAAGTTACAGAATCGCACCATTATTTTCATTTAATTTATAGTATTTTTAGCGGGCATGAAATTCAAATTTGCGTTAGTTCTTTTTTCTATCACGAGATGGCGTAGCAATACTATTCCAGGCCTTAACATTGCAGTCCGCTATCTATAGTAGGTTTTTATATGATCTGTGGTGCTCGCCTAAAATGATTTCGAAGTTCAAATCCTATTACGACAAATTATTGTTAAACGACTAACGAATGCGTTGGGCGAAAAGTTATTGACTGGGCAAAGTTTCCGAACGTACCCTAGTATTTTAGGGTTTTGTCATCTATAAAATACTGTTGTGTTGGTCCTTCTGAAAGTTGACAGTTTTGCGCGTGTTATGATTTTGTTGTCAATACAGATTAATAATTATTAAAAATGCCGACATGGAATCAAATTCAATCTCAATTAAGGCATCCAGCAAATCCAGTAGTTTTCTTTGACATAACTGTGGGCACTACTGTAAGTAAATAACTGAATTTTACTGAGTAATAATTAAAGGTTATGTTTTGTTATTAGGAAATTGGTCGAATGATTTTTGAATTATTTGCTGATGTTGTGCCAAAGACAAGCGAGAACTTTCGTCAGTTTTGTACGGGAGAATATAGAAAAGATGGAGTACCACTTGGATTTAAAGGGGCAATATTTCATAGAGTAATAAAGGATTTTATGATCCAGGGAGGAGATTTTGTTAATGTAAAACCATTATTTTATTGAATTGTATATGTTAATATCGGTAGATATTTTTAGGGAGATGGAACAGGTGTTATGAGTATATATGGAGGTGCAACGTTTCCTGATGAAAATTTCAATTTGAAACATGATTCACCTGGTTTGCTGTCAATGGCAAATAGTGGTAAAGATACAAATGGTTGTCAGTTTTTCATTACATGTGCGAAATGTAATTTCTTAGATGGTAAGCATGTAGTTTTTGGAAAAGTTATTGACGGTTTATTAGTTATGAGAAAAATAGAAAATGTTCCAACGGGACCAAACAATAAGCCAAAAATACCTGTTACTATTTTACAGTGTGGACAAATGTAATTATATTCTTTATTTTTTTAAAATAATTTGTAATAAAACAAAACTGCAAAATATATATCTTTGAAATGTAAAATAATAATTTATAAATACTTTGACCTAATATTAAATATCCTAAATAATGTTATTGTCAACTTCGGCTACTATGAATTTCTAAACTTTGACTTGGTACAGATTCTTTCCCGTATCTCGCTTTAGCTTCTGTTATGAATGCTATTTCCATTTGCCGAACTAGCACGTCGAAAAATAAATTTGCAAGATTAGAATGTAGAACAGATCGAAATTCAAATGAAATATAAAAGTCAATTATACAGGATTGTAAATTATTCTTTAAGGCAGGGCTGAATTTCCAAATAGTGTCCAAGTGATCAAATAATTTTCCATCAACGCATATAGCTTTCACCATTCTAGGTTTAACGAGAGTGACATTTGACGTATAACTTTCAACAACGGGAGGAAATCCAATTTGTAACTGTGCTTTCAGATTATCATGCGATTGACTGTAAATATGCGACTTCTTGCAAAAAGGCACGAATTTGTTATAATTTCCAACATCAGACACTACGGAATACATTTGATCCATAGAAAACCTGCAAAATGACATTTACGTAACCTCAAACCAATATCTTGTTATGAAATAATTACCCTACAAGTTTTCTTTCTGAGTATACCTTTTTCTTATTACTAAATTGAGGATATCCAAAGAAATTGCGATGGTTTAAATTTCTTGCTTTACATAATTCTTGATAAATTTTCTGTTTTTCAGCAGTGCACAAACGTTTTATACAGTTATGGAGCATTATTTAATGAATTAGTTTTTTGGCTTTTACTTTGAAATTTTACATTTTATACGAAAAAATAATGATGAAATATTGATGAAAATTTGCGGTTTTATTTTTAATATAACATGTCACTTGATATTTAAATTAGAATATTTGACCTTCGAACAGCACATGTTGCATACATTTTGGTGGTATAACCAACTATCGCATTTAAATCAATAAGAACTAAGAGTATTTATACTTCAGTAATCTTTAATTACTGCGTATATATCGTATCGGAGATATATTTTTAAAATAAAACTATAATTTATCCATATATTCATTCTTTTATGGAATAATCCATTGACAGTTTTTTCGTCTCATCCACATTCATACAAGATTTCCTATTCCGGAAATGTCTTCGACGCGCAAATATTCAAAACCAGAATATACATTCATTGCCCGAATCATTCAAAAGTCTAATACATGGAGGAGGCCAAGCGGAGGTCACTTTAGATTAGGTAATACTATCGATGCGCTTTCGTGCATTGTGCGATTCTGTGCATGCAAATTTGGTATTGAATATTTGTCCTAGTTCTTTTATTTAAAATATACTAACATAAATAATATAATTATAATAAATCAAAATGGCTAATTATTACCCATTTCCGGATGCGCAAATTAGCTTTTTAATTTGCAGATTCCGGACAACGACGACATGTTTGTATCCCTCGGGCGTTTATCAGAAGTCCTTCGTGTTTACTTGTTAGCTATAAAGCTATAAACTGGCGGATAGTTAAGTTCAAATAAATAAATGACTCTAGTTTTTAATCTACAAATAGGCCAGTTGGCAGGAATAAATTTTATTTTCTTAATTTTCGGTTAGGCGTTCATTTTGATGGAACGCGGTTAATTGCTAGGAGTCCAGTAGACTCTCGACTGATTATTGCACAATAATCGATGTTTTTATTGGGACATTGCGTAATATAATATATTACACATATGCATAGCAACCCTATTGCGTCAATCTATTGCAATTAATTCATTTAATAATGGTTATATTAATAACACATTTGTAAAAGATTACAAAATATTTATAATGATATCAATAAAAATAATAATGGAACTAATTAATAATATAAAAAATAATAGTAATAATAAAAATACATACCGTTCACTACCTCAGACTCAGCGACAAATACAGATGGTAGGCGCTATGGGTCCAGCATGCACCAGTCGCGATTTCTCATAAATTATTTAAAAACAGATGTCCTTACAACAATGGGACTTTGGGAAAACTTAGAAAAGGAATGTGTTTTAAGTTGTCATAATCCTAGATCCCTTTATCTCTATTAGTTTTTAAAATAAAAACAAAATACAATCGCGGGAGTTTACTAGACCCCCGCGCGACTAACGAAGTGTTAATTTAGACCTTCAAAGAGGCATACTAATTTTGCACGATATACCGATCCCGGATTTTGCCGTCATATTGATAAAACGAAGTGAAAAAAGACATAATTTCATTTACAAAGTACCTCTCACAGTTCGGCAAGTATATAGTTCATCTTCTATGAGATATCTTCTAGTCAACCTATATTGATCACAAATTATGTAGAAATATGAATATACAAAGTATTCAAAAAAATTCGCTACAAGATAGTAAAGAGGTGATAGCAATGTATATACCTCCAATTTAAAATATTACTTTAATCATTTTCTGGGTACAGTGTATATTACAGAGTTGTAGACAGGGCACCGTATTATTTTTTGTTATTATGTCGGGTCGTCCGTACAACCTATTTGTAAAATGGAATCTTGTAATAGGTCTCAACATAACATTTATTGTTAATTAATGTACAACATAACATATAGATTGATATTAAAACATAACAATTAGTTTGGCATCAATAGTTAAAACTACCGTGTACATTTTTAAAAACATGTATAGAAACTAGGATACAGAATCTGATTTGTGCTGTTGTAAGTCACATTGGAGGATGAAAGACTAGAACACATTCACAATATTTCAATATTTTAGACTTGTTTAGGTTGAAGTGCATTTAATTCAGGTTCTAAACATTCATTTATAAGAGCTGCAACCATTTCATTCAAGGTGTTTTTAATTTCTTGAAGATCCCTAAAAAGTAATAGTAAAATTAATATACGAAAAATCATGAAAACTTTATATCTTACGTTTGTGACGGTGAAGCACACATTTCAGTATAGTATTTAATCTTTGGTTCCGTTCCACTGGTTCTCAATGTTGCTACTACACCGTTACTAAAGGAGAATGTAATCATTTGACTGCTGCTTGAAGTTGGTAGAATAGCCTTATTGTCCTTCTGGCTGTTATCATAACCCGTAGTTAAATCTCGAACGCATGTAATTGTATATTTGCCGTTTAAAATACAATTTGGGTACTGAAATTTGAAATTTTAAGTTGGCTTTAAAAGTCCTAAATTCCTTATATGAATTCTTACAGTATTTTTCCCATTTTTATTTCGAATTTTATCAAATATTTTTTTGATTAAATCTGGATCGTGGCAAATATAATAGGAATTGTCACAAATATGAACACCATATTCTTTATAGATTTCGTTAAGCTGGTCAGTTAATGTTAACCCATGATGGTAAAGGTAGGTTGTCATTGTTGCAACATGAACTGCTGCACTCACCCCATCCTTATCCAAAACTGCTCTACCATACATGAAGCCTATAGCTTCTTCAAAAGCAAATATTACTTTCTTTCCTTGTTGTATTAGTTCATAAGATTTATTCCCTATAAATTAATAATAACTTTAATAAATTAATTTTATTTAATTTTTAAAAATTCAATCTTTAATGGCCGGTTTTATAAACGACAAATAAATTTACTTAGAAAGTAAATAAAATTTATTCCTTCAAATGACAGTCGAACTTTTGAAATAATGTTATAAATGCCATAAAATGAATAAAATTGATTCTAATTTGTTAGTTTGAATAAATTTTCTATGGAAGTAAATTTAATCTGCCCTTTATAAAACCGGGGGTAAGAATCAGAATTATTTTTCTACATGTTATAAAAAGTTCAATTTTTCATTAGAATACGTATATTTTATTAATAAAATCATGAACGGGTCTCGCGGCCTCGTGTCTGGTCGCGAATTTGGGGAACAGTGTTCGATTTCGACCGACAACAAAAAGAAATATTTCGACACCTATAATTATCTTTCTCGCACCAGTTTCTATGAGGTGCGGGAGGCCACGTGACTTTGACAAGTGCTTGTGGGGCCCAAACATGGTTGCCAAGAATACGGCTTGTGTACGTTGACTGTGTTGCCAAATAAATTTAAGTGTAAAATTAATAAATAAAATTGTAAAGCTAGTTATTATTGATGAATATCATGTTGTATTACTTTTTAACACATAAACTTAATTTTTAAAATATATAAGACGTTTAACATTCATGATGGTTTTCTTCAAATTTGGTGCGCCAAGAAATCTTTGTATCGTAGATGGCAGCACAAGTCATAATTTTTAAAAAATATTTTAAAAATTAAGTTTATGTGTTAAAAAGTAAAACAACATATTTATTAATATTAACTAGCTTTACAATTTTATTTATTAATTTTACACTCAAATTTATTTGGCAACACAGGCAACGTACACAAGCCGTATTCTTGGCAACCATGTTAGGGCCCCACAAGCACTTGTCAAAGTCACGTGGCCTCCCGCACCTCATAATAGCAATAGTGTGACAACACAGTGACTATGACAACAAATTCAAATATCTCGCAAAATAATTATTTTAAAAAATGTTTTTTTTATCCTAATCGTTATTATTAAGTAATACTTTAAGTATGAATTGTACATATTATTATTTTTTGTTATGGTGGAGAACCCCTTTAATAATCCCGTCAATTTTATGCACTGGAAACTATTTCAGGTGTACTTACCCAACCATTTGAAACCGGTTAAAGTTTCGATAAAATTAAATCCTTCGGCATTCGCTATCGATCGCAATATCTTCGAACTTACAGTACTTGCTAACATATACACATCATCAAGAGGTTCTCCAGGATATCTTTGTTGGTAACAATGTAATGCCCACCAGCCTAATAAAGCTCCAATTTGATTTCCAGTAAATACTTTCCATTCTCCATTCCTAAAAGTTTAAAAATATATTCACAGAAACCTATATTTTCCATATTTCCTGTAACAAAACGTACTCTTTACTTTTTTCAGCAACTGCTAAACGATCTGCATCGGGATCATTTGCTAATATAATATTTATATTATTTTCATTAGCTGTTTTTATAGATAAATTTAAACTACTCTTTCCTTCTTCAGGGTTAGGAAATCTAAAATAAAAATAGTTCAAAGCAATAAATTTATATTACAGTTTTTAAACTTACTTGACTGTTGGAAATTCAGGATCCGGATTCTTCTGTTCTTCTACAGGGATTAATTTTAAATTAGCAACTTGAAAAGCTTTTTCAACAAAATTATAACCCACTCCATGCATAGCAGAATACACAAATGACAAAGAGGAATTTTTATTAATTACTTTATGATTGTCTAATAAATCAGAATTAACCGCTTGCATATAACTTTCAATTGTTTCTTGTAATGGATCGTGAACAAGCGAACTTTCATTTATTATTTCTGTATTCCAGGAAGTCGACCAAGGTTCTACATTGTTCAAAATTTGTTTTTGAATATTTTTGTCAATTGGAGAAATAATCTGTGCACCATTCCAACCATAAACTTTGTATCCATTATCTTCTTTTGGATTGTGAGATGCAGTTACCATAATTCCTGCTGCACATTTCCATTTTGTGACTGCATAAGGCACAAACGGTGTTGGGCATACATTGCTAAATAAATGAACACGAATACCCCGATGTAAGAATATGGCTGATGTTAGTTCTGCAAATCTGTAGGTAAAAATACTAAAATATGTACATTAATTATTAATATCTACTGCATACCTTCTACTATTATATCGCCCATCGTATCCGAGGACTATTCCGTTTTCATTTAAAAGTTGTGAATCATTTTCTTCTAAGTGCCTCAAAACACCCTGTGCTGTTTGTACAATTACTAAATCATTCATGCAAGTGTAACCAGCTGCCATTCTTCCTCGCAGACCAGCTGTCCCAAAATAGATCCGCTGGAGCAAAATTTTAGATAAAACATCGTAGTTGCCGTTTTTAACTAATGTTTTTATTTCAGTTATTGTTTTTTCATTTTTATCCCACGTCAACCATTCTTCAATTTTTTCATTTAGTTCTTTCGGTACATTACAATTTTCCATCGTAGATCTGGCGGACTACAATCTGTCCGAACTATAACAAAAAGTTTTAATACCTCCCTTTATAGAGTAAATTCGAATTAATTTATTGATTTGCAAATATTAATTTATTGTACACTATATTATGATTCATATCATTCGCATTATTCAATGTGTCTTAATTAATTAGAGATAAGAACAGATGGACACACAACACTATTGCGGAAATCTTATCACATGTGTGTGATAACTCGAACAGCAAGGGGTAATACGCCAATGCTATCAGTAAATAATAAACTTAAAGCACCAATGCAACTAACACTCTACACTTCGTTCTATATTTAAATTTATAGATAACAAATTGATAGTATTACTCAGTGAAATTAAATGTTTTCAGTTTATTAGTCATACGAGTGCAGTCTAATTTTACATACAATTTACTACAATTAATTTTAATTAAATAACGTAAGTTTAAATTACTGTGAACTTTTAGAGAAGTATGTGTCAAAATTAAACACCAACATACGAAACCCAGTATTGATTTACTTTCTGCCACACAATCTGCTCATTATGTCAAATGTCCGTATGGTTCCACGTTTTCACTCTGTCACGCTCGAATTAATAGAAAACCATCAAGCATGAATAAAAGCTGTGTCTACACATTGTGCCTTTCAAGCGTTATATAGTAATAAAAGTTTAAATTCGGCAGAACTCAAGGTTTGTTAAATTGTTACCTTATTGTGTCATGTTATTTCGTAGGACATGGACATTGGAAGAATAAAAGTCGCAGAAGATAGCGATTTTAATATGTTAAAAGATCTAATAGATATAGATGCAGGATGGAAATTGGAATATGACAAGTCTAATATTAAGGTACAGTTGTATATGTACATAATTCACTAATAAAATCAGCTGTTCGATATTGAAAAAAATATTTGATGCGCACGCATGTCTGTCATCCGCATGAATGCACCAATAGGAAATCAGTTTTAATGATGTATATTTGCGCAATTTTTAAATTTATGGTTCAGGAATTGTTTGTAAAATTTTAAATTATTTACTTATATGTTCCATAAAAGTTGACCAATATTTTAAATATTATTTTCTTTTATTTTAGGTTTGGGTAAAAAGTAATTCCAATAGTAGTATTAACATAATAAAAATGAAAACCATATTTCCTGATATAAAACCATCAACTTTATACGATGTTTTACACGATCCTGAGTACCGAAAAGAATGGGACGACCATATGATATCTTCCTTTGATATAGGCTATTTAAATCCAAACAACGATGTTGGTTATTATGCAAGTAAGAGCTTATAAATTTCACATGAATAAACAGTCAATTCTTTTCTTATTTTAGTAAAATGCCCAACACCAATGAAAAATAGGGATTTTGTTCTTCAAAGATCTTGGCTTGATATGGGCACTGAGAAGTTAATAATAAATCATTCTATATTTCACAAGGATTATCCTCCAAAGAAAGGATTTGTTCGGTATGTTTGTTGATTTAGTTCTAATTTTTATACTCATTTTTTCCTTTTTACAGTGGCACATCGCACATAACTGGATTTGTAATTCGAAGTTCAGAAACTGGCTGCTTTTTGGGATATGTTTCACAGACTGATCCGCAAGGAAAACTAGCTCCATGGCTAGTTAATAAAGTTACACAAATATTCGGCCCTAAACTCGTGAAGAAACTTCATAAAGTTGCAGTGAAATATCCATCTTGGAAAGAAATGCAACAGAACCCCAATTTTAAGCCATGGTATTTTCCAGAACAGATGACTGCCCCAAGAATTCGAGTGGAGGATGTAAGTTACTTAAAATTTAGAAGATGAATGTATTGCACCCTATAAATAAAGTACAATTGAGATATAACAAATTTTAAAAACATATCATTTCATTTTCTTTTCTATTAATAGCTGTGGTGTTCTTTTACCCAGTGATTTTCTAAAATTGCAAAGTTCTGATCAATATTCCTGATTCAGTTGAGATTGAGATACTTGTGATGCGTTGAAGTTATTAATTATTGAAATACAAAATTTATGTCAATTATATTTTTACAAAAGAATCAGAATCTTTATTACATTGTCATCAGCTCTTTATACTTATCTTCCAGATCCAGGAGAACTAACTTTCTGCAAGAGATTTTGTCCAATTCAAATGAATACAATTAGGTACTTGTTCGCTCAAGCAAACAGACATTACATTCCTTCCTTTAAAATATACGTCTGTTATGAATAAGCATACTTTAATTTGTAATTTTTGTTTTAGTGTATATGTACGGCGAATCACAAGGCATCTTATTCGAGCTTAGACGAGTCATCATTGGCGCTACCGCCACGGCATAATTACTCCGATAGTGACTGACAGTTTACAATGATCTCGTCATTTAAACCAGTTACAGTTTCAGTATTCTAGTATAGAGTTGAAATTTTAACTTCTCAGGTTTTACATTCTGTCACAATAAACACATAGCTAGAAGAGCGATCATTTAAATATATACATACTTAATTATCTGAAAGACGTGTGCAATTTTTAAGTTTGGCTGTTCACAAAAGAACGGAAGATTTGCATTTGGCAGATATCCGTCCTTGAAGAACGCTCAACAAAGGATAATAAAAATTGAATGAAGTATTCGTTTAAAATAAGGGGCACTGTCAGTGGCGTGCAAAATCAAAGATATATCAGGGCTTGTGTGTATTGTAATTTAGCTGAATAACAAAACCAAATCTTTACGAATTTCCAATCATTTCTCTCCTCTAAAGTATTCTTTTTCTGATTCTCAAAGCACAGTTCTTTGTTCCTATCCTATATAAAGTTATTTATGTTTTTAGATAAATATATTTATATAGTACCTGTATTATGAAGTATTGAAGTTGATTTATTGTTTAAGTAGAAATAAAATTTTACAGTTATCAAAGAGTAATTTTATTTTACCTCTAATTTATACAATTATAATTAATAAAGATGAACTTTATATTCAATATTATTTCGATTTAAATTAAATATCACACTTAAAATTATTACTGGCTGTATTTACAATTCTCAAAAAAGTTTAAGCTAATCCTAACTTTTGGATTAGTTAATTCTATTCCGGTATTTAAAATTTAATCTTCATAATTAAATCAAAATAGGTAGATACTAGAAACAGTAGACTTTTAATATATAAACAGTCAAAGTTAGAGTAGATTTCGCTAATCCAAAAATGCGGATTTGGTTAAACTTTTTTCGAGAATCGAGCTCTTGAATTTTAAGCTAGACTTAAAAAAAAATTAACAGCAATATTCAATTACTCAGTTGACATTTCGATTCGATACGATATTGTCAATTCAAGTAATTAAGGGTGATTAAAGAGGAGTTGAGTAGTAGTGTTTTAACTCTATTAATCGATTATGGAATAATTTAGAGAAAAAAACTTCAAATATCAATTATAGAAAAATTAATAGTACGCAAATTTTTAGTTGAAGTATTTATATCTAAAATAAACGAATAACAGCGATAACACACTGCTACTTTTCTTTAACGAATGAAGCTTATCTAAAAATAACAAAATAAAGAAACATTTAGTTTTAGCTTACGGAATGTAGAAGACTGTCTACTATGTGTCACTGTCACGGAATATATAATACATAATAATTATCTATTATGTATTCAGTGTATGTGTCTACCGAAGTATAATGGTGAGTATTCAGTTGATAAGTGGGTTGCAGAGATAGAGGAGAACAGAAAATAAAGTCTTGCATTAAGCACGACTTTTTGTATAACTCGATATAGTAGTGAAAAATAATAGACTCGTATTTTTAGTCGATCTTTAATCTCGAAAAAATTATAATTGAAAATAACATTTTTTAAAATGCTGCTGCTATACCCCCGCTTCGTCCGTTGCCCAGTGACGGCACAGGTTCAGAGCAACGACCATTTTGATTTTCACACTATTTTAAACGTCAAAGTGACATTTAAAGATAACCTGAAATTTATGAAAGTGAATATGTCGATGAAATATTGCAGTGACGCACCCAGGAATTTGGATAGGGGGGTGCACCGTGGGGGTGCACTATAAAAAAAACATTTTTTTATAAGTACTACATATATTAACTACTCAATACTCCAAGTTACGAGTTAAAAAATTGGACACGAGTGGGCGAACGACCGAGTGCTTGAATAGCTTTCTGTAACGAATGTTTTATACTATTTTCTCTGTTTCGGCTTTCATTTACATTGTTTATTTATAAAAATAGTTGACAATTTTCATTATAGGATATTTCATTGACAATCGCCCTCACCTGTCAATTTAAAGAATTGGACCAATCAAAATGGCGTATTACTTAGAAATTAGCCAATCACATACGAATTACGTGAATATTTTGACATTTGACAGCGAATATTTGATAGATAACTAGATGCCTAATTTTCACTAATTTTATTATTAAAGATAAATAACAAGAATATCAAAAATAAGCATTTAGAGCATTTTTATTTATAAGAGATCAATGACAGCTATCTACTCAATCTATTTGATATATTCCTATAAATTATTTTTGTTCTAGCGATTGCCTGAACAAATATGCCTCGTGTAAATTTTCCCTTCTCTCACTCGCGTGTTTGTTGCCCCTTGTAAATTGCCCGCGCTTCTCGTTGTAACAAACACACTTGTGTGACAGGTCGGGAAAATTTTCGGTAATATGCCTGGCACTTGGGATATTGTATAATTATGACAGTCGTCATAAAGTCACTAGATATGGTACCGCACATAGAAAAGAGAGTATATATTGCATTGCAAAACACTTGAAAATTCAACCAATGGGAACAGTATTATACTGATAAAACCCCGTTCCCCCGATAATTTTCCGCTACCAAGTAAATAAACAGTTGTTATTGTTTATAACTGTCAGTGTGACAATTAATGTGTCAAGTTTCATTTTGCGTTGTCTTTGGAATTTATTTCACCAAATACCACACGACCTCTCAGATTTTCTCAGATAAACTTTAATTTTTAAGCACACATTTTTTTTTTGCTTTTAAGCAAAATCGCTCCAACTGACATTAGGTAAAACCCCTCCTACTTCGGAGTTGGGATGTACCATGCAGTTTGCTTTCGAGTTTGTTGCTAAGCCAAAAAAATTCGTGCAAAATAAAAATTTATCGATAAAATCAAGAGGTCTTGTGATATTTCTTCTGAAAAATAAACGGCAGTGAAATAAATCCGTGAAGGTAATAGGCTATTCCACGATATTTTTTTTATTTTTTTATCTTGAACTACATAAGTATGTAAGACAATATGTCAAAATCCGAGTTTAAAATTCCTCCAAATAAGCGAGATATTAAGTTATGAATTTTAAGTTTCATTTGTGACGTAGGTAATGTGGGTACAGTGGTTCACAGACTTACGAAAAAATGTTGAACAAATTACAAAATAATGTATACTTGAATTGTAATATTATATTTTATTATTAGGGAAAGAAAATATATTATTGCAATTCATTTATTTTACTTTTTTTCTTATTTTACAAAAACATTTTGACATTCTCGAAGTTGGTAGCGCACAGCGCATAGTTGGTGACTCACGATTTTAAACAAATTTCAAAGGAGTGCAGCAGATAGATTAACAAACATGCAGAGCTGTGCATGTACTTAAGTACTAAGTACATGTACTTTAAACTGTACTTAAATACACTTTTATTGTACTTGAACTTGTATTTAAGTACAATTTTTCAATGTGTAATTGTACTTGTACTTAAGCCCAATATTTTTGGAATTGTACTTGTGTGTTCACAAGCACAAGGATAAGTACTTTTGCTTTGCACGTTTCAACCTGCAAAATTACGCAGCAGAAAATATATATCCAGTTTGTCTCGTATTCTCGAACTAAGCAATACATGGTATTATTTAAATTATAAAATCATTTCATTTGCAGTTCAAATTGCGGATGTATTCCATGCTATTAGTTGCTGTTCTTAGCTGTTTATTTTCTTCGTAAATTAAATTAAACGTTTTACTAAATGTAGTGTGTAATGTACTTGTACTGTCTATAAATATCTATAAAAATTAATTAACAATTTGTATTTAATGTTTGTTTTTTGTTTGAAATCCGCAATTCCGTAGAAAAAATACTCATTTCGGTGAATGTACAAGCTCTTAACACTTTCGCTGCGTATAAATGCATGCGTCGCACCATGAGTTTTATTTATTTTACGGGGTAAACATTGAAAGCATTCATAATTTCATGATAAAAAATCTCCGAACGGTAACGAAAACATTTAAATAATAAACCATTTATGTATCATAAAGAAAGTCAAAGAAATATACTCTAAATGTTTTTTTTCAATTTTCTTTTTTACCTCCCGCTACCCTTGGTAAGGAAGGTATAGGGATCGTGCTAAAAATCTAATATCGAGATTTTAGTAAATGACCACGTTTTAAGGTCCCTAGAATCCATTTTTAACATTTTCACGATAATGTCTGTATGTGTGTATGTGTGTGTGTATGTGTACGAATTTTGTTTGCACTCTAACTCAAATACTATCATTCAGAAAATTCTGAAACCTTGTATTTTTACCCTATTCTAATAGGAATAGAAGCCATTAGATTTTGGTGTAAATCGGATAAACGGAAATGGTACTTTACTTGAAGCTCATAATGGTTTTTCTTCAAAAAATATCATTAAATGCCATTTTTTCGAATTTTATGTCTTATGAAAATTAAAGATTATTGAATTTTCTACAGGAATACATTAATACTTTTTCTATATATTTTACAGATAAATTTAAAAATATTTTTTTTTATTAGTCGCGAAGCCTAAGATAAAAACTATTCCTTTGTTACACAGTTCATTTTTCAAATGAATGTAACTGACAGCAAATGTCACTGTCAGAAAACTTATCACTTCAAATTAATAATAGTGACATTTTAAAAAGAATATAGTAAATAAAGCAATAGTTTTCTGCAATGGAACAGTTTGTAGCGTCAGTAAATACGTAGGTAGGTATGTATTTAAATTAATAAAAATTAAATAGCGGGAGGTTTTGTGTTGGCCACATCAGATTTTTTTATATGTACTTGTATTTATACCTGAAATTGCAAGTACAAGTACTGTACTTGTACTTAAATACTTTTAAAATGAAAGTAATTGTACTTAAGTACATTTTTCAACAAAGTACAGTGAAACCTGAACAAGCCGGACTCTGTACAAGTCGGAAACCTGTTCAAAGCGAATAATTTTTGAAGTCCCAAATATAATACTCGTGAAATTTCCCTGTTTATGTCGGAAACTGTCTAACGCGGAAACGGAAAGGTATTTCGTCCACCACCGCTCAAATAAATCTGTACAAGACGAAAGACAACATTTGGTTTATGTTCGACAAAACTCGGATTTTACGATAAGAACGAATGAAATAGGGAATTCACATGCGTAGTGTTTTTATGTCAATAGTAAACTTTATTTTACAGCAATGGAAGTTAATGAATCGGAAAAAATCATGACCTTTCTACAGGCTTTCAAAAAGTTGACAGCTTTAGATTTTGCTCAACGTATTCAGTACACAGCTCTGTCTAAAAGCCTTTTGGATGTACGAACAAACATGGAAAAATGTGTTCCCCTTAAAGTATTGAAACAAAAAACAATTTTAGAAATGTTTCCATTTAGTCAGTATTAATTACATACCGCTATTATATGTATATTATTGTAATACATATTTCTAAAAAAATAATAAAAACATAAAAATACATTGTTTTATGTATATGCACAAACTTGTTTTTTTAAATTCCGGCTTATGATTCCGTTTTATTCAGGCAACTGTTAAAGCCGGACTCCTGAATATAACGGAAACACTTCTAGGTCCCGTGCGATTCCAGCTTGTACAGGTTTCACTGTACTTGTACTTAAATCCTTTTTTCTTGTACTTGTGCACAGCTCGGCAAACATGCAAAGACAAGAAAATCACCCGAACAGCATCCGAACATATCCGACACACCCGAATAATTATATTCTTAGTTGAAGCGAAGTGAAAGCGGGGCTCCATACAGTCGGTGTTCAAACTTGAATCCTATTTGCTTAAACACCCGTGCACATGTCTTACGTCATCAAAAGTAAAACTCCCCGTATTTTTTAGAGGAAATAATTCAAAAAAAAAAAAAATAGTTGGTATTTTTCTTATCGTTTATCTTTCATATTTTTGATAAACTTTTACTCTTTTCGATTACGGTGGAATAGCCTATTAATTAATATTGATTTTATGTTCACAATTTTTATAATATGCATACATATAAATACAAAACATAACTGATCAAAATTATAAAGAAAATAATAAAAAATAAGTACGATTAAGGTTATTTTTCTTCAGGACGTTTGACACGATGACAGCATTGACGCTAAAGTTACCAGATATAGTGACTTTTATAGGCACAGCCTTCGGGCACAGCCAACTACAACTAGACGAACTAGACCCAAAATACGTTCTTCTCTCTCTAACACATTAGTACAATGAATTGCAGTACTTTATATACAGGGTTAGTTAAAAGTATGGAGACGGCGATTTATTGTCGTTAATATTCATTTTAAGAAATTATGTTCAATATAAAAGTTTTTTTGTTGTATTTATTAAGAAGCGTTTGTAAATCTTTATAAAAGGACTTTGATTCGTCAATTTTTCCTTCTTAAGGTGCATAAACCGCTATTATGGTAGCATTTCTTCTTTCAAGTTTTATTCGTGTTGTGACAATGCGTTCATTTATATACTCGTAGTCTTTTATATTATCTTCCAATTTTTGTGTATAAGCAGTGCAATTCCTTTGCTTGCTCTCTCTTCTTTCTTTACACCGCTATAAATCATTATATAGTCAATGTATTCAGTCCCTTTCAGTTTCTTTTTAGTTTCTGGTATAGCTGTGAAGTCTATCTTTATTTCTCGTAGGATCTTTCCCAGTTCTATTCCTTTTTGTGCTAGTCCTCTCAAATTCCAGGTCGCTACTTTAATTGTATCATTTATCCATAATCATCTGCCTTTCTTCCTTGCTTGGGTCTTCGATAGTGAATTGGTCCTTGGTCCGAGGCTTGTTTGGGTTCTGTAAGTACTTTGGAATTTTCCGAAAGTTGGTTACTGGCCATCTGCTCAACCCCCTTACTAGGTGGACCAGGGAATCTTCTGTTGGGGTTATCATAGCTTTTTGTTCCAGTTATAGGGCGCTGGAAGTTCGCCCGTCACCCTCTCTCGTCTGCTACACAACGTACATCCATTGTACGATGTGCACCCGGGGTCACAAGACAAAATGTCTTCGGGGACGTGAGAGCAGGATTTATTGGTAGAGCTGAATTCTATTTCTAGAACCTCTGACTCATTCGTCAGTAAAAAAATCAGTGGGCATTTCTCAGAGATTTATACTGTCCAATCATCAGCAAATTGGATAGTTTCTGAGACCCTTTACAAACCTTTGACCCCTACCATTACAGGAAACTGTGGTACCAGGAAAACAAATACGAATCTGCGGTACAGAAAGAGGATAGAAAAGGACTAGACGAAATTGGTATGACCGAACTGACGGAGGCACTACGAGCTACAAAAAACAGAAAAGCAACAGGACTGGATGGTGGATATGACGGAACGCTACTACATTTAAGACTCCTTCACCTCTTCAATATGTGTTGGAAAGAAAGTATAGTCCCAAAAGAATGGACAAAAGCAAAAGTCGTCTTTATATTTAAAAAAGGCGATAAAAATAAGTGCCAAAACTACAGAGGCATAAGCCTTTTAGATTCTGCTTACAAAATATACGCTGGAATAATAAATAATAGAACTAGAAACATCACAGAAAACGTAATCTGTGAGGAACAGATGGGTTTCAGAAGGGGAAGATCGACGACGGACGGAATATTTACACTAAAGCAAATAATAGAAAAACATAGAGAATTTAACAAAGAAACACATATATGTTTCGTCGATTTTGAGAAAGCCTTCGATAACTTAAGCAGAAACCTTTTATGGAAAATAATGGGAAAAAGAGGTTATCCCTGACATCTTATCAATGCAATAAAAAGTTTATATATGAATACCCAAATAACTTTAGATTTAGGAAGGCAGCTATCAGAAGAGATAAAAACGAACAAAGGAGTTCGACAGGGTTGTTGCATTTCCCCAACCCTCTTCAATATATACATAGACGACATCATGCGTGAATGGAAATCAAAATACAACGAAGGAATTTATCTAGATAAGTTCACCGTTTTTAACTCTCTTTTATATGCTGACGATTTAGCTATAATTGCTGAAACTGAAGATAAACTCCAAAAAGGTGTATACCAACTACAGAAAACCTGCGAAAAATATAACATGAAGATATCAATCGAAAAAACCAAAACTATGGCCTTCTTAGGAACTAACCCAGTAAGAACTAAAATAGTAATAAATAATAAAACCTTAGAACACGTTAAACACTTCAAATACCTGGGATGCGATGTAACATACGACTATTGCAATGATGTCGAAGAAAAGCTAAACAGATTCAACAGTATATGCGGAACTATAAACCGAAACCTAAAAAATAAAACAAGAAAGGATACACAGATAAAATTCTACAAAACAATGGGGTATTCCGGTGATATGGAATTAATGCAAAATAATAACTTTTTTCTATAGTTTGTTACGTAAAAACCGGTGGAAAGTTTGTTTAATTACGCACCCTAGTTGGTTTGGTGTGCGACCGCTAGCCTTTTTTTTCAGTGGAGTAGGGTGTGGTTCTTGGCAACAATAATAAAAGGGATAAGGGCGCCACGTAATTTTTTTTCCGAAAATTACGAAACGGAAATCTTTTTACAAAAATGTAACTACCGTGTATTTTATTGTTGCCTGAAAACGACAAAAAAAGGTTCTTGAAGAAAAAAATTAAACTCAAGATTTAAATAAAGCAATATACATTTTTAATAAAAGTTATTGAAATGTTATGAGTATATATTACTGCAATAATTCTGTAAAAAGTTATTATAAAGAAATGTATTAACTGCAACAATGCAGTAAAGTTTAAACAATTATAAACAAAAATAAGAGTACCGACGCGAATGAGCTCGTAACCCGAACGACAATGGGGAAGTTTAGCATGGTAAAAATTCTACATCACATACTATTTTCTCACAAATATAACACTAATGACTGCTGAAATTGAAATTAAAAATTAAAATTATTGCTCCATTTATTTATAATTAATATTTTTTTGGTAAACTTTAAGTACGTCACAAGTCAGTTATGCACAAACTCAGACAGAACGGTGAAATCGAACCACTTGAACGTAGGTCGTAACAAAGCGTAAAAGCGCTTCACTGGTAACCGCAATCGCGTGCGTCAGTGTATATATCGACATACGTTGCGCCAAGCCTCTACCGACGTCATCACAGCTTAAAATCGGCTTTTCCGGAAAATCTGGGCATTTTTGAAAAAAATAAAACATGTTACATCATTTTTCAAGTCATTTCCCATGGAATAAAAAAATAAAAAAAAATCGCTAAACTTCCCCATTATACCCTCATTGTTGGCCATCCGTGGACGCAGGGCAAGTTACAGCCAGATGATGTCGGAGTACGAACAATCCGCGAAGGACTAAATATAAAGATGCCAACTATATGAATGTAACTATAAATGTGGTGTACTAGACACAACAATCACCATAGTGATGAAATATAACTATAGTCTAATAGTGACTGATGAAAAATAAAACATGAAAGTTTTCTCATAAAGTCCCAAACAAGTGAGTACATGGAAATAAAGTCTCCAGTCGACGAATTCAGCGCAACAATAAAGTATTTTCACATATATAGAATGAAAACAGTTCATAAGAAAATAATAACTTATCAACCAGAGATCCAGGGTGGCGGCTGGTGGTCAGGAGTGGTGGGGATATGTCGGCGGCAGTTGAGCGTCTGGTCTGGAGTGCGGTGTGGACAGTGGTGGGCGAACGGCAACAACAGGTGGAGAGGTCCCAAAAACGATGACGTGGGAAAGTAAAATTTGAGCCTCCGAAGAGATGGACTCCTAACAGCAATCCGGGTCGTCCTCACGCAAAGCACGTGGTGCTCGCGGGACACCACGCAATAACAGCGAGTCACAAAATTTCGATGCTAATAATCCGCGCAATGCGATACCACTCAATGGTAAAAGATAGCACTCGAAAATTATTTACTGCCACGTATATAAAAAATAAAAATTAGCACGCCGCGGCGAACAACTGTGTCTCACCTCAAGACCACTCAACGAATTCCGGATATTCAATTTATTGTCAAAAAAAGTAGTTATTACAGTAAATAAGAGAAAATACCGTAAATTTCAAATATAATATTAACAACAATAACAATCAGTGCTGCTCTAATATTATCATTATTAAATAAAGATATTAAAATGAATTCTGATTTTTATTTATTTAAATTTATATTAAGCGAAACTAGTGAAACGTACCTTTATACAGACAAGGTGAAGGCCACTAACCAACGCTATGTGTCTTGTTAAATATTGATGATTATTTATTCATGAAACAAAAATGCGAAAGATAGACTAGTATTTAAACCTTTATCACAAAATTACAAGTAATAGGTAAGTTAATGTAGTGTTACTGACAATTGTGGCCAATGAAGTTAATTATTGCAGTTAAATATTATTGTCGAAAAGCTTATTCAAAACTGTTTGGATGTCTTCTGCACACATATAATTCTAATTATATCTATTTTCATTGTATGAGGAAATTTCTAAATGTCAGAGATTCTTCCAATTCATTAGCGAGATTGGCGGTATTTCTGATGAATATATGCATTTCACCTATAATTTCAAAGAGTTAATTAATAAAACAATAAGAACGACTAAATGTACTTCGCAGAAAAAGCTATCAGAATGTCACTAAAACTGTTGATTTTTGACACTGATATATCATTTACAAACTATGTTATAAACATTTGAATTTGTCAACTGGTTTCTTTACTGCCTTAGCCTGTGCGATTAGATTATTCTATATATTACAGTGCCTTTATCTCTAAATCTATATGATATAATAAATTTTTTAAATGTATCAGATGTAGAATTTTATGTTCTTCAATAATAGAAATAACAGAAATTTTAAAAAATAAAATTTAGAAGATTTTTTTAAAGAAACTATTACTTCCGGTTGTCCAGTTGTTACCAAAATCTAATCAGCCGATTTGCGGTTTCATCGTAATTAAATTTTATTAAAATTTAATTTTAAACAATTTTTATTCTTATAGTTTTGCTCTAAAAGTAACAGAAAAGCCCATTTTCACACTTATTTAAAATCACATGTTTAACTCCAATGTTCAGGTTTTTCATTTCACACTCTGCATATACTCGTAAAAAAATTCAAGTGATTTTTGCAATTAACTTAGCTGTTACTCTGTTACCTAGTTAAGTTAATGCTTCAATTTCGAATTTGTACTTTTTCGTTATTTCATATAATACGAAGAACAATTAGATTATTAATTTATTTACATGCATAAACAGGACTTTTCTGAATTTTGTGGAGGTACTTATATACTAGTAAATAATGAAAATATTTTGCTATGTATTATTGAATTATATTGTAATACTTTACTACTACTACTAACATACTAACATATTTTTACTAAGTAGTCGTAATCGTAATCGGCGATTATCAACATTGTTACTTTTAAGTTAAAAACCAATATTCGACTGTGTTTGGGATGGAGATGATTACAGGAAGTAAAAATTCTCCGGACTTGCAGTCAACTAATAAGATTTATTCATGCCGACGTTTCGACTATACAATAGTTCTCAACAAAGACAAGTTTTTTAATTTTTGACGATTTTCGCTCTGTGATATGTTGTTTTTAACTATTTATTTATTTATTTATATTTTAAATATCCGTTTTATGTTTCGTTATCCACATGTGGTTTCTTTTTTCAACTAGACCATTCTAGCCCTGATGAAGACTATTGTATAGTTGAAACGTCGGCATAAATAAATTTTATTAGTTGACTGCAAGTCTGAAGAATTTTTACTTCCTGTAACCATCTCCATTGTTACTTTTGCTCTGAATTGTATTAAAATAGAGAAATTGTTGTAAAAGTTGTTTTTGTACTAATTTGTAGCAATTATACAATTAATTTTTGAAGTTTATTTTATTGGTACCTATATGAAATGAAATTTGGATCTAAAGTCCGTTTCACCTTGTACCATTCCGCATTGGGCTAATATTTAACATTTACATAATTACTAAAAGTTAGAATATATAAACAAGGTTATTTCTTCTTCCACCTTTTAGCTTCCAATACATAGGAGAGTACAAATCAGTGTGTGCTTGTTGTAGTGAATTACACGCATTAGATAAGTCAGGTTTAAAATTAGATTGAGTGGAAACTACATTTTCGCTATACCGAATTAAAAATTCAAATTTGAAAATTATAAATTATACTTGAGTTTTTAAATATACGAGCTTTGATAAAAAATAACGAGAAATATTGAATTTCGCGCGTTATTTTTAATTTTTTTTTTTTTTATTGAATTAATTTTTTTTATCACGCTAGTACCTTTGTTATGGTTCTGGTTGAACATTCTAAGAAATACTAATAGAATACTCTTTCCATTTGGAAAATTTCAATACACCCTAGTAAAACGCTGTTTCGATTTAGAAAATTTAAAGAACAGAATTACTCCAAACATATGTTTCTTGAAATGCTGTATATCAGGGATGGTTGCAACAATATAAATACATGAACTACAAGGACTATATAGCCTATAATTTGGTGTATTGGAAAATTTCAAAAACCAAAAAGGAAATTTCAGGCCAAATTAAAGAGCCAATTAAATTCTTTACTTTTTATTTTAATTCCTATGCTATACTATACAATCATTAATTAAGACGGCTAGTAGGAATCTGTATTAATGATATCATCAAAGAATCCTTCCGCAAGATATTTCCGGCTATTTTCCGATTTATTTTGTTGTCGATTTTGAGAGCAAATTGATGTGTATGTGCTATTTATGAATTTTTATACGATGTAAATTGAATGAGTACATGATACGAGTATATAATATTTTATAAGATCATACTGGAAGTGTGATAACGTCCATGTTACTTGTTATGTACTATTTTGTTTTTATTGAATGTTATAGACCCTGAAGAAGATGCAAGAGTTCACTGAAACATCGGTGTTAGAGTAAATTCTGTTTGATAAATTATATATTATTACTTCCTGAAACAGATGAAAATACTTACTATTTTTTATTAAATCTTGTATGTCTCGTTTTTCATATGTTTATTTACTATTTTAACGAGAAGAAAGGATATACTAAAGGTGATAGAAATAAAATATCCAACTAGTTAATTTGTGATATAAGAAGATCGTTTTTTTTTTTACCTCTCGCCATACCGTGGGTGAGGTATGGAGATAATAGCTGCATTCTTTTTACCAATATCTCACCTCACTTGTTCTCAAAATTAGATGAGATTGAAGTGAGGTGAGCTGAGATAATTAGAGCTAAATAGAGATAAATAGATATAAATAGAACACAATTTAGAGAAAGAACGGAATACCTATTATCTTTCTCTGTTTATCATATGTTTTATTTATCAGTATGTTGACATTTTCAATTTGTTTTCGAATTTATTTTAAATATCTGTCAAGGTGGACCCGCTAAGACAATGAAATGTCAAAGAATAAATCTACATCGTATGAATTTTCATTGCAAATAACATTATAAAACAATTCAATTCATTTATTAAATTTAGAATTAAAGAAATACAATTTCACTTATCAATATTAAATCATCAACATTAACACTTTCTTAAATATTCATTTTTAAATAAAAAATAACATTGAAAAAAGACCCCCACTCCTCAACTGAGGTGAAACACTCAACAAGCATCACCCCGCTAGGTAGCTCAGTATCGGCAAGGGGGGAGGAATCCGCCTTACTTCATTTCATCTCAGTTGGGACAAATAGAACTGTCAAAATTACTGAGACAACTGAGGTGAGCTGAGATGAACTGAGATCGTGTGTAAGAAGAATGCACCTAAATGTTTCAGACCAAAAATTTGATAGTTTTGTGTAAAAATTTTTGATTAAAATTGATAAATCCTATGTGATATACTACTTGATCCTTTGAACAAATTTTCGTGAAATATGTATTATGATAAAACTTTTCAAATCTAGTATTTAAGACTTTTGTATAATTTTTTTTTTCTAAAATTGATATTGTCTAAATGTGATAAACCGGAGGTGGTTCTTAATTTGGAACTCTTTACAGAATTTCGAGGAAAAATATAATACCTAATCCAAAATTTCGTATTACAGACTTTTCCATTTATTGGAAAAACAAATTATTGTTTACAAACCATTACTCGGAAGTGATACTTTACTTAAAGCTCATTACTATTTTAAACATGGAATTGGCGGGAGGTCATGTGCTGCCCACAACAGATTGTTTTATATAAATTTATCTATTTATATATTGTTTTTGTAGAATTTGAAAATGCGTAATGCCTTGGATCATTTCCTAATTTTTTTTAAAAAAAATTTTGTCGAACTTTGTTTGAATAGTAATATGAACAACAGCTCGCGCATTTGCAAAAAAAGAAAACTTAATGATGGGAAATATCTTGTCGGTAAAGAAATATATTTTTAAATTTTATTTATTACCAATTAGTCATGAACTGAGTACTTTATTGTAGATAAAATAAAACTTGATAAAACTTAAGTGGGTAGGTATAAAAAAATTGGGAACAAACACAAAAAAAAAAAAAAACGAAAGATGAACACCAAATATAAAAGTTTAAAATGCCATTCGTATACATAAGTAGGTACTTAGTTACGACTAAATGAGTGAATTGAAAAATATAGTGAAGAATATGAGTATTATATGTTCGAACTATGACGATGTTGCACATAGAAATTATTTATCTTAGCTCCTTTCTTATCTTCTTCCATCTTTTTGACAAAAACATTTAAGAAATATTTTGAAAATTTTGTTATTTGTCCTAATATAATGACCATACACGTAATTGTGTTTGTCGATATATTTTAGCCTACATCAAATATTTATTTTATTTATTAAACCAACAGTATACCCAATAATACGTTTCCACTATTAACAATACAATTAACAAATATAATGTACAATAAGCGATTCAATCATATATTCTGTATTAAAAAGTTTATTACATTTTGGGTAAAATTGGATAACCGAAAATGGTATTTTATTTGAAGTACAGAAGAGTTTTTAATGAAAAACTGTATTAAAATATAATCCAAAACTTTTCAGTTTTACTATTTAAGACTTTCATATTAGGGGAGCAACATACTAGATTTTGGCTAAAATTGATAAACCGGAAGCGATACTTTACTTAAAGCTCTAAACAGATTTTCGTGAAAAATACATATTGTTATATTAAATTTGGTATTTAAGACTTTTGTATTAATGAGAACGACAAATTTGATTTTTTTCTAAAATTGATAAACCGAAAATAGTACTTTACTGGAAGCTCTAATCAATCTAATCAGATTTTCATGAAAAAATATATTAAAATATTCAAAACTTCTGAAATTTAACATTTAAAATTCGTATATAATTTGAACCAATATATTAGATTTTGACTATATATGATAAGCCGAAAGTGGTACTTAATTTGGAGTTCTTAACAGATTTTTGAGGAAAAATATAATAAAATATAATCCAAAATTTCGTATTAGACTTTTCTTTTTATTGGAACAACAAATTAGATTTTGTTTACAAACGATCAACCGGAAGTGATACTTTACTTAAGGCTCATTGCTGTTTTAACCATGGAATTGGCGAGAGGTCATGTGCTGGACAGATCAAATTTTTTTCTTACTGATTAGCATTTCGAGAGAATAAAAATGTTTTTTCGGCTTTAGTTTAATGAAGTATAAGTTGTTTCACTATACATATTATAATTTTTTACCATGTAATATGTAAGTAGTAATACACAATTTATTTGTTATTATAGGGATAAATTCGTGTCCTTTTGTGTCCATTAAATTAATCCGAGATGTTTTGGATTTTAATATATACGATTGGTTTCCTGTTGATTTTATCTGAAATCAAATTTCGATGGAAATATCGCAGTTTAAACCGATTTCCAGGACCCATATGCCTTCCTTTTGTAGGAGCACTTCTTTGTTACTTATATTATAAAAGTAAGTACAAGTATTCTATGCAGGGTGTTATTTAAGTAAACGTACAACGCTTAACCGATGGTAAGACTTTGGAAATATATTTTTTTATATGCTATTTAAAAACTGGAGCCCCTTAAAACTGATCAATTACGTCAGTTCAAAATTTTGTAAGAAAATAAAAATCAATGTGTTCTCTGGAAAAAAGTCACTCCTGTCGCGATTGACATAAGGTAATTAGCATCGCGGTAGGTAATAGGTAATTAAGACTTTCACAATGAAAAACTACATGTTTGTCTTTAATGTAATTGGCATAATCAGAATATAAATTGTGGGCTTATGTAAAAAAAGTTTAACGTTAATTTTAACATTTTTTTTTCCAGAAAGCACATTGATTTTTATTTTTTTAAAATTAAGCAGGTTTTTGTTACAACCGTTTCAACGCTAAATTTTTTGTTGAAAAAAAAAACTTGCCTTTTGATTGCTTATATTAGTAGAAAATAGTATTGCAAATATACAGCTCGTATGAGAGCTGTTCTCTTAATGCTGATTGTTGAAAAAAAAAACAACAAAAAAACATAAAAAAATATCATGTAAAACAAAGTGTTAAGCCACCATGTTTGTTTTTGATGAACACTGAACAAGGTATTTGGATGTGAGTCATGTTCATTTGCTATTGTAAAACGTTAGTACAATGCATATCGTTTTGGATGTGACCAATATTTTGACTTATTTTGATTTTAAACTTCTAGAATGTTATTATTTATAATTTTCAGGCTGTAAAACACATGAAATTAAAGATATAATAAAACTGTCAGATTATTATTATTAGGCTCGAAATTAAGAGAACAGTCCTCATTGTTTTGTTTACGTACTTATTATTCAAATAAATTTAAGAAAATGTTTTTAGCGCCAATGCGAAGCTTAAAATGTTTGACGAAGGACTATGGTGGTATCGTAAAATTTCAAGTAGGTCATGAAATGATTTTAATTATATCCGATTCAGAGATGCTCGAATTTATTCTTCGATCACCAAAATTCGTGGATAAATCTGAACACTATCAATACCTTGCAAGTTGGCTAGGAGAAAATGGACTTTTTTTAGGTGAAAGTAAGTAGCAATTCCTATTCGTCTTATGGCGCTACCGCTACATTGTCTTGTGCAGCAAGCTTGAAATTGCATTTTTTGTATCAGTTTTTGTAAAACATTACTATATTTGAGAAATAGCAAAATCTCCTTCAGCTGATTAACATTGGTTGATTTAGATGAATTAGATGTTTGGCATTTGGACAGACTGCTAGATTAAATTTATTTAAAAAAAATCACGATGCAGTCACTCAGGTTTTATTTTTTTCTGTCTGAACCGTAAAAAATATCACAAATTAAACAGAGAGAAAAAAGTTTACTATTGAATGTATCTTTCTGAAAAAAAAAAAATAATAATAATTTTACGTTATCGGCGTGGGCATTAAAAAGTTACGGTCTAATCAATGTTGGGACACCTAAGTTTCATATACTAGTGGTTCACTAATAATAACAAGTATCATCTTAAAAGATGACATAACTGTGGTACCAAATTTCATCCAAATCGAATAAAGCGTTCTGTTATTATAAGCAAATTATTTTTTTTTTTCGAAGAGCTTTGAAGCAGAATCTGGCTAAATGGTACACTTTCCGGTAGAAGCAAGTTTAGTTAAAGAGACATTCTGTATACAAAATATAATTGAAGTTACAAAGTTGAATTTAAAACATTGCAATAAAAGATTAGCAGCTCAATAAAATATAATTCATATAAAAGATAATCCGCGTAATAAAAACATTACAATTTAGTTTTGTTACAATTTCATCCCACAGAAGTTTAAAAAAACTCAAAGAAAGCAAAACAGTGGCAAAGATAAAAGATAAGATAAAATGTTGAGTTTTATTGTGTTTCCTAAATTCATTAACAATTACGACTATATGAGGGATAAAAATTGAGTACATTGTATTTTACAATCATTTTAGAAATACACTGGCATGAGAAGAGGAAATTATATACTTCAGCTTTTCACTTTACTAACTTAGAAGTGAATGCGAATATTTTCCATTCGCATAGTGATGTACTGATTGATGTGCTACGCGAAGTTGCAAATTCCAAATAGTGTTGCCACAAGACCAAGACCAGTCTTGGTCTTGGTCTCGTCTCGTCTTGGTCTTGTCGAGACGAGACCATCATTTGGTCTCGACTAGAAAAGTCGAGACGAGACGAGACTAGCATCAAGTCTTGTCGAGAAAGTCTTGAGTCTCGACAAGACTCTCGACTTCAGATCAAAGGTATTTTTTTAAACATATACCTATTCTAAAAGTCCTTCAAAAACTGAGAGTGTTGTTGTAAATACTGATTGAAAATTCGAATAAATAAGAGAGATATTAATTTTTCAAATTTTGTAATTTTCTACTTTCATAATTGTGTCCCAGAAACATTAATTTATGTAAATATGATGTATTCCTTATTCATCTAAATAATCCAAATATAAGTTTTAAATGAATTTAAATTACAATGTAAGTGGGATGAAATGAAAGAAGTATCAATTTAGAATTCTTATGTTATTTTAATGCACCAATATTTTTTATTAAATTAAGATCAACCTTTATTTTATACTACACATTTTATTTTAATTTAATTTTTGTTTAATTCTCAATTAATATATTCGTACAACTGGATATATGAAATACTGACTACATCTTCAAAAATATTTCCAAATTTCAAATAGCACACAACAGTTACATCTGTGGTGCATTCTGCAAGTTATCAATGTACTTCAGTTTTATTTATTAAATTAATATATTATAACAAAAGTAACATTCCGTTCAAATATACATTATTTTTCTTTTATTGTTAAAGAATCTATTGTGATTCTTAGAATTTTGCGAAAATGCACACAAAGATTTTACGATCTTAGGGAAATTCCCGTTTTAAAATAACCATATTCTACATTTTCAACGGATGTATCTTTTACATGTATAATGAAAGTAAAAGTAAAACTTTATCTCAACAAAGTGAAATGTAAGGGACATTGTTAAAATATGTAGTTACAGGTATAACAATTTGGGAAATTTGGTATCAGATATTCTAAGAAACTGCTATTAAGCATTTCTCGTAAGAACACATGCAAAATGCAAGTACACTCGCCCGGTGCCCATGGGCGTATACAGGGGTTCCAGGGGGGGGGGGGGGGGAGATAATTAAAATACATTGTATAAATTCATTCATATGAAAAAATTGAAAACAATAATCAACGTTTACTTAAAGTCTTAAAGAAAATAGAAATATAAAAGTCGTAATGTACAAGCCCTTCTTTAACAATTTTCTTAAAACTTTGTATGCACAAATGTGTAAAACAAACTGTTTTTCCAATTCCCTAATATAATATAATTTTTAAAAAATGGGTAAAAAATAACACAACATTTCTTTTCTTGTAAAAATCCAATAATGGAACAATAAATTTTATAACGGTGCTATAAATGCTGCATATTACCAGACAATAACAACCACTTTTAGACATCTGCTAGTAATAAAAGTAGGTAGGTTTGCCCAACCCAAATCCAAATATTTCCGAATACAATACTTTAGTCAATCTAACAATTTTGCATCCTAAAAATATAAAACCATGTAATAAAGAAAAGTAGAAACGTATGATAAAGAATTAAATGAAACATAACATAGACAATTTTTATGAGGAATCATTATTATGGTTTCATAAGTGGAAAGAGGAACCTCTTGAGAAAGAAATACCATATGAAGAATTATTAGATATCTCCAAAAAATTCTATCCATTTTTACTCCATGGCTTGATTTTATTTTTAACTCTACCTTGTACAACATTTAAAAGAAGTTTTAGTAGGTACATAAAAAATCTGTTGTGGCTAGCACAAGACCTTCCGTCAATTTGATGTATTTTGTACCAAAACCACATCAAAAGTTCCCTAAAAAAGATTCTATATATTCAATAAAATTATAACACGAACACATACTATTTTTTACAAATTCCATACCGAACGTTCTTTGGAAAAAATATAAATCCAATACAATTATAACACGAACAATCATTATGTATATTGTACTTGACACTGACATCTGTCAATTACAATTTTTTGAATATATCAGGTGTTTCTATGATTATAGTAAAGCTGACAGATTTTGGAAAGTTACTCTATTTATAATTCGTTAAACCGTACAACTGTTATTATTAAAGTTTCTTAGTTACTAATTTTTTTTACTAATTTTATAAATTTAAGCACGTTTATTATAATTTATTTGTTTTTCAAATAAGTGTTTTTTTTTTGTTACAGAATTGTGTTTATGTAACTACCTACAGTTTTTATTGAATATACCATTATTATTCTAAATACGTTTTTGGAATAAGTTTATTTTTTTGGCAAATAAATAACATATAAATATATGACTAACTATATTTTTATTCGTCAAAATTTTGATATAAAGCAGAAGTTCTCAACCTGTGGTACGCGTACTAGGGGATACGCGAAAGGTTAAGTTTTAGTTATCTACTTATTTAACATTTATTTAGAAAAATATAAAAAAAATAGCGAAAGAAGTTTTTTTTTTGGAGATTTTTGTCCATTTACTTATTGCCGTGATTTATTCTGTAGCTAAGGATTTGAAATTATATATTTTATGTTTATTAACAAGAAACAACACTCGGTATGTATGTATATTTTCATATTAATTATTTCAAGAGCTCAAGTATCAAGTTGATATTTACAGAAAAAATAATAAATATCTCTAATATTATTTGGAATTTATGAATCGCGATTGTATTGCTGTTCTTAGAATTTTATGTACTATTAGAAGGGATTATAAAAAAAATGTTAATGGAGGCAAAGTCGAGAGTCTTGTCGAGACTCGAGACGAGACGAGACTGACATCAAGTCTCGTCTCGACAAGACCAAGACGAGACCACTCTAGTCGAGACCAAGACAAGACCGGCCCCAAGTCTCGTCTCGTCTCGACTTCTGGCAACACTAATTCCAAACCAGTAAACATCTACCCCAAAGTTATTAACTTTGCTCTCGATGTCATCTCAGGTATTTATAGTTCCAAACGAATTTTCCTATTTCTGATAAAGCTGCGATCTACTACCGTAAATAATTTAATATTTTCGGATTTTGAATGTTGTTAAATGCAAGTTGTAAGTATTTCAAAAGACTGGTGCAATATGGAGACCATATACCTATTAGACTAATATACTGCTGATCCCCTACCTCGCCAATGTGTTGTGCTTCCGTTAAAGAATATGAGATAGAAGATATATCTCCATCGCTCACAAGCGATACAGTGATTTGTATGCGCATGCTCGTGAAACTAAAATATATTTCTTAGCGGCCAGGAAAATTTCCTTCCAAGTGACAATTTTGTAATTAGAATTAAATAAATAAATAAATAAATATACAAATTTCAACAAAGTGAAGAATTCTTATACATGATATTATCATTATAATTTAATATTCTTTATGTATAATAACATTACTACAGCGCGAAATTTAAAATTCAATGAAATTATGATAACTAAACAAATATTTTAAATTATATTAAATTATGTTTTGTACAATTAAAATTTATTTTATTCAATTTTTACATTTTAGACTGTGTTTATTAATTTCATAGGAGCAACTATAAGCAACGATTTATTTGGTGACTGAAAAAAATAGCTTTCATTATCATCTAGATAATTAGTTTTTCTTTTGTCAGAATGAAATTCATAATGGTTTGTTATTTCCAAATAAAACCATTCGCCTAATGAATAAATATTATCTTAACTCATTGCTGTAAAAATATATATTAATATTTATGATACTTTTCAATTCTAATTTGGATTATTTGTCACCGTCTGAACTACAGTTTTTACAAAAGTAAATGAGCACAAATTCACTTGTTTTCACAATGAATGCTACAATCACAATGACAATTGACTTCGAATAACGCACGTGGTTACAGGAAACTTCAACTTTGAAATCCCACTCTTTCATTATTTCGGTTAGCGGCACCAATAGCCAATAGAATTATAGAATGCGAGCATGCGCATCCAAAGCACTGTATCGCTTGTGAGCGATGGAGATATATCTTCTATTTCATATTCTTTAACGGATGAATCGCGGAGGATTAGCAGTATATTAGTCTAATAGGTATATGATGGAGACTGAGTGCAATGTGTTCATGAGTGGAGTGAAACTGGAGCAGGTGAATGACTTTGCATATTATTTTATTTATTTAATACATATTTTTCAGCTTCGAATTTTGGATTTATTCAGTGAATATGGTTGGGATAAGTACTAAATGTTTTCTATTTTTTTAGCAATTCATATTATATTTTATTTGTGTTCTTCCATCTTTTTTCTTAATATTTCCCCATATCTCTCCCGAACCGGTGTCGTCTACACTATAAGATATGCTTGTCTTGGAATTTTATAAGAACTGTATTAATTTTCAACTTACATCATTTGCAAAGTCTGCATCGCTGAAAATTTCAGGTTCTTTGTTCCCTTGTCCCTTTGTTTATATTTTGTAAGTTTATTTACTATAAAAGTCAAATAGTGTTAATATTAAATTGTATATTGCAGCAGAAGCCAATATCATCCGATCGATGAAAAGCGTACTACTAGTCATTTTCGTATTTTTGTCGACATCCTTTTATCACGTCTCGCTTTATATCGAATATTATTATCGTTTCTTTTAATCCAAAATACCCATTTGTTTGGAATACATTTTTTTCCTTCTGGTAAATCAACCAAATCTCATGTATTGTTTTTTACCAAAGCATCCATTTTTTTAACCATTGCTTGTTTCCATTCTTTCGCAAAATTTCCATTTAAAGCTTCTTCTACGGTATTTGACTATTCAACTGTTATCCAATTCCAAACAACTGATAAACGTGAAGGTGGTATTAATGCTTCTCGATTTCGAAATTTACGAATAATTTCGGCTTTGTGTTCGTGTATTTGTTCTTGTACTTTGACAGAGTTATCCTTGTTGCGATCTCGTTCTTTTTTCGTCTTCTTTTTCTTCTGCTTCGTTCTTCGCGTCTTTCTCTATTTTTTCTGTTTCTTTTCTCTTGTTCTCTTCCTTATCTTCTTTTTCAATATTTTCTTTTAATTTACCAAAAATATTTTTTTCCTTCTCTCTAAATATAACATCTCTATGAAATTCTATGGCTTTGTTTTCTTTAAAATATATTTTGTAACCCGCTATATTTGTAACTTTTCGGTCATCATCAGGTGCTTAAATATTGTAAAATATGGCAAGTGTTTTCTAATTCTTTATTAGACATTGTTTCACCTAGAGGCTAGAGTTCACTATTGTACTTTTGTTTTTCAGTAGCTGCCAGTGTTTTACGGCGACCCTTCGACAGATGGCTCTATATGCGGTTAATTACCTTTTAAGCAGTCTGTCTTATATGAGATGTATATCTCTCGCTGTGCCCAGTTGTTGGATTCTCTACAAAGAGACGGCAGTTACAGCACACTAATGAGCTACAATAATAGTGAAACACGTTTGTGGTTACTAGCTGGGTACGGCATCTGTTGATGACCGAGAGGTTAATTCAGATGCTGAAATCTTGTGAAACGTCGCGAGGGTTTTCTAATTCTCCATTTTAAACATTTTGCCATTTCTAATACCTTTTGCAATTGCAGTGCCATTTATATAAAAAGAACCTTCCTATTTGTTGGATTCACATTTCAGGTTCTTATCAAGTGCAGCTCCCTTAGAAAATAAATTATTTGCCATACTCGGAACATTATAATACATTTTGAGTTGTTGTAGGTTTCCAGGAAATACCGTCAAACGGTTCAACTTCTAAATCTCTTTCATCAAATGCTTCTATAATGTCATTATTTCCAACTTTTATCTTTCTTGGATTCATATGTCACAAAATTATTTTGAAACCAGTCAATTCTAAATGGCATTTGATCACCTGCCCCACTGTCTAATATCCAATCATTTCTTGTCAAATTTCTGTCAGATAAAATCAATTCTTCCCACTTTTTTCATTTTATTTTTATTTTATGAACTAGCAATCTTATTTTAAATGACTCATATTTTTTACAAAATTGGCAAAATTTTCCTTTCACATCGAGAGTTAAGATTTGTATTTTTCTCGAGTGACACTCATTTTTCGAATGACCTTTTTCACCACAATTGAAACAGCAACCAGCTTTAGAATTCTTTTCGTCGAATGACTTTGTATGCACGTTTTTAGCGTTTGTTTTTGCAAATAATGCATTACTTTCTTCAAATTCACATATATTTATTAAATTAATTCTTTCTTCCTCTAGCAGAAGTCGACTTAATAAACTGTCCATTGTTTTCTTTTGAGTTGAGTTCGGTGCAGAATGAAAATGATCATAAGATGAAGGTAATGTAGATAGTAGGTATTTTGTTCATTATCATTGTATCGGTAACGGTTTCTCCAAATGACTTTAAGTGGTGAACCAGATCTACAACTCTTCCAAATGTTTAGCTATACCGTCGTTTTCATACCGTAATCCATAAAATTTCTGCATTAATGTATTAACCGAAGCTTCTCTTGAACGCCCATAAACTGCTTCTAGTCTATTCCATATATCTTAAGCTTTCTCACAAAACATAAGATGTACCATACCCTGTTCATTTACAGATGACACAATCTACCTTTGTGCATCAATGTCTTTCTTCATCCATACCTTCACTCTCGTTTTATCTGGTTCCGGCATCGTTCCATCGACGATATCCCACAAATCTGAATCGCGTAAAACGATTTTCATTGCAAATTTTCATATTGCAAAGTTACTTCCGTCCGATGTCAATTTTACAGACATGTATCTATGTCCTGAAATTCCTATATTTGTAAATGCACTGTATTTTCATTTAGGCGTTTTTACAAAAAAAAAATAATATATGACAAAAGTATTGAAACTAATGTGGCGCCTCTCGCTCCATAACCTGTTAGATATTGTAGCAGAGTAGTAATAATATTTCATATCTTTTTAAACAGTTTATGTCTTGTATAATAATTTACATTTTTCTAAACAAATAATTCGTTTTAAAATTGAGAGTAAACATCACAGACTACTTTTTTAATTATATTAGAAAAACATAAGAACTCAGAACATTATGTGTAAGCACATTATGTATTTTTAGATTCAATAATTATATTTCAACAATTATACTGATAACAATTGAAAAATAGAAGTTAATATCAAAATAGTTTTAATAACTTTTTATTTTGTAAAGTTGCTATTACATGAAACAATAAAGGCCGTATCCCACGATGAAAAATACGAGCAACTTGAGTTGCCGATATCGGCAACATGACGATTATTCTATCCCACGGAATGTATGTTCCCTTAAAATCTAGGGAAATACGTTACTTAAAGTTTCTACCAGATATAGGGAAATTTTGATATTTGATCTTTAACATCCCATAAAACTAGGTAACTTTTCATGAGGTTGATCAGTTCCTCTTCCACATGTTCATTATTTAAAATATCAGTCTTCAATTGTATGTACTTAATATGCGAGCACACGTATTGTTGACAATAAAAGTATGATTTTGACAAGAATGACGCCTGCCTGATCATACGATGCTTCAAACATAAGTTATTTTTGGTTGCTGCATGCTGCATCTGTGATCTAGCGCATGCGCTTAAACGAGTTGCTCCTAGAAAGTTGCCGTTATCAAAAAGTTTAGCTGCGTACATCTAAACTAATTGCAGCTAAAAAGTTGCCTAGCACACAGCGTTTTGTCACACATACGAGCAACTGTTGCAGTTAACTGCAATAAATTGCCGATACGTTGTATCGTGGGATACAGGCTTAACACTATTCTGGACTTCCATTGTCTTTATTTTAAATACAGTAATAACACATAACGTTTCGATTGCTAAAGTATCTTCAATTGTCATCAGGTGAATATTAACAAACTTGGGTACTACTGGAGCTTATATACTTGATCAGGACGACGGCTTTCCAATGGGTTCATCTCTATCACCAGTCATCGCCTACATCTATTTAAACTGGTTCGAATCTCAGGCAATAGAGAAAGCGAAATTTAAGCGGAAGATATGGCTCCGATATGTGGACGATACCTTCGTAATTTGGAATCACAATGTTCGACAACTAGATCATTTCCTGCATCACCAGAACAGCATCAAGCCAACCATCAAATTCACCATGGAAAAAGAAAAAGGACACTCAATTCCAACGTCTACGTGAATAAAAACAATGGAATACGTGAAACGTGCATCCAATCACTGTACAACGAAAAAGGGAGTAGCAAAATCTTTAATCAACAGAGCTCACAGATTATACAACACAGAGGAAAGACTGCAAGAAGAATTTAAAAACATCAAAAGGAACGTAAATAAAATGGCTACCCAAAAAAGATGATACAGGAGCTTCTTCACAAACACCAAACCAACGTAAGCCAGCAGCCAAGAAAAGAAGAAAAACTTAAGGCACTACTCAGCATCCCATACATCAGAGGCTTATCCGAGACGATAAAACGTATACGAAGAAGTTACAATATCAACACAGTTTTCAGATCATCGACGACCATTAGAAGTATGATCTCTCTAATACAAGACCCCAGACCAACCGAGAGACCAAAAATTGCGTCTACCAAGTCCAGTGCGAATGTGACGAGTTTTACATGGAGGAAACTAGAAGACCTTTAGACGTCAGGCTGAAAGATCATTGAATTCAGACGCAGAGAGGAGACACATCAAAATCCGGCATCGCGCAACACTCCTGGGAAAAACAACATAGAATGAATTGGCGTGAAACGAAGATCACACCCAGAGAGGAGCACTGATTCAAGAGAAAGTTCAAAGAAGCAGCAGTCATCATCAACAACAAGGAAGTCTTCAGCCAACCAAGTGTAGATATAGGCAATGTCTGGAAGCCGGTGATAGGACGTTGAATGAACTTGAACTACACTAGTGTTACTATTTATTAATTTTGTTTTGTTAACTTGCACTTTGTACAGTTGATCGCTTCATTAATCATGGCTTTAGTACATAAGCTCCAGTTCATTAGTATTCACTTGATGACGATTGTAGATACTTTAGCAATCAAAACGTTTTATAAAACGTATTGTTCCACTTGTTTCTTTGGAGCACTCCTCGATCCCCTCCTCTTACTCCATATAACCTGTGGAACAATTTACCCTCTTATAAAACTCGTATAATAATACACTGTTATATCTCTTCCATTTATCAGATAATATGGCATGCTATCAGGTCTGACGTTTTTATATACATATTTATGGCCGTAATCTGTACAAAACAGTATCTCTAACGGTCGATAAATCAACATAATTTAATTTGGCTCAAATTGACAATATTGCATCGAAATGAAATGTGAAATAAATTATGTTATATTGCTTTCAAAATTTCGATTTACATTTTTTGTTTAAGCCTAGTTTAAAATTTAAGCATCTGTTGGTGCAACTGGCCATAAATATGTTAAAAATTAAACCTGGAATAATACATCTATTTTTGTTGATTAATATTATTATATTGTGCAAAATTTAGATATTTACAACTCTGCAAAATTTACAGTTTTATACAGAATATGGCCTGAGAGCTGCCTTCATTTCTGTTTACTTTTTTACTTCCTTCCAACACTGGTAAATAATTCTGTTTGGGTTGTAATTTCTAATTTTTTCTTCGTACTTTAATTTTCTTAGTTCAGCTGCATGAATTTGTATATTTGAATGGACAAATTGATCTAGAAATTAAAACGAGAGTAAGTGTCAAGTACCGGGTGCTAGAGGTAAGTGTGTATAATGGAGTGCATGTGCTTGATGTATGCTTGCGAAGGGACATGGTTGGGCTTGGGACAGCAAAAAGGAAAGTGAATGCCATAAAAATGTGGTATTTACGTCGTATGTGGGTATGTAAGGAGGGATCGGGTGAGTAATGATTCGTTGTTAAGAGATGGAGGGGGGGGTCATTTGAGATTATTTAGAAAGAGAAGGGCATGTATGAATGCGATTATGAAAATAGACGAAGCAAACCAAGATGTAAGACACATGTGCTTGAATAGCAATATATATGACAAAGGATGGAATGCTTTCATTTGGGCCCATGTGAGATGAAGTTGATTTTATGTATGTATGTATGTATGTATGTATGTATGTATGTTTGTATGTATGTATGTATGTATGTATGTATGTACAATTACAGTAATGGACAGAAAAAGGAAACAAGTCGATAAATCAAGTAAACTTTCTACTATAAGATTTAGTTGATTGAATTTAGCTTTACAATAATTGACATTTGTCACTTTGTCAAAAATTGAATTGTCGAATCGAAGTAAAATAAATGCCTCAAATTAGCGATATTGTGAAGTATTCGGTAATTGCTAGAGCGGAAGAAAGAATGTCGATCAGACAAATTGTTCAGCGCTATAATATTAATAAAAATTCTGTCATTAACATTTTAAATCAGTAGAGATAGGAAGGTAGAGAATGAAATCCAGGGTCAGGGTCACATATATCAGTGTATTGTAAGATGGAAGATTAATTGAGATATTGAAGATGTCTTAGAGAGTCGGTTCAGCAGCAATAAATGTGTTTTAAGAGCAGAACACAAAAAGGAGTGAATGAGGTTCGCTCCAGAACACATGCTTCTTCATCAAAATAATGGAATGTCATCTTTACTGATGAAAAGACCTTTCATTCCACACATAATGGTGCTATTCGTGTCTATCGAACTGTGAGTTCTCGGTACGATGAAAGATAGATTAACAATTCCGACAAAAGTGGCAAATTTTAGACTAATTTGTGGGCTTGGATATCAGCTCGTGGACCTGGTGTGCTGTGGTATATTGAGGGCAGATTTAATAGCGGAGAATATATGCGGATTTTATAAAATACTACATATGTTGCTTTCTGTGTCCCAATTATATCCCAACAATGAATTTATATTTCTGGGCTTGTCAAGGATCAGTTTACACTAAAACAAAAATACTGTCCTATTTTTTCTGTCCAACACTGTAGATACGTATGTTTTTGATCAAATTTATCGGACAGATAATACGAAAATTTAGTCTCTTGTTTATAAAACTTGTTCCATAATATACTATTTTCTACTCTGTACTCTGAATGTGAGTAAACTTACTGGTTTCCATGACGTTAAATAACATATTAATCACAACTTGACAAGCTGTGGCTTGGAGTGTATTGGACACAGCGTGAAACCTTCAACCATTAATAACTAACTCATTAGCTACGGGTTGAAGTCACCTTCACTACACTAGAACCGCTCGAGATACAAATATTTTTTTTAGATTCTGCACTTGGAATGAAAACTAATTGTCAGCGCAAGTGCAACAAAGAATATTTGCATGCGATGCATTTTCTTTCTAAAATGGTAATGGATAGATCTTTATCCCTTTGGTAGAGATTTGATTTTTTATTCAAACTGTCTTCGGACTACAAGACTCAAGAAAAATATTTAAAACTGGTCTTTGATATCTCCATCAAAGCGATTGAAAATCGTAAACAAATACTGACTGAAAGCTTTTCAGAAAAATATAGTTCATCAGAATTTAATTCCGATGGAAGGAAAAAGAATAGCGTTGGCATTGATGTTTTACTAAATAGTACTATAGCTGGCAAACCATTCACCGATGATGTAATTAGAACAGAAGTAAACAGCATAATCTTTGGGGTAAGGAATAAACATCTGTGGCACAGTGCAAGAACAACCAAAGCCAGCATTACGGAATTTTGAAAATGAATGATTTAAAATCAACAAGAAACTTGACATTCTGCACTATTACTCTTGATTCAAAATGTTACTATAATTCATAGGCAATAGCCAGAGAATTTGAAACTAATTCGCGAACAGAAGTCATTCTATTGGTTCGGCCCGAAAAATTAACCTCTTCCGACCAATAGAATTTCTCTGTTCGAGAATTAATTCCAAATTCTCTCGCTATTCTCAATGAACCATATATATATATATATATATATATATATATATATATATATATATATATATATATATATATACAGATTCAATATTCTACTGCGTTGATTATTATTGCAATATTATTTTGTTACATGGCATGACAGCTCAGTAGCTATCGATTCCTATATTGTTCCTTTACATATTTCATCGACCTTTAAACTAATAGACGCAGCGTACGAGCAAAACGCTTGTCCCGCCATAACGGTGCAGACACAGTATCTCTATCCTTCATCAGTACGGAAGTTAAGAAAACGCGGCAAAATAAAAATTTGATTTGTCCCTAACTTGTTATACTTGGTGCATAATCGCTAAGAGTATATATTTATTTTTTTTGTGCATAATTACTTTCATTATATATTTTTAATACAATATATTGTATACACATATTATATTATAGGGAACAAGTAATAATTAATAAGAACTTACATATGAAATGACACAGCTAAACGGCGTACGTACTGCTGACTGCACAAAATACACCGTTTTCCCATTATTTTGTCGCATATGCACCTCACAACACATATTCGTATATGTTGACAGAAATAATTGTAAATGTTCTCCAAAAAAGTAAAATAATACACAAACAGTAACGAAACGTCAAATAGATTTTGACAACTATTTAGTGATAGAGAGCGATGTATAGAGGTTTACATATGGCTGAAAAAGATGTACAATGAGTACGAACGCATGCGCAGTATACTTTAACTGAGAACTTCCGTGTTGTTGAAGGACAGAATATATATTTCTATCCTTTTATGTTGGAGCATTATTCTAACAATGAAAGAATAGGAAACACTTGGTCCATTAGTTTAAAGGTCGATGACATATTTATTTGGGTTGTTCTTGTACTAGTATCGCATTTTGGTCAAAACCTCTCGGCCTGAGTTTTCGAAGCATGACTTTTGTGATTAAGGTTATTGTATTAAATGTATATATTTTGGAGAAAGATTTTCTGACAACGTATTTTATGACAGGTTTTTAGTACTCACCTTTGTTCATTATTTCTACAATGCCAACTTACAATATATGTTATTACATAAATATTAAAACCATTTATATACAATAACACATCTCCCTCTTTAAGATAATAAAATGTTAATTTTCTTCATTGTAATGAACTGTCGAGGAGGGGCGACAGGTCTTCCGTAACGTTGGATGACTTCGTTCGTTGTTGTTTCGGTTCCTGCGGCTCGGGATGTTGCTTTTGTAGTAGTATATCATCAGCAACTGGCAGATGTTCCATTTGATAACGGCTTAACTCGATATATCTGCAGAGCGTCGTCGCATTTCTTTAGGCTGCGCTTAATAATTTTAACAGCTGAACAGCGAACCCATTACTTTCCGGGAACTTCAAGCTTGACGTGACATGTTTAAATACTCATTCTTCATGAATTTCGTAAACTCGGAGGTGAAGGGAGGGCCAAAGTGTGTCCCGTTGTCGCTGAATACTGTTTAAGGTGTGCCATAGCGAGCGAAAACCAATTTCAAGTGTTTAATTACTTTGTTTTCCTAAGACTTAATAGTAGAGCAATCTCGGGATTTCTGAAATATAAATCGGTGATTAATAGGTGCCAACAAGTCCATCGCAATTTTCTTCCATGGAGGAAACTCGAATGGCATCAGTGTCTCATGTCGTTTTTCAGATTCTCGAATGCATTTTGGGTAGTTTTTTCTCAATATGAAGTGAAACTCTAGGTCACCATACTGATTTACGGACTCGGGTACGGCATTTTGTAAATGCCTGGTGCCCTTCATGAATTTTGCCATGGAAGTCTTTTCGTAAATTTGCTGGGATGACCATCCGGAATCCTTTCATCAGAAGTCCTTCCGTTATGACGATATCGGCTCGATATTGCCAATATTCCTCTAGATTACACAGTATATCTCGTTTAAACGATGGGCAACCGAAATGACTAAACTCGATCAGTTTCCTGCATAGATGATTTTTTTGTTGATCTTCAATTAGCTGTTGGAGTCGCATTTTCGTTGATAAATGAATCAATATCAGTCTTCGAGTCAGGAGGTTTGCTGCTCTCAGTTCCTTTCCTGGGACGTGTCAATTTAAGGATTTTGACATGAATATTGGAACTAGGGATTTAAGATCTGTCTCTAGTATAATTCTAATTCCGATTATAAAGTCATAAACGAATTGGGCCCAATTTTGCTAAGATAGCGTTAAAATTTTGGATGCATAAGTTATAGGACGAAAGTTGCCATCATCTTGACGTTGCTTGAGCGCTTCTCCAAGTCCGTACGAAGAGGCATCTGCTTTGATTACCGTCTCTCGGTTTGGATCGAACCATGCAAGAACTGGACTCCTTCCTAATTCTTATTTAACGGCTTCGAATACGTTTTGTTGATTCTTATACCACGGCATTGGTTCTTTGGACTTAGGTCAAGAGCAGGATGAATCGCGCCATATAATAGATTGTTCCGAATAGGCTTCTTACTACGAAAATATTTTGAGGATTTTCTATATTTTTAATGGGCTCTATTCGCTTTTCATCGATATGTATTCTATTTTCGTCAATAATATGACCCAAGAAATCAATGCGAGTCGTACCAAATGTACATTTTTCGGAATTTACTATGGCGCCAGCTTTTCTTAAATATTTTAAAAATGGATCGGAGTCCTGCATCGTAGTCCAAAAGGTCATCTATGTAGTTTAAGAATCCCTTTAAACCTTCGAGGATCTGAGTCATACCTTTTTAGAAAAAAATCAGGGGCTGCAGAAATTCCAAATGGCAAACGCTTATACTTGAGTCGTCCAAGGTAGTTAGTAATTGCGACTCTTCATTAGGAAGCACTGCCAAAATTTGTGTACGGCATCTATTTTCGAGAAATAAAGTGCTTACCAAACCGACCTAGGACATTCTTTATACACGTTTCCCACTTTATGTATTTGTTTAGCGGCACATAATCGACTCACATTCTTATGGTACTAGTTGGTTTTGGAATATGCACCACACCGCAACATCAATCTGTAGGCTGCTCGGCCGGCTCAATTACTCCCATTTTTACCATATTGTCAAGGTTTTGTTTTATTTCCACCAATATTGGAATTGGAATTCTTCGCGGTATGACTAGTGCAGAGGGAACTGCTTCTTCCCTCAGAGAAGATGGCGAAACACATTTTATTTTCGTACTGCACTCTAGTCATCTCTGGCCAAACAGAAGCCACGTTAGAGCTATATTTACTTTACGGCAATGGCTGTGACAGTCTGGGATGCACACGAGTTTACAACGTGAATCCTACAAATATAAACTGTTGTAATTCTGTTAAGCAACTGACAAACGCAAGCGAAAAACCGAGCTGTCAGCTAATAGTCCGCCGCCAAGAAGTTAGTCACAAGTGACTAGCTGAGACGACAACTATTGTATTATTGTTATAAATATTATTTTGTATTATCTGTTGGTACTTATTGTGTTTTGAACTGAATTGCGATGAACTGTGAATGGTACAATTTTTAGTAAATTCATTTTCAGTCATGTGCTCACTGCGCCACCAACGCGCCACGAACATTCAGTTCTTTGTCCCTCTTTAGAATTTGCTTGTTTTTGCAAGAATTTACGAACAGCTAGTACAAAAGGCGCTGCAATGATTTCAAAAATCAGTTCTTCCGGGATGAGCTCAGCAACTGGGCCCTTGGTTGAGAACCGATCTCTAAGTTGACTTGTCACAAGTCCTGAGCAGCGAAAAAGGACGGCGATAGAAAAACTGCCGATATCTACTTTAATTTTTGTTGTATATTATTTAATTTCTTACTGTTTGGGTGGAGTATTCCTTTATACACTTACCTGTATTTATTCCCGTGTCGCGGAAAGCCGGCACAGTTTGTCACAGTTCAGGGAAAACGAGTTTATCGTTATGCCACCATCCCCAGGGATACAGTATCTTGTACAGGATTTGGATTATTCCTAGTCCTTTGAAAGGATCGAATGACATCTTCAATTTTTTCTCCTAGATCATCGATGTTACCCCGTTTCATTATACTTAGGTGTTCGCAAGTATTTCCAACAAGGAGTGGTTGCTCGAGTTTATCAACGACATCAATTGCGATATTCTGACTTAACTTTTTGAATTGGACTTTCTCCCAGAAAAATCCGTAAACGGCCATTTCTTCTTTATTTGTATTGAATAATTGACCAACATCAGATTCTCGTATTTCGTCGTTTAGTATCAAATGAATAATCGTAAGTTGTTTTGGGGATACAAGTTATGTCGGCTCCCGTGTCGAACGGAAACTTGCAAGGGATTTTTAATTTTCGAGACCATGCACGCTATCTCTCTTACTGTATCTAGTTTTCTTTTTAATGTCCGACAACGTTTTGCAAAATGTCCTTTTTGGAAAACGTGTTGCATGTTGCTTGGGCCTCTGAACAATCGCTAATCGAGTGTGGTTTATTTCCACATCGTCCGCAACTCTATGCGATAAAGCAGATATATTGTGAAAGAGTTCGAATCTGTCCTCCCAGATGGGGCAATCAGAGGGTTTGAAGAAAGGTTCAGGTGGTTGCCACATTATATTTGAACTTGCCATATTTTCTCAATTAGGTAAAAATTAATGTTGGAAAAATAGTTTCAAATAGTTTACTTAGCTTTATTGAAGGTTTTAGGATGATGTAATCTTCTTTCTTCCTCTTCAGGTTAAAATTTTATCCATCCAGCTTCAATTTTATTGTATTTCCTCTTTCAAACTTAGTGAGAATCACTTTTCCACTGCCACCATGTATTAAAAGTACAGATTTTGGAGAAAGATTCTCTGATACAACGTATTTTATAACAGGTTTTTATTACACACCGTTTTTACTATTTCTACAATGCCAGTTTACAATATATGTTTTTATTTAAATATTAAAACCATTCATACATAATAACATAGTTATTATTGTTATATTTAATTAAATATAACAACAATAATAATGTAAGGCACAAAAATCATGTGCGCAAAACTCGGTCCTAGTTCGCAGAAGCACTAGTAATTACTATATTTTCTTTAGTTCGTATACAAAAACAAGCCTTTTTGCATGACCAAACTTCATGTTTGAGGTGAGTTTCACCGTACATAATTTTAGGGTCATGATACTACTGCTACAGCAATAAGTATAATGATGTTTGCGTTAGCCTCTTATAAGAACGTTCAAGTAAGTTATGAATAATAAAAGTGATTATAATTTTACTTCTAAAAAATTTAACCCACAGGATAAAATTGTAGAGGAACTTAAAGGTATTTTCGGGAACGATCGTGACAGGCCCGCCACCATGCAGGAATTGGGCGAAATGAAATACATGGAACTTTTCATGAAGGAGACAATGAGATTCTACTCAGTGGTTCCTTTCGTTGCTCGAAAAATGCCAGAAGATACGGAATACAGTAAGTTCGAACCTACAAGCTGGCTAGTATCTACGTAATATTCTAAATAAAATGTCAAAAATTTAATAAAATTATTTTTTCTTTAATGATCATGGGTAAAACCTGCCTTGTACATATTCTTCATACCAGTTGTCCTGCGTCTTTCTATTTTATATATTTTATATTTCTAGAGGGTACCATTATTCCAAAAGGAACAAATTTAGTATTGTTTACGTACGGAGTTCATAGATCATCTACGTACGACAGACCAGATGAATTCATTCCTGAAAGGTTTCTACCAACAAATTACATTAAGCCGTATACATTTGTTCCCTTCAGTGCTGGACCAAGAAATTGTTTAGGTATAGTATAAATATTCTTATTGAATTTATTATTTGCTCGGTTGACTGCGTTAGGTCATCGGATGTTATTTGAATTTAGATAATATTATTTAGATATAGATATTTGTAACGATATTGTTGTATATTTATCCATATACATAATGTCCGTCCATAAACAAACCAGTAAATATATCTCGCGTTGTATGACTTTTAATGATTTTAACTATATAACGTAAATTATAGTATGTCACGTCCTCTATTCCACCTTACTAACTCAGTATTGAGAATAGGATGTAGTTTTGAACTCTCTGATTGACTGAAATTGGAGTCAAGTTTATGCAATGGCAATGTACTTTTGGACTAGTGTCAGCGTGCATGACATATGACATCTCGCATCTTTATATTTCATAACTATTGACTATAATATATAAAGTATAAATAGTATTTTTGTTACCTTTTTAATATTTTAATAAAATGTTAGATGACAGCAGTTGAATACCGCCATTTTTTATTTTCGGCTGTTTAATACTGGTGCTGATTTGAGCGGCATCTGAATTGGTAAGGTGGAATAGAGTATATACAATTTCAGAAGTTCAATTTTATTGCTCCCAGTTTTTGAGTTTTCTATACCTAGCAACTTTTAATTTTCAAATTTCAAATATACAGGGTATTAATTAAAAAGCAGGCTATAGGCGTTTTACATGGGAAATCAGGTTTTCCTTGCGCAAAACTTCCCATTTAATTTTAGACAAAATTAAATTCTACGCGCAAATCACTAATCAGATATTATTTTACATATTTAATAAGCCTTAAATTCATTTTGAAATTTTATAAATTTGTAGTGATACCCATGGAATTTAAATAAAACTACAAAGCATATCGTTTGAACTGCCAGAAATTAGATTTTCAAATAAAAATTATATATAATTATATTCCATACATAAGGCATAAAAATATTTTGTTTTCATAACGTACCTCTAAATCACTGCAAAGATTTTATTTGTTTTTATTTTGTAACCTTCAAAATCACACACCTTACACATATACACAGATATACAGAGACACAATACACAGTAAACGAATTCTGTATATGGGCCATCCAGCGAATCAAGCGGTTTACGTCATAAATACAATATCACTAGAAACAATGACGTCATATGTTAAAAAGTTTACATGAGCATGTAAAACGAATTAAAATATGATCTGTGGGTTGTCTTCATAAATCCAAATCTTTCTTAAAAAGGTAACACGTCTGATATAATTTTTTTCCAGCGAAAACCAATTTTATTTAAAATATTCTGAACGATACTGCTTACGCCGTTATAAATACTTCATTCTTGTAGTATATGCAACAAACTATCTAGTATTATGTGAGATCCTTAAAAAAATACAGAATACTGAATACCATACCATTTCTCACTGTTTCTGTACATTGCGTATAGCGTTTGCCACACGCTGTACTTATAGATTTAATTTTCAAATTATTACTGACAAATAGAACGAAATATTACCTCAATATTACAATTCAGTGAAAGTAAAAGCCCACCAATCTAGGTTTCATTTTCAAAATAAGTCAATAAATTAACTACAAGCTCTTGAATTTGACATGACAGAGCATTTGACATTTTGTCAATGACAAAAAACAAAATGAAATCACAATATAGGTTGAAAAGTATAATATAGACATATAATATTTAGTAATATACATGTTCAGAATTACCAATATTAAAAAAATATAATCAAACGTCATTTTGCAAAATTTTACAAAATTTTACTTAATAATATATCTAAATATAATTATTTCTATTAAAGGTGTCAAATACATAATAATAATAATAATAATAATAATAATAATAATAATAATAATAAAAAACCAATAAAACACCGTTAATAAAATATATTTTAAAAAAATAAAGAAAATTTCAAAAATCCCTAAACGATGACGTAAACCGCTTGATTCGCTGGATAGCCCATACTATCATTTTCCTTCAATACAGATATGTAGAAATTAATAATTATTGTTTGTTGACTACAGGTCAAAAATATGCCATGCTGGAAATAAAACTAACATTTTCAAAACTCCTTCGACATTTTGAGTTCGAGTCTGCAGGACCTGATTACAATATGGATTTACGACCCGATTTGGTTATGAAGCCGGTTAATGGCATATATGTAAAGATTAAACCACGAATATTCTAAATTAATCCGCGGTTACAGAAGATAAGTTCTTTTACTTAAGCTTACTGCAATAAAACAACTAATGTTTAAATGAGATTAATTATGTAATCAGCTTTTAAAACAAGCTATACAGGATGGTGGCAGTTAAGGTGAACACAGGGATTTAACATGGAATTTTAGATTTATAAAATTTCCTGCTCTTCTGTTCATTTTATGGCAAAAACTGTAGAGTACAAAGCTGTACAGAATTAAAAGTTGCATATAAAACTGTTTTGACATATTTTATGTTTTTGGTTTCTTTGCACTTTTAAAAACAAATTTAAAAATTTCGGTTTATTAGTTGCAATGGCCATGGAATTTGTTTTCTTTTTTTCTGGTTTTAATAAATTATTATTATTATTATTGTTATTATGCTGCTACCGGCGTCATTTATTGTTGGGATTACCCTCTATCTGGAGAGAGCCCTGTGGCCGTTACCATCGCCCTTCAATTGCCCCGGAACACGCCACTTCAGCTAAGTACCATTTTTTCCCTTTTTGCTGCTGCGAGCGGAAAAACTTGGAGTTTATTATTGCCTAGAAGGACTGTGGCTGTATTGTCCACGCTGTAAAACATTTATTTGGCGTTTTATTATTAGAATTAATGTGTCTAGTAACGTTTAGTGTAATTTGTTAATTATATGAAGTTCTTTATTTTGTATAAAGAATTATCTTATTAATATCTTGTTTATATTGTTGCACATTGATGAAGATTGTAATTCGGGTACGTGCACGCTCCAACTGGCTACCGGGTTGCAAGACACCGGGTATGACAATACACATATTGTTTTTTGTCACATGTATTTCTTATTATTACTTATTATTGTGCAATTTTGCCGGGCCTTCTGCACATTTAGAATCATTAATTTCTGTTTTATTAATTTTTTTCTCTTTTATTTGTTAATCCTCAGTTGTTTTCAGGCAACTACAATCACGGTAGGTAAAGACATTTTATATCTCGTTGGTACCGTAGTTTTCCGATTAAAAATTAAGTGGCGCCTTAACACTAATATGATTGATTTTCGTATTGAATAAATTTATACGCACGGTAAGAAGACACAAAGAAAGACACGTTTATTTCTCAAAATACAAACTCAGAAAACTGTATATAGATACTTCGAAACCTCTACTCGTCTAAAAAAAAAATGTTTACCGCGACTACAACTAGTATTACTTGCACGGGCTCAAGATAAGCGAAACGGAACATCTACGAATCCATACTTAACATAAAGAAGTAATGGCGGCACGGACTAAATAAGAAAAACGAAATTGTACGGGAAGTACGCAAAACTACGGTACTATCGCGATATATAATAGACGACATAACACTGCAACAACAATATTACAAGTGGGACCTGATTCTGTACCATCTTTTATTATAAAAGATTGTTGTTTTTCATTTCTAAAACCGTTAACATATATTTTCAATTTAATACTTAAAGAATGTACATATCCTGATAAATGGAAAATATCTCGTGTCAATCCCATTTTCAAAAAGGTGACAAAAATAATGTCGAGAACTACAGACCGGTAGCAATTATCTCTAACTTCAGTAAGATATTTGAAATCATTTTACATAATAAAATATATAACCACATAGCTACCATAATATCTCCTAATCAGCATGGTTTTTATAAAGGTAGATCTACTGTCACAAATCTTATGTGCAAAACTCAGTTTATAAGCGAGGCTATTGATGAACATGGGCAAGTCGATGTTGTCTATATGGACTTCTCTAAGGCGTTCGATAAACTTGACCATAATATTTTAATACGTAAACTCGAATCCTTTAATTTATCCCCATCACTTGTCAAACTGTTATCATCTTATCTTACCAATAGATCACTGTTTGTTAGTACACACGGTTACAAATCTAAAAATTTTGCACAAAGTTCTGGAGTTCCGCAGGGATCTGTGTTGGGGCCGCTACTGTTTAATATCTTTATTAATGACATAACATTTTGTCTTAATGTCGAACATCTTCTTTATGCAGATGACAGAAAGATATACCTTAGAATCGATAATGAACAGGATTGTGAACTACTCCAAAGTAATTTAAATGAAATTTATAATTGGTGTTCTTCAAATAAATTATTCTTGAATATAAAAAAATGTAATGTTCTGTCCTTCACTCGTAAACTTTGTCCAATAAAATTTGATTATACAATTAATGACTGTATATTAAACAGACCTGATTACTTTGTAGATCTGGGAGTATCCTTTGACCCTAAACTTACATTTACAAAGCATATTGAGAATAAGATATTAACAGCTTATAAATGTCTAGGCTTCATAATTAGACACTCTGAATATCTCAAAGATAAAAGTGTTTTAAGAATTTTGTTTGTAAGTTTAGTTAGGCCTCATTTAGAATATTGTTCTGTAATTTGGAACCCCTCACATAAAAATGCCAGCGAATTAATTGAGAGAGTTCAGCGTAAATTCATTAAATCAGCTTCTTTTATTATACATGGGTTATATCCAAATAGAGGAACTCCGCAATGTATATTACTAGAAGATTTTAATTTACAATTTCTTCAACAAAGGAGAAACATGCATTCAGCTATATTAATTTATAAATTAGTTAATAATATTATTGATTGTTCATACTTGTTAACTAAATTACCACTGCAAGTACCACGTTCATCTTCTCGTTATGTCAATACTTTTTATTTACAAACTGCTCATTCAACAGTTTTAACAAAATCCCCCGTCCATTTTATGATTAACTGTTATCATTCAATACAAGCCCACATTGACATCTTTCACGATAGTGTAGATGAGATAAAGAAATGTGTTTATTTTTTCTAACTCATTTTTTCTCTTACCCTGTAATTGGGTGCTTTTGCCTGTAGGGTATAGTATGAAATAATAATAATAATAATAATAATAATAATAAGTGCAAAACATTTAATCTAAAACAACAAAAGAGAATCACGTCTTGACACAACGACCTAAAAAAAAAAATACGGCCGCAAATAAACAATATGGCCCCAAACAAAAGATATGTCCTTTGAATCGCGATTCTAAATTTTCTACAATAACAGCACCTAACAATGAAACAAGATAAACAGTTCGACATCAAACGATATGACCTTAAAAATGGTGCTTACAATAATTGCAACAATAGAAATTAATAATGCCCGCAACAATGTTAATAATAATGACAACAATGGTCACAACAGCAATAGACACTACAATGGTGAAAAAATTACATGAACAAAGCCTCTTTTAACATAAAGCCTCATATTGGGTGCCAAATTTTATAACGTAACCAAAGGCCACCCTAGCCTTTGGGGTTATAAAAACCATACTGTTGCCTAGGGTGAATTCCCGAGAGAGGTTTTGGCTCCGGCCAGCTAAACAGTGGAAACAGGGTACTCCAACATCACTGGAACAAGGGTTGAAAGAAGGGCACCAGACTAATACACAGAGCCTACAACGGCTGTGAGACAAGCTCACAGGAATGTGAATATAGGAAAACGAAAATGCAACAACAATCGCTAAATTTAAAATAAATGTGTATGCTATCTTTTCAAATAATGATGATACAAATTCAATGGCGTAGCGGCGAAGTATTGTGGAAGTCTCGTGCGAGTTTTGGCTGAAATCCGATAGTATATAGGCCTTCAGGGCGGTACGTCGCCAAAGGGGTAAGGGTCATTGGCAGAGGCGACAAATGTGGATTGCAGTTGAACAATCAAATCCAATGAGGCGCAAAGAACGAAGGTAAATAAATACCTTCCAGAGGACGAGATGTTAATACAACAAAATAACTCTCAAAATAGCCTCGTGAAAGCCAGCCTTTTTACCTCCCGCTACCCTAGGTAAGGAAGGTATAGGGATCATGCTAAAAATCGGATATAGAGATTTTAGTGAATAAGCACGTTTTGATGTCCCCCAGAATCCGATTTTAACATTTTTACAATGATGTCTGTAGGAATGTATGTGTGTCTGTGTGTGTGTGTGTGTGTGTGTGTGTGTGTGTGTGTGTGCACACGATTACTCAAATACTATCAATCAGAAAAATTTGAAATTTTGTATATCCATTCTATACTAATGTGGGAAGAGCTCATTAGTTTTTAGTGTATATCGGATAACCGGAAGTATCATTTGTTATAAATTTAAGTTGTTATAGTTACATATTTGTAATCGTTGTTATGTATTTTGATTGTGAGATATTAAGTAGTAGTAGCCTGGAAAGAAATGTCAAGTAATGTATGTATTCCGTAATAAAAAGAACGTATTAAAAAGTATTGAAGCTAATTATTGAAGTACAAAGTATACACATATAAAACTTCAGAAGTGGGATTAAAGAGTATTCTGCTTAAGGAATAACGAAATAAGAAACCGAAAACTCCAAAGATGAAGACAAGAAATATGACAGAAACTGGAACAGAAGAAACTGAAGGTAGTGAAGTTGAGGACACTATTAGAATTGCATCAACCGAACAGAATTCAAATAAAGAATTAACCGTGACAGATCTTTTACGAATAATGATGGAAGAAAACCGTAGAAGAGATGACATGATGCATAGTCTTATTCAGAGTCTTAAATTACCGGCAGTATTACCCGCAGAAACCCCATCCTTTCATATTATGCCAGATTTAACAAAAACAATTGGAAATTTTAGTGGTGAAAGTCATGGTCCAGAAGCGAAAATATGGTTAAATAAAATTAAATCCATGCAAATATTACATCATTGGCCAGACTCATTCGCCCTTGAAACAGCGCGAACACATCTTGTTGACGGAGCCAGTCACTGGTATGCCGCTCAAGAATCGAAATTACAAAAGTGGGAAGATTTTAAAAAAATATTCGAAGGTACATTTGTAAGAGAAGCTAGTATGACTACAAAATGGCGGAAAATGGTCGAACGCCTACAAGGGAAGAAAGAAACAATAAATTCTTATTTCCATGAAAAGGTACGGTTGTGTACAGATCTACAACTTAATATAAGCGAAATAAAGGAGCAAGTGTTGTTAGGCTTGTATTCGCGAGAACTATGTACGATGGTAATCGGTAAAGAACACAAAACTATGGACGACCTTTTACATGCCCTAATGAAATATGAATTAATTATAAATGAACGAGTAGAAAGAAGCAGAACATTGAGAAGAGAGGCAGGAAATATAATATTAACTAATACAGTAGCCGATGAAGATAAGTCAGAAACAACAATTTCAAAACCAAGATATACAGCAATTAGAAATGACAGAGGAGAATTTAAATGTTTCAATTGCAATAAGTTCGGACACATTGCGAAGGATTGTCCAGAGCCAGTTAAAATGTTTTGTTACAATTGCAAGCGCAATGGACATACCAAGAAATACTGTCTAGAGAAACAACAGAATATTAATGAAAGAGAAGTAAAAATTGTTGAAAATTCAAATAATTCTGCATTAAAATATTTGAAGAAAGTAAAAATAGATGGAACAACATTCCAGAGCATAATGGACACTGGCAGTTCGGATTGCACAATAAAATCAACATGCGTAATTGAAAATAACTTTAATATTGTAAAAGAAAATGTAAAACTGAAGAGCTTTGGTCCAGAAAATTTTGTTGTGAATTCCCCTGGAGTAATTTTTGCCAAAATTGAAGTGGATAATGTTGTAGTAGAAAAGGTGAAAATGAGAATTGTACCCGATGATACGCAACCTGTGGAAGTAATAATTGGGCGCAGTTTTACAGAGACTCCACATGTCGTATATATGAAGATAGGTGATGAATTAATTTTTGCAGATCGCAATTCAGATCCGTTTAAAAACTTGAACGTAGAAGTAATAAAACCAGCATTACGTGTAAAAGAAACTGTTGTGCTTCCCAAACATTCAATCAATTTATTAAACGTTTTTGGACAAAATTCAGAAGAAATCGTCATACCAATTCTAAATTTGGGCAATGAAAACGAAACAATATGCAACGGAAAGAAGTTAGAAGTAAATAGTGTAAACGTTATAAAGGAGTTTCAAGCAGAAAGAATAGGCAAAATAAAGATAGAAGACATTAATGTTGGAGAACAAGCCACTTTAACAGAAAAAGAAGAATTAATGAAGTTACTAAACGAATATCGGATGTGTATTGCCATGAACGTTAAAGAACTAGGATGTACGGATCTTATGAAAATAAAAATAAAGGAATTACCGAACACTACTCATGTATACAGTAAACCTTGTCGAGCAAGCAACAAAGAAAGAAAAAGATCTTTATCTCCAAGTAAAATTAGTCATCAAATCGATAGAAGTAAGAAAAGAAAAGGTTCACTTCTCTCTAAAAGTAGAAAAATAAGTCAAAATGGAAGTATACAAAGAAAAAGAGCACATTCCGTTAAAATCAGAAAAATAAAATGTCATGGTATCAAAAGGGAAAGGTCATCATCTATTAAAAACAAACACGTAAGAAGTAGAAAATCAAATAGACGTAGATCTTCTTACCATAAAAGCAGAAAAGCAACTCAACATAGAAGCATGAAAAAGAAAAGATCACCTTCTTGTAAAGGCAGAAAAGTACATACTCAACAGTATCTCAAAAGTAGAAAAGGACATAGATTATCTTCCCATGAATACAGAACAATTATACTAACAGTACAAACAAAATATAAAGAACGATATGATCTAAATAAGTATCGAAATGAAATAGGAGAACTAGTATTTATGAAGACTATACCCAAACCTACAGGAGAGACTACCAAATTACAGGCAAGATGTAGAGGTCCGTTGGTAATAACAAAGGTTTTACCAAGTAATACTTACTGTGCAGCTGAATTGTGGGAACAGCCAAAAGGGCATCGATATGAAACAACTGCACATGTTGGCCAACTTAAATTGTGGAAATCGTTAAATACTACAGACGAAGATTCAACTGAAGAACAAAATGTAATAGCAGAAGAAGAAGAACAAAATAAAGATAAAGAACCCCAAACAAAACCCACAAGAATTAAAGGCAACGGAGCAGATCTCATCTCGCGGACGAGATGAAATATAGGATGGCCGAGTGTTATAAATTTAAGTTGTTATAGTTACATATTTGTAATCGTTGTTATGTATTTTGATTGTGAGATATTAAGTAGTAGTAGCCTGGAAAGAAATGTCAAGTAATGTATGTATTCCGTAATAAAAAGAACGTATTAAAAAGTATTGAAGCTAATTATTGAAGTACAAAGTATACACATATAAAACATTTATACAAGCTTTTAACAGTTTTTCTTGTAAAAAATTCATTGAATATAATTTTTTAGCAACTTTTACTAATTAAAATTGAATATAATTGTACAATCTTCATTTCTACGATAATAACATTTAGTAAATAACTTTAAATATGAATATATAATATAATTTATTTTCATATATCATCTTGCCTATGCGTCAAACAAAAACATAATTTTAATAACAATTCTGATATATTTAAACAAATGTCACTGTCAGGAAACAATTACATTAAAATTAATAATGAAACCGTGTTAAGGGGAATAAAATGGTAAAATATTTAATTCTAATGAAATTAAGGTTTGTAAAAATAATATATTTTCCATCATACATAAATATTAGATGTACAGATTTAATTTTTTTCTATTTTTGCAGCACTATAAATTAATATTAATTTACAACTACACATTTACGAAATGGATCATGTACGACGAAGAATTTACAAAGATTGCGTTTTGGAGCACCTAGAAGTTGATGCTGATTTTTATAATAATGTGTGTATGACGATTTTTCCTTAAAATCTGAACCAAAACTTCTCAAATTTGGTATTAAAAACTCATATATAATATGAAATAACATATTAGTTTTTAACCATATATGATATATCGGATGTACTACTTACTAATTTGGAGCTTTAACAGATTTTTGACAAAAAACAATAAAACATAATCCAATTTTTTTTATTACAGACTTTTCTATTTATTGGACAACAAATTAGATTTTATTTACAAACGATCAACCGGAAGTGATACTTTGCTTAAAGCTCACTGCTATTTTAAACATGAAATTGGCGGGAGGTCATGTGCTGGCCACATCAGATTTTTTAATTTAAATACACTATTTGAATTTGAAGTACATATTTTTTAGAAAGTCAGGTTTGTAAGATACGACTATCAACTTTTATTTTTCAAATGGCAACCTATAATTATTTTACTAAAACAGAAACTGCCATTTTTTCTCTTTTGCAACGATGTATTAGTTTTTATTAATGTATTTAAAAAAATTTGAGAAAAATAAGAAAATTGAGAAATATTACAAATATTTTTTATAAAAATATTATAAGGTGGCTATATGAAAATAAACAAAATGTAACTGTGTAAAACAAATTAATGTTTGTATTATTCTACATTTCTATTATTTTTCAATTTCCTTATTTTTCTTAAATTTTTTCAAATACATTAATAAAAACTAGACTCACCATGTATGTAGGTACATACACACAGAAAAAATCGTAAAAATGTTGAAATCGAATTCCAGGGTCCTAAAAACGATGCCATTTCCTAAAATTTCGATATGTGATTTTTAGACGATTTCTATACCTCCCTTACCAAGGGTAGCGGGAGATGAAAAAGAATGAATGCATACCTTTAGAAAATTTAATTTAATTTTTATAATAACATAAATCGTGAAAAAGGTATTTTTCGATGGAAGACTATCTTGAGCTTCAAGTAATGTGCCATTTTTTAAAGTACAGCAAAATCTAATGGCTTGTTTCCATTTTAGGATAGGGTCGAAATTTATTTATTTATTTCCACTCAACGGAATAATTATCCCAATTACAGAGGGAGAATATAATATATATATATATATATCCTGTATATGTATCAGGACTAGTATAAAAAAAATTAATAGCATATTTCTGAGCTAATTTTGAGCAAAAATGTCATATGAAGGTATGTCCGGAAACTTTTCGTTACAGAGTTACTGGCTTTTAAAAGTGCTCCTCATCAAGCACATTTTTATTACTAACTCTGATACTAGTTGCACTAAAATTTTGAAACTTGATACGAGGATATTACTTATTGAGATGCATATTTAAACTTTCTTTTGTTTCTGTATCTCAACCAGAGGCATCTCATATGGGGAAGTCATAAAGGTTTTTTATCGTTATTTTTTGATCTATTAACATTTTTTCAACTTTACCTATAAAATATTTCATACAATACAAAAATACGCAAAAAAAGTACTCTCGATAAAATTTGATAAACGCAGTAGTTTTTGAGATATTTTAATTTTTAGAAAACATCAATTATGCAAAAAATTTAGATAACAATTAAGAAACAATGAAATTCACACAAATTCATTCTTTGATGTCCATGTCGATATTCTCTGGACTATGACAACCATTACTTTTACAATATCTATAAGTAAACACCATATCTACATATTCACCAACACTATTTTACACTTTTTTTTTAATTTCCAAAAAATTACTAATATTGAAAATAAGGGAATTAAACAATAGTTATAAACAGATTTTATGTCGCGATAAAAAAACCTTTGTGATTTCCCCATATGAGACGCCTCTGGTTGAGATACAGAAACAAAAGAAAGTTTAAATATGCATTTCAATAAGTAGTATCCTCGTAGCAAGTTTCAAAATTTTAATGCAACTAGTATCAGAGTTATTAATAAAAATATGTCAGATGAGATGCATTTTTAAAGGCCTGTAACTCTGTATCGAAAAGTTTCCGGACATACCTCCATATGACATTTTTTGCTCAAAATTATCTTAGAAATATGCTATTAATTTTTTTTTACACTAGTCCTGATACACCGTGTATATATATTTATAAATGCAATTTAGATACGAGAAGAGATAAAAAGAAATCATTACTTAAATATTTACTAAAATATCTTATACATTTAGAAGAAAGGGAAACGCATTGTTTGTTTATTTAAAAAAAAACAACAAAAAAAAGAAAAAAATAAGTATATATAAGTTCTTAACAAACATTACTTAATTAGATGAATATTACATTTATCATGTATGGATAATACATACATATATGATTAAGTGAAATCAATTTCTATTTTTAACTTGCAATATTTTATTTTTGAATGGATATACATTAAGATTAGTATGTTTTAAAAAATAAATCAAGAAGTGTGGTTGACAACGTATAGTTTATCATTTTAATAAACAAATATATGCATTTACATTCTTTTAATTCTTCATATTCAATAAATGTAATAAATTATGCAATAATAGACAGCGAGATAAATTATATAATGTAGGTAAATAGTATGACGTATTCTCTAAAAAGACATCTTAACTCAAGAGAATATTTACAAGTGCCACATTTACGTAACAATGTTTGTTTTTGGGTTATTTATTCATTATCATATAGCTATTAATTGAACACACTAAATCAATATCAAATTTATTGGTTTACGTTATCCTTCCATAATCATATTTAGTATCACTTCATCTAATACAAAGGTACGATCGTGACTAAAAAATATAAAACTTAAGTATTGATTTTTCATCAACACGTACACCTGGGTAATGTGCCCTTGAACATATGTTTATTATGTCCCTAAAGGGCTAAACATATCTCTATATTCACTCGCGAGTAAATTTTCCCTCTATCAACGCCTGATAAAATCGTGTGAAGTAAACAGTCTTAATCTGTTTTTGTTCAGAATATATTCGTTAAATTTAAGGCAAAATGAAGCACAAAGTCTCGAAACGTGTACTTTCTACCACTGACACAATTCTTGCGGTGTTTGTAATTTCTCCGTTAGTGATTGCTTATTGGCGCGGTATTTGGAATATAATGGATCAGAAAAGTGACATCTTTCCGGGGGTGCATTCATTTTTCTTCGGAGGATCTCTTCATTTAGCTTTTGCGCTTTTACGGGAATTATTGAAAGATTCTATTTACAAGAAGGAACCGACTATGTGGCATAGAATAAAATCGCAAATTATTAGAAAAACTTATACTTACGTATTTTCAATGGGATGTATTATGCATTGGCGTGGTGGGTGGCTGATTATAGACACCATCGGAGAAGGAAGTAAATAGTACGTGATAGCCGTCGGTGGAATATTTACTGTTATTTTAATATCTATGAAGTGTATTAGAAATTCCATGGCACCACCAATGATTGTGTTACTTGATAGTGAAGAGGTCATATTCAGTTTTCCGACAAGATTTGAAGCAAAAGTAAGTACTTTATAACTTGAATTCTATTTTTTTTTTTGAAAACTCTAGGGTCAGTTTTATAAACAACCAATTAAATTTGCTTCCATATTAAATTTAATATCATAAATGTGGGAAATTTCTCGACTGGTACATAAATTAGATGTTAACATTCTTTATAATTTCAAACATCCTGTTACAACCCCGGCTATATTTATCCCGATGTAGCATAACACGTTTAAAAACCTAGCGACTTAAACCTAACCTATCACCTAACTAAACGCCCATACTATATGTTAACCTATCCATATTTATTTATTCGGCATATATAATTTTTTTATATAAATATTTTTTCGAAACTGCATTTTCGAGAAAATTTTTGAAAAAATTATTTACAAACGCTTATTTTTTGCATTCAAACGAATCATAAATACAGAACAGCATGGTTTTTACAGTGGACGATCTGTCGGTTCCAACCTGGTTGAATTCACAGACTATGTACTTCTTACTATGAACCATAATACTCAAGTAGATGGCACTTTATTAAAGTGGTTCACATCATATCTTAGCCACAGACAACAATACGTTACAGTTAATGGTTTTAACTCTGATATCTATCCTGTAACCTCTGGAGTTCCTCAGGGCTCCCATCTAGGACCTCTGCTTTTTCTATTGTTTATTAATGACATAAATTCCTGCTTTAAAAATTCTAAATTCATAATGTATGCAGATGACCTTAAGTTATATAACAAAATTGTTTCCTTGAATGATTGTCTTAGTCTTCAAGAAGATCTAGATAGATTAAGCATTTATCTAAAGCAGAATGATTTATCTATAAACTACAGTAAATGTTCCATTTATTTCCTTTTCACGTTGCAGAAGTATGTTTGAATATGACTACAATATTAATGGAAATGACATCAGTCGTGTATCTCATGTCAAAGATCTTGGAATAATCTTAGATTATAAGCTAATTTATGACATTCATATTGACAGCGTTGTTAAAAAGGCTTATAAAATGTTAGGTTTTATCCTGCGTGTGGGATCAAATCCCACAACCCTTGTACATTTATATTATACACTTGTCAGGTCTCAACTGGAATTTGCTGCTGTATGTTGGTCTCCACATTATCAGATATATGTGAATAGAATTGAGGGTATTCAGCGTAAATTTATTTCTGTAATTAATTATAAATTTCCTAATTACACAAGTTCTATCATATCCTTACAAAAGCGTAGAGAGATGTTAGACTTAATTTTTCTTTATAAAATTATAAATGGTCATATTGGCTGTCCAACTCTCTTAAGTAAAATATCTTTACGTGTACCGTCTTATTCTACTCGCTCATCTGATATTTTTTCTGTAAAAATGTATAGAACTAATTTTCCAATGTTTTCTACGTTAAATCACCTGTTGTGTTGTTTTAATAATTTATTATGTCTTACTGATGTACCTGATATTTTTAGTTGTACTTTGTATGTATTGAAGAAATTCATAAAAAATATTTGTACTCATGTGTCCACCATTTTCTAAGTTTATCTCTTAAATTTGTTATTTTTCACCATATTTGTTTTGTCTTAACAGAACACTGATGTTTGTAATTGATTGTGTTGAAATCGTGCTGTACTGTTATTGGGACCTTGTCCTGTTGTAGGGCCATTTTCCATAAATAAATAAATAAGTATAAGTAAATGCGGTTAGAAAGTGACATATTAACAGTCACAAAAAATCTGATGTGGCCAACACAAAACCTCCCGCTATTTAATTTTTACATACATACATACATACATACATACATACATACATACATACATACATAAAATCACGCGTTTCCCACTGAGTGGGTTAGCAAAAACCCGGAAACAATAGTAACAATAAGAAAAGGGATAAGAGTAAGAGCTCAGCTGACTCATTTCACTCTTTAACCGATTTTCGGTAGCGAATAACCGCATCCGGACCACAATAATAGTTACGTAACAGTCATCCTTCGCCACGCATACCTATCCATTTTTATTAATTTAAATACATACTTACGTATTTACTAACGCTGCAAACTATTCCATTGCATAAAACTATTGATTTATTTATTATTTTCTTTTTAAAATGTCACTATTATTAATTTGAAGTGATTAGTTTTTTGACAGTGACATTTACTGTCAGTTACATTCATTTGAAATATGAACTGTGTAACAAAGGAATTGTGTTTATCTTAGGCTTCGGGACTAATAAAAAAAATCTGTTGTGGCCAGCACAAGACCTTCCGTCAGTTCGATGTATTTTGTACAAATCCTATACCAAAAGGACCTTGGAACAGTTTCTACATAATATCATGTAAAATCGAACGCGAACACATACTATTTTTTACAAATTCCATACCAAAAGTTCATTTGAAAAAGTATAAATCCAATAAAATTATATCATAAACATACACTAAGTAAAATACAGTTGACACTTCCTTCTTTCTGCTTCAGCTTTCCCCTATTTTATTATGGGTCGCTGTTTCCTCTTCTCTTCCACTCATTCCTGTCCAAAGCATCGTTTTCACACAGTCCTTCCTTTCTCAAGTCTTCTGCGATACAGTCCTTCCATCTTCTCTTTGGCCTTTCACTGCATGTCACTTGCGAGGAACACTGTGACATACCAATACTGATCCTATACTTTCCATATTTGGTTTTGCACTTGAACAGACATCTGTCAATTAGAATTTTTTAAATGTGTCAGCTGTTTCCATGATAAATAGCAAAGCTGACTAATTTTTGAAAATTAATTTCTTTATAATGCTTTAACTCTACATCTATTGAATATGAAGGAAAATGTATAATCAAACCGTATAGAGAAGAGTATTTTCTTTAATATATATAATAACAAAATGTAAAAAAATAATATTTAACTGCGTTTTTTTAAGAAAAACTGTTAAAAACTTCAAATAAGGGTACTTCCGGTGGATCAATTATAACCAAAATCTAATCAACTCTTCATATGGATGTACAGAAGAGGAATACGAAAGAATTATAATTTTTAGAATTGTAGTATTGGAGTTATCATCGGAGAAAAATTTGTCATACACGGACACACATACACACTCATACACGGACACATACACACACATACAGACATCATCTTAAAAATAGTACATTCGTATTGTAGGGACCCTAAAACGTACTTATTCATTAAAAACTCACCACCGAATTTTTTGACCAAAGACAATACCTTCCTTACCTAAAGGTGACGGAAGATAAAAATTATCTGTAAAATATATCGAAAATGTATTCCTGTAGAAAATTCAATAATCTTTAAGTTTTATAAGACATAAAATGAGAAAAAATGGCATTTTATGATATTTTTTGAAGAAAAACCATTATGAGCTTCAGGTAAAGTGCCATTTCCGGTTATCCGATTTACACCAAAATCTAATGGCTTCTATTCATATTAGAATAGGATAGAAATACAAGGTTTCAGAATTTTCTGAATGTTAGGATTTGCGTTAGAGCGAAGACAAAATCCCTACACATACACACACACACACACACACATACATACACACACACACATACAGACATCAGCGTGAAAATGTTAAAATTGCATTCTAGGGACCTTAAAACGTGGTCATTTACTAAAATCTCGACATGTGATTTTTAGCACGATCCCTATACCTCCCTTACCAAGGGCAGCGGGAGGAAAAAATGCTGCATAAACGACCACCTATCTTTAAACTGTTCTTATGACTATAACTTAAGACTATGATTATGATTTAGACTACGTTATTGCTGCATAAATCCGGCTTTATTCCGTAACTATGGTTACCGTAAAACCCTGGCACCATATTTGTATAGCCCACAATTGGCTCATACTGCAACTCTCATTATCATAAAACTCTTACACCAATCATGTGTGTACACCCTTGGTTCATACCGCATATAAGCAATTATAATAGTTATTAACGTCATTAGGCCGATATGAGGCAAATAACGGACGCGACTGGGGCTATCGCCTCGGTTTATAATCAGCCGAGTTTGTTATTTGCATATCGGCCATGTGGCATTTAGGAATAATAAAATTCTTCTATATCTGTCGTACTGAACAACTTTTTGGTTAATTTATAAATTCTCCTAGACAACAGTCCATCAATATGCTGTTATTTTTCTAGGAACACCTAATCCTTAATTGTAGGCGACCTTCGAGCATATATTGAACAGAGGCCGCCTTAGGGTGTTTGTTGTGATCGGAACACCTACGTAAGGCGTGGTGTATTGCGGGCTGCGTATTTAAGCCGTGGTGTATTGCGGACTGCGTATTATCTTAATATTTGTACTACCTTTTTTACAAAGTAATGACTAATTGCTGCTTTTGAAATATGTAAATCACCTTTATTTCCAATAAATTTCAGTCTCTTTACTTTTACGTCATTATTAGTAGGAAACCTAAAAGTTACACTCTGTTTGTTTAATATATTATTTGTAAAATAAATCCCAGTTACTTACACATGAAACGAAATATCTTTACTTTTTTTTGTATTTTTCATTACAACTTGATATACTCCGAGATATACTCACAAACTACACGCAAAAAATAAGGTTTGGTTACAGTAAAATGACAAGTAGTGACATATAACACAACAAAACACTGCCCGCAATTCACCATGACTTCTAGCCCCCCGCCTATGTCTTCCGATCACAACAACCTATGCTCTGGTATAGGGAATTACTTCTCTAGTCAGTATATGCTCAAAGTAGGCGACTGTTATAAAAAATAACGGCCTAGGTCGTTATTTCTATCTTTTCATTTTTCTTTTTAGTCCTGTAACAATTTATTTGAGATGCACAGGAGATGTGGCAGAAAGATTTGGAATTGGACAGATAAACAACTTGCTTCCGCCAAATAATTCGAGTTATGAGTTATTTTGCGGACATTGCCCCTCGAGTCATAAAATTTCCAAAAACAGCTGAAGAAAAGGAAATATTGTCAAATGAATTTAGAGGGTTGGTTAAATTGGAGTTATTCTACTAATCTACTGCAAAATATAAGAAAAGAACACATTTCTCATAGTCTTAAAATTAAAATTAATCCAATTCTGTGATTATGTTTATGTTCATGATACTGACTATGATGATGTTGCATGAACATATTTCAATTCTTAAGAGTAAGACTACAACTATGACAATGACAATGACTATGATATTGCTGCATAAATCCGGCTTAAGATTCATCATTGCTGTAATCAAGGGTAATCATTGTAATTAAGTTTAATCATTATAATGTATCAATAAAATTAATCTTTTGCCAGGTTCGTAAAAGTATTAAACTACCTACATATAAGTAATTACTATATTTATTATTTATTTAATATTTCACTAGCTGTACCCGTTGCAAATGTTTGCAATAAAAAATATTACGGGATAAATTAAAATTTTATTGTGTATTCAACGTTTGGCAATTTTCTACACGGTATTTACTTTAACCACCGCTGCACAGGGAGAACTCTGATTATTTGACACAACACTTTGTTAATAATAAATCAATTACGTAGGGCTGGTTTAAAAGTGAAGTAATGGTAGGTAGATTGAGAACTGAAACTGTTATGACGGATAAAAAACATAATTTTTTTTATTGCTAATGATTTGATTAGGAACTTTGGATTTCAATTATTATTATTATTATTATTATTATTATTATTATTATTATTATTATTATTATATACAGAGTGGCGCGCTTAAGACGATCCACCCTTAATAACTTTGAAACGAATTGTGATAGACATACCCGGTGTACGCTAAATGTTTTAACATCTAGGGGGCACATTTTGTTAATATTTTTTGTTTTTTTTTAAATTTACTAATCTCACCCTCACCACTCTCAACTTTTAAATATTAAATGGCAATATACCCCTTGTGACATATCAAATGAAAGCTCTTGAAAAATGCTATTCAGGCATGTCAATAAATTGATATTTGAAAAAACCGTTTTAAAGTTAGAAACAATATAATATAATATTTTAATGCATGCAGTGCTATGGAAATGACAAAATGAAAAAAAGAAACAATGGATTGGTCGAAGAGGGCCAATTGATTAGCCCGCTAGGTCCCCTGGCACCTATGTTTCAGTTTAAATGGAACGGGTAAATACATTGCTGTCAATCAAATATCAAGTCGTAACCATGGATATAACAAACCCAATGTTTCACGTTAAAAAATACGGTATATAACATGTAAAATTGTAACACGAACACATGCCATTTTTTACAAATTCCATACCAAAAGTTCCTTTGAAAAGATTTTATAAATCCAATAATATTATAACATGAACATACACTATGCAAATTGCACTTGACACTTCCTTCTTTCTTCTTCAGCTTTTCCCTATTTTATTAGGGGTCCCTGTTTTTTTACTCTTCTCTTCTACTCATTCCTGTCCAACGCTTCTTCTTGACACAATCCTTCCTCTCTCAAATATTCTGCTATTCAGTTCTTTAATCTTCTCTTTGGCCTTCTCGTACTCCTGGCATTGAAAGTTCCAATCTTGAGGTGAGGTTGCAACTGCATGTCACTTGCGAGGAACACTATGACATATCACTTTCTATACTTTCCAACTTTGGTTTTGCACTTGACACTGGCATTTGTCAATTAGAATTTTTTGAATATATCAGCTCATCAGCTGTTTCCGTTATTATAGCAAAGCTAATTGATTTTTGAAAGTTAATCTCTTTTTAATTCTTTAACTCTATATCTGTTAGGAAAATGTATAATCAAACCGTATAAAGAAGAACATTTTCTTTAATATTTATAACATAAAACATAAAAAAATAATATTTAACTACATTTTACACACATACACACATAATTTTACCTGTTAATAAATTATGCATATAAAGACAAAAGTAAGAGTACATCTGACTCCAACATGAACATATTGAGATCTAAAAGGGCTACATTGTAACTGTACTCTAAAGAATTAAAATTTGTTGCGAATTTTCTAGTACAGTATCATACAAATTTTCTTTAAACTCATTCAATGTTATTACTATGTGAGTAATATATTGGATTCCAAACAATAAGACAATACTCAAGTCTTGATCAAACAAGCGAGTAGTATAGAGATTTAAGAGTTTCTTGAATTTGAAGAATAGGGAGTTACGTATTATAAAACCTAAGCTTTTATAGGCAGCATTTACAATGAAATTATAATGTAAATAAAACAGTAATCTCGTTTCAAATATAACTCCCAAATCCCTATGATAACTTACTATATCTAGACACTGGCCTTCCATCCAGTACGGAACAATTACCTGTCTGTGCCTCATCGAATAACATATAATTTTACATTTACAAAGTTGAAAAATAGATGTGATGAAGACGACCAAGCTAGAAGATTATTAATATCTTTTTGTAATTTATAACAGTCATTAAGAGTATTTACAAATTTAAATAGTTTCAAATCTTTAGCTTATAAAAGAGTATTTGAAAACTCCAAACCTTAGCAATATCATTAATAAATAAAAACAAAGAGAAGAGGGCCCAAATTAGTACCCTGGGGAACACCAGAATGGGGAATAAAAAAAATCAGATTTGTGATTATTGTATTGCACTAATTGTTTACGGTCACTGATATAGGGACGTATTAACATATGTCTGGAGAGAAATCAAACTTATGATGCTCCAGTTTAAACATCATGATTTATCGTGTCAAAAGCTTTGCCGAAACCAGTATATACATCAACTTGAGAATTTTCACTGAAAGCATTAATAGTCAATTTAGTAAAGTGAAAAAGGTTTAGTTCGCAGTTGATTTGCCCTTAATAAAGCCATATTGTGCAGTTGTTAATACATTACTAACAGACTGATATATGTTCTTCACCAGATTTAAAAATTGGACTAATTTGGTTAAAATTTTAAAGTATCAGGGAATTTGTTAGTTTTTAAGATTAAAATAAAAAGAATGTAGAGTGGTTTGACAAATATTACATAGCAACCTTTTAAAATATAAGAAGGAAGAAAATCAGGGCCAGGAGAACATAACATTTTTAAAGATTTAATACATTTAGAAATTTCATCGTTATAGCAGCATAGGGTGCACAATTGTTCTTTATAATTCCTTTATCTCTGAATACCTTGAATGTAAAGAAAAATATATAATTAAATCGTGTAGAGAATAATAATATATTATGATACAAGTGTATAAGCTAGCTTTTAAAGCACGCAGCGGAGTGGCGTTAATGTCGTAGTGCTTTAAAGGCTAGCTTATACACATGTATCATACGCTATTTTTTATTATAAATGCATCATAACCATTTAAAACTGAAAGTGATTGCAAATTATACGGTTTTGATTTTTGATCTAGTGAGTTTGAGCGTTTCCAAAGAGGCAGTTAGTAATTATTGGTATTGTTTACTTTAAGTCAACAAGTCAATATTTTTTTTTTTTCATTGTTTTAGTTGTTATTCATATTTCGTTTCCTAGATAACTCAAAAATTTGGCGTGTTTTAATGGTCGATTTACGCACGCTTTTGCGTGTTTTAAAGAGCGATTATGATGCATATGTAATAAAAAATAATTTTCAATAATTATAACATTAAATGTCAAAAATTATATTTAACTGATTTTTTTCTAGAATTTTTTTTAAAAACTTGAATTCCGGTTAACCAATGATAACCAAAATCTTATCAGACATCAGCGTAAAAATAGTAAAATCGTTTTCTATGTACTCTAAAACGTGCTTATTCATTAAAATGGAATGTTTTGCCCAAAGATAATACCTTCCTTACCTAAAGATTACGGAAGGTAAAAAATATATTTTAATACAATTAAAACTATAACAACACCAAAAATATTTTTATGTGGTCAAATTTGACATCTTAGTCTGTAATAATTTTAAAATTAAATGAAGAGACAAATTACTTGCTATGGTAGTACTAGATACAAAAATTATTAAATTTATAGAGTGCCTACTTAGTGTTTGAATATTTGATTTTTATAGAAATGAATAATTGATAATTGTTGAGCAACAAGTTCACAAGTAGTAATATACGTATGTCAGAAGTAAAATATTTAAATATTCCTCTTTGACTGTTTATTTCCTGATATTTTGGCTTAAATCCATTCCATTAATAAAGTTAATACCTAACCTACTTGTTTAATTTAATGAAACAACTTTGGTCTAATTTAGATGATACTTCTCTAAGAATCTATTATTGTTTTAAATTATTATTGGTAGTCTGGTTATAGTTAAATATTTTGCCATATTCCGTTATAAATTTTCATAGTCTTGTTATCGTTCAACGACATTTATTTTTGTCTAGATTACAGTAAATGAGTCATCATTTTCTTATTTAATTATAGTAGGATTAATTTAATGGTTGTTATTTAACATATTAACGGGCTTATTCTGTAACTGGTTAATTTCTAACAACTGGTTAAAATTTTTAATTATTCAAGTATGTTGATATATAACAAAAATTTGGATTTTTAGTTGTCAAAGAAATAGCTATTGGATAAAATTTTAACCAGTTGTTAAAAATTAACCACTGAGTTAAAGAATAGTTCATTTTTAGCAATTGATTAAAAATTTTAATCGATGAAGTATGTGGACATATAACAAAAAAATTGATATGGCCAACACAATACTTCCCGGATTTAATTTTTATTAATTTAAATATATACTTACATATTTACTAATGTTGCAAACTATAGTAAGTTCCTTTGCGTACCTATTTTTTTTTAAATGTCACCAATAATAATTTGACATGATTAGTTTTTTGGCAGTGACATTTATGTCACTTACATTTCAAATATGAATTATATAGGCTTCAGGATTTATAAAAAAGATTATTTTTTAAATTTATCTGTATAATATATAGAAAAAGTATAATGGCTTCTTTCCATATTAAAATATGGACGAAATACAAGGTTTCAAAATTTTCCGAATGCTAGCATTTGAGTTAGAGCGTTGATAAAATTCATACACACACTCACACACAAACACACATACACAGACACACACACACAAACGTGGTCATTAACCAAAATCTCGACACATATACACATACACGCACATACATACCCACAGACATCATTGTAAAAATGTTAAAATCGGATTCTGGGGACATCAGAACGTGCTTATTCGCTAAAATCTCTATATGCGATTTTTAGCACGATCCCTATACCTCTCTTACCAAGTGTAACGGGAGGTAAAAAAGGAATTTTTTGTTGTCAAATAAATTATCTATTGGATACAAATTAACCAATCTGTTAAAGAACAGGCCTGTAAATGATATACGAAGTGCAATATATATATTAAGTGAATTAAATTGTAATTTTTATCTGCCGCCTAACTTCGGCAACATAGGTATAGAAATCGTAATAAAATTGCAAAACGGAACTTTAGCCATATGTTTTGATTTTTAAAGTATGTATTTTTTACAGTGTGTAAAAAATACATACTTAAAAAAAGCGTGAAAAGTGCACTTCTTTAACACAAATGAGTGAAAAAATGAAACGCTATGGCACTTTTTTCACGCTTTTATTGTAGAAGTAAAATAAAAAATAATTATGTGCTACTATACTGTATTCCCCGCAACAATGAATTGAGGAATATGATAGGGCTTACGCTTTTATACCTTTCTGATTGGTCTAGCGAACCAAGTTTAGAAGCAAAAAAAAATTGTAACAAAAAGTTTCAGTCAGTTTTCAGCCGCTAACTGGAGTCAGTGCGAACGTCGTATAGCAGAAATTAAAGACAGAAATGTGCAAGGTAATGTTAAAAAGTATTCTGTGGGATCAGACAAAACCAAAAGAATTTTTTTTTAACATTTTGAGCTGTCAAGGATTTTACATGACACGTCTCGAAACAACTAATTTTATGAGTGTGAAACATGCTGACTCCACAGAGCCACCAAGTCCATTAATACGGGAATAGGGCACCTGCATCTACGTCACAACATGGCGGATGATCAGCTGATCTCGGGCAACCAAGCTTCAGTTAATATTGCGTCTTATGCAGCGAATGTGTTTTCTGTACAAGAAATTCAGTTTTTCCTAAATTTATACATGCTATTTTAAAATGTAATTAGCCATAATTAAAGATAAGTGTATGAATTATTTACTAGTAAAACAAAGCAGTCCAATTTATAAATATATTTTAAAAAATATTAAATTGAAATAAGTAGCTTGTAGCATCAGGTTGTATTTGAGTTTGTATAAGTTTTTTTTTATGTGTATTTTTAAATGAAAACATGAATATTGAAATTAAAATAAATTGAATTATTAGATTTTTTTTAATTTATAAAGAAAATTAAATTTGAGATATATATATTTATCTTCGAGTTCATTTTTCTTATTGTCATATTGTGTATTTTTATTGTATATAAATGAACTTATTGAGTTTATACGTTAAAAAATTATCTTTGGAAGCCAAAATACGTTAAATCGATAAATTTAAGTGGATACATAATGTGGATCCTTATACATTGACATATTTTTGAAGAGGATTATAAATGCCTTTTAAAAATCAATATGAAATCAATAATAACCTATCTAATTTTTAAACCTTTGTGAGAAACAGACACAAATATATATATTTTTTCTGTTAGTAAAAAAACTTCATTCAAAATTTGTAATTCTGTCATTTAAAAAATATTTTTTCATGTTTTTTATATAATATTATTAAAGAAAATTACATATATTTAAGCATTCATACAATATGTTCCTATCCGATTATGTTTAAATTATTTTATATGCAATAAAAGTATATACAAAAAAGTAGGATTGGGTTAGTTTAATTTAATAACCTGGAACTCATAAAATAATAAGAATGTCCTGACTTATTTTTTACGGAAAACACTCCTCATATACTCACTTTTACACACTCTAATCAGTTTTTCCCAAATAAAACAATAAGTGCCGTAAAAACACAATAAAAGCTTACGGCACGATATTTCTCCGTAAGACACAATGCAAACTGAAGGTTTGGTTGACCAAGATCAGCTGGTGGCCGCCATGTTGAAACGTCACGTGCAGGTGCCCTATACGGAATAGAGTAAAAAGTGACTTATTTCACTCACCTACAGCTCGTAAGTCCAAACATTCCGAAATAAGAAATACAATACTTTCTACTCGTGTTGCATAAATAATTTTTTTACGATGATGTCTGTATATGTGTATGTGTAAGTGTAAATATTCCAATTCTATAAATTACATTTTTACATACATAATATTATTATGTTTACATTTTTACTAACATCTATGTACTACATATTTAGAGATAAAATACTCATATTATAAAATATGAACATAATCAGTTTTATCTTATAGTTCCAAGAAATACTAGTAAGATACTCATATGTTTATAACTGATATATAATCAGTGACAAATATCAAGTGTAGTTTCCATAGTAAGTTCGAGAATTGTTTCTTTTTTTTTTTGGAAATATGATTGTCACGAAAAAGAAAAGCTTGATACGATAATTAAGCGCATTTAACAAAATTTATTTGGCGCCTTTAAGTTTATGCTTGCATCAACTATGTATTTATACTTATGTTGTTTTTTTTTTTGTTTGTTTGAAACCGTATCACGTTCGAGTAGTTAAGTTTTATTTATCCACATTTTAAGTTAGTTTTCATAAAGAACTGTGTTGGTTCATGTTGGCTTTATAGCAATATCTGCTATAATTTCTTTTCTATGCAATAAATAAATGTATGCCAGATTATAAAATCCGACTTTTTATAAAACGCCTAGTCATTTTATAAAAAGCAGCCCGATTGTCCAACCTTCGTTGACTTAGCGATATTTTACAATCTGAGTAAACGTTTTATTCAATTTCGCTTGCAATTTCTTTAAATAGGCTTAAACATAAAAGTTGATTTTTGCTCTAGGGCGAACTAATATGATGATAGGCTCGTACCTAAAACCAAAATTTAGAAATCTATTACGACACTTCAATAAAGATTGGTTTGATTTATTTAAATTGTTGAATTATGTTTTATTATTTATTATTATTATTATTATCATTATTATTATTATTATAATTATTATATGATGAATTGTTATTACTATGAGCGCTGCAATTTACACAATAATTCCGCTGACAGTACTTTTATTATTTCTAATTCTAAAAATTGGAAAAGAGCTCTGGAAAGCGATTCTGAATTTTATAAATTAGCCTAGAAGAGCACCGTAATTCTATAATAAGGTGTTCAAAAATTACTGCAAAACTGGCATAAAAAACAATGATGGAATAATATTTATGAATTATATATTGCGAAAACTGTAAACTAATAGTCATTGATTTAAGAATTCCAGTTTGCAGTGTACTTTCTATTTTCAAATTTTAATTAATCCTTAAAACTTTTACTTAATAGAATGTATTTGTAATTTTTGTTTATATTATTTTACAGGTTCTATACTGCTATCTATAATAAAGTATTATGGTGATATGTAATTTATTTTTTGCACGATCAGTTTTTTTTTATTTTTACCGGTAGGGTTGCCAAGGCAGTAGACTTTATTTACAAGTTACTAATCGGTAAGTGGTGTGCATCACTTACCGATCTGGAAACGGAGGCGGTAAATAAATAAAAACAACGATCACAGCTTCCTTTAAAAATGACACCCAATAAATTTTGTCAAAATATTTTCAAATCTTATTTTTTTAATTTTGTGAGACGATCGTGCAAAAGACATAATAAGCATTGCGGTTACTAAGTGCATTTCTACCGGTAGGAAGCACTTACTGCCCTTAATACTTAAATAACTATTTATTATAATATTGTTATTATGATATAAATGTGCCTCACTCAAAATTTTCATTAGCCCTCGTTTGGCCCAACCAGAAAATAATCCTAGTTGCGCGCCTGTTTTAAGAAACAAGGGTAAAAAGTATAGAAAAATGATTCATTTTTATTACCGACTCGGTAGTGCGAAAATTAAATTGAAAATAAATATGATCAAGGTTGAAAAATATAGAAAAATGATTGGGTAGTAAATATCTGTTATTGAATGATTAAACAATAATATTTTTACAATTTTGGTAGAACTACAAGTACATTTTTATATTACAGTTCATTAGAACATTACATGAAATGCAAACATATGTATACGTATATTTTAATTTTTAATCTTAATTTTTTAATGTATTTTAAAATTTTATGATATAAATCATAATAATTTTTCTAGAATGTTACTTTTCTTGAAGGTTAGTACGTTCCTTTCATTCACCTATTCAGTAATTGGTAATGCAAACCATGTGTGTTTAATAAATCATACTATATAAAACATGAGATTTTGTTAAGATGCTTAGAAGTAGCTTAAGTGTATTTGAATTATACACGTGGTTAGATAAACAAAAGTTGAGCCTTATAATTCGTGCTGCTCTGAATATTTGTCCATTTTCATCTGATAACAGCTCTTCGACAGTTAAAAGTAACGTGTCACAAAATTGTCATTTCGGTAAATATGAGTGAACCAGAAAATCCGAAATTAAAAACAGCAACCAAGAAACGAATTCTTTCTACTGGAGATATTATTTTTGCATTGTTTGTGGTTGCACCTCTTGTCATTGCTGTTTTTCGCGCAATATGGGTACTTCAAGACAGTCACTCTGTGATATTTCCTGCAGTGCACTGTTTCTTCGTTGGAGGGACCTTCCACGTAGGTTTTGCTTTATTTCGAGGAAACTTGAACATGTTACTGGAAAATAAAGAATCTACGGTGTGCAACAGAATCAAATCGCAAGTCATTCGAAGATGTTACACGTATATGTTCACTGTAGCCTGCGTAATGCATTGGAGAGGGGGATGGTATATAGAAGATATACTTTGTCAGAATAATGCTACGTATTCTATGGCAATTGTTGGTGTTTGTTTAATTGTATTGATATTTCTACAAAGTTTAAGAAATATAATAGCTCCACCTTTACTCATATGGAGGGACGATGAAGATGTCACATTTAATTTTCCAACGAGGTTTAGGACTAAGGTAAGATTTTCAAATTAACCCCTGATCAAAATACTGAAATTGAATGTTATTCCTTTGGTTGCTTTAATAAAGTAGAAAAACCGCTTTCCGACGCACTAACTTATCCGTCCAGTGGCATTCTGACATACTCGTATATGTGAAATTTATTCAAAATTTAGTTGTTTGATTTTTGACTATTTACATGCTAGTAAAAACTCTTAATTAAATAACTGTTCAAGTTTGAAGTACTATAAAGAAAAACCTTATACAAGGAGGTGCATTACGATTTCAAGGTTAAATTTTAAATGCTCAAATATAGGTAAAACAATTTAAGATCGCTCCGCCATCCGCATACATTCTATAAACTAATCCAGTACGGGATTATTGGTTTTAAGATTACGGGGAGTATGTACGGAACTTATATCTTATTATATACATTTTTCTCTGCCTTATTTACACAAATAATTTATTTTTTAGTAACAGAAACGACGTAGTATTACGAGTAATTAGTTAGTATATGTAAAATATTGAATAAACAGTAAATATCGTTATATTGTTACTTTCAAATTTCTATATTAAAGAAGCTATTCGTTTTCCGTTGATACATTTTGTAAATTACATTTATGGAAATAAAAGATCGCGATGTATTTATGAAGGAGAGGAGGTTTATAATGCTAATTTCATTATTTTTTTGTTGTTTTACCAGAAAAACAAAAGCACAGTTTGAAAAAAATTATTGTGTCTGTAAACAAAATACTGTGTACGTAAAAGCGGGTAATAATGGTCGCTAAAAACATATCAACCACATTAATTTATTGTACCATAAGTAAAATGTATTACAAAAGTGTGATCAAGCTATTTCAATTAATGTTATTATTACATAGGTTATTATGATATGGTCCTAATTTAACTATTTTGGTGCTTCAGCTTTTGTCTTATGTTTTAGGATTGCGCTGGATAAATTTATGTTCAAATTCCAAACCAAATTTTACAGGATCATCGTAAAAAAGGCAATTAAAGATATTGACCTGTAGTATTTACTCAAAATTTTAGTTACTGTGACTAACTAAATTACCATGACTACCATTTAGAATTACATTGAGGTGATTAAACAATAAGTGAATTTGTTACTTTAGTCAACGCTTAATCACCCCTGTAGTAAATACTACCGGTCTCTATGTTTTTCGAAAACCAACGCAACGACCACTATTAACCACTTTCATGTTTTTTTAAATTGCGTTTTTGAATTTTCAATTCAAAATACTCTCTCAATTTTGCGTGGTGGTGATTGTAACGAACTTGTCTAAAGAAAAGATGGAACAATTCGTAAGCTTTGCTCTTGTTTTTTAGCTAAAATACATAAAAAATGCGAACAGCTTTATAAACTTCTTCTCCTTGATAAACACATAAATGTAATTTATAAAATAAACCAATGAAAAACGAATAGTTTCTTGCACCTAGAAGTATCAATATAACAATATGTACTTTTTATTCATTGTCTCACTTATGCTATTTAATTAACTCCAGTATTATGTCACCTCTTTTACTAAAAAACAATTTGCATTAATAAGACACTAAAATATGTATATTAAGATAAAATTCATATATATATATATATATACTTACCGTAACCTTGACAAATAATCCCGGAGTGAATAGTTCTCAAAATGTCCGCCAGGTGGTGTAGCTCGTCAACAAAACAGTTAAATAGTTTCCCGTAGATATCATGTTCCCGATGGAGATCAAACATTAAAATTTTCTTATATCAAAACTATTTATTCTATGACTATAACAAATTTACTCCATACTCATAAAAACAAACTGTTTAGGTGGAAATTGTGTTTTTTGGATCCATTATTTAATAAAAATCTGTATTTGACGTCTTTAGTTATTTTGCATTTATCCTATGTAAATTATAAAAATAAAGAACGGAATGATGTTTAAAATCTTGTTTCCCCCCATATGTCACTCACAATAAGCAAGTCATTGAAGAGAAATATTCAATTAACCCCTAACTACTATACACTTCTATAAAACCGCTCTGAGTGTCATGAATCTTTCAATAGAATAATAACATATAATATCAAGAGATTATTATTTTTCTAGGAAAAGATTTGAATCAATGGAATAATTACATATGTATAATATCAAGAGATTATTATTTTTCTAGGAAAAGATTTGTTACGAAAGATTATTTCTTTATTAACATAGGTACCGTAACAAAGTTTTAGTTATTTCGAGGTATTTTACTATATTTTGAATAGTAATTTTGCCTGTAAAATAATGCAATTGAGAGACTTTATTCAAATTATTTTTTAAAACGGTCAAGTATGAAAAATCGGTGTATAACTATTTATTATTGTATTAAAATGTAATAGAGTTAAACAATATTTTTATCTTAGTTCGAAAGTTCCAGACTTCTAACACCGATTTTTCTAGATTGTAAACAATATTTACGTCACGCATAGTTCATAGAAACAATACTCGTAGTATAGAGTGATTCACCGATCTGTTCTTTTTTAATAATTCGGTTATTTTAAAATTTTTGTGATAGAAGAGGCAGTAAAATTGTCACGGTCGCCACTAGTTTTACAATTAAAACTAGAAATATAAATCAGACAAAATTCTTTATTTTCCTGTAATGCATTAATCAATCAATGTTCTATATAAACAAAATATATAGAAAGATAACTTAATTCATATAATAACATGCCATAATTTCCTGTGACAAATGGGACACCCTACATATTTATTCAAATTTGAAAAGTACATAAAATTTGTTATCCAATAGTATAAAAATCTGTTGTGGCCAGCACAAAACCTTCCATCAATTCGATGTATTTTGTACAACTCCCATATCAAAAATTCCTTTGAAAAGATTCCATAAATCCAATAAAATTTTAACATGAATATACGCTATGTAAATTGCACTTCCTTCTTTCTTCTTCAGGTTTTCCCTATTTTATTAGGGATCGCTGTTTCATACTCTTCTCTTCTACTCATTCCTATCCAACGCATCTTCTTCAGACAGTTCTCGCTCTCTCAAATTTTCTGTTACCCAGTCCTTTCATCTTCTCTTTGGCCTCCCTCGTGCTCCCGGCATTGAAATTTCCAATCTTGAGGAGAGGCTGCAACTGCAAGTCACTTGCGAGGGACACTGTCACTTATACAACTTTTCTATCTTCTATATACTTTCTATCTTTGGTTTTGCACTTGACACTGACATCTGTCAATTAGAATTTTTTCTGCAAGCAGACTAATTTTTGAAAGCTAATCTCTTTATAAGTATATAACTCTATATCTATTGAATAAGAAGGAAAATGTATAATCAAACCATATAGAGAATAAGATATTCTTTCATATTGATAATCCCATAAAATGTCGAAAAATGATATTTAAATGCGTTTTTTCAAGAAAAACTGTTAAGAATTTCAAATAAGGATATTTCCGGTATAACTAAAATCTAATCAGCTCTTCATATGGTTGTAAGGAAGAGGAATACTAAAGAATCATAATTTTTAGAATTGTAGTTTTGGAGTTATCGTCGGAGAAAAATTTGTCACACACACACACACACACACACACACACACACACACACACACACACACACACACACACAAACACACACACACATTTGAAGCCGCCTGTATACTCACACTCAGTATTATTAGAAATAGCACTAACATTTCGGGTATAGGAAAAATATTGTGTGCAACTCATGTGTAAATAGTATTTTTTACCTCGTTCTAAACATAGCACTCGACCAAAAAACTACTACTTTACACACTTGTTACATAAATAACTATTATAGATGTGTTTCTTTTCATAACTTAGAGAAAAACAGAATTTTGTGAAATATTTAGGAATGTCTTGCTGAAGTAGATGGATAACTACCGTACCTACATAATAGGCGAATATCAAAACATGGATGCATTTAAAATATTTAAAACACTTTTCGTTTATTTTGATTATATATTCTGACTTAAAACTATTTAATTTGGCAATTCTATAAAATAGGATTATTTTGTAATTTCTTCTAACCGTAGTTCCGACTTGAGGTATGCTTACACCTGAGACTGTAATTAAAGAAATTTTAAATGCCTCCTAGTATTCCAATGGTATTGAGTACAATTCTAATCTTCTATACAGAATACATAAAGATCAATTTCCTATAATGCGTCACATTATGGACGTAGTCGTCAAAATTATTAATTTTATTTTTATTAGAAGTTGGGGCTTACCTATGGCCAATTTAACTAATTTCTTGAAGAATTTAAAAGCTGATTTTGAACGTATAATCTATTTTTCTGCTGTTAGATGGTTAAGTGCAGGTACAACATTAAAAAGGTTTTTATTTTAAGAAAAGAAATTATGGAATTTTGTAATATAAATATAAATATCTATTGTGGACTTGTGCTCATAAATTGGTTGTGTGACCTAGCTTTCTTGACAGACGTTAGGGAAGTTTTAAATAACTTAAATTTGATACTTTAAGGAACCCAAAAAATTCTTGTGATTTTTTTTTTATTACATGAAGACTACAGAAAGAAAAATAAAGTTATTGCAGAAACAACTGTGGTAATATAATCCATTTTGCCGCCTGTATTATTAGTAAATTTCGCAGACTTTTTAATAACAATAATAATAATAATAATAATAATAATATAATAATAATAATAATAATAATAATAATAATATATTTTTATTTCCAATAGACATACGCCCAATTACAGGAAAAAAATGAACACACAATTACAAAAATATAGATTGGTAAGTACCAACGTAAATGAATACAAAAAAAAATATAATTTGAAACATAATACAAATAATCTTTTACAAGTACAATACAGGCATAATTCATTTGATAAAGAGTACAGAAAAATATGTCGGTATTAGCGGAAATCAAGTTATAATTATTGCACATTATGTGTATAGGTGATTTTGAAAAAGCGTTTATACGTGCACATGGCAAAACGAAAATAAAATTTAATCTAGAGCTGATCCGAGGGGTGTAAAAGTTTAACTTAGAAAGAAGATTCGAGCAATCAATTTTATTGTGGATAATTTTATAAAGAAAAGTAATAGATATTCTTTGTCGTTTTTGAGAGAAGTAAATCGAGCAGGGTCTAGTAGTTCACCGTAATCACTACCTTGAGGAGAATAATGATACGTTTTGTACATTAAATATTTCACAAATCTTTTCTGGATTTTTTCGAATGAGAAACTTTGATATTCAGATTGCGGAAACCAGGAAAGTACACAGTATTCCAGTTTACCACATACAAAAGAGAAATACAGTGATGTAAGAGCAAGTAGCAAGTACATTGGTTGATGTTTTACTATTCCTAATAATAAACCCTAGTGTTTGATTAGCAGACTTACAAACACATTTAACATGTTTGGAAAAGTAGAACTCGGGCTCGAAAACCACTCCTAAACCTTTTACAATGCTGCGTTGTAGTGTTGTGGAATTTATTTTATAATTAAATTGAATGGGATTCTTTTTCCGAATTGTTTATTTACATGATCAGATTGAAAAACACGATGAAAAATATTATGATAATTAAATTATTACAAAAATGTTCTACAATGTATCATAAAATTATTTGCAAGCAGAATCTGTTGAGTTGCAAGTTGCAGTTGTATGTTTGACCAGTCGGCTTTTAATAAATGATCATGAAGGACAGGAAAAGTAACTTCCTTGAAATTATAATTTTTTTCCTGCTGAATAACTGGAAAATTTTATTTTTTTTCCTGTTTTTCCGCTACTGTAATTTCAAAAGAAGGATGGTGTAGATCTTCTGTAATGTATGGATATAGGATCTCAAAATCAAACATTCTGAGTTAGAGATGACAAGATCTAAAATTTTGCCATGCGAGTTTGTATAGTAGTGTTTATTCTATATTAATGTGGGAAGAGCTCATTAGTTTTTAGGATATATCGGATAATCGGAAGTATCAATTATACAAGCTTTTAACAGTTTTTCTTCTAAATAATTAATTGAATATATAATTTTTTTTAGCAACTTTTACTAATTAAATTGGATATAATGGTACAATCTTCAATTCTACGATAGTAGCATATAGCATAATAGTAAATAACTTGAAATAACTTTAAGGGCCGGTCTTTCCACCTTCGGATAAAGTTCCGGATAAAGTTATCTGGTGTATAAATCAAAAATGTGTCTTTCCACCTTCAGATAAGGTTATCCGCCAGATAAATATTGCCTATCCGACAGATAAGTTATCCGGAACTTTTCTACCGGATAAATATGATATCTGACAGAAAATGAATCGATGCAATAAATCGGAAAAAAATGTCAAATACATGTTATTTTGATAGAATACAAACATGTAATTTCACATATTTGATTATTATTTATTGTTAGATATGGCGCCAGAAAATTTTCCAATGGGGCAAAACTAATGTTCATTCCTACAAACCGTATTTTTTTGTCATCCCAAATTTTAAATAAATACACACCCGATTATGGGTATCAGGGATATGGAGAAAAAGAAATATATACAAACAAATAAAACATTACACATCTAAACTTTGAGAGACAAGAGTTCTTGCTTCTCAGACCTTGTTCCATCATCATTTCACTGCAGTTTGTCCATCCCTGGTTACTCATTCTCACTGTTAACATACTTAGTATTGTTGTAATCAAATCAAATTGTTATAATCAAGTATTATCATTATTCTCATCAAGTTTAATCATTACCATGATGAAATTTGTCTTCAATTATACTATTTTAAAAGTAATTTTAGAGGCAATACACATTTTTTTTTTGTCGTTCCAAGGGAGGTCATTCTTAATCCCTCGCCGCTGTACATATCTTTTTATTTTCTATGAAATACTTATACTTGCACCTTAGTACAAGTACAAATATAAAAATATTCCGTATTCCAATAATTTCAAAATTATTGGATTTCTCACATTTCTTTCAATTTTTATCATCCTTAGAAATTCCAAATATGAACAGAAAGCAGAATATCCTGCACACATATTTATAATTACGTCAAAAAGATCATAACATAACCACAAATGTCAACACATAAATATTAAACAACTTGATCGAAACAAAACTTATATTGCATTTTCTTGCTCTGCCTTATTACATTTGCAATGCTGTTGTCTCTTTTTAATTTTATTAGAGATTTTGGAACTGCATATACTGCACTTATCTGTCGGATAGTTATCCGTCAGATAAATTTGAAATGAAAGATAGAAAAAAGTTATCCGTCGGATAAAGTCTCAGATAAGTTTATCTGGCGGATAGCTATCCGGAACTTTATCTGAAGGTGGAAAGACCGGCCCTAAGTGTTGTTGTAATCAAATCAAATTGTTATAATCAAGTATTATCATTATTGTCATCAAGTTTAATCATTACCATGATGAAATTTGTCTTCAATCATATTATTTTAAAAGTAATTTTAGAGGCAATACACATTTTTTTTTGTTGGTCCAAGGGAGGTCATTCTTAATCTCTCGCCACTGTGTAACAAGGTAGGAATAGTGAAATAACAAGTAATAACTTTAATATAAACTCTTCTAAATTATAGTTTCAATATCAACATTTTAATTCTGTTATCTTTGTAAGTCAAAATTCTGTTTAGAAATAATAATTATTATTCTCTCATATATATGTTTAGTCTAGATGTCAACCGAGTAGACATTTATTGTGTTGACAATTAACTGTATAAGTTATTGGCTAGACTAAGTGAAGTCTTGTTATTTTGCTATGAGTGCTACACCCTCGCACCCTGCTTTAGATATACGTCTGAAAAGATAACCTTTGTTTTAAGTCAGTCGAGTTTTAAGAGTGAAACGAGTCAGATCAGACATGTAGTCTGTGTTAGTTTTTGGGCGTTTACGCCATGACTCGTATAATATAATGTTAATAATTAGTTTAGAGTAATCATTAATAATAATTTAGTATTAATGTATAATTATGTGTAAAATAAAAAAGTTAGTTAAAGTTAAAATCAGTGTCATATATTGTGTGTGCCATCCATCCATAATATGTTCATCGTCAATCTATCATCAAGTGTTGAGTGTTTGGTGATAGTGTGAGCGTAAGGGTGTTCCGTCTCAGTACAGTGGTGGACAAACCAGCAAGCGTCCACCAGTGAGATAAAGTTAGATAGAGTCATCGTTGGGTAAGAGAACAAAGAGAAAGAAGCATCTAATCCCCCCCCCCCCCCCCCCCTGTTACAACTGTATACATCTTTTTATTTTCTATGACATACTTATACTTGCACCTTAGTACAAGTACAAATATAAAAATTTTCCGTATTTCAATAATTTCAAAATTATTGGAGCTCTCACATTTCTTTCAATTTTTATAATCCTCATACATTTCCAAATATGAACAGAAAGCAGAATATCCTGCACACATATTTATAATTACGTCAAAAAGATCATAACCACAAATGTCAACACATAAATATTAAACAACTTAATCGAAACAAAACTTATATTGCATTTTCTTGCTCTGCCTTATTACATTTGCAATGCTGTTGTCTCTTTTTAATTTTATTAGAGATTTTGGAACTGCATATACTGCACTTATCTGTCGGATAGTTATCCGTCAGATAAATTTGAAATGAAAGATAGAAAAAAGTTATCCGTCGGATAAAGTCTCAGATAAGTTTATCTGTCGGATAGCTATCCGGAACTTTATCTGAAGGTGGAAAGACCGGCCCTAAATATTAAATTATAAAATAATTTATGTTTGTACATCATCTTGCCTAAGGGTCCAAACAAAAACATATAATATTTTAATATCAATTTTGACATGTTTAAACAAAAATCCCAAAAATCACTCTCAGGAAGCAATTACATTAAAATTAATAATGAAACCGTGTTAAGAAGATTGTATTGAGTCTAATGAAATTAAGGTTAGTAAAAATAATATATTTTCCATCATACATAAATATTAGATGTGCAGGTGATCCGATATATGTAAATTTGATACATTTGCAGCACTAAAAATCAAACCGCTTTAAATAAGCATGTGTTATCAAAGTGGATCATGTAAGGTAATAGATATATGCAAAGGAACTTAATATAGTTTGCAGGATTAGTAAATTTGTAGGTATGTATTTAAATTAATAAAAATTAAAAAGCGGGAGGTATTGTGTTGACCACGTCAGATTTTTATAATATTGTTGCCGTGTAAGCATTCAAGTGTACTAAATGCATTAAGGAGCACTTTAAATTCAGAAATGATTATATCAGGAGGTATATAAATTACAAATATAAATATTTTTATATGATAATAGTTAACGTTGGCTGTAGCCAACAATATCAATAGACAGAAACGTATCATTTAAGTTCGTGAAATCTATTTGAACAACAGGATAATGGTTAATGGTTATTAATAGCCACCGACGGACCACCTCTGCTTACTCCTAATTGGTCGAAACGTCTATCTTGAAGCAATACTCAATACATGCTAGTTATCCGGGTAGAGCTCAGAGCTGTCGTTTAACTATGTTTCATTAATTCACAAACAATCGAAAATTCCTGTGGAAGATGACATAAAAAGTTTCAGTTTTATTGTTAAAACCGCGCACGTTTTGATAGAACAAAATAAAATTATTAGTAATATAAGAAAAACTGTTGGGCATTATAAGTTTAAAGATACAATTTTTAGAATTCCATTCGCATATTTGATTATAAGATTTATTTTGTATAGAAAATAGTAACCGAGAAATGCATCATATTTTACAGAAGCTATACAGAGCACCCAAGGAAAAATAACATTCTCTTCTAAAATAAATAAATAAATATATCATCACGGCATATTACACATTACTGGGTGTGCCAGTATCTACAACACATGTAGACATCGGTAATGATGACGATATATTTTACCGTGTGGGCGCTTACCAGGCGTCACCTCACGGGCACTCATAGCTGGTGTGGAGAGTGCACCACAGGGATCACTTTTGTGCCATTTAAAATTGGAAATATTTGGCGTCGGTCGGGATCTAACCCGGTTCCCCCAGGTTCGCGACCAGACACTCAGGCACGCGGCCACGGGACCCCATTCTAAGGTTTATATATTATTATTTTCCATACCAGAAATGAAAAACGTTATTTTTATAAGAATTTCGAAATTTTATTGTATCACGTTTAAAAGCCTTTGAAATTTTGAATCGTATAATACAACAGAAATTTATTGACAGTTACACATGACACGCTTATAATTTAGTTCAGTTCTAAAGAAACGCAAGAAAAAGTTGATGCTGCCATGTCCCTAGGGAAAAATATTCACATTAGAAACAAAATGGTGTACATCTCTTTCATTTTTGTTACTAAAGAAGTTAACTATTTCTCTTCGTCTTGGAAAAAATAAATAATTGTAAGTGGAAAAATTGTACGAAATAAACATTAGATTTTTGACTTGTTACCATGAAAGCAATTATTATGATAGCTAAAAAGTACCGTGCATATCCGTCCACAGTAGATGATGTGTCAAAAATTTAGTATATGCTATCCAGCCAATCAAGCGGTTAACGTCATAAATACAATATCACTAAAAACAATGACGTCATGTCTTAAAAAGATTACATGCGCATGTAAAACGGATTAAAGTATGATCTGTGGGTTGCCTTCTTAAATCCAAATATCCAATTTTATTTAAAATTTTCTCCGTCTGCCGTTATAAAAACTTCATTCTCGTAGTATATGCAACAAACTATCTAGCATTATGTGAGATTCTTAAAAAATACAGAATACTGCGTAATACCGTACAATTTCTCACTGTCTCTGTACATTCCGTGTAGAGTTTGCTACACGCTGTACATGTAGATTTAATTTTCAAATGATTACGAACAAATAGAACAAAATATTACCTCAATAATACAATTCAGTGTAAGTAAGAGCCATTCTATTTTAATTTACAAAATAAGTCAATAAATTAACTATAAGCTCTTGAATTTGACATGACAGAGCATTTGACATTTTGTCAATGAACAGCAAAAACTATAATGTAGACATATAATATTTACTAATATACATTTTCAGAATTCCAATCAATAAAAAAATATAATCAAACGTCATTTTGCAAAAATTAACAAAATTTTACTTAATAAGAATATTTTCAAATATAATTATTTCTATTAAAGGTTTCAAATACATAATAATAATTAAAAAACCAATAAAATACCGTTAATATTTAAAAAAATATAGAAAATTTAAAAAATCCCTAAACGATGACGTAAACCGCTTGATTGGCTGGATAGCCCATATATATTTCTTAATTTTTCTGCCGTTTATGGACGATTGCAGAAAAAAATATTGCTTTGTATCACATGCGAAAAACTCCATAACAATCACTAATTTTCTGTACATTTTAGAAAAATATCTATTCTGTCACTTGTTATTCTAGCCATCCGCAGCATTAAAAAATGTAATATTACGAACGAGATTACAGTGAATAAAGTATCATTTATAATCAGGTATTGGAATTAGATAAATAGTTATTTATTTTAATAATAATTATTGTCATAGAAACAGTAATTGTCATGACTGCTTCAAAATTCAATGCAGCCTCCCAAGTAACAGTGATATCTCAATAATTTGCATACATAGTAACTATGGTTGCAATACATACAATACATGTAGCGCGAAAACAAGTTTATTAAATTTGCTATATACTACATGTGAAATAATTATCAAGTAATAAATAGATATTTACATACCATGATTAACCTTACATTACATAAAAATAAACATTAAAATAATTGGGATTTAAATTTGACACATCATGAATTTGATAGCCGGAATCGTTCTCATCCAGGAACCAAGCGTTCCCGCACTTGGTATGTAAATAACTTTTTTGCCCTCCTGAAGTGTAATGGGAACTTTACAATTGTATACACAGCAAGTGTAGAGTCCGTACAAGCTAACTTCAAGCCAGCTCCCTCATGACTGAGCTCTGCAGACCACGCCTCCAACAAATTGTCCATTGGCGTGCGGAATATTAGTCCGAACGCCAAGCGCTTGCCACGCGTCTCAAGCGGAAGCTTTATTACGGAACGTAATTAGCCTCCAGTTTTATACAAATCTGACGAGTCTATGGAATCGACTGCAGCCAACGATGAACGTCTACGTCACACTCTCTCCCCTTGCCGCGCATCTGACGATTGATGACGTAGGTGGCTTGAAGTTAGCTTGTACGGACTGTAACCTACATTTTACGCTTACTGTGTTGTAACTTGTCTAACTATGCGGTAAAATAATCAAAATACACTGGACGTTTATATGCATTTAGAAAAGAAATCATCTTTACTATAATAAAGTTCATGTAAAAAAATTCTACCTACATAAGATATTTCATTACTTTAACATTTCCTATATTTAAAATTAATTTATGTAAACCAAAATCACGGCAGTGACATCTGTCATTATTGTAAAAATCCACCGTTACCGACATAGTCACCGATCGATATACCTGTCAAATACACGAGACGAACATTGCTGAAATGTCAAATTTCGATACCTACCTATTATTTATTACGAAGAAAGCATGAGCAAATAAACATATTATCAGTCATAAAAAACGTCTATTATTACAAATAAATTTTCGCTAGAAGAAGTACTCTAATGAAGGTAAGTAAAATCAAATTTGGAAATTGACTTAACCCCAGTATTTTAAAATAACACTTTTCAGAAATGCAACCTATCTCATTAAAAAAAGTGATTTTCATTATCGTCGGTCAAAAAATTTGATACAATTCTCTTGCGTGAAGTATTTTACAGCGCTCCAGCTACTAAAGCACTCGCCTTAAGGGCTCGTGCCTTAAACAAAGCTGTCGCGCTGAAGAAATACAACTTACACGCACTCGAATGTAAATAACTATTGTATGATATATCATATTTAAGTACTTTCTAGCCACCGTGGACGGTAAGTAAATGTTATAGCCCTTATGTAACCATGGGAACCAATTATGCAATAAAAGTTCTTTTCAAGCACTGGTACGTGAAAAGTAAATAGGCCTTGCTATTGTGTGCAATCGGTTTATTTACCTCCAATATGAACTTTCCTATTCGTGAAATAAACCTGTACTGTACTTTTTACACATGTAGTATAAATAAATATTATTCTTTCTCATCATGGCAGTAGTTATGTGTTAATAGATGAAATGCTACTAAGTTGATAGTTGATATTAACAAAATGGCGACAAAATACAATTAGGAACATTTAATTGAATTTCTTATGGATTATAAGATTAATTTTAATACACCTTTCAGCCATCACTATTCGATAAGGTAAAGAAGTTTTATCTACTTATACAAATTCTAAATTGTTTGCTATCACGTTACAAAAGATAGAGATATATCAATAAAAAAAAATGTGTAAATACAATGTTATTTATCATTTATCATCTTACAAGAGATAACTATTTCGAAATGACTGAATTTATTTCCTGTCATTAATACATCTTTAATTGTAGTGCTGTGAAAATAAATTTGTATTCTATAGGGCACTATTATAGCTAGCCTCAACTTTTAGTCAATAGGGTTGTATCACTAAGTGAAATTTAAATGTTTTGGTAGTGTATACGAAAAGTATATCATATAAGCAGCCTAATAGTAAATATAAAAGTCAAATTTATTTTATATTATCTTGTAATTAAAAATGGAAATTAAAAGTTCCAAGGTAGGCACATAAAAATTCGGTTATGACGTATCGGCCCTGTTATTTCTCAAGGTGGACACTAGATACATTACTTCGCATGTGTCTGTTTAGAGGTTAAATGTAATAAAAGGCAGCTAACACGGCTGACAGCTGTTTTGCGTTGTATGTCAGTTACATTTTACTTCATTAAAGCATAAATCAAGTTCCAACCTGTGTTTTAATTATTACTTATTTATTATTATTACAATTTAATCATCTATTAGTGAAATATGGATAAATATTTGAGGCCAGAAAGGATTCGATGTGGAACCAACTTCTACGTCGGCAGACAAATATTGAATACATTGGGTTGGATGAAAACCTTAGAAAACTTCTTACATTGACGGTGTTCGAATTAAGCAAACTGCAACTCTTTTGCCCGGTTACGCTGCTGACATTTAAATTTTAAGTGTCCCTTAAATTGAAAATATCGTATCAAAACAAAATATCAAATGAGTAGGTAATTGAATATTGTTGTCAAAATTTCGATTAGTACTTTTTTGTTTCAGTCAAGCTTAAAATTTAAATGTTAGCAGTGCAACTGGGCATTAAGCAATTATGTGGCACCAAATGTATTTCAATATATAGGCGAATGAAAAATATACAAGGATGCATTAGCTATTTTGTTCAGATGTATTTGTAAAACCAGGTAGGTACAAATAGTGATTTATTCAACAAGAGTAAAAATTATAGTCTTATATCACGAACAGGAAAGTTTGACCGAACGGCCCGTAGGCGAGTTCGTCAAATCCTACGAGCAAAAGTTAAAAATTATATATAAAAATAATAGGGCTGTTCCACGAATTTTATATGCCTTAAGTACTGAATTTAAAAAAAAAAACATTGTTCTTTTCTTTCTTTAAATAGCCTCAAATTGTAAATAGTTATTTTAAAATTAATTACTGAAATTTTTGCAATTAATTATTGAAATTTTTGCAATATTTTCAAAAAGTCACGTGATATGAAACAAAATGTAACGTCAGGGTTCATACAGCCTACCTATGTTTACATAAATAACGTAGGTGATGAACTATTTATGGCTATGAATTACGTACTGTATGTAATGTGAATGTGATATGTACTGTAGTGATTTTTAAATTCTATGTTTCAAAACAAAAAGATGGTGACCGAGATACTTAGGCTGTGTCCGATGTTGCACTTTTATCACAACTAATATCTAAATCCTAAATTTATATACCGTAATTCTAGTGATTATTTAGGATTTTAGGAATTAGATTTTAGGGTTTTGCAGGAGCACACTATGCCTTGAAGTTGACGCGTACGAACTAAACAAATCATGTTCGTTGCTATAATTTGTGCAAAATTTCAAATTTGCTGTCAAAGAATAGATTCTTAGCTTCTATTTTATGAAATATAATATTTATATTTATTCTCAAGCATTAAATTAAATCGAATTGTATAATTCATTTTTGTTGTTCTAAAGTGTTGCCATAGAAACCAATGGATATCACTAGTGTGCCATTCGGAGTTGTATTTATGTGAAGAGACCTAAATCCTAAATACTAAATGCCAAAATGCGACATCGGACACAGCCTTATACTTGTAGAATATGTAAATTTACTTGACCCGAAAGTTAAAACACTAATTTTATTAATGCAAACTTAATTTAGATCAAAGGTAGCGAAATCGCTGCCACCATTCTCCGTATTCTAAAAGTCCCCGGATAAAAGGACGCTTAAAACAGGGTTAAACAAATTAATCCATCAAAATTTGGTAGTGTCGTTAAGTAATTCAATTAATACCCACGCGCTGTAATACAGATAACTAAGACACACGCTGCAAATAGGTATGAGTCAATAGTTATTTACATTCGAGTGCATGTAAGTTGTATTTTACAGCTCGACAGCTTTGTTTAAGGCACGAGCCCTTAAGGCGAGTGCCTTATTAGCTGGAGCGCTGTAAAATACTTCACGCACGAGAATTGTATCAAATTTTTTGGCCGACGATAATGAAAATCACTTTTTTTAATGAGATAGGTTATACTTCTAAAAAGGATTAGTTTAAAATACTGGGGTTAAGTCAATTTCCAAATTTGATTTTACTTACCTTTATTAGAGTACTTGTTCTAGTGAAAATTTATTTGTAATAATAGACGTTGTTTATGACTGATAATATATTTATTTGCTCATGTTTTCTTCGTAATAAATAATAGGTAGGTATCGAAATTTGACATTTCAGCAATTTTCGCCTCGCGTATTTGACAGGTATATCGATCGGTGACTATGTCGGTAACGGCGGATTTTTACAATAATGACAGATGTCGCTGCCGTAATTTTGGTTTATATAAATTAACTTTAAATATAGGAAATGTTAAAGTAAAAAAATTACTTATGTAGGAAGTACTTTTTTACATGAACTTTATTATAGTAAAGATGATTTCTTTTCTAAATGCCTATAAACGTTCAGTGTATTTTGATTATTTTACCGCATAGTTAGACAAGTTACAATACAGTAAGCGTAAAATGTAGGTTACACTTGCTGTATATACAATTGTAAAGTTCCCATTATACTTCAGGAGGGCAAAAAACATATTTCCAACAATACTACTATAACGCACGAACATACTACGATGAGAGAGCCGTACATGCAGTAATATAATTGGTTATTTCACTCAGAAATGCCAAGCCCAGACTAAATCACAAAGCCAAAAACATCAACAACAAAAATAATATAAGAAGTCACGAAGACAACAAGTTCAAAACAATAAGCTTAAAATAACAACCAAGAGTCATAGATTAATGTAATTTTTTAATGATTTTTTGAGCCACGTGAAGAACACTTAATAAATAAACAGGAATCCTTCACTTTGCTAATACTAATGTACATTTCTAGTGCTAAGCACCCATCATCAGAGTGCAATATTCAAAATTACATCAGTAACATTATATACTAACAAATTATTACATCCTAGGCATATCCCAAACTCTATATATATACAGGCCGGTTTTAAACTTAACGTCATAAATTTAAGGGTAAGTAGTAATGACATGTGTTGATTACGGAAAAGGTTTTTTTTTTAAAAACGAAAAAATAAAATTCGGCTATTATTAAGGAAACTTTTTTTGCTGCTGTTTTAATTAATATTTCATTAAAAATATGGTTATGAAAATACACTTAAAATTAGTTGCATAAGATTATTATTCTTAATAATTAAATTAAATAGCATTTTTAACAAAAGTGTGTAATAGATAAAATATTTCTTTATTTTTTCTCGGAAGCATTAGTGAAAAGTGATTTTTGCAATGTTCTTGTTCTTAAAAAAATGTATTCTAATTCTGAGTAAGTGGTTATGTTGCTAATTTATAGTGAAGCGGGACAAAACGCGGTTCTATCAGCAGGTATGTATGCCGAACGATATCCTGAAAGACGCCAGCCTGATCGCAGGATGTTTATCACAGTGACACAACGTCTTCACGACACAGGGAATTTAAGAAGAAATAATAGACACCACAACATTGAAGATGAAGTCCTAGACTTGGTGCTTGCTTACCCGACAATTAGTAGCAGAGGAATATTTCGTGTTGTAGGAGAAATACCTCACTCGACTGTTCTGAACATTTTACATAGGAATGATTATCATCCATTCCATTTTCAGCGTGTTCAAGGATTAATGCCTGCTGATCACCAAGCTAGAATGATATTTTGCCAGTTGATTCTGCAACAATATGCTGCAAATTTTAATTTTACTTCGCTCATAATATTTAGTGACGAAGCAATTTTCCCACGTGATGGTGTCCATAATAAGAAGTAGTTTACAACACAGATTTTCATTAAATGTTTGGGCAGGTATCTTAAATGGCAATTTACTTGGACCATACATACTCCCCAATAGATTAAATGGTGACCAGTATTTGGAATATATATATATATTTTCGGGTCAGCTCGTATTGAAATCTCTAGACAACTCAAAATTTTTACAAAACCACTTGTGTTCACTGGGACACCTTCTAACGGACAAACTCTTCTTTCAGAGTTCTGTACAAAAGCTCCAACCTTGAGACTTTTGGTAATATCTTGGCTATCCGAAACATTTTACCTTATGTGTAATAAATATTTCAAACTACAGAAAACACAAAACTACAATTCCAATGCCAAAAAATACGTAATAATCGCTAGGCCGGATTAATTTTACAGCAATTTGACGTCACAAGAGTATGGGGTTGTTTTTCATTGCTATTTCTCGCGCCAATCTTTTAATTTAATTATTTAAGAAGTTAGCAATAAATTCAAACATATTATTCTCAACATTTCAGTAGAGTAATTTGACATATTACGCCACTCAGTGGTGTAATTTGATACGTTTTTGTCTATTACCTCTCGCGTTTGCTCTTACTTCACTCATTTGTTGCCATGGATAATATTAATATAAATAATTTTTTTGTCAATATTAGACAGCAATGACAGACAATTATTGTATAATTAATTACAACAAAGAGCTTAATTACATAAAGAAAATGATTTTTCAATTATGAAAATGATAAATCACACAACAAAGAAGTGTCTGATTACAATAAAGAAAATTTGACTGCAAAAATGAAAATATATCAGCCTACAAGCGGCAAAATCGGAAACACGCCACTGATCTTAAGATAAATAAATTTTGAATCATTAGCCCATAATACATAATTTATAAATTAAAAATGAATATCAGTCACGTTTTTATACATATACATTTATTTAATTATTACCTATATAATTCATGTTATTTCTTATCGTAAATATTAATAACATAGTTCGTACAATACTTGATGTGCTCATCAGTGTTGTCAATTTTGATTGATAGTAGAATTATTTATTTCTACTTCTTCATTTTCAATACTGATGCTAGCAGTAGCTTCATGTCTTGTCCCAAGTATTTTTGTCGCAACACTTTTCTTGTTTTCCAGTGACGTCTCAATATATCCTTCAGCAACTTTATTAGACTGCTAGCCTCCGTGTCTTTTGATAGTTTGTAGATCGACTCCTGAATCTGCAAGTAATGATGTTGAAGACCTCCGAAAACAGTGGCCCGTATATAGTTCAGGTTTTGGAAGTTGTAGAAATGAAGCAATAGTTTTCGGCATAATGCTAAATGAATTTATGCCAACAGGTTCTTTTATACATTTCTTTCCTAAAACCAATGAAAATCGTCCGTGGTCCGCATTAGCTGGGCGCAGTACCGCATATTTCGACCATATTAATCCCGTCAATACCTCCACAGGTCAAAAAAAAAAAATCCGACAAATTTTTGTTTTTGTATCTGGTATTAATATATGGTATACCGGTCCTTCGTCTTTGACAAAGTAAATTTGTTGACTCATCAATTCTGCAAGTTTCAATAATTCCAATTATCAATGCTGCCTGTAAAGACAAATAGTTAAATAAAATGTATAAGAAAAGTCTTCAGAATTTTACATTTACTAGTTAAAATCTGTCGTCGTCTATTTCTTGCGAAAATTTAGCAATATCTAGTGTTGCCGGAAGTCGAGACGAGACGAGACTTGGGGTCGGTCTTGTCTTGGTCTTGACTTGGTCTCGACTAGAGTGGTCTCGTCTTGGTCTTGTCGAGACGAGACTTGATGTCAGTCTCGTCTCGTCTCGAGTCTCGACAAGACTCTCGACTTTGCTTCCATTATCAATTTTTGTATAATCGCATCTGATAGTACATAAAATTCTAAGAACACCAGTACAATCGCGATTCAAATATTCCAAATAATATTTGAGATATTTATTAAGTTTTCTATGAATATCATCAACTTGATAATTATTGAGCTCTTGAAATAATTAATATGAAAATATACGTATATATCGAGTGTTGTTTCTCATTAATAAACATAAAATATATAATTTCAATTCCTTAGCTACAGAATTATTAGCAATAGTTAAATAATTATGTATATGTTTAAAATGAAGCAGTAAGTAAATAGACAAAAATCTCCAAAAAAGTAACTTCATTCGCTATTTTTTTATATTTTAATAAATAAATGTTAAATGGGCAGATCTAGCCTTTCACGTATCCCCTGGTACGCGTACCACAGATTGAGAACCTCTGCTTTATTTCAAAAGTTTGCGCTTGCGCCCCCTGAGAAAATTAAATACATTGTATAAATACCTAATTCATTCATATGAAAAAATTGAAAATAATAATCAACGTTGACTTAAAGCCTTAAAAGAAATGTAAATGTAAAATTCGTAATGTACAAGCCTTCTTAACAATTTCCTTAAAACTTTGTATGCACAAATGTGTAAAACAAACTGTTTTTCCTAATCCCTAATATAACAATATAAAAAAAAAATTGGGTAAAAAATAACACATTTCTTTTATTGTAAAAATCCAATAATGGAACAATAAATTTTGCAACGGCCTGTGCTATAAATGCTGCATATTACCAGACAATAACAATCACTTTTAGACATCTGCTAGTAATAAAAGTAGGTAGGTTTGCCCAACCCAAATCCAAATATTACCGAATACAATACTTTAGTCAATCTAACAATTTTGCATCTTAAAAATATATAACCATGTAATAAAGAAAAGTATAAACGGATGATACAAGAATTAAATGAAACATAACATAGACAATTTTTATGAGGAATCATTATTATGGTTTCATAAGTGGAAAGAGAAACCTCTTGAGAAAGAAATACCATATGAATAATTATTAGATATCTCCAAAAAATTCTATCCTTTTTTACTCCGTGCCTTGATTTTATTTTTAACTCTACCTTCTACAACATGTAAAAGAAGTTTTAGTACATAAAAAAACTGTTGTGGCTATCACAAGACCTTCCGTCAATTTGATGTATTTTGTACAAAACCCACATCAAAAGTTCCCCAGAAAATATTCTATATATTTAATATAATTGTAACACGAACATATACTATTTTTACAAATTCCATACCGAAAGTTCCTTGGAAAAAATTCTATAAATCCAATAAAATTATAACACGAACAATCATTATGTAAATTGTACTTGACACTAAAATCTGTCAATTACAATTTTTTGAATATCTCAGCTGTTTCTATGATTATAGTAAAGCTGACTGATTTTTGAAAGTTAATCTATTTATAATTCGTTAAACCGTAAAGCTGTTATTATTAAAGTTTCTTAGTTACTATTTTTTTTTACTAATTTTACAAATTTAAGCACGTGTTTTATAATTTATTTATGTTTTTCAAATAAGAGCTTTATTTTTCTTGTTAGAGAATTGTGTTTATGTAACTACCTACAGTTTTTATTAAACATACCATTATTATTCTAAATACGTTTATTATAATTTACTTAAGTTTTTGGAATAAGTGTATTTTTTTGGCAAATAAATAACATAAAAAATTATGACTAACTATATTTTTATTCGCCCCCCCTGAGAGAAAATCCTGGCTACGCCCATGAATAGGAAGTACATCTGTTGAAAATGTAGAATATGGTTGTTTTAAACCGGGAATTTCCCTAAAATCCTAAAATTTTTGTCTGAATTTTCGTAAAATAAAAGAAAAATACTGTATATTTGCAGGGAACGTTACTTTTGTTATAATAAATTAATTGCTAACGTTGAGAATGCACCACAGATGTAATTTTTGTATGCTATTTGAAAATTAGAAATATTTTTCAAGATGTAGTCAGTATTTCATATACCCAGTCGTACCAATATATCAATTGATAATTAAACAAAAATTAAATTAAAATCAACATATTTATACGTACAAAACATGTACATTATAAAATAAAGGTTAATTTTAATTTAATTGAAATATTGATGCATTAAAATAACATATGAATTCTAAATTTATACCTATTTCTTTCATTTCATCCCACCTACATTGTAATTTAAATTCTTTTAAAACTTACATTTGGATTATTTAGAAGAATAAGGAATACATCATATTTACTTAAATTAATGTTTCTGGAACACAACTATGAAAGTAGAAAATTACAAAATTTGAAAAATTAATATCTTTCTTATTTATTCGAATTTTCAAACAGTATTTACAGCAATATTCTCAGTTTTTGAAGCACTTTTAGAATATATATTTAAAAATATACCTTTAATCTGAAGTCGAGAGTCTTGTCGAGACTTCAAGACTTTCTCGACAAGACTTGATGCTGGTCTCGTCTCGTCTCGACTTTTCTAGTCGAGACCAAATGATGGTCTCGTCTCGACAAGACCAAGACGAGACGAGACCAAGACCAGTCTTGGTCTTGTGGCAACACTAGCAATATCTTCTTTATTTAAATTTTTTGATTTTTTAGGATTGTATCCTTCAGATTTTCTTTTTAAAAATGAAATCAAATGCATGTATTTACTGATATCTACGTTTTTTCTTCATAAAATCATAGTACGCAGCATTGAGTAAAATGCCCTAAGACTGGATGGTTTATGATGTCGCTAAATTTTCAAAATGTGCTGTAAGACTTTTTCATTACTGCAGTTACTGTTATGATATCTACCTTATATGTACAACCCTACCCTTCGTACAAAAAGATTAATATGTTAAGTTAAATTATTTCATTTTTCGAAGGGGCATTTTAGTTGTATATTATTTGATAGTTGAGGTACCTACTTAAATTGATTTATTTGGACCAAGATTATTTTATAATTTGGCATCTCTAATGGCTCTAATATTTATTTGGAAATTAAATCAATGTTTATATAAGTACGTATAAAATACAGAGTGTCTCTTAAATAGGGGGACATGGTGTAACCACAGATTCCTGAGGCTAAAATAAGACGATTTAACCAAACATACTGCTAGATTAAATTTATTTTTAAAAAATCACGGTGCAGTCACTCAGGTATTATTATTTTCTGTGTGAACCGTAACAGATATCACAAATTACATTGAGAGAGAATAGTTTACTATTGAATGTATCTTTCTGAAAAAAAAATAATTTCACGTTATCAGCGTTGCCATTAAAAAGTTACGGTCTAATCAATATTGGGACACCTAAGTTTCATACACCAGTGGTTCACTAATTATAACAAGTATCGTCTTAAAAGATGACTTATAACCATTTAAACTGTCATACCAAATTTCATCCAAATCGAAAACAGCGTCCGGTTATTATAAGCAAAATTAATTTTTTTTTTTTCGAAGAACTTTGAAGCAGAAAACTGGATAAATGATACATTTTCCGGTAGAAGCAAGTTTGGTTAAATCGTCTTATTTTAGCCATAAAACCATAAGAAAGATTAAATGTAATTCCAAGAAAAAGCTTTTAGAATGTAACTAAAACTTTTGATTTTTGACACTGACATCAGTCATTTACAAATTATGTTATAAACATTTGAATTTGTCAACTGGTTTCCTTAGTGTAGTTTAGCCTACTCGACTTATTACATCCCGACATTCTATATATTATAGTGTCTTAATTTCTAAATTTATACAAGATATAATAAAAAATTTATATGTATCAGATTTATAAGATTTTTTTTTAGAAACTACTACTTCCGGTTGTTTAATTGTTACCAAAACCTTTTCAGCTCTTCCCAGGTATGTCAGATTGAAGAATTCATAGTTAAACAGGTCTTAAGTCATAGTTTTTGAGGAATCGTCCTTCCAACATCCACACACACACACACACACACACACACACACACACACACACACACACACACACACACATACATACACACACATCGTAAAAATGTTAAAATCGGATTATAGGGAACTTAAATCGTGCTTATTCACTAAAATCTGGATACTCAATTTTTAGCATGAATCCAATATCTCTCTTAGCGAGAGGTAAAAAATAAAAAATTATGAAATACGCGTTCATTTATACAGGGTGTCCCAGTTTTAACGGTTAAACTTAAACCATGGATTAAACAAGTAAAAATAAGGTGACTAGTTCATTTGAGCAAATGTCCGTAAATGCTTTGTTTCAGAGAATTTTTTTTTACTTTAAAAAATCAACTTCATAAAGAGATATCAAATATTTTCTTAAGTTGTGACATAATAGTTTTTCTAGTTAAATTAATTATAAATGATTTTTAATATTTTTTTATGTTTTGTTTGCGCCCATTGTATTTTCTATAGATTTTTGGTCGGTTGCATCAATAGTTATACAGGGTTGTTTGACATTTGGATAGACTGCTAGATTAAATTTATTTTTAAAAAATTCACGATGCAATCAGTCAGGTTTTATTTTTTTCTGTCTGAACAGTAACAGATATCATAAATTACACAAAGAGAGAAAAGTTTACTATTGAATGTATCTTTCTGAAAAAAAAAAAACTATTTCATGTTATCGGCGTGGCCATTAAAAAGTTATGGTCTAATCAATGTTGGGACACCTACGTTTCATATACTAGTGGTTCACTAATAATAACTAGTATCATCTTAAAAGATGACTTATAACCATATGAAGTGTCATCGAAATTTCATCCAAATCGAATAAAGCGTCCGGTTATTATAAGCAAAATTAATTTTTTTTCGAAGAACTTTGAAGCAGAATTCTGGCTAAATGGTACACTTTCTGGTAGAAGCAAGTTTGGTTAAATCGTCTTATTTTAGCCTCAGGAATCTGTGGTTAAGTCATGTCCCCCTATTTAAGAGACACTCTGTATATATATATATATATATATATATATATATATATATATTATTGTTGTTATTATTATTATTATTATTATTGTTATTATTATCATTATTATTATTATCACTATTATCATAATTATTATCACTATTATATTATTATTATTATTATTATTATTATTATTATTATTATTATTATTATTATTATAACAATAGTTTCTTTAATGAACATATTTTTTTTTACTGCATTTCAATATAAAAGATATTATTTTATTATCAAAAATAGATAGTTATAAAGGATAATGTGGGTAATCGCGTAATTACAGGACACAAAACAAAACCCGTATGCAACCAGCAAGGAAAATTTTTTATGCAGAGTGTAACAAAAATGGTGGGCTGACTATACACAGGCGATTTCTACGACTAAAAATAAGGAAAAAAAATATATAAACATATGCCCTAAAATGGTTCGTTACTGAGTTACAGCTAGTTGAGGTTTTTCAGATTTTTATTCAAAAAGATAACAAAAAACTGAGTTGTTTAATTGAAATTATCAGTGTGTTCCTACCGAGGTTCCTACCCGTGTATGTCATTTTGAACATTTAGAATGATTTCAGTTAAATAACTCCGATTTCTGTTATCTTTTTGAATAAAAAACTAAAAAACCTCAACTAAATATAATTCAGTAACGAAACATTTTAGGTATATTTATATAAACTTTTTTTTGTTTAACAGTGAAGAAAAGGTAAATATATAGATTGGTTGAAATTCAAGTCTTTATTCATATAACTTTTGACAGCATGCACGAACAAATAATTATTTTACATATGATTGACAGATATCAAAAACAAACATCAAAAACTAACTAGATATTATATATACAACATAATAAGATTCAGAGCAATCTATGAAATAAACTTTAAGAAAAATGAAGAGCACTCTAAAATATTCAACACGCCCTCTTGCTCTGAATTTCATTTAATCGCATTTACATTGAAATTAAATTTAAACAATGTTTAAAGCGAACACCGTGAAGCGGTTTAGTCAAAATGTCTGCTAACTGTTCTTTTGTTTGTAGATACTTGATATTGATCTTCCCTTCTTTATCTGCTTCCCTGACGAAATGGTATCGAACATCTATGTGCTTGGTCTTCTGATGAAATTCTGGGTTTTTTACTAGTTTCAGGGCTCCCTGATTGTCACAGTGTATGTTGACAGGAGTTGGGTTGAAATCTAGATCAGATAATAACTGACTAAGCCACAATGATTGTTTTGTAGCTTCGGCCAGGGCAATATACTCCGCTTCAGTTGTGGATTGCGCCACAGTTTTCTGTAGTTTTGAGCTCCAGGATATTGCACCACCATTTAACATGAAAATATATCCAGTAGTTGATCGTCTGGTGTCTAAATCACCAGCATAATCTGAATCGCAAAATCCTTGAAGTCGTTTTTCTCCATTTCTAGTATAAGTTATTCCTCGATCAAGTGTACCTCTTAAGTATCTGAAGATACGCTTGACCGCTGTCCAATGAATTTGACTGTTATTTTCAATGTATTGACTCAGCTTGCTAACTGCAAATGCAATGTCTGGTCTGCTTCCAATCATCAAGTAAATCAAGCTTCCTATTGCTTCCCTGTAAGAGAATGGTGCAGATTCACTTGTAGATTCTTTAGGTTTGCTGAACTTCACATTTGCATCAATCGGGGTGGCCATGATTTTACATTCTGTCATATTGAATCTATGTAAAATTTTCTTGGCATACGTCTTTTGATGAATCTTCATGACTGTTTTCTCTTCGTCTCGTTCGATTTCCAGGCCTACAAAACAATTTGCTTCTTCAACTTGAATCTCGAGATGTGTCTTTAGGTAGGTAAGTATTTGTTCTGTTTCCAATCTTGAGTCGCAGCATAGTAAACCGTCATCAACGTAGATTCCCAGGTAAACTATTATTTCATTCCTTTTAAGAAAATAAACGCAGTTATCGGACATTAGTTGTTTGAATCCATAATCAGTTAAGATTCCATGTAACTTCTTATTCCACGTCCTCGATGCCTGCTTCAGTCCATAGAGTCCTTTTCTTAGTCTACATACTTTGCTGCTTCCATCAGTGAAACCTTCAGGCTGTTCTAGGAATATTTCTTCCTCCAATTCGCCATATAAGAAAGCTGTCTTTACATCGAAGTGTGCAATTTCTAGTTTATAGTATGTAGCTAATGATAGGATTAGTCTAATGGAGTCCATTTTCATGACTGGTGAAAAAATATCTCCATAATCCTCACCTGGTTTTTGTAGAAATCCTTTAGCTACCAATCTAGCCTTATATCGTGGTTGTGCTTTTGGCCTTTCTTTTATTGTAAATACCCATTTTGATGTTATTGCTTTTCTTCCTTCAGGAAGTTCTGTCAATTCCCAGGTTTTATTCTGAATAAGACTGCTGTATTCGTCATTCATCGCCTTTGTCCACTCTTCAGAATCTTCAGAATTGATTGCCTCAGTGTAGTTCGTCGGTGAAGTTTTCATCAAACAACATTGTTCACAGTATCTTCCTGGTTTCTTAATTCCAGTTCGATCCCGTAAATATTTTTCTTCTCCTTCATACACTTTATTCTTCGCACCTGGTGGTCTTCCAGCTTTCTTATTCATTGTAGGATCATCTTCTTCTTCAGTAATGTGGTTGACAGGTTCTTCTTGTTCATGGTCTTGATATGGTTCTTCCTTGTCTTTTCGTACGTCAATATCTAGTGATATGGTGATTCCGTCGCATATTTCAGTCGATTTGTCAAACTTAACATCTCTAACAATGTCAATTCTTCGTTTTTCTACATCCCATACACGATAGTTTTTGTCAGTGGCAGTGTATCCAACCAGTTTACATTTTCTAGATTTTGGTTCCCACTTTTTTCGTTGTTGTTTCGGAATTAAAACATAACACGTGGTCCCAAAAACTCTTAGGTGTTGTACAGAAGGCTTTTTGTTGAACCATACCTCATACGGAGTGACGTTGCTACCAGAAACAGGAACTCTATTCAATACATATGCTGCGGTATTCACCGCCTCCGCCCAAAGACTTTTTGGCAGTCTTTTAGCATGTATCATACACTTGGCATGTTCAACTAAAGTTCGATTTTCTCTTTCAGCCCGTCCATTTTGTTGTGGGTTGTAAGCAGCACTCATATGATGTTTTATACCATGATTCATTAAAAAATTTCTCACCTCTTCATTATCAAATTCGGTACCTTTATCACTGAAGAAAGTTTTCATTGTTTTTCCAGTTTCAGATCGCTGATCAGCAACAAACTGTTTTAGCTTACTCAAAACTTGATTCTTAGATTTCATGAAGTAAACCTTTTTGTAATTACTTGCTTCATCTTTAAATTCAATATAGTACAAAGATCCATTTAAGGATTCAACCTCCATTTTTCCACACACATCTGAATGTATCACGGCACCTATTTCTTCGCATTTCTTGTCTTTGGTTTTATAAGGCTTCTTGCACATTTTTCCGAAAGCACAGCCTTCGCAGAAAAATTCATCCTTTGTGTTGATTTTGTCCAAGCCTTCAACGATGTTCAGTTTTTCCATCTTCCTGACCGTTACTGGGGAAATGTGTGCAAGTCGTTCATGCCATAGCTTCATATTCGCAACAGCTACATGAGAATACTGTTCTACTGACCGTATTTTCAAATTGTACAAATTGTTGTTGTTTCTGTAACCTATTAAAATTAGTTTTTTATTATCCAAAACTCTCAGTTCTTTTCCTTCCATTTCTACTTTGAAACCACGTTCAGTGAGGACTCCGAGACTTATGAGTCCTTCTTCACATAAATTTGGGACCCAGAGAACATTAATCAGGTTTCTTTTCGTCCAAGAAGTACCATTGAACAGTTCTGCATTGATTGTTCCTCGACCTCTTGCTTCCATTTTTCTTCCATCACCAACCTTGATGCTCATGGCGTGGTCAAACAAAGTCAAGTCTTCGAAGGAATCTTTATTTCTTGTCATATGACTGGAACTACCGGAATCCCCTTTCCAGTCTGTCATGCAGTTGTTCTCTACATTCATCATCAATGCTTTGTGATGAAAATTCTTGGTATCATTGTCGCGTTCAACTTTACAATTTGCTCGAAGATGTCCTTGCAAACCACATTTCCAACAGGTTCGTTTTTCTTTGATTTTAGAGGGTATTTTTTTGCCTTGAATTATTTTTCTACCAGGATGCTTTATCACAAGAGCTTCGCCTGAAGCATCGCCAGTCGCATTGTCACCAGTTTTCAAGATGTCCCGTTCCACCACCATTAGCTGCGCTTGAATATCTTGTAACTTAAGAACAGTTCCTGCCGCAGCAGCAATGCGATAAGATTGTCGAAAGAAATCATATTCCTTTGGCAAATCATTTACCACTTTTGCAATTAGAGTAGCATCAGTTACTTTTTCACCAATTGACTCGAGATTCTGCTTTATTATTAATAATCCAGAAAAATAGGCGGAAATTGTCGTACCTCGAGTAAATTTATATTGATGAAATTCTTGCTGTGCAAGATATTTGTTTGTATATGAACTTTGCTCTCTCAGGGTAATTATTGTATCCCACATATCTTTCGCACTTGTACTTGAACGTATTGCAGCATGATGTTCATCATCTAGACTAGACGAAATAATCAGCCGCGCTTTTGCATCACTTTTTTTCCAATCAGTTATAGCTACAGCATTTGTATTGTCTGCAAGAAGAACTGGTTGTGGCTTCGATCCATCAATAAACCCATATAAATCATTTGATTCTAAGGCTGCATGGATGTCAAATTTCCATCGTTGATACGACTCTTTCGTTAGAGTTGGGAGATTAAGAAACATCTTGTCTGACATTTTCCTTCTTCTTTGTTCCCACACGTACAAACGTAGTTCAATGAATCCGACTTTAACTTGCTCTCACTGGCAATCACAAACCAAAAATATAACTTACAAGAACCTTTTCACGCCTCTTTCTGGGCCCATAACCTTTTGTTTAACAGTGAAGAAAAGGTAAATATATAGATTGGTTGAAATTCAAGTCTTTATTCATATAACTTTTGACAGCATGCACGAACAAATAATTATTTTACATATGATTGACAGATATCAAAAACAAACATCAAAAACTAACTAGATATTATATATACAACATAATAAGATTCAGAGCAATCTATGAAATAAACTTTAAGAAAAATGAAGAGCACTCTAAAATATTCAACACTTTTGTCCTTATTTTTTGTCATAGAAGCCACCGTGTATAGTCAGCCCACCATTTTTGGTACATACTGTATATTTTTAATAATCCTATTTTTATAGGGGCGCCTGATCCATTTTTATTGGCATCCAACAAAACCTAGTATTCTTTAAATAATTTCCTTATATAACAAATCATTAGTTTACTGGGTTGTAAATATGTCAAATTTCGAGTCTGTGTACGAATATATGTATTTATTTTTAATTTGTGTTTAAAAATATTTGAAACCCGTCATAAACAAATATTCACTTCACATAATCATTAACTAAATAATAAAATCGTTTTTAATATTTTGTTTTTCTTCTATTATGGTACCATGGTAATTTATCATATGACACATAATTTCCATAATTTTATATAAAATAAATAAATAAAATTTAATTTTTAATATTTCGAAGAAAAGGTTTACTATTGCTACAAAAATAACATTGTGTAGTAAATAGGAAGTATGAAAATATCTTTCTCGGAACTATATTTTTTTCTCGGGCGATCCTTGGCATCTAGTGTATTATGAAGTTATTCACTTATATTAAATTTATAATTATTTTAGGAAGGTTATTAGATATGACAGCGTGGAACAAATAGTTTTATCACATTTTTTTTATATACTTAGTGTAAATACATTAGTTGTTATCGTAATAAAAAATATTAAAATATAAATATAAATGAAACGTACAAAATAAATTGGATAATGAATGAAATAAAAATAATGTACCCGTTGTATGAAAATAAACAAGGTCATTGCCACAGTCGAAAATTGAAGCGTATGATAATAGAGCGGGATTTAGAGCACGGCTTGCTTGTGTTTTGCGAGCGCCTCCACCACGGCCGGAAACTGCAGTAGTTGCGTTGCGATTGCGATCTGCACCAACATAGCCCGCGCCCGCACTGTCACGCACAAGACTCCACGATGGACAACGGGCGAAATGAACCCATTAACAAAACCGATTGTTGGCTCGCAGGCAGAGAGCTTTAAGTGCGTTCAATCACGTGGTACGCCCCCTCCCCCTCACTAGCACAACTACTGATAACGGGAGCCTGAAATGTCGTCCACATCCAGTTGCTCCCGGCGATTCACATCTGACAAGTCTCAACCAAACATCATTCACTATGATTTCCTGATGTGCGGGCCTCGACGAGATGCGTGGAAGCACTGCAGGTCTCGCGGAATCCCTCAAGGGGAAATCGCATTCGCATTACGCTCTCCTTAGTGTCCTGGATACTGTGTTCGCCTCCTTGGTAGTCGCACCGGCCGTGGTAGGTTACTGGCGCAGCACCTGGAATCTTACTAAGATCTACATGTACCCGGATGACCCTGTGAAAAGTGAAGTGTCATCGCTTCTCATCGGTTTCATAGGACATTTGGTGTTCGGGATAGCGCAGCATGCGTTGGCGAACATGTTCCACCCCGACAAGCACCGCATCTTGTACTACACCATGTCCAGGGTGTACACCACATGCTTCGCCTTCACGTGCGTCAATTCCTGGCGCGGCGCTTGGGACCTGCTGGACCGCTACACGGGCGGCGAGACTATGACGGTGTTGGCCACCACGTTAGTGAGTGTCTTGTCGCTTGGGATCATGCGAGGCATGCGGAACTTGTCCGCGGCTCCTTTCGCCCTTTCCATGGACTTAGTGGAAGGATACTTCGAAGTGCCGACGATGTTCAAGGCGGTAAGCTATTCTACTCTAATGTTATTTTGCGCGCGAAATGCACTTGCTGCTTGGGGACTACTACACCGGATGTTTCTATATCCGCTAATGAGACATGGCTCCGTTGTCAAACAAAACACGTGCGTATGTACTCATTCGCAAGTTAAAAATCAGAAAAATCGCACATGACACTCACCTTGTTCCTACATTTCTCAAAATAACACTCGTCTCGAATGCTGTCAACGTTTAGGCTCAAATGTCATTTATCAATTTACAACAGTTAGTCAAGAGTACCTAGATGTGTTACGAAACTATTACACTAATACGAGAAACTGTTGCAAAATATAATTTGCAGACCAATTTTAACAATAATATCAATTTAGACAAATGCCTAAATGTGCATAATTTCTAGGATAATCAACTCCATATGCATTATTGATCAAAGAATACCGCGAACCGCGCTCTAAACCGTAAACAAACTTTTAATTTCTTTGTTTTACATACTTCTAGAACATATTTTTACATAGTAAAAACAATAAATTAAAAAAATAAGTAATTACTTTTTAAATTAGGATAAATCATTTTTTTGTCTCGTAAACATATCGAGGGTTTCAAAGGGCGAATTGAATTTGGTAATTATTTGGTAGAGAAAAGTCTAACAGATCCGTAAAAAAAACTCACAAAAACATATATTTTTGTTGATTAATACAAAACTATACAAGAGTGGTAGCTTTCGTTGTGATTTTGTTCATTATTTCCAGATTTACAGATCTTTACATTTACAATTTTGAACAGAATGCAGTCTGAAATTGTTATCCAATAATATATAATGTAAAGGAAAAGGTTTATGCAATATTTTAATTTTTAAAATAATTGTTCAAAACAACTAGACAATATAATCTTCTGGCATCATTAAATCCCATGAATCACATTTCTGCTAAATATCATTTATCTCTGTAAAATATTAATCTATAAATATAAAGCTCTAATACAACTCATAGAAACAAAACGTGATCAGGAAATTATGCGTAATTTTTATAAAATAAATATTATGTTATGTTCACTTAATAATCATAAATGATAATAATTTTAACAGATTTTTTATCACGCTTAATATTAGTATATTAGACATATAGGTATATGAAGAAACTTTAAATAAAAAACGTATGTCGGTAACAGTCGTATTTATAATCAAAGAGAATAATCAAGATTTCAAGTACAAATATCAGTTAACAATTGTAATCTAATCTGGAATCGTATCATTTTTGTTAATGGGAGTTTATGTTATCTTTAATCGTTTACGTATTCGATTAATCTATCTAAAATTAATAATTCTTCGTTTCTATATGTATAAATCAATGGGAATATCTTATCAGAAATCTTCTAATCCACTTCTATAGAATACGATACTTCTTAAATTTCCATAAAGAGAAGTACAACTTTAAAATACGTTATTTAAAATACAAGTTTGTTTATAAACAAACAAAAACTGTAATTTATTATGTACTTTGAGTTTTTAAAAATCGAATTAAATACTGATATAATACTGATATCAATACAAATAGTTTTTATATAAGTAAATATTTATGTACTAGTAGTTGAAACATTCCGTGTATATAAAAAGTTTCCATGAAAAAATAGAATATTTATTAAAATCGTATAGATCCACATGTATTCTGTATTTTGTGAACAAATTATAAAACGATCGCTTAATAAATGCATGCTAAATGATTTTCTAAGAAATATATATTAATCATTAATTTTGAATAAGATAATATGTAACTCGTGATATAAATAATATTAAAAATAAAATCCTTAAATTGATAAATCAATCTCATCTGTTTAAAGAGTATACTTTGTGACTACGCGTATTTAAAAATATTAGCACGTAGTTTACAAGTGAAAATTTTATCTTTTCTTAACAGGATTTCATGTACTTTGACATGTATACTAAAATAATTAAAATGACAAATTCGCAATCTATGAAATCTGCACTTTAACATTGTTATTTTGATGATTTTATGAAATATCTTCAATTTATTTTCAGAGAAGATAGAGTAATTTGATTACAATTAATCTGGGCAAATTCCAAATATTTTTTAAAATATACTACAGTACAAAGTTGAACAGAATTAAAAGTTGAATAGAAAACTGTTTCTGCATTTTTTCACAAATAAAGAAATTTCAAAATTTTTTTTAATTCGTAGCAGTAGCAATAGCCATGACACTTGCTCTCTTTTTTCTGGTTTTTATAAATAAAAATCTGTTGTGGTCAGCACAAGACATCTCGCCATTTCCATATTAGGCTATACAGGGTGTCTCTTAAATAGGGGGACATGACTTAACCACAGATTCCTGAGGTTAAAATAAGACGATTTAACTAAACTTGCTTCTACCGGCAAGTGTACCATTTAGCCAAAATTCTGCTTCAAAGTTCTTCGAAAAAAAATTAATTTTGTTTATAATAACAGAACGCTTTATACGATTTGGATGAAATTTAGTATGACAGTTCATATGATTACATATCATCTTTTAAGGTGATACTTGTTATTATTAGTGAACCACTAGTGTATGAAACTTAGGTGTCCCAACATTGATTAGATCGTAACTTTTTAATGGCCACGCCAATAACATAAAATTATTTTTTTTCAGAAAGATACATTCAATAGTAAACTTTTCTCTCTCTGTTTAATTTGTGATATCTGTTATGGTTCAGACAAAAAAAAAAAAAAAACCTAATAACACCTAATTTTTAATGGCAGTAACGAGTTGTCAATCTTCTCAACTTATTTAGGAGTAAGCTAACATATTTATTCGTGTTATTTATAATAATGTTAGTAAAATACTATTAGGCCGCACAAACGAATATTACTAGTTTCTGAATATTGCGAAGGAATTTTTGACAACCCATAAACAATTGTTACTGTCATTAGAAATTAGGTGTTTGACATTTGGTTAGACTGCTAGATTAAATTTATTTTAAAAAAATCTGTTGTGGCCAGCACAAGACCTCTCGCCATTTCCATATTAGGCTATATAAGTATTGTACTGCACTTCCCTTTCGAACCGTCGTTTTATAACAAAATATTACAGAACTTTACCCAAATATTGTTTTTTATTGTATTTAACATGTCTTCTGGACACATAATTCTAATTATATCTATTTTTCATTGTATGAGGAAGTTTCTAAATATCAGAGAATGTTCCAATTCATTAACCAGCGGTATTTCTGATGGATATATGCATTTTACCACAATTTTACCTATAATTTCAAATATTTAATTAATAAAACAATAAGAAAAATTAAATATACTTCCCAGAAAAAGCTATCAGAATGTCACTAAAACTGTTGATATTTGACAATGACATGTGTCATGTTATATAAACATTGGAATTTGTCAACTGGTTTCCTTAGTGCCGTAGCCTCTGCAATTAGTGTACTCTATAAATTATAGTGTCTTTATCTCTAAATCTATGCAAGATATAATAAAAAATTTAAGTGTATTAGATGGAGAATTTTATGTTCTTCAATATTTAATAAAAATAACTCCCAAAAAATTATATCTAGAAGAATTTTTCTAAGAAACTACTACTTCCGGTTGTTCAATTGTTACTAAAACCTTTTCAGCTCTTCCCAAGAATGTCAGATTGAGGAAACTGCAGTTAAATATTTTTTAAGTCTTATTGTTTTTGAGGAATCGTGTCTACAACATCCAGACATACACACATACACACATACACACATACACACATACACACATACACACATCCACACACACACACACACACACACACAGACATCATTTTAAAAATGTTATAATCGGATTCTAGGGACATTAAATCGTGCTTATTCACTGAAATCTGGATATGCGAATTTTAGCATGAATCCAATACCTCTCTTAGCGAGAGGTAAAAATCTGTTATGGCCAGCACAAGACCTTCCGTCAATTCGATGTATTTTGTACAAATCCCATACCAAAAGTACCGTGAAACAGTTTCTATATAATATCATGTAAAATCGAACAGGAACACATACTATTTTTTACAAATTCCATACCAAAAGTTCATTTGAAAAGGTTCTATAAATCCAATAAAATTATGACATAAACAAACACTACGTAAAATGCACTTGACACATTTCTTTCTGCTTCAGCTTTCCCCTATTTTATTAGGGGTCGCTGTATCCTCTTCTCTTCCACTCATTCCTGTCCAACGCATCTTCTTCACACAGTTCTTCCTTTCTCAAGTCTTCTGCGATACAGTCCTTCCATCTTCTCTTTAGCCTTTCACTGCATGTCACTTACGAGGAACACTATGACATACTAATTTTTGATCCCATACTTTCCATATTTGGTTTTGCACTTGCAACAGACATCTGTCAATTAGAATTTCTTCATAGGGATGTACAGAAGAGAAATACGAAAGAATTATATACACGGACACACATAAACACACACACACACACACACACGGACGCACACACACGGACACACACGCACACACACGGACACACACACACACAAGGACACACACACACACACACACACACACATTCATACATACATACATACATACATACATACATACATACATACATACATACATACATACATACAGACATCATCTTAAAAATAGTAAATTCGTATTGTAGGGACCCTAAAACGTACTTATTCATTAAAAACTCACCACCGAATTTTTTGACCAAAGACAATACCTTCCTTACCTAAAGGTGACGGAAGGTAAAAATTCACGATGCAGTCACTCAGGTTTTATTTTTTTCTGTCTGAATCGTAACAGATATCACAAATTAAACAGAGAGAGAAAAGTTTACTATTGAATGTATCTTTTTGAAAAAAAATAATTTTATATTATCGGCGTGGCCATTAAAAAGTTACGGTCTAATCAATGTTGGGACACCTAAATTTCATACACTAGTGGTTCACTAATAATAACAAGTATCGCCCTAAAAGATGACATAACCATATACACTGACATACCAAATTTCATCCAAATCGTATAAAGCGTTCTGCTATTATAAGGAAATTTAATTTTTTTTCGAAGAACTTTGAAGCAGAATTCTGGCTAAATGGTACACTTTCCGGTAGGAGCAAGTTTAGTTAAATCGTCTTATTTTAGCATCAAGAATTTGTGGTTAAGCCATGTCCCCCAATTTAAGAGACATCCTGTATAAGTATTGTACATATTTGACATTTCTGATACACAAAAAAACACATATCTTCTTTATATATTTTTATATCTTTTAATTCATTTTATTCACTCTTATTCTTCTAATGTTCGAGATTCTTCCAACTCATTGATGAAATTTGCGATATTTCTGAAGGGTGTAATATTTGTATCTATAATTATAAATATTTTATTCAATTTTGACGTTTTAAACTGTCATTATTAACTCCATAGCAACAACTAAAAGTAACACTTTTTTCACATGTGATTTAAAAAATTTTTTAAATCACTCTCACAAAATTTTAACTCACTCTGTAACAAATACCTTAGCTCACTTGGTGTGTAAATATCTATAAGTAATAATAAAATAAGAAATTTTAAAAGTACTTCCCAGAAAAATTGTAACAGAAATTTTCAAAAAATAATATTTAGAAGATTTTTTAAAAGAAACTATTACTTCCTCTATTCTTTATAATAAATATATTTTCCTCATTTAAAATTTAATTACCTCTTTACAAAAAAAATGACAATAAGAATAGAATAATATTGTTTTTATATGAAGTCATTACGAAACCAATTTTTTATTTTAGAAGCTTGGTACCAGATGACATTTACTTAAATTTTCAAACGTCATAAACCAATAGTAATATGAACTTTCAAATAATTGAATAAATGTCAATACAATTGTTGCCAAATACTACAGTAGTACACATACAAATTTTCCTAAATCAACTCGGTTTAATATAGCAGTTTTTTAGTTTTTTTCTACGAAATAGTATATTACGTTCCAAGTTAAGAAAAATGAAAGTGAAAGTTTACCAGACGAATTTGGCAAGTAAATGCCATACCAGTACAGTAAAATCGCTTTTTTGACGCGGTGTGTATACTATTTTTTCGTATTTTATATTAGTATTAAAAATGTGTTTTTTTTGCGGCATAATATACTGAATTAAAAACATTTAAAAAACATAGTAGTCTGATTCTCAGTAACATTACTGTACAAAAAACGAAATGCAATTTAACAAGTTTTCTGACATTAGCTCTGTTCAATGAGAAGTGCTTGAAGTGTAGAGCAGAATAGTGCAGTGCAGTGTAGTGTACACTAGTACAGTCTAATTCTTGTGGTTTCATAAAACACACTAGTGTATATTTGGGCAAGTTTGCTCAGCTGTGAGTAATCAAGCCAAGCATAGCCAACGGTGTAAAAGGTTAGGTTGTTTATAAACACAGTCATATCATAAAGCTGCAAAAAAGTGACTACAGAAATGTCTGTTTTAAAGAGCATAGTGAACTAATAAACGATTCTGACGAAGATCAATCATCACTTGATTCTTCATTAAATTCAGAGACAGATATTTTAGATTAAATAAACAGATGTGTAGATAGGATAGAATTAAAATGTCTACCGAACAACATTTAGCTACCCCCACTCCTAGTCTGCACTTTCTACAACACCTCGCGAGTCAGGTCAGAAACGTGAGCACTAGTTCTTAAAATTTTTGTCATCGAACAGCCTGCCAGAAGCTGCCCGTTTCTCATAAAACATGTTAGTGTAAGAAAGTTAACACTAGGGCGGCCTAGTACATGTCATCGAAAAAAGCTATTAATAGTGGGATTCTGAAACTCGATGTTAATTAACTTCTGGCGTTAACGTGAATTAACGGCGATTTTGATACTTGAGGTATTCTGACACTCAGCGTTACTTAACGTTAACGCCGTGAACCGGCGTTAATTCACGCTGGGAATATTGAAGCGTGAACCGCCGAAACAGTGGGCTTACATGCGCGTTTTGTGGTATGAATAGCCCTAATATTTTTTGTATACTGCTTTAGACACTTGCTAAATGTATTTTATTAACAGTGAGTATAGTTACTCGTGTTATATGTATCGATTATTATTTATAAATTACACATTGTTAACATAACCCTCTCACATAAAATTTTCAAATTACCGTATTCAAATCACAAACAACACTATCAAGTTTAGAATTATTGGTACAATAATGCATCATAGAAAATAACTGCTCAACCTGAGCATGTACCTATGAGGAAAAGTCAAGTGAAGAAAAGCAATTTTATGTTAAAGGAAAGTGATTTTTGAGTACGAATTATAAGAAGAAATTCGTATTATAATAAACAAAATTGTGAAATTCAGAAAATTATTGATTCATTAGAAAAGTAATTGTTTCCTGGTACCTACTATACTAAAATAGTACCTAAATGTTTCTAATTAGAACAAATATTTTAAACTGTTTTATCTTAAGTAGTTATTGGAAATAAAATAAAAAAAAATTGTGTATCGAAATGAAGGCTATTTCGATACACAATTGGGTTTCATAATGACATCATTATGAACGCAAAATATAAAAATATTACTTGTGACACATGAATAAAACGTGATTCTGATACTTGCGTTCATTTCAGAATCACGAATTTCCCGCACTTGTTACAAAAATAACTATTATAAACCGTTGCCCGTTGCCTCTTACAAAAAGAGTGAACAATCACCTGACTAACATTTAACTGCACAACTCAAATATGTTTTAATTTTCTTTTTTCAATTAAATTTGATTATAAACATAAGTTACGTATAATTTAATAAACAGAACAAATTTTTGAAAATTTCCCTAATGCTTCATTTAGATCATATTTACTACTAGTACTATAACTACTGTACATACATATTAGTTATTGTTTATTGTTTTATTTTCATTCTAAAGACGTTTTATAGTCTAGGAAATTTGATTACAAGAAAAGCTTTTAAACGGAATCTTGTCCAGAAAATGCGCTAAATGACATAACAAAAAATTCCGGAAATCGGAGCATGTGAACCTCCCGCCAATTGGGAAAAATGGCGCCATATTTATGTTTTTGACCATTTGCTCAAAATAATTAAGAAAGATATTGAAATAACTTAAAAGAAACTAATAATATTACGCATCTAATACTTATACCCGTATTCATAAACACTCGTAAAAATTTTAAACGGTTCGTTATAATATTTATCCAATAAAAACAGTCGACATTGAAAGAAAAATCAAAATTTTGTTTGTCAAGTTTGATTCTATTTGTCAGAAATTATAACGAACCGTTTTGAAACTTTACGAGTGTTTATGAATATGGGCATTAGTCTTTTTTATAATAATTGTCAACGTTTTCCTGCAATTTTTTTATTTTTTTATTCACCACTCTGATCGATACCACGGTTTGAAAATTTGAATTCAGCATGAAATTCTCTTTAACATAAAGTATTACACAATTTTTTCCGATGAGCAATTGCGAGTTATTAACAAATTAAACTCACATGAAATTCCAAAAATTAAAAATACCCGACCTTTTGCAGGGTAAATCTACCTAATGGACTATTATGTGTATTCTATATTTTTTAAATAGTCGTTTCCTATTTTCTGTCGTATTTTGCTTTCATAAATTACATATTTATCTTTTTCTTTTGTTTCATATCAAAGAACACTTAATCTAGTGTAAACATCTTCCATAAATGAAATAATAAAGAATGAAACAATTACTTCAATAATCACAACTTACGTTCATAAGTATTTAATGCTAGTGTAATTACACTATGTTTATTTTTTATCTATTTACGCCTTATATGCTAATCTACTCCCTAATTTTGTTGTTAATTTTAACCACGAATTAAATACTTCCTCTAATAGATATTAACAATGTATTTCTATTTAATTACTTTTTTATTATTGAGGAATAATTATTATTACCTATGGTCAATTATTTATCACAAAATCATATTGGAAAAATATTTTTAAATATACAATAATGTGAAATATAATTTTTGTTTTTTTTTGCAGAGTTCCGATAAAACGAGTCTCTACATTCTGGACTGTTTATTCTCAGTATTCGTAATAGGATCTTTAGTTGTATTTGTATGGAGAGGAGCGTGGGTGCTTTTTGATATTTTTCTCTTCCCTGAGGATTTCACGTGGTCGTCATGGGTTAGTTTGGTGAGTATCTGTTTCTATGTATATTAAATATATATATTTTTTTTTATTAAATTTTCACCTTCATTATTAAGTCCATATACCGTGAGTATTTTTTAACGTGAAACATTGGGTTTGTCATATCCATAGTTACGATTCGACTTTTGATTGACAGCAATGTATTTGCGTGTCCCACTTAAAATGAAACATAGGGAACGAATTTGACAGATGTATTATAATTTAAATATTGTAAGAAATTTACCCAAGTCAGAAAACCACTCAAGAGCACTAAACATATTTCGGGCACAAGGTGCACACAATATTTTTTCTACAACTAAATATAATTTTTAGAAAAAAGGTATAATTATTTAAACAAAATTAACCTCTATAATGACATCTTGTCAATATGACAGATAACCGCTATAAGTTACGATTTGACATTTGATTGACAGCTATGTATTTACCTGTCTCATTTATAACATAGGGAATGAATTTGACTGAAGTATTATATTTAAGTATTGTCAGAAAATCACTCGGGAACAAGGTGCACACAATATTTTTTCTACAACTAAATTTAATTTAGAAAGTAGGTAGAATTATTTAAATAAAACCTCCACTGACGTCTTGTCAAATGTCAAATTCGTTCCCTATGTTTCATTTTAAATGGGACAGGCAAATACATTGCTGTCAATCAAATGTCAAGTCGTAACCATGGATGACAAATCCAATGTTTCACGTTAAAAAATACTCACGGTAGAAACATCTATAAGTAACTTGTATACTTGCCATCAAATAAATATGGACTGGAGGTTTCTACACTGTTGCCAATTCAGGGACAATGTTGAAAATGATAAGCTATGTAGAAGCGACAACGCCGCAGGACAAGGTACAGGGTGCGGAGAAGGGAAAAGGCGAACATTAGTCCATACTCATTTGACGGCGAGTATAGTGAATTAATAGATGTTTACACACCAAGTGAGCTAAGGTAATGTTTTTCATGAGAAGAAAGTTTAGGTCACGAGCACGTAAGGGCGAGTGAGTTAATTTCTTCGAGTGAATAAACATTCTTAGCTCACGTGGTTTCTACAATATTTTATTCAATTATGACAAAATAATAATAAAAACCATTATAATATTTAATTTTGACAAAATAAAAAGCTGATCAGTTAGTAGGCTGAGCATGACAATCGTCGCTGATAGACGTCAAATCATCTATTTAAAAAGCTTTATTGTCTGTCATTTGTGCCGTGAAAAATAATGAAAATGGCTGATAATGTCTGATAAATATTATAGTGTGTTATTTTCGTACCTGATGTTATTTTAAATGCATTATTTGTTGCAGAGTGAATTAAAAGTTTGTGAGAGTGTTAATTCACTTGTGAATAAAGTGTTACTTATAGTTGTTGCTATAGAGTTAATATTGACAGTTTAAAACGTCAAAATTGAATAAAAAAATATATCTCATTCTCACAGAATTTTAACTCACTCTGCAACAAATAATGCATTTAGAATAACATCTGGCACGAAAATATCACTTTCACGAAAGCCTTTATAAGATAGATCAACCCTTTTCTTATTATTTTTTGCGACATAAATAACAGAAAATAAAGTTTATATTTATAATTTATAAATAAACGGCGATTGTCATGCACAGCGTATTAATTGAATATTTTTTTTATATTGACAATATTAAATATTATAATGGGTTTATTATTATTATTATTATTATTATTATTATTATTTCGTGAAAATTGAATAAAATATACATAGTTTAAACCATGTGATTTAAGAATTATTCACTCAAAGAATTTAACCCTAAACTTTCTTTCCATAAATAATCATTATCTTAACTCACTTGGTGTATAAATATGTATTATAAACAAAACTTGATTATAATAAAAATATAGACTTGGATTCCTACATACAATGAAATAACGTTGCGTAAGAATGCCATTTATTGTAGCTATCAAATGGTAGTGTTAAAAGAAATCGTAAATTAGATATTAAATTATAGTTATTGTTTATACAAGAAAATAATAATCACAAGCGAATTATTTTTCGCGAATCGATAATTAAATTATATCATCCGGTCTAAAATTCTCGTGACCAAGTGCCTGAGTGTCTGTTCGCGTATCTGGGGAAATGGTTCGATCCCGACCGACGCTAAAAAGCAATATTTTCAATTTTAAATGGCACAAAAGTGACCCCTGTGGTGCACTCTCCACGCCAGCAACGAGTGCCCGTGAGGTGTAATCATCATTACCGATATCCGTACAGAGCAGATTGGCACACCCAGAAATGAGTAATATGCCGTGATTTTTTTATCTGCCCTTTAGGTTAAAATGCTTCTTGATCTACTATTATCAGTAACCAAAGTCACTATTTAAAATCCACTATAGAAAAAAATATAGCTAATTCATAATCAGCCCGATTCACAAAAAGGTTTAAGCTAATCCTCATTTTTGGATTAGCGAATTCTACTCTAATTTTGACAGTTTATAACTTAAAATTTAGTCTAATCTATTCCTAGTATCTACCTTTTTTGAAAATATCATGAAAATTAAATTTTAATTACCGGAATAGCATAGAATTCACTAATCCAAAAATGAGGATTAGCTTAAACTTTTTTGTGAATAGGGCTGAATAATTTTGTTTTAATTTGCAAGAAATAAAACCCAATCCTTTTTATTTTTTAAACTAAAATTAAAATTTCAAAAACTAGAAATAGTGCTATTCTGAAGTAGTGTGACAATAAAACCCAAGTATATTTGATAAAATTTACTACAAAAGTTTTGAACAGTGTTCTTGAAATAAGTACATACATAGTTTTTATTTGCACTTAATTTTAACGTTAGGGGTAATTTTAAATTTTATTATCAATTATAAACTACTCAAAAGTGAATAGGGATATTTAAAAAAAATGTTTTAACAAAGTTACCCTATCTATATTTATGTACATGAATGAATGAATTCATGAAACTAAATATCTTCAAACCAAAATCTTCCAGTTATGTTTCGCATATACATATTAGAATATAATTTTTCAATATCGTCAACTTGCTGCCAGTTTACATTAGTTATAAAAAAATATCTTACCGACGATTTGCTTAAAAATGTCGCTGTTTCAAATGTTAAAAAAATAAAATAGAGGAACCATCTTTCACAAGAAAACTGTGCTCTGATGTTGCATATGCATCAGCGAGGTGATCGGCAAGTGGATATAGCCGCGTACTACAATACCTCCCATAGTGTTATTTCCCGGTTAATTTGTCGACATCGAGAAACACGCATAATATACAGAAGGCTTGTAAGTGGATCCAGCCGCGTCACAACACCCCGACAGGACCGTCATCTCGTAAGACAGCCTTTTGAAACTGCGCGACAGCTACAATACCTGCACAACGCTACAGTTGTCTTGATAAGTTACCAAACCGTCCAAAATCTTCTGTTTGAGGTTGGTTTAACATCATACCGACCATTACGATCATCAGCGAGAACTCTTGCTCATCGGCGATAAAGATTAGAATGGGCTAATCAAAGACTCACGGAGACTACTTCTTGGGAGTTAGTCTTTTTCACGGGTGAGTCTAAATACTGCGTCCATATCGACAGTCGACGTCAGAGAGTATACAGGGCACAGGGGTGCAGAAAGCAGGACATTATCGTAGTATATCCAGCCGGTGTTTCCTTTTGGAGGAGGCGGTGTAATGGTGTAGGCTGGTATGTCTTAAGGCTGGAGTACCGACATTCACATGTTCGATGGTAGAGTTACAGGGTAACAATACAGAGACGAAATTGTCTAAGAATAAGTGGCACCCAGTCGGAATTTCATTGGGTCTGAAAATTTTATGTTTTTGGATGATAATGCTCGTCCACACCGAGCGCAAATAATGTTGGAGACCTTCGAACAACTCCGAGTTAATCATCTTTCCCTTCCACCGTTGTCGCCAGACCTAAATCTTATTGAATATGTTTGGGATATGCTTCAAAGACAACTGAACACCCATATTGCACACCCAACAATCCTAAGACAGTGTTCAGAACTATTGCCCACTCTATGGGATGAGATACCCCAAGAACACATTGACAATTGCATTTTAAGCATGCCAGATAGGTCAAGTTATTGTAAATGCGCGGGGTAATACTACCCGATATTAAAATAGTATATTATGTGGCAAGTGTGTGAAGCTGATATTTTTACATGAGGGTGGAGATTGCGACACGAGCCGAAGGCGAGTGTTGCAGACCACCCGAATGTAAAATAGACTTCACACACGTGTTACATACTATACTTTTTCTATGACCTTGCAATAAAATATATTTTTTCTTCACATTGTCATTCTTTTAACGTAAAGCCTCTGTATTATAGACTTGTGTAACCATGGTTACCAACGTTACGGGTGTTTAACAGCTTTGTTTTATTAAAATACAATTCAGTTTGTAGTATGTAAAATAATGAACGGTGCGTGAAATGTTACTTCACGCACTGTATGCAAAAAATCAAACTTCGCACATAAAAATTGATACGTGAAGTACTCACTTCACGCATGGGAATAGAAAAAAAAAGATACGTGGTGATAAAGGTATAGTAGTGCTGGCGCGTAAGAATTTTACTTAATTTATTTTTATTTAATCCGGTTTTACGATTTCACTTTTTTTGTTAAATAAATGTTGTTTCATATATTTCTTATTATATAATCAAATAAATAAAAATAAAATAAATATATCATCACGGCATATTACCTATTACTGGATATGCCAGTATCTACAACACATTAAGACATCGGTAATGATGACGATATATTTTACCGTTTGGGCGCGTACCAGGCGTCACCTCATGGGCATTCATAGCTGGTATGAAGAGTGCACCACATGGATCACTTTTTATGCGATTAAAAGTTTGCAATGGCTGGGATCGAACCCGGGTCACCAGATTGGCAAGCAGACACCATACGCATACGGCCACGCGACCCCATATACATATTTCTTATTATATAATCAAAGAATAAATAGTATTTTTTTTATTTTCTATAATTTTTTTTAAATACTTATTCACTTTTGAGTAGTTTATTAGCCTTAAACTCCTTAACGTCCTACTGGTATGTTATATACCAAATAACACCCTAGGGTTGTTATAAAATTGTTGCTATAAAATCGGTATTGTAAACAAATAAAAATATCGCGTTTCCTAGTTACAGCGTTTAAGTAGATTAATATCTCTAACACAAATCACAATGACAAGACATAAATCGATAAAAATCGTTATTAAAATAATATATCGGTCGGACGTTAAACGTTGAACGCACCACGGGTGTTATAAGGACAATAACCCCTTCGGTCAACGTATTATATATTATAACACCCTTGATACGTTAATTACTATAACATTCAATTATTCAATTCAATTATCGGTTTGTATTTTCGACATGACATGTCCTCTGCATGAACAATGAATGATATACCTATATATAATATAAAGCATAATTTGCTGATATGAAGTGTTAAGATCTTCCGTAAAAGCTATTTTATGTGATATGCTACAGGCTACAGACTGTCTGGTTAAAGATTATAAACGCTCCAGGCTAATGGCTCTCAATGAAATTCGATAACAGTCAGTAGGCAATGGCGTGTTTAGTTTTGTTTTAAACTTCGATTAATCCAAAAACTCTAGGAACGCAGTAGAAAAATTCTGATATACTTTCATAAAAAATTAATCTATGATTAAATTTTACTTCCAAAGCAAATTTATTGAACAAATGCAACGCGATTTCTTAGATGTGCTGATGTGCTTTTGTTTTGCCAAAAAATCTAATAGTCTACTAGATAATGACAATAAACTGATTTTGGTCAAAATTTACATTTTCAAATTACTTCGAAACAGTCAGTACGAGTAATGAGTAAAATGTTTCAAATAAATATTTTTATTGTTTGTCTATAGTGGCACAAGAAAATATTTTCTTTCCATTTTACATTAAAAGTGCGATTTTTTGACAACTAACAGTCTGTAAAACATGACTTTTAAGCCTTATTCACAGCTCCGAAAATAAAAATAAAATTATACAAATAACGATATAAACCAATAGATTCTTATGAAAATGTTCACAGCTCTCGAAAATAAAATTAAACACAAGACATAAACACAAGGATTTGCAAATGTTAAATTTTTTACACAAAAATAAGCACATACATAACAACTGAGCTGTCAATATACGTTCTTACAAAAGGATTTCAATTTAAATATAATTTTAAAAAGATGTCTTAGGACAAACGTTCGCATATATGATTGCGGTCTTTGCTTTGAAGTTGTTATTATTGCTTGTTAATTATGAATATATTAAATGACAATTGATGTTTTATTTATATTTCTTTTTTCGTAGCTGTGAATGAGCCTTTCTGCCTGTTGTTGCTATATACATAATAGCAATAACAACCTTACAAACGCATAGCAACATAATTTGATGGTGATAACCTTCACAAAAGGTATTAAAAATAATCACTAACAGCCCGATTCACAAAAAAAGTTTAAGCTAATCCTCATTTTTGAATTAGTGAATTCTATTCTGTTCCGGTATTTAAAATTTAATTTTCATGATATTATCAATAAAGGTAGATACTAGAAATAGGTTAGACTATATTTTAAGATATAAACTGTCAAAATTAGAGTAGAATTCGCTAATCCAAAAATGAGGATTTGCTTAAACTTTTTTGTGAATCAGGCTGTAAATTAATATTAATTGCTTTTGTTGTAAATCTGGTATTTTAGTGCCTAATTAAACAAATAACTATGCTATCGGTAAATTTTCTAGATATTACACAAACTTATATTTTTTAATGGAACCCGTGATGTGAAATTTTACAAATCCATATTTTTCATATCTCTCATAGTTTCCGAAGTACCGCTGTTACCTACACATACTACTAATCTAAGATTTATCTATCTACTTTATATTATAAGATATAATGTAGGATATTAAATGTCGCATGTACGAGTATGTTTACATTTCGATTTGTTGATATAATGTTTATTTTACAACAAATATTAAAAATTGTCAGATTAGAAAATACAGGTCATTACGAAAACAAAAAATTATTGTTTTGACAACGATAATTACATTTGATTGTATTGTTCACCTTCGTAAAGCCTTTATTCGTATTGAGAAACACATCAGTTTTATTTAAAACTAGTTTGGTATATTTGCCGTCGTTTTCTTTTAATATTTTTAAATGTACTTCTCAACATATTCATTTTTATAACCTGTATATGTAAAAACTGTAAAATATATTAATTTACTCGTAAAAACCTTGTAATTAAGACTATTTGACATTATGCATTTTTGACTAAATTCAATAATATAGTTTTTAGAAACAAAAGTATTCTAGTTTTCATACAAGTTATTATGGCGTAATTTAGTCTATTTTCTATTCATATTAGTTGACATAATTTTTTTTTTATCTACCAAACATACTGGAAGTAAGTACTCTCAAACTTAAAACTATGTATATACATATATAATTGAATTAAAACATAAGATTTTTGGGCTAGGGCCTCAACACACGAACACTTTTAGATCACGACGTATGCATTTCATGACTCCGCAAATCTAAATCAAGTTGGCGTTTACCGAAAGCATCGCGCGACAAAGATGGAGGACAAGTACACTTCGGACTCCAAAGTACAATTCGTAAATTAAAATGTTATCAATAACTCAATCTATTCTGATCCAATTTGTACTCCAGAGTATACTTGTCATAAGTCAGGGTTTGGATTTGAGCATTTTGGTACATGCCAACTTCATGGGCTACATTTGCGGTGTCAAGAAATGCATGTCATGATTTGAAGAAGGCTTGTAAAAGTTATCATATGTTTCATGAAATCCGTATTTTTGTTTTCTTGTCACGAAAGCAATGGGGTATTCCGACATTTTTTAAAAATATTTTTTTACTTTAATGCAGACCAGTAGGACACTGAATATCTAACTTTGAGTACGAAAATGTATGCATCACATGAGATATGAATTTTAAAATTTTTTATCGCAATTCAAATTTTCTTATCATGGCGCGCTTATGACGTCAACTCGATGGTGACATCTGCAACGAACTTCAGCGCCTAAATCCACATGTTCATGACAGCCATTTGCTTGTTTACATATGATTTTAGTAGCAGCGTGTATTTCGGTGTTTGTTTATGGTAAAAATAGGAGTAATAATTATAAAGTGGACGAAATGTCAAATAAGAAAAATACCCGCGCGTGTTAACTACTGGCTCCATCTGTGTTTTTACTTGAATGAGCAATAGATTATCATCTTGACGTCACAAATTTCAAGGACGTTTCTAGAGCTGTAAAAATTCCAATTTTGTAACATTAAATTATGAATTAAAACTTTTTATTAAACATGTTTTATTATATTTTTCTACTATATGAAGATGGAAACTATAGAAAAAAGTTATTATTTTGCATTAATTCCATATCACCGGAATACCCCATTGTCATGATCGCTTAAGTAGATATAGAGATATACCACGCATAGCCGCCAAGTAGTAGATATGTTAAAAATTTAGATTCATTTTGTATTTTTTCTTATTTTTGGACCAATGCGAAAAAAATATTGTTTGCAACACTTGCGGAAAACGTGATTCTGAAATTCCGTGCAAATTAGAAAAGTCGTTGCTCTCGTGTCGGAAACTTGCATTCGTTTAAGAATTTCTAATATCTCGCACTTTTTACCTTCCGTCACCTTTAGGTAAGGAAGGCATTGTCTTTGGTCAAAAAATTCGGTGGTGAGTTTTTAATGAATAAGCACGTTTTAGGGTCCTTACAATACAAATTTACTATTTTTAAGATGATGTCTGTATGTATGTATGTATGTATGTATGTGTGTGTGTGTGTGTGTGTGTGTGTCCGTGTGTGCGTGTGTGTGTATGTGTGTCCGTGTGTGACAAATTTTTCTCCGACGATAACTCCAATACTACAATTCTAAAAATTATAATTCTTTCGTATTCCTCTTCTGTATATCCATATGAAGAGTTGATTAGATTTTGGTTATAATTGATCCACCGGAAGTACCCTTATTTGAAGTTTTTAACAGTTTTTCTTAAAAAAACGCAGTTAAGTATTATTTTTTTATATTTTATTATTATATATATTAAAGAAAATACTCTTCTCTATACAGTTTGATTATACATTTTCCTTCATATTCAATAGATGTAAATTTAAAGCATTATAAAGAAATTAATTTTCAAAAATTAGTCAGCTTTGTTATTTATTATGGAAACAGCTGACATAATTATTCAAAAAAATTTAATTGACAGATGTCAGTTGCAAGTGCAAAACCAAATATGGAAAAAAGTGTAGGATCTAAAATTGATATGTCATAGTGTTGCTCGCAAGTGACATGCAGAGAAAGGCCAAAGAGAAGATGGAAGGACATTACTTAGTGTAGTTTATGTTATAATTTTATTGGATTTATAGAACCTTTTCAAATGAACTTTTGGTATGGAATTTGTAAAAAAATAGTATGTGTTCGTGTTCGATTTTACATGATATTATATAGAATCTGTTCCAAGGACCTTTTGGTATGGGATTTGTACAAAATACATCGAATTGACGGAAGGTCTTGTGCTGGCCACAACAGATTTTTTCAAATAACTTTTACTGGGTATGGAAAAAAATAACAAGGAAGCAAATTTACGTATATACATATATATTTTTGATGACATTATTACAATGAGAAAATATAAAATTACATTACAGGTATGCACACATACTTCGTTATATATCCGAACAAAATATTAAAATGAACTGCGCGCACAGTAAGCATTTCTGGTTTAAAATCCAATGTCGGATCTAGTTGTTTGATGAAAAATAAAAAAAGTTTCAATAGTATGAAACTTAGATGCTTTGCATTAAATCATATTTTACATTACACTTTTTGACCAAAACCTAGTTTTACACAGCTCAGGAAAGTCATATAAAATACTAACTATTCTTTTGTAAGTTGCATACTCCAAAATATCTCAGCGGAGATAGGTACTTACATCAAACGATGTTTTCATTATTCTTAAATCATCATATGAATGTGTAATGTAACATTTAATAATGTAATTTAACCTAATCAAAACCCACAGAAGTCTACAGAATTCAAGCTATTATATTCGTTTCTTGAGTTAGGTTAAGTTACTTTAGATTGTTAAATGTCACACTACTAAATTACGTGGTCAAAGGTTGCACTCTAATATTCACACACCACACACGTGTATATAATACGTATTTTTATCAAAATATTTCCCTAATAAGCTTAGAAAGACTAATATATACTTCATAAATTGCGATGGCTCAATATTTTATTCCTGTTTTTATATTTTTTATAAGTAAAATGGAATGCGTAGTAGTATAATATTTTTTTAGAAAGATTTGGTATCGGTTATATATAAAAAATTCTGCGAAAAGGAAATAGATGTCTGCTATCTAGACAAAATACTTGAGAAATATTAATAATTGAGTAACAAATAATCAGTTTTTATAAATAAGTTTTTTCTGTTATTGTGAAAATTGATTACAATGAGTATATTATTTTTAGCCTATTTACCAGGAATTGATACATTGTAAAACTTGAATGGAAAATTATTTTTTGATAAGCGGAGTTATTTACTCATTGTAATAATTACTCGGATAATTTTGTTTACAATATTTCTTTCGATGACACTGACTGGTATAGTTGTTTCCGTTATAAATATTATTTATTTGTTTAGGGATTACTTTTTTTCTGGAATTTCACAATTTACAGTACAAGTCCAAAAAAATAAATAAATAAACAAAAAGTTTCTTTTAAACACATAACAAAGTTTATCAAACATTTAGTCTTCATTGTTGATTCTTTTTAAGTGGGTCGTTATTAAAATGAAAGCTACTACTTTTTACAATTTATTCAAATTAAATAATTATTTGAATTTCCCATAATTGTACAAAGTACATGTGCGTAGCAAATAATTTATTTACACAAAAGTTTAGTTTTAAATACTATTAATAAATTATTTGCCTTCCTAATTTACTTCAGTTTTTTTAATATTTTTGCATACCTAATTGTAACTACATTATGTAGTTATTAATAACAATTTTATTAAACATTTTTTTATTTTTTTATTATTTTTTATCTTCCGCTATGAAAGTTAAGTTAAGGAAAGTATAATAATCAGGCTAAAAATCGCATAGTAAGATTTTAGAGACTAATGTCCGATTACACCGCCGAAGCTTAAATTTTAAGTTTTCTTTAAATTGATACATAATAATAATAATAATATATTTATTCGTCATGTATATTGTACAGAGCCAACTGATGACATGTCACAAATTCAAAAATTATTGGATTATCTAATATAAATATACATAAATATGTACAGTTTCAGACATAAAATTTAAAATCAGTAAATGAGGAACACTGACTTGAGAAAAGTTTATACTGAAGTGTTTAAATATTCTTGGACTGAATAAAAACAGTGAGTTTCTAAGAAACTCTTAATTTTTCTTTTAAATAATGTGAACTCAAGTCTGGTTATTTCGTTAGGTAAATGATTATACAAATCAACATTAATGGAATTTCTCACTGAAATTTCACGTGTAAGACGTATTTTTCTAAGATGATCTTTAGCTCTGGTGTTATACCTGCAAACATCGCTATTCCTTTTAAAAGATTCTTTATTTTTATGTATAAATAGTAGCGACTCCAAAATATAAATACAGGGCAAAGGTAAAATTTTTAGATTTTGGAAAATTTTGCGACAATGTTCTCTGGGACCAACATTAACTATCACTCTTACAACTTTCTTTTGAAATTTAAAAACTTTGGTACTATTTGTACAGTTACCCCACAGAATAACAGCATAACGCAACTGACTTTCAAATAAGGCCATGTAAGTAGTTCTAAGATAGCTTAAACAAAGTACATTTTTTAAATTTCGAAAAATGAAAATAGTAGTCGCAAGTTTGCAACATAGTTTGTTAACATGAGTGGTCCAAGTCAAGTTAGGATCTATATAACTGCCCAATAATTTAACAGGTTCACCCTGTGCAATTTTTCGATTAGAACTAATGATAATATTTTGAGTTTTATTATTATTTAACATTAATTTATTTATATTGAACCAATCTATGGCTTTTTCAAAAGTAATTTTCGATAACTGAACCAGTTCTTCAGGTGAAGAATGAGAGGTTAGTAGGGTTGTATCGTAGGCATATAATATACATTTTATTGGATTTAAATAAGTACACAGGTCATTAATGTATAATGTAAAGAGTATCGGTCCTAAAACGGATCCCTGCGGTACTCCGTGCAATATATGTCTACATTGAGAAATAGAACCATTATATAAAACACATTGTTTACGATCCATTAAATAAGAGCTGAAGAAATTGAGAGTAATTCCCCTAATACCATATGCATTCAATTTTTTAGTTAAAATATCATGTGAGACACTGTCAAAAGCTTTTGACAGGTCGCACAATGTAATTGCTGTATGTTCCTCATTTTCAATATTGTTAACAACATTTTTTATGAGTTCAGACAAGGCAAGTTGAGTGGAGTAAGATTTCCTGAAACCAAACTGTTGAGGATTTAAAACGTTATTTTTATCTAAATAGGATGATAATCTGTTTTTTACAATTGATTGATTGATAGTATAGTATCGAAACGAAATAACAAATGGGAATGTAAATATTGCTATCAAAATTTCGATTTGCAGAGTATGCGGTACAAATTGACATTAGAACGTTTTAAAGTACACTTAGAATCAAATTTTAACAATTTGACGATGATGTAATATGTGTGGATGTAGTCAAAATGATTTCCCGAACATTAACCAACAAAGCTTAAATTTTAAACGACCCTTAAACAAAAAAATGATAATCGAAATTTCGACAGCAATGAATAAATAATTCATTTGACATTTCATTTCGATGCAATATTGTTAATTTAAGGAACGCTTATAATTTAAGTTACGTTGGTGCAACCGGCTATGAAATGTATAAATATATTTTAAAATTAATGGGAAGAGTTGATAAGGTTTTGTTAACAATTGGACAACCGGACCGGAAATGGTGATTTTTTGATGATTTATGTTATTATCTCAGTTATTATTAAAGAACATGTCATTGTCTATCGATTTTATGTGTGGTCTTTATTAAAGCTTTTATGGATTAAGTACTAAGAGATAAATCCCATAATAAATCTCACAGTCTATACAACTCCAAGGAAACCTTTTGCCATTAAGCCAATTGATTACCTAATTAAAATGTAAGTAATTGAGAAATAAATAATATTAGTTTAAAAAGTCAAATGTAGTTTGCACATTAAATTCGTTTCTTATTTTTGCAATATATACATGTCGTAGTTAAATTTTAAAATCCGTCTTTTTATAATATAATCTAAATATAACATAACCTAACTCTAGTGCACGTCTAGCCAGATGGTAAAATGACGCCAAGTCAACGAAGATTTGACAATCTGACTGCATTTTGTAAAATTAATAGGGTTTTATAAAAAGACGGATTTTAGAATCTGTCTACGACAAACATGTAAAATTATTCATACGAATGGAAAGGAAATCTGCTGTCTATAACAGATTTTTATTTTTATATTTATCTGAGACGAGGAAAAAATATATTTTCACGATTCTGAATATATGTGAAAATAAGGAAAAAATTATGAATTTATTTCCTTATTTTTAATAGGAGAAAACAAAGAAACAACATAACAGATAAGACATTGATATTGGCTTCAAGAATTTAATAAAAGTAATATTTACATATATTACTATTTATTAACATATTTTTATAGGAAATTAATTTCTATACATTTGCAGATATAGATTGTATAATGTCAAAGGTGACAGACTTCAAATATTTTTTTTCACAAACCCGAAAAAAATTAAATATTAATTGACGGTTCATGGTTATATGTGTTTACAAGAATCACATTTACATATACTACTCGCTTAATATATAGCAAATAATATATTTTCTTAATATATGTATATATTCCAATACGAAATTTTCTATTTTGTAGAATATTAAGTATTAAGCATTCTTTGAAAGAATCTACGCAAGGACGTTTTGAACGTGCTAATTAAATGTGGAAACAAAAAGCAATTATCAGACGAGACATGAATTTAGAATGACAATGAATATGTCGGTTTAATTTGTATTATGTCACTAATAAGATAATAATTTTTCAGTTAACAAATTTAATATATTGGGTGATGTCACGAAATTCTATTTAGTAACTATCTAGTGTACTCGTCATTGTAAGGATTTAAATGTATAGTAACTACAGACTACAGTAACCAATAAGCACTGTTTAAAAAAATATTGAGAGACACAGAGTTGACAATAAATGATCTATTTTAAAACGCTATTATAAAAAATCTTGTATGTAATAATTGCGAAATGAGTGTTTTAGGCACTTGACGTCTTGTATCACTCGCTTACACGCGTGCCTAAAACACTATCATTTCGCAACTTATTACATAAATAGCTATTATATTACTATTTCTACAAAAAGTCTCAAAGCTTCCACAAATTAGAAACTGCACACTTTGAAATATGAATTATTATAATTTAAGTAGCATAATTTTGCTTTGACTTGGACAAAAGTAAAAAAAAAAATCTATTTTGCATCTGTAACAAAACAATTACAGCACTGAAAATAGTTCGTTAATAGCTCATTCGAGTAATGTAATAAACTAATAGTACCTACAATTTATTTTTATAAAGTCGGTGGCTAAGAATTTCAAAAATCAAATGTCAAATCTTGTTGAATAAACGAAAACGAGCGATTGTTAAGAATTTCATTTTTCTGTATATGATTTTGAATTTAAAACTAAGTATAAGAAGAAGAGAAGAAATAGAGTAGTAAAGTTAGAAAGAAATAGAAAATAGCGGATGGTGTTACAAAAATAAAGTAGAGTTTTCAAATGAATTTTCAAACGTCACATTAATACCACCAAATGACAAAATTCCCTAAATTTTGACATTACTATTTTTTATTATAAAAAGCATAGAAAGCGTAAAAAAATAGTATAAAGAACTCACTTCATAATAATTGTCTATTATTTTGTTTCCTTCTCACAAAATAAAATAACAACTACCTATGCCAGTCGAAGTTAAAATGTAAAAATATGTATTTTCAGAAGAGGTATTATGAGTACATAAAACTTATAAAGCTCCATAATAATGCGATTAGTCCATCGTTTCGAAAAATTGAAAAATTAGTAAAAATAGATGACCAGCGTTTGAATTTTTTTACAATCCAAAACTGCAAAAATACTTGCAAAAATCTATTGCATAAGAAAAAAAATCGTAATCGTCTATAAGTAATTGATCCCTGCAATTCATACTACAGTGTTTCAAACTTCGGGTACAAACAAGAGCATATATGAGCCCAGACATAATATTTCGGCCGCCTTACATGTTCAACAAATTATAAAACTTACACAAACGGTGAGAAATTTTTTTAAAATTCTTTCGTCTACTTGAAATATAGACTTACAACTTTAAAAAAAAACTGTGGGCCAAATTACGCGTGATAATAGTTCGACCGGCATTTATAGGGTCATCTTCTGGTCCAGATTTATCTTCTATCGAGACCCTATAATTATGAGGCAATAAAAATCAACTTCGTAAACTCCAGTGCGTACAGCAAAACCTTGCAACATATATGGGACAATACTCTAACAGAAGAGTGTGCAAGCCATGTGGTTGCAGTATCTAATAGGGTTAAAGCTGGTATTACTAATAAAGGCAATGCAACCTAATATTTAATGGCAGAATACTTGAATAACATAATTTTTTACCTCTCGCTAAGAGAGGTATTGGATTCATGCTAAAATTCGCATACCCAGATTTTAGTGAATAAGCACGATTTAAGGTCCCTATAATCCGTTTATAACATTTTTAAAATGATGTCTGTGTGTGTGTGTGTGTGTGTGTGTGTGTGTGTGTGTGTGTGGATGTGTGTATGTGTGTATGTGTGTATGTGTGTATGTGTGTATGTCTGGATGTTGTAGCCACGATTCCTCAAAAACTATAAGACTTAAGAACTGTTTAACTATGGATTCCTCAATCTGACATTCCTGGGAAGAGCTGAAAAGGGTTTGGTACCAATTGAACAACCGGAAGTAATAGTTTTTAAAAGAAATTCTTCCAAATATTAATTTTTGAAAATTTTTGATATTACTAATTTTGAAGAACCAAATTCTACACCTGATACATTTAATTTTTGTATTATATCTTCTATAAATTTAGAGATAAAGACGCTACAATATATAGAATATCGGGATATAACAAGTCTAGTAGGCGAAACTACACTAAGGAAACCAGTTGACAAAGTCAAATGTTTATAATATAATTTGTAAATGACAGATTTCAGTGTCAAAAATCAACGGTTTTAGTGACATTTTGATAGCCTTTTCTGGGAAGTACATTTAATCTTTCTTATTGTTTTATTAATTAAATATTTGAAATTATAGGTAATATGCATATATCCATCAGAAATACCGCCAATCTGGTTAATGAATTGGAAGAATTTGTGACATTTAGAAACTCCCTCATACAATGAAAAATAGATACAATTAGAATTATATGTGTGCAGAAGACATGTTAAATACAATAAAAAACAATATTTGGGTAAAGTCCTGTAATATTTTGTTATAAAACGACGGTTCGATAGCAAAGTGCAATACAATACTTATTTAGTCTAATATGGAAATGGCGAGAGGTCTTGTGCTGGCCACAACAGATTTTTTTATATTTAAAATCTATATTTTAAAGTAATCGAAAAAAAATTAAAGAAATTTCTCACTACTTGCGTAGGTTTTATAATTTGTTTGTTGAAAATGTAAACGAATTATTAAAAAAAAATAATAATAATCAACATGGGCCCGGACTTCAATAGTTTCCGAAATACAAGACAGTGAAAAATGATATTTGTGAGGTTTACTTCTGCTATCCCACTGCTAAATTTAACATGAAAAATATATAAATATTGTTAGTGTATATGTCATGTATATGTAAATAATTTACGTAATAAGATTTGTTGGATTAGTGTGAAATTTGTAGATCTAGTAACATAACAAAAAATGAAACAATAATGTAATAAATCATTATTACGTCATTAGGCCCATATGAGGCAAATAACGGACGCGACTGAGGTTTATAATCAGTCGAGTTCGTTATTTGCATATCTGCCGTGTGGTGTTCAAGATTTTTCGTATTAATATAAAATTTAAACATTTAGGAATAATAAAATTCTTCTATAACTGTCATACTGAACAACTTTTTTGGTTAATTTATAAATTCTCCTAGACAATAGTCCATCAATGTGCTGTTATTTTTCTAGGAACACCTGAACGGCCTAGGCCGTTATTTCTATCTTTTCATTTTTGTTTTTAGGTCTGTTATGTCATAATAACAGTATGGTATTACGAAAAAAATATAATAAGGTGGCAAAATGGATTATAAAAATAAATAATATACAGGGTGTCTCAATAAGCTTGCTCACTATTGGTAACTTTTTTATTTGAAGAGATACGAGGTTGATTAAATGAGCAAAATTGTGCCATTTTATATTAGAAAATTGGTCATGTAGACAAAATAAAAATTGTGTCAACGGTTCTCAAAATTTTGGACAAAATATATATTTTTTAAATGGAACCATATATTTTTTATTATCTTATTGGAAAGAGTATTTTTTTCTCTTTCCAATAAGGTAATGTTGTTTATGTACAATTTTTTCAAATAAACTAGTTATTTACGGTTAAAAATTAAAATTTTGTAAACTGTTTTATTAGTTTATTTAGCCAAGTAAGCCATGGAAACAATTGATTCTTTGTTTGTTTGGACGTTTAATAATTTCTCCCGTAAAGTTCTCAGTGTTCATTAATGTTTAATATCATTACAAATGAAGAAAAGGTAGATATGATCTGGCTATATGGAAAGTTAAATCTAAACACCAGTTAGTAGAACGGTCGGCTCCCTCCCAAAATTTGGTACAGAATATATTTTATAAATGGAACTATACATTTTTTATCTTATTGAAAAGAGTATTTTTTTTTCTCTTTCCAATAAGGTAATATTGTTTATGTACAATTTTTTCAAATAAACGAGTTATTTTCGTTTAAAGATAAAAATTAACTTTTATTAGTTTATTTAGTGAAGTAAACCATGGAAACATTTGTCTTTTATGAAATTATTATTTTATTAACTTATTTTACAGTAACAACAAATCAGTTAAAGAAAATATTCAAATTAAAAGCCATTATTTCTTTGGCACATTTCAGCTCTTGTGGAAAGAGAACCGACCGTTCTACGTAACTGGTGTCTAGATATAACTTTCCATATAGCAAGATCATATCTAACTTTTCTTCATTTGTAAAGTTATTGAACACTGAGAACTTTACGGGAGAAATTATTAAACGTCCAAACAAACAAAGAATCAATTGTTTCCATGTCTTATTTGGCTAAATAAACTAATAAAACAGTTAACAAAATTTTTATTTTTAACCGTAAATAACTAGTTTATTTGAAAAAATTGTACATAAACAACATTACCTTATTGGAAAGAGAAAAAAATACTCTTTCCAATAAGATAATAAAAAATATATATGGTTCCATTTAAAAAATATATATTTTGTCCCAAATTTTGAGAACCGCTGATACAATTTTTATTTTGTCTACATGACCAATTTTCTAATATAAAATGGCACAATTTTGCTCATTTAAACAACCTCGTATCTCTTCAAATAAAAAAGTTACCAATAATGAGCAAGCTTATTGAGACACCCTGTATAGGATTTCGCAATAAAAAAAAGACACCCTCCCATAGGCGCCAACTTTTCAAACAAATTTGCTTTTCACATACTAGTGCTTGAAAGGCACTTTTCACGCACTAGTGTTTGAAAAGTTACACTTATACGAGTGTACATGCAGGCATCTTCAAATACAACTACTGCTCTGTCTTATAATTATACAAAATTACAAATGTAACTTAAACATTCAAAAATATATCAGAGACGGGTGGATTATGCTTCTAGAATGAGGTCATGCAAAAAAAAAATAATTGTACCTTTTTTCTGTTTAAATCGAAAAAGGATAGTCTAATTCATCGATCAGTATGATTAAATTATTTTTTATTTATATTTTTTGATGTATAAAATCGTTTTAAAGTATGGTATTTTTAAAAAGTTGCAAAAACCAGCCATGTTTTGTCGTCACAACGTTACGAACGAAGTTCAGACTCATTTCAAACAGACATTTTATAGGGACACATAATTTCTAAAAGAAAAATATATATAAACTATAAATTGAGGATTACATATCTAAATATGCTATATTATATTAATATAATATCGTTCTATTTATTTTTATAAATATAATTTTCATTTGGCGTGAAATTATCTACGTTACATCAGATGTTTCTTTCACTTTTGAATCTTTGAATTAGACGGTAGGAGGTTATAAACGCATATGAGACATTGAATATATTCCAGAATATTATTGTATTCTTTATTTTGGCATGAAACAACGTTCCAACGACATGTTTACTTTCATAAATTTTAGGTTATCTTTAAATGTCACTTTGACGTTTAAGACAATGTGAAAATCAAAATGGTCGTGCTTCTCACTCTGTGACGTCAATTGACAAGGGACGAAGCGGGGGTCTTCAGCCGCATTTTAAAGAATGTCATTTTCAATTACAATTTTTTCATGATTAAAGATCGATTTGAGGAAAAATAAAAAATACGGGTCTATTATTTTTCACTACTCTATCGATTAAAATTATAAAAAAAAAAGTCGTGCATGACCTCATTGTAGAATCTAATGTTAAACTTATATTAAAAATGAATTTAGGTTAGAATTCATTGTCAAAACATGTTAATGTTCGTAAAAATTAGTACTCAATCTGTTAATAAAAATTATTATGTTTATTTACTTTACATTATACATTCATATTTCATAATAAATTTTATAATTTTCATTATTATTTACAGTTAAATTATCTACTTGACTGGTGAATTAACCAAATGTGTGTACGGCTATTTACTTTTCACGCGCTTATGCTTGAAAAGTGACACTGTAAAGGGAGTGTAATTATGAACTTTACGCACGGTTGTAGGAAATAGTATATTATGTGGCAAGTGTGTGAAGCTGAAATTTTTACATGAGGATGGAGATTGCGAAACGAGCCGAAGGCGGGAAGGCGAGTGTTGCAAACCACCCGAATGTAAAATAGGCTTCACACACGTGTTACATACTATACTTTTTCTACGACCTTGCAATAAAATATAATTTTTTCATCACATTGTCATTCTTTTAACTAAAGCCTCTGTATTATCGACTTGTGTAACTACCCGGGTAGTCGGCGTCTATGCACCCTCCACCAAATCAGCACTGACGCTGGATTCGCTGGGTGGTGACCTCTTTCTACCTTCGTGATGATCTCTGCAGCTTCCCGAGAGCTGTGAGCTCTAACATTTTGGCGGTTAATTTAAACTGAGATATTAAAGGCTGATTTGGTGAAAACAGCAACTTCCATACCTCTGGAAGTTTTGCGTGCTACAATAGATGTGTGGCTGAAACATTTCGCAAAATGTGTGAAAGAAGAAGGCGGTCAATTTGAATAATTTTATTTTTTAAAGCCTCCCTTATATCACGTACAGCATTTTCGACACAACTACAAATATTATAAAAAAAATGAACAATGATGTAATAAAAACATATAATGACAAGGTGTCAAAAAGGATTATAAAAATAAGCAATATAATATGTATAATATAGTAGTAAATAGTAAGAAGATTACGGTATCAAATCTATAATTTAAAATTTTTATTACAGGTTCTTTTGAGATAATATAAAAGTTTCCAAACCTTCGACCAACAATAAAACAAATCTAATCAATTTATTTTATAATTAATACTTTTAAACGAGTAATATTTTGTAAATTTATTGCTTAATAGACTGGATTTGAGAAGAAAGTTTGTAATTTCTGAAAGCTATGAGAATTTTTATAAAATATAAAAGAGAGTGTAATACATAACAGCAATTTTTAGGTAAATTCGAGAAATGGCCGCTAGATTCCGTCAGGTGCATTTCTAAACGGTTGTGAACGGTGCAGTAGACGTTCCCAATATAAAATAAAAAAAAAAAATCTGTAGTGGCCAGCACAATACCTCTCGCTATTTTCATATTAGGCTATATAAGTATTGTATTTATTGTAAACAACTACTACTTCCGGTGGTCCAGTTGTTACCAAAACCTTTTCATATTAATGTCAGATTAAGGAATAGGTAGTTAAATTGGTCTTTAGTTTTATAGAATTTGAGTAACCGTGTCTACATCATCCACACATACCAACACACACACACACACACACACACACACACACACACACACACACACACACACAGAGAGAGAGAGAGAGAGAGAGTGAGAGAGAGAGAGAGAGAGAGAGAGAGAGATCATTCCAATACCTTTCTTAGCGAGAGATAAAAATTTGTTGTGGCCAGCACAATACCTTCCGTCAGTTTTATGTAGGTAGGTATGTATTTTATATAAATTTCATACAGTTTCTTGTATTGCCGGTAAAGTTAGTTACCTGAATTATGTACTAAAACAGTTTCCATGGAGACGCAGTAAAAATTGCAAGATTTATAAAAATTAATTTCTTTATAAATTTTTATCTCTAAATGCATTGAATATAAAGAACACAATGCAGTCAAATTGCATAAAGAATAAATTATTGTTTAATATTTAAAAACATAAAATGTCAAAATATATATTTGAGTTTTTTTTAAGAAAAACTTAAGAGCTTCAAATTAAAGTACTTCCGGTTCACCAATTGTAATCAAAATCTAATCAATTGTTCATGTGGATATAAGAACGAAGTATTCGTAAAAATTTTTGGAATTGTAGTATTAGAGTTATCGCGCCCGAAATTATCGTAACACACGCACACACATACATATATACAGACAGACAGACATCATCGTAAAAATAGTAAAATCGTATTTTATGGACTCCAAAACGAGCTTATTATTTAAAAACTCACCATACCTTTCTTACCTAAAGGTCACGGAATGTAAAAAGTTTCCCAACTTTTGTTCAACACTGCATGTATTGTTATATAAGTCGTGTGCATAAGGATACCAATATATGTTAATTCCTGTCGAATGTATTTTTTTTTTTAATTACACTGTAAAATTGAATTGGCGAACTGTATAAAATCAAATATAAATTTTAAGTGTTAGTGGTGCGCTGGACATTTTATATAACCTAATATAGGTATATGCGCATACAGAGTGAAATAGGTAAACGAGCGACCTTATATAATTTCTGTATTATTGAAGGTACAATAAAATTCTATAGAGCAATATTATAGAAGATCAAAGTGGACATCCAATTAGAGAAAAATATTTTTTTAAACCAATGGTTCTCAAGTTACAATTCAGTTTTATTTTTTTAATGGGATGATATATATTTTCGAGGCCCATTCGATAGGGTATTTTTTTAGTGTATTCAAGCATGTAATCATTTCATATCCTTTCAAGACAAAGATATTGTGAAAAATTCAATTGAAATTTAAATAAATTTGATTTTTATAATTATTTATCAGGAGGCTATGTATGAAAACAATTGAGCTTAAATTAAAACGAAACAAAAATATTTCTTAATAACTTTATAAATAGTGTTCTATTTGATTTTCATCCTAAATAATTTAAATTGACAAATAGCAGTTTTTGTTTTTTATCATAGCCTACTTTGTTGTGTAAGCATATTTTTACATGGTTGAATTCAGGAAAAATACTGTATCGAATGGCCCTAAAAAATATGTTCCCATTTAAAAAAATCTGATGTGGCCAGCACATGACCTCCCGCCAATTCCATATTTAAAATAGCAATGAGCTTGAAGTAAAGTTTCACTTCCGATTGATCGTTTGTAAACAAAATCTACTTTGTTGTTCCAATAAATAGAAAAGTTTGTAATACGAAATTTTGGATTATATTTTATTATGTTTTTCCTGAAAAATCTGTTAGAGCTTCAAATTAAGTACCACATCCGGTTTATCATATATAGTCAAAATCTAATATGTTGTTTCAAATTATATAAGAATATTAAATACCAACTTTACGAAGTTTTGCATCATTAATATATTTTAAGGAAAAATCGTCACACATACATTATTGTCAAAATCATCACCAACTTCATTATGCTCTAAAACACAATCTGTGCAAATTCTTCGCCGTACATTATCCATTTCGTAAATGTGTTGTTACAAACTATTATTAGGCACTTTGAAATTACGTTCTTATTGAGAGCTGTTTGATATAATGCTGCAAACATCAAACTTAAATCGAATTATCCTCTATATCTAATATTTATGTATGATGGAAAATATATTATTTTTAAAAACCTTAATTTCATTAGAATCATATTTAAACTACTAAATTCTTCTTAACACGGTTTCATTATTAATTTTAATGTAATTTCTTCGTGACAGTGACATTTGTTTAAATATGTCAAATTTGTTATTAAAGTATTGTTTTTGTTTGACGCAGAGGCAAAGTGATGTACAAAAATAAATTATTTTATAATAATATAAAGTTATTTCAAGTAATTTACTAAATGCTATTATCGTAGAATTGAAGTTTGTGCCATTATATTCAATTTATATTGGTAAAACTTGCTAAAAAATTATATTCAATGAATTTTTTACAAGAAAAACTGTTAAAAGCTTGTATAAATGATACTTCCGGTTATCCGATATACACTGAAAACTAATGAGCTCTTCCCACATTAATATAGAATGAGTGTACAAAATTTCAAAATTTTCTGATTGATAGTATTTGAGTAATCGTGTCTACACGATCCACACACACAGACACACACAAACACACACACACACACACACACACACACACACACACACACACACACACACACACACACACATACCTACAGATATCATTGTAAAAATGATAAAATCGGATTCTGGGGACATCAAAACGTGCTTATTCACTAAAATCTCTATATGCGATTTTTAGCACGATCCCTATACCTCCCTTACCTAGGGTAGCGGGAGGTAAAAATATAAATTTATATTATAGTTTGAGAACCACTGACATAAAAATATTTTCTTCTCTAATCGATTATCCCCCTTGGTTCTTCTCTGGGATTGTCTTATAGTATTTTATTGTATCTTTAATAATACAGTAATGATTTGATATTTATAATTATTTAAAAAAATGCCAGTAATTGCGCTCTTTGTGCGCTTAAATGCACAACAATTAATTTTATTTGCGTTATATTGAAAAATGGCTCTTGTTCTTAATAAAAGATGCGCAAATCGCAAACTCTTGACGCGCATCCTTTTTACCTCAAAATACAAACTTACACCGGTTCCCATGGCTAGCAAGATTTTTATGAAAATTTATTATTTTATAGAAGTTTTATGTCGATAAATTCCAACGACTAGTATTATACTGATAAAACCTTGTTACCCCGATAAAACCCCGTTACCCCGATAATTTTTCGCTACCAAGTAAATAAACAGTTGTTATGGTTTATAACTGTCAGTGTGACAATTAATGTGTCAAGTTTCATTTTGCGTTGTCTTTGGAATTTATCTCACCAAATACCACACGACCTCTCAGATTTTCTCAGATAAACTTTTATTTTTAAGCACTCATATTTTTTTGCTTTTAAGCAAAATCACTCAAGCAAACTGACATTAGGTAAAACCCCTCCTCCTTCGGAGTCGGGATTTACCATGCAGTTTGCTTTCGTGTTTGTTGCTAAGCAAAAAAAAATTCGTGCAAAATAAAAATTTATCGATAAAATCAGGAGGTCTTGTGATATTACTTCTGATAATATTTTAAAAAATCTAATGTGGCCAGCACATTACCTTCCGTCAATTCTATGTATTTTGTACAAATCCAATACGAAAAGTTCTTGGAAAAGATTCTATATATCCAGTAAAATTGTAACACGAATATATACTATTTTCCACAAATATATTGAAAGTTCCCTAGAAAAGTTTATATAAATCCAATTAAAATTATTTGAATATATCAGCTGTTTCCATAATTATAGCAAAGCTAGCTAATTTATGAATTTTTTACCAAAGAGAATAACTTTCTTACCTAAAGGCGACAGAAGGAAAAATCAGTACATCGCAAAAATTACTATATTTTATTAAAACAAAAGTAAATAATGAATAATTATATATACTCTAACAAGAACAAAATAATATGAATACAAATATAAATAAATACACAAAATATTACATTTAATAAGTAACAAAAAAGTACCTACAGAAAAAAAGAAAAATTCTTTGATTTTCGTATATTATGGCCATCATGGCACCGCTTGTTTGCGCACAGCTGCTCTAAATAATAAGAAAATACATAGTAAGGTTAAGTTATTTTAAGATATTTTTAGAAAACTAGCAAGCAAAAATGTCCAATATTCATTTAGAAAATGAATAGGCGTAAAAAGACGGATTTTACAATCTGGCTGCGACATGTAATGTAAGAGCACAAATTAAATAATTGCGATTCATATGCCATGCCGGTCACGCTAGATTTATTGAGAATAAGAAATCAGGTAGGCTGTGGAAAATAAAATTTGTACTCTCATTTTTGAACAGTTATTTATCTCTCATTTGAAATTGAGTTGCGAAAGTTTTTACTTAATCAATTTTTAAAATATCGTTGTAAGTGAAAATATTGAATTAATCGGAGAACATTTTTTTCAGTTTTTGGAGAATAAAACATAACTTATTGCTTTCACAGGCTTAAAAACTTCATCCGTTATTTATTTTATTCTCAAATTAAAACGCTGACCTATTTTGAGGTTTGTGGTTATAATTAAATTTACCTAAAAGCGAAAATAATTATAAAGAAAAGGTGAATATCATCATAATTATAAAAACAATATTGAAATAGGTATTAACACTGACAAACGTATACATACGTCAGAACTGCCATTGAGAAGAAATAGAACAAATTCTACATTTGAATTAACATAAAAATATTGTAAATTAAAAATTGACGTAAATGTATTTTTGTCAGAAACGTTTAATATTACATTATTTCTAAAAATAAATATGTGTCATATACATGCTTCGCAGAATACTTTAAATTGAAATTAACGAAGGAAATGGATTATGAATCAATATTGAAATATATTTTTTCTATTTTGCATCTGTAACAAAGCTGTTACAGCACCCATAGGGGTTCGTTAATGGCTCATTTAAGTGCTGTAATAGACTAGTATAATTTATTTTTTTTAGATTGGTTGCTAACAATTTCAAAAATCTCAAATGTCAAATTTCGTTTAATAAACGAACACAAACGATTGTTAAGAATTTTATTTTTATGTAATTTTGTAAGAATACGAAGAAGAAAAGAAATAGAGTAGTAAAGTTAGAAAAAATAGAAAATATAGCATGGTGTTAAAAAAATAAGGTTAAAGTTGTCAAATGAATTTTCAAACGTCATACTAATACCACCAACTGACAAAATTCCCTAAATTCCCTACTATTTTCTATTTAAAAAAGCATAGAAAGCGCAAAATAGAAAAAATAGTATAAAAAACTCATTTCATAATTGTCGATTATTTTGTTCAAAGGGTTGGATCACGAAATAAAATGACAATTATGACATTCGTTAATATACTATTTTTGTATTAAAATTTTGATTGTACAAACATAGGCTAATTAATATGCATTTCAGTGCACGAAAATTGTTATGTAAATACCAAGGATAAAATATGCATATTACAGCCAAGTCTGAGATTGCTGGCTGAGATATAGCCGGGGCAAAGAAACAAGAAGCACTTTTTGTCGAGGTGCATATTAAAATTTTCTGTCGCTCTTCTTAATTCAAACAGTACAATACAGTAGTATGTATTTAAATGTCAGTTCTTTCTTGTACAGCACAATGCAAGCGCAGACAGATGACAATGAAATAAAATAATTCCTTTATCACGCCATTCTGGATCTACATTTACAGTGACTACGAAATTAATAATTCTTAATATAGCTGAATTTATTAATAATTTTGCAAGAATTGAAAGCTAATTAAATCCAACATTTAAAAAAATAAGATTTTTTTATTTAAATGATTATTATTCTTATTTACTATCCCGGTAGTGCACAGAAATACCATGATAAAATCGCAGTAGGCTTAGCAATGAAAAGGGTTTACACGCAAAAAGAAATAACTTTCAAAAAAGAGACATTTTTCTATCGGAAATTATTAGTAAGTACCTATAAGATTTTTTTTATTTTAATTGATTTAATCATTATCAAAATTCTAAATAATCAAATGTTTATATGACATGACTAATAAATATGAGTGTCAAAATAATAGTGCTAATTTAATTATAGTTCAATATGATAATTATTTAACAAAAAATGGAATTGTTGAAAAAGTGCTGGCAACAATATAATTTTAATTTAACCGACAAAGGGCCGGTTTTTCAATATCTGGTTAAAATTTTAACTAAGAATTAAATAAACAAAATTGAAACGAAGTGAACTGTCAAATGACAGATTTATCACTGCTGTCTACAAAACGATGCAATATTGTTTACTTAACTAGAAGTTAAAATTTTAACCAGAGATTGAAAAACCGGCCCAAAATGGGGTAAAACCCAGGTATACATTTTACTCAATATTTTTTTTTTCTTTTCTTATGTTGAAGTTTCATGTAATCATTCCTTTTGTCAACTGCTTTCTGGTAACATGCGGACTGTTAAAAAAAAATGCATAGAGTAAAAGAAATTCCGTCACCCGCACCACTAGCCACCGAAAGAAAGAGAAGTAGGTGCTTTCTCTGCCTCTGCACACGACAGGATTACATAAAAGTAACCTCAGATGATGCTTAAGTGCCAAAGACACCGACAAATTGAAAAAACCAATATTTGTTCTGAAAATGCGCCAATGCAGATTAATGTTTGCTGAGTTTTTCTTTTTTTGTTTAAATTTTTGCATACTACACAATAAATATGTTTTAGTTTAAGAATGAAACCTTAATTAATCTTTTAATCATATATTTTAGATTAATATATGCATTATTAATGGGGGTCACTGAGTTACCCCACTTACAGTTTACATCGAGTAGAAATACTCGGTTGGCTAAGGGTTAAGTAAATACGAAGCATATTTTACTTTAAATTTCAATATTACTTATTTGAAAAATATAATATAAAAATATTAAGTAATAAAATTAATAATAATAATCTTCAAATAAATTTCATTTAATATAAATATAGCTATTTGTGCAACAAGTAAAGAAAAGTGATATTTCACGCATCACGCCTAATACGAAAAAATAGTCTTTTCCTATGTGTAGGGAAAATTGCTTATCGACAATTACTGGCCAGAAAATATGCTCACTAGTAGGGTGACTCTTAGTTTTATATACATCTATTTCTACATAAATAATATACCGTAACACGTTTATTAGAATTACATATACCTATTCAATTATTTGATTATAAACAATTACATGTAATGTGTATTTTATAATAAACATTTTTTGTATACATTAATAAATAATATTATTAACTTTTGCCTTATAAAGTATTTGATAGGGAGCAATTATTTTATGGCAAGCAAATTTTGTGGCGCGCATACAATATTCCAGTAATCGTTGCACACGATTTTTCTTACTACCGTTTGAAATACGTGTAAAAAATGTTACTCTTAATAAATATTTACAAAAAATAAATCTATTTGTTACAAAAGAAAATAATACGTTTCCTAACTCATATGAAAATTTAAATAAATTACTTTTCCAAATGAAAATGATAAGAGAATTTATTTTTTCTAATATCATGCTTGAAGTAGTAATTTCTATTTATTTATTTTTTATATATTAGACCAATTCAGAATTATGTATAGTGTATAATTAATCGTTTTTATAGAAATATTTATTGTTGTATGTATTTAACAAAAATGTATTTTTCAGATCTTGGGCTATGCAATCGTGGCGATGGCGTTCAGTATGCAACCCGCGATGCGCTGGCTCTGCGATCGACTCACAGGATTCGCTAGAATTTTGGTGGCTGATGTGTTTTTGTTTTTCTCAGTCATTGGCACCATTAATGTGTGGAGAGGAATTTGGAACTTGATAGATATTTATTTTTTACCAGGTTGGTATACATTATAACGACTATTCAAAATGAAAACACAAAACTTTTTCTACAAATATTGTACTAACTGTATTAATTTATATTAGCTTTCGACTTTATTTTTATGAAATCTATATAAAGAGGCACGTGTTTCAAACGTGCTGGTTAGGTATCCTATTTTAAGGTTGTCTGATTCAAATATTTTCAGTGATCTAGAAATTAAAATAAGTGATAATTTCCTCAGAAGCATGTGATGCTCATTTTTAAGTTTTTTTGAACCAGTGACGTATCTATCTAATTTAATTATTAATGTTGTTGGACTATTTGAGAAGTTATGAATTATGTATGAAATAATAACTACAAAACATGAAAAATTCTCTGTATTTAATTTGAACTACATATACTTATGTTAAAAATAAATAATATTTATTTTTTACTTCCCAGAATAATGGAAATGCCTATAGTTGTAATAAAGTTATGTATAACTATGTTATTCATTGAACATTATAATGAATTAACTTAACTTTTATTTAAAACAATGAATTTATGCAAAATAGCAAAAATAAATATTAGGCATATATGTATATTGTACTTTATAAGGATTTCTTTTCGAGAAATTTGCGAAAAACATATTTCGAAATATTTATCTATTATAATATATTTAGAAATTCAAAAAATACTTAATTTTTTATTATTGTTTTGTGTATTCAGATTTTTTCAGTCAAAATACGAGCACACGTGCCGGTATTTGTAAGTTTATTTTTATCCATTTTACATTATAAATAATTACAGTTTTAAAACTTTGCTGCGCCACTTTAAAAGGCAATAGTACGACTCCCGTTCGTTTAGGTCGGTAAAGTTGTACATCCACGTTAAAATTATGTATTAAAAAAAATTAAATTAGTAATTGCCCTTTTTATGCGCTTTTATACACTACAATTATTTAATTACTTGTCTGCCGCAAAATCGGCAGGGAAATTGAATTTCCCTGACTAGGCAGGGAAGTAAAATGCAACGTTGCCGTATTTATTTTCATAAACACATTTTACGTTTTAATATGAAATACAATTATAAAATTAAAATAAATGATGTCCAGTATACATTTGTTTTAAAGTCTTAAACAATTTTAAATATAGTTCCTTAAGTTTCCAATATGATTTACTTGTTAAATAAAATTAATTTATATGTACCGTTTAGTAATTTTGAATTATACGATTTCAGAAAAAAGTTAATACGTATCTCATTAAAGTCATTAAAGTTCCATGACTCATTGTGCTTATTTGCTCCATACTCGTTATGAAAAGACGAAGTTCCCTGCCTTCATATGTAAATAACTATTATTTGCGCTAAAATTTAATACTGATCTCGTCATTGAAGTTCCTTTTCAAGACTCATTATGGTTATTTGTTCCATATTCGTTATGAAAAGACGAACCTCCCTGCCTTGATATGTGAATAACTATTATTTGCGCTAATTGAGGTAGATTATGTTTAGAAAATGTCCAAATATTCACCAGGAAGTGATTAGGCGTGCATAAAAAAGACGTACGACATCAAAAGTAAAAGCGCAAAAAAATAATTGGGGCGCATAAGAGCGCAATTATATATTGTTTTAAAAAAAAATATAAAAATAAAATTATGCGGTAATAACATAATCAAAGTGGATGTCTTATATGCCGATAAGTATTTAATAATTCTTAATAAGCAAATATTTTTGCAGAAAATAAAATATTGAACGTAAATTTCTCTCTTGGTTGCAGAGTAGATGTTAACAACTACTCAAAATCTAAGTCATACTGTCATGCACTATTTATTTTTATAATATTCATGTTTCGGAATCACTTAGGTACCTATGCGTCTACTTTTTTATGGACAACATCAAATATAATTGTACAATCTTCAAAAGGCTGTAAATTCTGTCTTATTAAGTATAGAACTAAAGTGTAAATACAAAAAATGTCGGAATTAAAAACAACATCAATTGAGCCTAAATTTATTCATATTGTAGGTTCTTGTCATGAGTTAAACGTAAAATAAAATATCCATTTTTAAGCTTTTTACAGAGTGCCATGCAAGTCAAAACGTACAATTCAAATAGTTGTACGTTGTATTGTTTGACTTTGACACATATAAGAGTTTATTAATTGATATATAATTGTTATATTGTTCAACTGAGTTATTTAAGTATAAGGTCAGTATATGCTTCCTACCGGTTGTGGATGATTTTTGAGATAGAGGCGAATTGGAGATCTCCAATACATCCGTCACTGGTAGAAGAGCACTTACAGACCGCAATGCTTATTACAGTTTTTGCACGATCTACGTACAAAATTGGAAAAAAATAAGATTTGAAAATTATTTTTACATATTAAAGAAAGCATATTCAAGATAAAACTAACAAACTGATAAATATTGCCAAAGAAGTAGGTCTTAAGATAAATGAAAAGAAAACAAAGCTACTAGTCAACAACGAAGAAAATATAAATAAAATAATCATAGGCAATGAAGTTACAGATTTTCGATACCTGTGAAGTATACTGAGTAAAGGAGGCACAAAATCGACATCAAGACAAGACTAGCTCAGGCACAAAAAAGCATTTAATATGTTAAGGAAAATTTGGAAATCAAATGATGTATCTCGCCAGACAAAATTAAGATTATTCCGGACTAATGTCAAGAGCGTACTACTATACGACGCAGAAACATGGAACGAAACGGTAGAAGACTTAAAACGTTTACAGACATTTATCAACAAATGCCTCAGATATATATGTAAAATATTCTGGCCTGAAACAATAACAAATAATGACCTGTTAAAAATGAGTAACGAAGAAAAAATAGAGACAACAATTAAAAGACTAAAATGGAGGTGGATAGGGCACACATTAAGAAAGCCACAAGAAAATATAACAAGACAAGCCCTAAATTTCAACACAGCAGGAAGAAGAAATGTTGGCAGACCTGCGGAGACATGGAGAAGAACAGTAGACAGAGAATTAAGGAGCCAAAACATATCTTGGAGACAGGTTGGACCAATGGCAAGGGATAGACAAGAATGGAAGAAATTAATTGAGAAAATTGTAACCACCTAATCACCAAACAAGAAGAGATGAACAAGAAGCAACTCAGATGCAGGTCTAGCAAACCTGTCATCTTATCATTTGCTAAGAAACGACATTATGTCGCCCTATGCTCCAATGGGAGCAAGAGGAAGAAGAATACATCCGTCACTGGTAGAAGAGCACTTACAGACCGCAATGCTTATTACAGTTTTTGCACGATCTACGTACAAAATTGAAAAAGAAATAAGATTTGAAAATTATTTTTACATATTAAAAATTTTTGGTTGTCATTTTTAAAGTACCGATCAGTAATTATGTTGATTATGTGTACCGAAACATCGGTTTCGTAAAATTAAATACTGTATGTTGTATGATTGAGAATTGGAGATAAGTACATATATCTTAATTCTAAAATATCTCGATAATTCTCAAGAAATGCAAAAAATAAGTCGCGAGAAATAAAAAACCTTGGGAAATGAAAAACCCTAGTCCTTATATACGTTCCATCCATTCTAAAACACCCTAATTTTCAAGCAGAAGCAGAAATCTTATCTGACTTTGTTCTATAATTTATATAATTATGATTTACAAACGTATTGACTCAAAGTTTAATGCAGTAACATTTAAAACACAAATTTTTAATTTACCTTTGCCACTATACAATTTATATAGTAAATACAAAATAGTATAAAATAATATGCAATTTCTGCAATACTGCTAAAATCATGAAAGTGCATGCAACCATGCATTCATGCAAACAGTCTTCCTTTGCTACACAAATCATGCCTACTCAAACATTATTAGTTTCGTCTCGACCACATTCATACAAGCATTCTATATGGAACGCCGTTTTAATATTTATTCTATATTTAAAGATATGTTAAATTATATAAAGACGTCATTAAATGAAATAAAGACGTCTTTAATTCATTTTTGGATGTTCTTATAATATTTTTTGATATCCAAAATTGTTTTAAATACGTCTTAAATTCAAATATTTATAGATATCAAAAATTCTTTTTTAGATATCAAGAATTGAATTAAGGATATCAAGAATTAAATTAAGGATATCAAAAATTGAATTAAAGATATCAAAAATTGAATTTTGGGTATCAAAAATTCAATTCTGGATATCACATCTCCATAAATAACATGTCCAAAATTCGAAATTTTGACGTCCTAAATTAATTTTTGATATCAAGAATTGAATTATGGATATCACATCTCCGTAAATAACATGTCCAGAATTCGAATTTTTGACGTCCTAAATTAATTTTTGATATCAAGAATTGAATTATGGATATCACATCTCCGTAAATAACATGTCCAGAATTCGAATTTTTGACGTCCTAAATTCATTTTTGATATCAAGAATTGAATTATGGATATCACATCTCCGTAAATAACATGTCCAGAATTCGAATTTTTGACGTCCTAAATTCATTTTTGATATCAAGAATTGAATTATGGATATCAGATCTCCGTAAATAACATGTCCAGAATTCGAATTTTTGACGTCCTAAATTCATTTTTGATATCAAGAATTGAATTATGGATATCACATCTCCGTAAATAACATGTCCAGAATTCGAATTTTTGATATCAAGAATTCGGTGCGCCATCTAGTTTAAAGTGACTGAAATACTTTGTGTCGGTAAATCAAATTTCCTCAGCGAAATTATAATAGCGTTGGTTTAGATTCTGTCTTAGGATTGGTCAGAATACAAACCTATTTCACAAAAACGAAAAGAATCACCAGTTTGTTGGCCTTTATCAAATAAAATCTACAGAATTAATGATGTATACATTTAGTCATGATTTCGCTAAGGAAACACAAAGTAATTTAGTCATTTTAAACTAGATGGCGCACCGAATTCTTGATATCAAAAATTCGAATTCTGGACATGTTATTTACGGAGATGTGATATCCATAATTCAATTCTTGATATCAAAAATTAATTTAGGACGTCAAAAATTCGAATTTTGGATATGTTATTTACGGAGATGTGATATCCATAATTCAATTCTTGATATCAAAAATTCAATTCTTGATATCAAAAATTCAATTCTTGATATCAAAAATTGAATTCTTGATATCAAAAATTCAATTCTTGATATCAAAAATTGAATTCTTGATATCCAAAATTCAATTCTTGATATCAAAAATTGAATTCTGGATATCCAAAATTAATTTAAGATATCAAAAATTCGAATTCTGGACATGTTATTTATGGAGATGTGATATCCATAATTCAATTCTTGATATCCAAAATTAATTTAAGATGTCAAAAATTCAAATTCTTGATATCAAGAATTCATTTAAGGATATCAAGAATTGAATTAAGGATATCAAAAATGGAATTAAAGATATCAAAAATTCAAATATAGATATCCAAAATTGAATTCTGGACATGTTAAATTTACTTTTTGATGTCGAAAATTCAGTACCATTTTAAGATGTCTAAAATTTAATTTTTGATATCTATAAATGTATTTTTGATATCCTTTATTCAATTCTGGATATCTAATATTCAATTTTTGACATCCTAAATTATTTAAGGATGTCTGAAATTAATTTTAGACGTCCTTAATTATTTAAAGATGTCCATAATTCAATTTTTGATGTCTTTTAATAATTAAGGATATCTGAAATTAAATTTTTGACGTCTTTAAATAATTGAAGATGTCTTTAAATGTAGAATAAATAGTAAAACGGCGTTCCATAATTCTATTCTATTCTTCCAGTTCCAGCTTGATGATATGAGAAATATAAACTCAATTAATTAAAAACAATATGATATATCTTATACCTCAATACCTCATATTAATATATAGGATATTGATATTCTTATATTGTCCATTTATATTTTTTTATTGTTTCATTTAGACCTAACAAGATGATGAATAAAATGTAATAAATAAAAATTGAAATTAAATTTCTAACAAATGAAAAATCGAAAAATTTTCATTATTGTATAATGTTTGAAAACTAAATTATTTTGAATAAATAGAGAAGCATTGTTCATATTTAACATCTGTTTGTAATCTCGTCATCTCAATCGCATTTCTAAATACATATATATAATAAAATATTTTAAATTATTGAATTAAAAATATAATCCGACTAAATACTTATTCTATAGACCGCTTGTATCTTTACAAAACAATTGAGATAGAGATGGAAAATAACAAATAAGTATCTTTTATTGAAGAAGATTTCAGTTTATTTTACGTTTTATCGTTTTAAATAGTAAGAACAGAAATGAGTAATTAAAAAAAATCTTCTAGAAATTCTCTAAATACTTTCAAATTCTAAACACTATTTGGTAAGATTTTCAATTTTTTATTTCACAAAATACTAGAAAATCGTAAGGATAAAGAAACTTTAGTTTTAAAAATAGAAAAGAAATTTATTTTATAAATTGTTTGGAATAGCATTCTGGATTCAGTTACAAAATATTAATATACCTAATCGGATTTTATTTATTTATTTGTTATTGCATATTCTTATTTATAGAGTAGATATGACTATAAATTATTTATAGCATTTATTAAACATTTTCCTACATTTTAAATAAGTAGAGAAATTAGTTGTTTTTATTATTTTAATTACATACATAATTTGAAAAACAATAGTTATTTACATATAGAGGGTCGAAAGAAAAGGTTTACGCCTGCGGATGAAATTTGAATTCGTCCAAGGGTGTAAACTTCTTTTGGCCCGAGGTATGCACAACGTTTTACTCACAACTGCAATCAAATGCAATGTTTTTAAATTATTTTTTAAATACATTTAAAGCTTGTTGCTATATAAAAATATTACGTGGCCAGGTGGCCATGTCACAAAACAATAAGGCGATGCGTTGCATTGCTAACTATTTGGTTATATGAATATTTTTTTAAATGTCAAGCTTGGAGATTTGAGACAATTTCTGAAGTAATACCTTAGGCAATTCTAATAAAATCTGGTGAAAATTTAGCGGAACTAATATCATATTTTAAAAATAAGAGTCTTGATTACATTTCCAATTGTATTTTTGATGTTTTGTTTACCAGTAAGCGGGCTCTTTCTGTATTTTACCGCCCGCATATGCTACTTTACCGCCCGCAGGGTGTAATCTTTCAGTTTCCACCATGGTAACAACGATGTAAACAAACAATTTTAAAGCAGATGTGCGTAAAATAATTTAAATAAATATTATGAATAATATAAAATTACTTCATATCCTTTGGCTTTTTATGTATTTTTTCTACTTGTGTTTTTAAAATTTGGCAATATTTTTTGACGTTATACTTCATATATTATTTCATTCTTGTGGAATTTCAACTCTTTTGTATTTACAAGAAACATTTTAGAAATTTAGATTAAAAGTCCTGTAACTATGTTCACAAACAACGAAACTACAAATTTATTTTGTATCTATTACTAGAATAATTGAAAATATTGAATAAATGCTATAAACAAAAAAATACGTATTATTATTTCCCATCTAAATCAAATACATTCCGTTCTAAATAATATTTCTATATAAAATTCTTTTCAATTTTTAAAATAAGGAGCTTTACTCTTCTATAACTTTTAAATTTTTCCAATTTCTAGATACCTGTGAAATAAAATATTCAAAATAATATTATTTTTTTAGAATTTGGGAGTATCCAAAGAATTACTGTGAAGAATTTTTTTAATTGGAGTAATAAAAAAGACAACTATTTATTAAAACTTTATTCTGTCACTATTTTTTAAGTATTTTTAAAAGTTAAACATAGTTTCAAACTAATAATTTTCAAATTAATTTCTTAATATTTATGTTTTATTTTGCAGATTACCCAGAAATAAGTTGCTGGACAACACACTGGGTCAGTTTACTCCTTTTAATTTTTCTCAACTGTTCCAATTCTCTTCTCGTTCGAGGTGTGTACATTGACGCCGAAGAAGCAGGTGGTAAATGTGTCGTCTTCCCAATATATTACCTGCGGTTAATATTCAAGAACGAACGACAGAAGAAAAACATAAAAAACATACAACTAGAAGTCATGGCCAAACGAAAACACGACATAGATTGCCTAAAACCAAAGAACGGCAAGTGCACGTGCCTTCCCGAACAAAATCACGTTCTCCTCTTGCAACAAAGTCTAGAGCCCAATCATATCGAAGTCTAGTGAGCAAAGACTTGCTTCAGTATTCAATAAGTTCATGTAAATTAATAATTCATTTAGATGTAATCATTAAGCATACCTATATTTAAATGATTAATTGTTGTTGTTAATTGTTCACAGCGAACATGTGATAAATGTAAACAAATGATGTATAAATTTATGCTTGTTAATATTGTATATAAATTATGAGTATTACTAATTTCTTAAGATAAATATAGATTAATTTATATAAAATATATGTGTAAGAACTGTAGATGTTTCATATCATTTCTATATAAGTATTATGTACAAAATTTAAAATATATTAACAGGGTCATATTTTGTAATTGTTCGAAACAATATAAACAATATATTTTAATATTTAATTTAATTATTTTATTTCCATGTCCTTCGTGAATACATAGTTTGAGAGCAACAGAGATCAGAATATTAAAGAGGAAGGTTAAACTAACTAACTACAAATCTAGATGAGGAAAGCAAGTACTTGATTAGGCTTTTTTGTACTTTAATTAAGGTGCTATTAAAAAACAGCATGAAATGACGTTTTTAATGAACACACACGATTAGCAACATCCTAAATTAAATTGTCTATCCATTTAGCATTTTTAATACGGATGTCCACTCTGCCAATCGTAATTTCGTTGTTAATACTGAAATAGTATTTTATGTGAATAAATGACATACTGCACATATCTGTCTCTTTCTCTCTTTCTTTATTTTCTTAGAAATTACAAAATGTTTATAAACACTTATTACTTATATCAGGGTGTAAATCTGTTTTTAAACACAGATTTAGTTAGATAATGACAATATATCTGTAAAGTACCGTTGAAGGTTGGCTCTGAATCTTCTTGTGGATGTGGAGTATTGAAAAGCTATACAGGGTTAGTTAAAAGTATAGAGACGGCGATTTATTGTAGTTAATATTTATTTTAGGAAATTATGTTCAATACAAAAGTTTTTAAAGAAATTTTGATCTACATTTGAGAATACTTGAATTTTTTTTCTTCAATTGTTTTTGAGGTACGCTTGTCCGCATAATTTTTTTAAATGGGAACCTATTAATTTTACTCTACCATTCGATAGAGTGTTTTTTTCTCTTTTCAACAGTATGTTTGTTTTTCAATTTATTTTAATAACATTTTTACAAGGAAAAACACCTGTTCAAGTATTTACGAATAGTAGGTTCATCTAAGATAGACAAAATTATTTCCAATAAAGTTGTCGGTCATAATCTTATCATTAAAATCAAATTAATAACTAAGTAAATTACATCGCTCGAGTTTGTTTATCGTTTCGCTTTTGTCTATCTGAGATGTACCTAGTATTCGTAAATACTTGAACCGGTGTTTTTAATTGTAAAAATGTTATTAAAATAAATTGAAAAACAAAAAAACAAACATACTGTTGTAAAGAGAAAAAAACACTCTATCGAATGGTAGAGTAAAATTAATATGTTCCCATTTAAAAAAAATTACGCGGACAAGCGTAACTCAAAAACAATTGAAGAAAAAAAATTCAAGTATTCTCAAATGTAGTACAAAATTTCTTAAAAAACTTTTGTATTGAACATAATTTCCTAAAATGAATATTAACGACAATAAATCGCCGTCTCCATACTTTTAACTAACCCTGTATAAATAAGATCAAAATTGTAAACTTTCCGTGGTTTAATCAGACGAAGAAATTTTACCCTTGTCAACAAACGCCAAAGCGCTATTAGCTCGTAGCATAAAGGACTTTACAACTATGACATGTGTATCTTTTTTACTGGTCATTGTCCTCTGAGAAATACCATGTACCTATCTAAGAATACAATAGTTGAAAACAGAATCTGTTGACTCCGCGAAAAGGGCGAAGGAACTTCAGAATACGTTCTTTGAATGTCCAGCTGTAGTCGTAAGGAGACAACGATATAGGTAAAAGGTACCTCACGGCAAATGAGGTCCGGAAACTGACTCCTGGAGCTGTAACTAGCTTCATGAGACTCAGAAATTGCTTGCAGAAAAGTAAGTTAGTGCAGTGCCTTGTCATGTTCTAATATCTAACAGATCTTCCAGGTTACAGGTCGCAGTGACAAAAGTAACTAGTGCTTAAAACCCTCAACCGAATAATAAAATAAAAAATCTGTTGTGGCCAGCACAAGACCTCTCGGCATTTCCATATTAGGCTAAATATGTATTGTATTGCACTTAGCTTTCGAACCGTCGTTTTATAACAAAATATTACAAAACATTACCCAAATATGGTTTTTTATTGTATTTAACATGTCTTCTGCACACATAATTCTAATTATATCTATTTTATATCATTTTCATGTCAGAGATTGTTCCAATTCATTAACCAGATTGGCGGTATTTCTGACCACAATTTTACCTATAATTTCAAATAATTAATTAATAAAACAATAAGAAAAATTAAATATACTTCCCAGACAAAGCTATCAGAATGTCACGAAAAATGTTGATATTTGACAATGACATGTGTCATGTTATAAACATTGGAATTTGTCAACTGGTTTCCTTAGTGCCTTGGCCTCTGCGTTTAGTTTACTCTATAAATCTATACAAGATATAATAAAAAATTTAAGTGTATTAGATGGAGAATTTTATGTTCTTCAATATTTAATAAAAAAAAAAACACCCAAAAAATTATATTTAGAACCTTTTCAGCTCTTCCCAGGAATGTCAGATTGTGGAAACTGCAGTTAAATATTTTTTAAGTCTTATAGTTTTTGAGAAAACGTGTCTACAACATCCAGACATACATACATACACACACACACACATACACACACACACAGACATCATTTTAAAAATGTTATAATCGGATGCTAGGGACCTTAAATCGTGCTTATTCAATAAAATCTGGATATGCGAATTTTAGCATGAATCCAATACCTCTCTTAGCGAGAGGTAAAAAGATCTGATGTGGTCAACATTTCACACAACATTTCATTAGAATCAAAAACAATCTTCTGAACACGGTTTCATTATTAATTTTAATGTAATTGCTTGCTGACAGTGACATTTGTTTAAATATGTCAAAATTGTTATTAAAATATTATGTTTTTGTTTGACGCATAGACAAGATGATGTATAAAAATAAATTATTTTATAATTTAATATTTAAAGTTATTTCAAGTTACTTACTAAATGCTATTATTGTAGAATTGAAGATTGTACCATTATATCCAATTTTTATTAGTAAAACTTGCTAAAAATTATATTCAATGAATTATTTACAATTTGAAGAATCTCTAACATTTAGAAGAGTAGGAGGAAATTTTCTGTGTGTACCAGAAATGTTAAATATAATATGTACTTTTATAGCCTAATATGGAAATGGCGAGACGTCCTATACTGGCCACAACAGATTTTTTTCTAATAATATCTGTATACACACATAAATATCACGCATATCTCGCTAGTGTGTTATTTCTCTTTCCCTTTTTTCTTCATCTCGATGTTATGTTAAACTTTGTTGGCCGTAACACTTTTCTCTATTTATTTTTCTTAAATTAAATTAAGAATTACATCTATATGTTTGTCTCTCTCTTCTCGCTACTATTTGAAAATGGATATAATTTTTAACTTTGTCATCGGCCAGATTCGAACCATAATAGCGATCATTTACCTTACACACTCAGATTGATATTGTTAAGTTGAAAAATATTTACATTAACTTTGTTACATTATTATCCAAAAAAAGTTATACATACCTACCCGAGTACTTACCTTTAAGATATTATGAAAACTGTGCTTATCCCATTGTTATATTTAAAAAAAAATTATCCTATAGTGAAGTAACAAAAATATAAGTACCTTATCTAGTTATAAGTAAAAACAAAACAAGAAAAACTGTATTACTGTATACGAGTACAGTTTTAAAAATTTAAAACAGGTTTAACAACTTAGAATGATGACCTCTGTTGAATTAAAAACAATAACAAAAACTTTGACTGGTAATACTGGTAATGTCAAACTTTGCAATTTTATTTATTTATTTATTTATTAATATAAAACAAATAGAAAAGAACACAGAGAAATACGTTCGTTGTTTATCTACTGCGTTGGTGTAATAATTTAAGATGCTAGAAATATCACCGTTTTACAGTGTAAATCTGGAATTACCGTGACATCACGATCACATTATTAATGACCACCTAGCAGTAAACATCAGACTCGCAAGAGAGACGAAAATGGAAAAGTTTTGTCTGGTGCTTATATGTTTATCGTGTTTCCAAGCAGTTTGCTCCGCTGATAACCTTGTAAGGCATAATCGACAGGCAGATGTAAGTACAAAAATGTATAGAAATGCGTAGTTGGTGTTGAAAATGACAATTATAAAGTAACTGTTTAAATTTGTTTTGTGCTCGTAGACGAGAACACCAGTCCAATCACAAAAATGCGGAGAAAATGAATTGTATTGGCCAGTTTCGGGCGGGGGGTGGGCCTGTGACTGCGCGTTGAGTAAGTACAAATTAAAACAGCAAAAACAAAACTAACATTAAGTAATTATTTTAGGGTTTTTGTATTACGCACCAGCTGATAAATGTTTGGAAGCATACCGCCAAGGGCCATGTGAAAAGAATGAGTATTTAAGCATACCAAAAGGAAAATATAGTGCAGAATGTATCAGAAATCCATGCAAGAATGACACTATGGTTCCTTATAATGGCAAATGCTATAATTTGTACAAAACTGATGCCTGTGCTGCATACGGTGGGGGAACGTTGAATATAAATTCATCTCTAGATCTAGAATGCTCACCGGCAAGTGCTACTCAATTAAGCATAATTAATATAAACCAATGCTCTCCTGGATCGAAAATAAATAACAATAAATGCAGAGTTGTAGTTGCTAATAATTAATTATCTCGTAGATATCTTGTACCATTACCATACATATTGTATGAAATTATATATTTATAATAAAAACATATTTACATTACTATTTTACATTTTGAAAACGTCTGAAGTATTACATTAATTAATAATTATTATTCAATTAGTAATCAATGTATGCTAATTTATTTCACATAAGGTAATCCTCAACAATGCAAGGAATTTCCCACTAAATAGTAATTAAAATAGTTAAACTATTATAAATTATGTTCTATTTAAATGTCATTGTAATGAAATAATACTCTTACACATTAAATAATATGTATATTTTATTTGTATTTATTACGATAAATAAACAAAATAAATAATGTTTGTTTCCAATTATAATTTTATAACTTACATTTCTCTGCTAAAATAATTTTAAAAAGTCAATGTTATTTCCCATGAAAATATAATAGCAAGCAAAAGTGTGAGTAATAATAAATTACGTAATACGATATATATTACACTTATACGAAAAAAAAAAATAACTACTTTTACTTTATTTACTTATAACTTAAAACAAGAATAAACAATATTATTTTAGATAACTCAATTTTTTAATGTTATCGTTTTGTAACTGAAGCGAGTCTTGCTACTTGCACATTAAATAAAATAAATAGCGCGATGTTAAGATCGTTAAGATGCTCTCCTTGGGATCAGGTTTTTACAGTGTAAATCTGGAATTACCATGACTTCACAACCACAATCATAGTATGAATAGACTGCTTAGAGTTGGCATGCAGAATCGCAACTATGATAAAAATTAAGATAAAAATGTGTTTCATTTTATTTATGTTAAGTATAATTTTAGTAAAATCACAACTTGCTTATCCAGAAGAACACCCAATGCCAATGGCTGAAAGACGAGGAATAAATAAGGTGAAAATTTAATTTGTATAATGTTTTAAGTGCATCAAAATAGCTGAATACTTCACAGGAAAGGCATCCTGTCTACGCGCCTGGAGTCTGCCCAGAAAATCAATGGTATTGGCCTGGTGATCAAGAAACCGATTGGATATGCGACTGCGCGAGTCGTAAGTTATAAATAACAATATTAATATCACAAATAAACACTATCACTCTTTATAGGATTTGTTTATTATCCGCAAACCGACAAGTGCCACGAATTGTACAGACAAGGACCTTGTAAGCAAAACGAATATCTTATTTTACAAAAAGGTAAAATTTTACCGGAGTGTGTTCCAAATCCATGTTGTAATGATACTATGGTTCCTTTTAACGGTAAATGCTACAGTTTGTATAAAAGTGATGCTTGCCCACCACTTGTAATGGGTGGGGGGACTCTAAACGTCAATCATACTTCCCTGGATTTAGAATGTTTACCAGGAAATGCAGTAGAATTGGTATTAATTACAATACCACCTGCGCCTTGTCCCCCTGGGAGCAAAAGAATTTCTTCCGGAAGTTGTAGAAAAATCATAAAGTAGTTTTTTTTTTAATTTTATAAAACTTCAAAACTAGAATAATAAAATATTGCATATTTAAACTTTTTTATTTATTTACCTACTTAGTTTCTAGTTCGTCTCTAGAGGAGAATGAATGTCCACGATATTTGCATGCATGGGTACTTAAAAAATCCTTGGAATCCTCTTCCTACAAATAGGTTTCTCTATGAAAGAATACATAAAGTTACTATTTTTTTCAAATTTATATCTATGGAATCCAAGGTTACAAAAACTATAAACTAGTTTAAAGGCAAATTTTCATTCATTAGACAAACTACCTTTATAAAAAAATTATGATATTCTTTCCTGTAAAACCTAATCTTTACTCGAAATATATGCGACTTGTTTCAAGTTTTTATATTATCTGGAATTACCATGACATCAGCATCGCCCTATGAATATGTGAATGACCAAGCAGTGCTTAACAGTAAACTACCAAAATTCAACGAGTGAACATCAACGAATATGGAAAGAATTTTTGCAGTCTTGTTATTATTTGCAGCAATTACATATTCGCAAGTTGCTTTTCCAGAAGAACATTCTACAGATACTACTAATAACTCACAGGTAAATAAATAACTAATTTACTAATTAGTTATTATTACTGTAATACTAAAAATAGATCATCATAATTTTGTACCCAGTAGGGATGTTTCGAATACCTATACGAAAACATGTATTCGGGAATATGAATACTAATCTTTTTTCATACTATTCGCGAATACGACTACAAATACTATTTTTACCTACCGCTACCTTAGCTAGGTAAGAGAAGAATCGAGAAACAAGGATCGTGCTAAAAATCGTATATTGAAATTTTGGTAAATAAATACGTTTCAAGGTCACTAGACAATTTTTAATCTCACGATGATGTCTGTAAATGAATATGTATGTGTAAATGTAGGTGCGAGTGAATTCAGTATTCTCTAATTCATTTTCAACCAATCCGAAAATTTGGGATACTTGCACTTCTACTAAATGCCAAAATGGAAACACGCCACCAAATTTGAGTATCAATCGGAAAACCAGAAGTAGCACTTATTAAAGCACTAAATAATTTTTCTTATGAAATATCTTTGTTTTGAATATCATTTTTTCGTGATTTATATTACTACGCAAAATAAATATTAATGCATTTTCTACAAGTTTGCGATATTTTGATTATGACTTGGAATTTAATTTCTTAATAAAGATAGGATGCCAAAGGTTTTAAGAAAAAATAATTCTGTTGAAAGAAATAAAACAATTTTATCAGTTTTTTGTTAAATTATTTTGCAGCTCAAAATTACTTGGTTTATTATTCGTATTGTATTCGTGTATTCGACCTAAATTTAAAGAATACGGTTTCGAATACAAATAGTTACATAAAAGTTGACGAATATCCACTAAAACAATTATGAATATTCGGAACATCCCTGGTAAAATAAAAAATAAAAGTTTTAGAGAAATGAATTCTGCGTCTAAAACATCAAATATGATTTAATTAGCTTTTTGTATAAGCGATATGTAAATTTAAAAATTATGCACTTTTTGGTTTGAGTAATTAAGTTTACTATGTATTAGGACAAAAAAAGAACAAAAAAGTAAAGAATTGAATGTCAAATACGTGCAATTTTATGACTGGGTCTGTTATAATACTTATTTTAATTATTAACAAAATATTTATATAATAGTTTAACAGGCGTACAATGAAGTCATATGGTGTCCACATCAGATTTTTATTTAAAGTAAAGATTAGCTAAACATAAATATTTAACAGTAACAATAACTCAAATTTATTAGTAAATTTCCATTATTTATCAAGATAATTCACAGATTGCACTTAAAAATTGCCGTAATTTTTTATGGTCTTATTTCTAAAATTTGACAATTGACGTTAATTCCTGTCAAACTTAATTTGTTTTTCTTACCATCATAGTAGGAGTAGCAATAATTAATTATTCAAAAAATAGAAAGTGTAGCAAATTCAATGAAAAATGCACAGGAGAATGATTTGCAAGGGATTAAGTCACCGGTCAACGCTGATACATGCGTAGAATACGTGAATATGAAAATCATAAATCTGAACCCAATATATTTTTGGACTCTACTTGAAGAGTATAATTGATGATTATCGGTCCAAGAGTGAGAAAATGTAAAATAAAAAAAACTATGTAAAAGTTGGTTTTGCATCTACCATAAGACCACAACTAGTTCCTTCATCCTAGTTAAAACCACGGTTTATAGAGTTCTTCTCGTCCCTTAAAAGTTAAGGATGTTATTTTTAAGCGTCGATGGGAACCACCACGGAATATTTGGTTAATTTTACTGATGACAGGAATGCATTAACAGATGTTCTTATTGAAATAGTTTGGATCACAATTTGGTGATAAATTAGTTATTTTAAAGGCAAAGTAGATTATTTAGTAACTAACCATATTTTCTGTTGACCATTAAATAAGAAACAGGTGTTCGTATTGAAATAATTTGGTCATTAGAATTTGGTGATAAATTAGTTATTCACTCTGAGAACAAATTAAATAATTTAGTAACAACCGGTTACTTATAATTCATTCACGCGCCTTATAAATAAATGAAACTATAATTAATTGTGCAAATGCGCAAATCTGTTATATGCAGATAACAAATACCTTTCTCTCATTTTTATCTTATGGGCCTTCCATGCTAGTGTGAAGAGTGCCCCACAAGAGGACTATACAAGTGTGATTTAGAATGTTATTTGCCTTCGTTCTGTTAAAACCAAGCCTACTTTTTCGATGATTACCTTCGTTCTTGTATCCACAGGCCTTCCGCATTTCGGATCATCTTCAATCGACTCCCGGTCCCAACGAAATTACTACACCATAATTTTACTGCAAATAAATTAAGTAGAAGCATTTCTTGGTACCTATTGTTTCAAATATTTTTATTAATCAATATTCATGTACAATTTTGCTCTAATGATGATTATTAATAATTTTTGATCTACTGCTCTCATTTGTCAAGAACTTTATGCATACAGTTCTACTTTACTCATTTTCTTGTACTCAAATCAATTGCAGCAACTGCAAAACTATTTCTGGGGGATTCCAGCTCAATCGAATTAAAGTAAAATAGTAAAAAAATACGAATGTATATGCTGAATAACGAATATTAATAAAAAAATGAAATGGTATAATTGCGATATTTCGGAAATAAGGAGTTTTTTTGTTATAGCGCTTCGACACGTATATGAAATCTAAATATATTTTGATTGGCGACCGAAATGTATATGCTGAATAACGAATATTAATAAAAAAATGAAATGGTATAATTGCGATATTTCGGAAATAAGGAGTATATGCTGAATAACGAATATTAATAAAAAAATGAAATGGTATAATTGCGATATTTCGGAAATAAGGAGTTTTTTTGTTATAGCGCTTCGACACGTATATGAAATCTAAATATATTTTGATTGGCGACCGAAAGACCACCTATACACGCATAACAAATAGCGTGTTAGGAGGTGGGGATTACTACCAATGGAAGTTAAGAAATTCAAATTCGAAAGGAGGGGCTAACATTCCTGTACTGCAGTTCTCAAACAGTTTTTATTTTAATATAAATTTCTTGCATTAAACTTAATAATTTAAATACAACTGTAATTATAAAGTATGTAGACGTATACAGTATTATAATATTTATTTATTTTATGTAAATATAACTTAAAATACCATATATTTCAAGAACATTTAGGTCCATGATGAAAACAGTTTGATATGATAAAAACACATAAGCGTGACGTCACGTCATTCTTTTCAAAATTCGGGGACCATAACTCGCTTATTAATAGGAATTTTTTCACAGGATTTTCATCAATAATCTTAGTTTTCCTAATATTTTCATATGAAATTATATATATATATATATATATATATATATATATATATATATATATATATATATATATATATATATACAAAAAATGCTGGAATCCCCCATTTGACCCCAAACGTGGTAAGAAATTAAACAAATAAATGTTACAGTAACTTGGCAGCAAAAAAGTATTTTATTTCATGATTAGGTAATACTCTTGTTTTTATGAGAAATAATTTACACTTTGGCCGGATTTAAACTTAAGGATCCCCAATCACACTTAAATCACGCAGTTATAAATTCTATTTTGCATACCTATGTATCTAATAAGTGAAAAAGAAAAATTGAATTTAATTTTTTTATTTAGGGAAGACAACCAGTCTACCTTCCTGGTATATGTCCAATAAACCAATGGTACTGGCCTGGAGATAAAGAATCAGATTGGGTTTGCGATTGCGCAAGTGGTAAGTATAATAATTAAATACTTACCATATCAAAAAATAATAGTTTATCCTCATAGGTTTTGTATACCATCCTGCAAGTGATTCGTGCCATGAAGTGTACAGACAAGGTCCTTGTCAAAATGGTGAATATTTAACACTCGAAGCACGTAGAATAATACCAGAATGCGTTCGAAATCCTTGTGTAAATGATACCATGGTTCCATTTAACGACAATTGTTTTCGTTTATACAAAACTGATGGTTGTCCATCTGTTGGTAAATTACAAAGAAGACTTGCTGTAAATTCTACAACTCTTAAATTAGAATGTATATTAGATAAAACAACTCAGTTAATTAATGAAATTCATGTAGATAAAACTACATGTTTGCCTGGAAGTAAAAGAAGTTCTCTTGGAAAGTGTACAAAAATAACAAAATAGCTTTTGGCTTTTCATCAGAAATAAACTTTTTAGTTTAGAAGTTTCAATAAATATATTTCTTATACGGAGTACTTATTATATCTAAGTTTTAAGTCAGTATTTTTTATAACAATAAATGTATACTTAAGGTTGTAATAAAAATAATAAATACAAATAATAGTTTGATTTATTCCAAGAGGAAGTATTATATTAGATTTTATCATAATTTATGAATGGGATTAGGCCACTATTGTATTCCTTGTTCTAAAATAATCAAACCACTGGGTCAGTATTTTAGTTCGTTACGTCATAAGCGTTGGCGTTTTTAAATAGATTTTACGCTGAAGATGCCTGCTGAAAGACGATAGCTGCCTATCTTTTAATTGCGCGTACATACGCGATAACAATATGGGTGCGGAAGGAGAGGGCCCCACAGTCTCAGTGGAATTTGAAGTTTTTGGACAAGTTCAAGGTATGTCATTTATGTTTGCAAACATCAATATACGTAATATAATTATAAATGTATTTATAGGTGTATATTTTACAAAGTACTGTCGCGAAATATGTGATCAACTAGGTATTGGTGGATGGATTAAAAATACTAGGAAAGGAACTATTGTTGGAAAAATGCAAGGACCTCGGCAAAATATAGAACAAATGTAAGTATTTTATTTTAACTTTCAGAGAAAATAAATACGAATTTCAATTAAATTTAATTTATCAACCAACAAAATAAACAGCGCTAAAAATAAAACTAATTAAAAATTACAATAACAATTTGTTGTACAAATGCCAGATTGTATTTATAGAAATACTGAATGGTAAAAGTTTTAATTGCAGCACTGTATATTAAAAATATGTTTAATTATTTTTATTAGGGTTGTCTGGTTATCAAAAACAGGATCACCAGGATCAAAAATAGACCGCTGTGAACTTACAAACTGGGAAAATTTAGCGCGCCCTGAGTTTAGAAACTTTTCTATTCGATTTTAGTTATGTACTAAGATTCCTTGTTGTTAGTTGCAAATCTTTTGTTTACATTATAAACATTTTCTACACACAATAGAAGAATAAAATTTTTAATGTTTCTGTGTTTGTTTACATTGTAATTAAAGGTAAAATAAATATATTTATACAAGAATAGAATAATTTTGTCTTTCTTATATCTGTACTGTATGAAACCCATTTTAAAATAATAACACGTATATTTATTCAATGTAATTTTATTTCTAAAATATTTCAATTACGTTAATGGTCACAAAGCAAAGACTAAACGCATTAATGTAATGGATTGCTCCTCTGTACAAAAATGCAGCGGTGATTCCCACGTCTAATTTCATTCAACAATAATAAAACTATATGCATCTAAAATAATGAAACAATTTCGACGGGGTCAGGATGCAAAACAAGAGAGCACTGTAATAGTTAACAGTGCAATTCGATATTAAACAATGAACATGAAGGTGATTCTGACATATCGAGCACAGCAGTCCAGTTAACAGCAACAGATCGACAGACCGCATGATCTGTGTCTGGTCAGTTCATACACACAATTATGAAATAATAAACTCAACACTCGTTCTCTTGGGTTTAACAATTTATTACTGCAATGATATATACAATTAATCAAAGCCAAAAAGTAATAAAAATAGTTATAAGGCAGGAACGTAAGACTAAATCTAATTAAATTGTTTTCATGTAATGAACCTACTTTGGCAGCCAATTAACAATATTATAAATGGTCTGTATAAACTGACCTAAAACACAAACGACTTATGATAAAAAATGGAAATTACTTGGTTCACTACCTAATAAATGCTAAAGTAATAACACAAAATCGCATTACGGTAAATGTTCAGTTTTACAGAGCTTAGAAAAAATACTAATGAGAGTATCAGATTTAAAGGAATCGCACTCTGTATTATGTCTCAGACACACAGTTAATTATGAGTCGCACAAAATTCAGAATATCAACAATTGCATTTGCGGCCGCTCACAATGCATCAATGCACACACTAACACTCACCTAACACATCAAGTAAGTCAAACTGAAAAATAACATCAATTCACGCATATTATTAAATAACTCATGTGAATCCACACGCCGTAATCACGATTCAACCAACAAGTACTCCAATCCAATGTGCCCAGACAAAATCTGCGCTGTGTGGAATTCAATTCAACTTGCGTTAACAATAGTTTACCCACTTTGTAATTCTGTTACTTTTTATACAAAACTCGATCTTATAAGTAAAAAACGATAATGAAATTAATTGCAAAAAGACACCGGAGACAATATCGGTTACGAAATACGGAAACAGATGAAGACGCGAAAAGTCCAAGTCCTTGAAGTTACGCCGTAGCCATTCGCCGGCGGCCGTTTGGGCTGTGGCGCAGATTTGGCTGTTGGAGGCAGGGTTGTGGACGTGCGGAAACAGTCCGGACCGGCTAGTCTTGCATCTCTTCCGGCACTTCGTGCGGGTTTAAGATGCCAGGTACCGACATCTGAATTTTCCTCTTCTCCAACTGCGCGTTTTGTAAAGCTTGTTCGCGTTCTTCCAAGTATAAGTCGGTATCATCCTCTCCTGTGTATTCCTGTCACATCAATTCATAGTATATTAGTCACACATGCACTACATTCCAATTTTAAAATACATACATAATTTCAGTCACTGTAGCACCAAGAACCTAACTCATACAGCAAAAATTCACTCAATATCATACAACACATATTCCAAATATTTCATATTGAAATATTAAATCATTGTACTTACCCTAATTTGCACCAAGAAATCTCTTAAATGTTCTTTGAATGCGGGTATGTCGTGGTCCAAGTTGAACAGTCCTTGTACAGTTATTTTTATTTGGTTGTCCGTCAGATGTGGAAAAGCAGAACGTAATAATGACGCAATAAATTCCTAAATAAAATAAATATAAAATTATATCGTTTCACAAGAGGGTACACAGGCAGGGGGAGTTTTCAAATTTTTAATTTTTTATATATTAAAATATTTTTAAATCTAAAGTGTTTTTACTTTTATATTTATAAATCGTAAAAAATACAATAAAAAAAGTTTAAAATTTGCAATATTTTCTTTCCGCCATTATGGCGTACATAACATCAACTGTGTCCGAATAAGGTCGCGACATATGTAACCAAAACGTGCTTCATAGAAAGAGACACAAGCAAAACACGGTCACTTAACAACGCTCAGAAAGCGTTCACAGTAACAGCTGAATGCAGTTATTCACTACTGCTCAGATAGAGCGCTCAGTGAAGTCAGAGCGAAAAATTTGTACGCTCACTGGTGAAGAATGCACAACGGTCGTTATTAATTAGTTCATTCATCAGTTTCGGCCAAAAGAAATAAATTTATTGCGTTCACGTCCATGACGTTTAAAATAACAATTTTAAGCTGTCACAATGCAGCAGTGCGCTGTGCATTTAATGCACTACACTACGATCATTGAACATTGAACGCTCAGTCAACTAAAGAAATTGAGCGGTATGTGTTGAATGCGTCCAATATCAAATAAACTTAAAAGACAGTGCTCGTGGCGTACAACTACGGCGAACCAAAGATGCCGCATACGTCATCGTATTGCGGGCGATTTAACTAACACACGTGACCCTTGTTCTGTGACCAATCCATGTTTAGGGTCTGTCTCTTTGAGGGCAATGAGTTGGCGGCAATTTGAAAGGTTTAAGTTGCACAGTTCGGTAGTGACAGCACGCACTTTAGAATTCTATTAAATGAGGCATTTGTTTTCGCTTTTCGCCACAAAGCGAAAATTTGGTAGTACGCGTGTCTCAAAATATTCGCCTGCAAGCGTACGACTCGAGGCGAAAGTGTCAAAGTCAGTATATGCCACTAGTCTACTCAAAGCCAATTAATATATAATACATATATATTATATACAACTGTCATAATATTTTTTTTCATTTTAATAGTATAAAATTCAAAAATTTCCGAAACCAAAAGCGAATATAGAATTCTAAAGTGTATGGTACCAATAATCGTAAAAGTAAAATCGCAGTTGCCTGCTTTGCATGATAGAATTCTAAAGTGTGTGCTACCACAACAGTTGTTTGTTGACCGCTTAGGCTTTAACAACTTGTCTTTATTTGCTTGCCATTGGATCAGTTTCAGTGTAGTTTTGTTTTGTACTCATCATGTCGTCTTTTTATATCAATACTTTAGTAGGTGATGTGAAAGTAAGATATGAAGAAAAAAAAATTAAATGATTGGACCCGTATAACTGCGATGAATCTACTTTTTGCCGAAATGTAGATTTATTTCCTGATATTAAATTCTCCGATATATCTAAACTCGCATCTAGCAAGACGAATACTATAATACAACACAAACACAATAAATATTAAGTTCGAAAAGACAGTAAAAATTAAAAGAACAATAAACAAAACACACTTAAAAGAGTCTAAAATGATAAAAAAACAAAAATTCAAGCGAATACAAAGAAATAACCTAACTTTGTAAACGTCAGTTTGATGGTTACCCCTACAGAACACAATATTTAAATTTCCGCAAACACAAAGTAACAATCTCACTCCAAACATGGACTCGCCACAGATTAACCCTCCAGTGCACGCATGGTTTCAATATTACACGAGCGAACGGTTGAGGCCTGTAAGGCCCATAATTGGAATACGTATAAAAAAAAATTATGTACTTTTTTTAAACAGTTTTTCGGTTTAATGTACACTATGGTTTGTTTGCTTCAACATGAAAAAAATCCTCCGTACAAAACAAAGGACGGTATAAAATGTTACAAAAACTGTAAGATATATTTTTGAATTTTTTTATCAAAATTCGGGATTTGATATTTGTGAAAAGTACATAGAAGCTCATGGTCTTATAATTTTTCTTTAAAAAAATACAGCAATATTTATATATTGCATGGACTCACAGACCCCACCCGTCCGCTGGAGGGTTAAGGGGGTCACGTGTGAGCCAGTGATGGATAAATTTAATATCCTTTGTACAAAAGAATTCGCTATTTTTATTACTTTTATTGCATTAATAGTAACATTGCATATATAGTATTGCATTCATGTATAAAATCATTACATATTAACATGACTAAAATCCCCCATTAAAACAGTAATACAATATTTAATGAGGTGCGGGAGGCCACGTGACTTTGACAAGTGCTTGTGGGGCCCAAACATGGTTGCCAAGAATACGGCTTGTGTACGTTGCCTGTGTTGCCAAATAAATTTCAGTGTAAAATTAATAAATAAAATTGTAAAGATAGTTATTATTAATGAATATCATGTTTTACTTTCTAACATATAAACTTAATTTTTAAAATATACAAGACGTTCAACATTCATCTAATGGTTTTCCTTAAATTTAGCGCGCCAAGAAATCTTTGTGTCATAGATGGCAGCACAAGTCGCATAAAAAAATATTTTAAAAATAAAATCATGCGTCAGAAAGTAAAAGATGATATTCATTATTAATAACTAGCTTTACAATTTTATATATTAATTTTACACTCAAATATATTTGGAAACACAGGCAACGTACACAAGCCGTATTGTTGGCAACCATGTTTGGGCCCACAAGCACTTGTCAAAGTCACGTGGCCTCCCGCACCTCATTTATTCCTAAGGAGTAAACAATAGTTTATTCTCCAAAAGCACAGAAATTTAATATTATTAGCTAAGAATGACCCGAAACATGGAAATGAATACGTCGGAGTAATAAATGGCAATCTCCAGTTAAAATTTTAACTTCCAGATAAATAAAAAATAATAAATAGGATTATTGACAACAATGATAAATTTGTTATTCAAAAGCTCATTTAATTTTACTTTTATTTATTTAACCGACAGTTAAACCGGAGATTTTTAAAATTGATTATTCAATGATTAAATAAAAGGTACTGCTTGTAACGGACGTAGAATATAATTATTTACACAAAAAAAAAAGAAATATTGTGTTATTTCAGAAATTAATAAAGTGATAATTCTTATTTTGTCCGAATTGTACACAATTGTTTTATCTCCAAATTATATGAGTTTAAAAGAAATATTTGATATTTGTGAAAACAATATCGCGAAATCTTTCTCAATTGATCATTACTACGTATTTCCTAACAATAAAGGTTATTGATGAAGATGATTCATAACCAGGGTAATGATTATTTGCTCTTGTTTTAATTTTATTAAAATTTAAGTAATTAATACAATGAACTAAATACAAGCCTTTTTTATATAGGCAACGACCGTGGGACAAAACAGTTTTCGAAGGAGCAATTTTTACAAATTTCATTAAAATAATTAACAAATCTGATATCATATTTGGCAGTTTTATATGAAATTTTTAACATAAAAAGCTAAGCTTTTAAATGAGTTTTTAAAAAAATTAATAAAAACATCACACGTACATTTTCGCTAAATAAATTAAATTCTGGGCCCTTATCTTTTCAGTCAAAGACAACAGATTTTAATCACTTGTTATTACATAATATACATTTTAGAAATAGATTATATCTGGAACAGGTGAATGAATTTGCTTATTTAGGTAATATGATGTCAGACCAGGATTTGTAAAGGCAAATGTAGATTATTACTAAATAGTATTTATAATTTTCCTAGAAATGTGTTTGTATCCGGTAATATTAAGTGTAAACAATGCTATGTTTGTGCCTGTTTTAATTAATAGATGTGAATTTTGAACATGGTTGAAAAAGCATACAAGAAGTGCAACAAGGAATAAATCTGATATTTGCGAGATATATGAGCGTATCATATGAGGAATTACACGATCTATGATGAATTTATGAGTAAGAAAATTTTGAAAGAGCTGTATTTCCCAACCGATTTGTCGCGAAAAGTGTAATAGTAAAAAATAAAATAAAAAAAATAAACGTTATTTTTATTTTGAGAAATTTTTATCATACTTGTATTTCTTCTATTTTTTGTTATTAATAAATAATAATTAATAAAGGTACCTATTTCATATTATAAGTTAATTATTAAATATAATTAAAATTACCTTTTTATGAAGTGTGTCGCGCAAAACAAGTTTTATGAAAAGTGTGTAGCAAGTAAAAAAAAAAAAAAAAATGTTGGGAAACAATGAGTTAAAGTGTCAGAGCATATATGGCGTTGCCAGATTGTAAAATCTGTCTGTTTATAAAACGTCCATTTGTCAGATGAGGATAATTTTCAAGACAAACCAGTAGAAATACTTGACTCATGTAAATGAACTTCATTATTCATTTAGCGATGTTTTACAGGCCGAAAACAGGCACGTGACTCGAATGACCTTGAAATGCTTGGAGTCATCTAATTTGTTTGCGCTTGTCAGTTTGACAAGAACAAAGTTTCAACCTATTTTAATTTTGAACGGGTAAAAAGTTCCAGGCATTTTATGGTCCCTAGAGTCAACTTATATCGTGTCTGTTCGCGGCCAGGTTTTTACAATGAATTCAAGGTTTTTTCCGGTTTTTAAGGATTCCAAAATTAGCCGCCATCCTGGAATATCAGATGATTGGTGTGGGCTTGTCACTTTGACAAGAATAATGTTTTGATCTAATTTGATTTTGAACTGCTAAAAAGTTACAAGCACTTTATGGTAGCTAGAGTCACGTGTCTTGCTTAAAGCAAAAAATGGAAAATGAAATTTTGAAGCGATGCATAATAATTTATTTTATATTTAAAGAACGCTTAAAATTTTAGTTATGCTTGTGCAACTGGCCATTAGAGAAATATACAAGTTTAAGCTGTTAAAACGACCAGCCATATTGTAAATATTGCTAAATCAACGAATGTTTGATTATATGGCCGCATTTGCAATTTGGCTACGTCAAGGTTGAAGATATGTTTGGTATGTCACGTGAGATAAGGGAAACAGCGAATATAAAATTTAAAAGAGAGGATTCGAAAGCAGTCTCTGGACAGGTGCGAAATAAAATGAATATATGTACGTATAAAAATTACTTACTTGAATATAGAGTATGTTGTTAGGCACTGGGCCAAGCTGTACCTTTATGCGTCCCGATTCTACCAACGTAAACATATACGCTAATATCGAAGCATGCATAGATAACGCAGCCGTATGTGATGTGTCCGTAACAACTGAAAACACGTGTTGTAAAATATCTGTTAAATACGTCTGGTAGAAAGACTGTGCAGCTTGTTCGTGGGATTCCACATTTTGCAAGAGCTTTAAGAGAATCTGTAATCCTGTATCCGCAACATTTCTCATTGTATGTTTGAATGCCCATATTATACTGTCAAGTACAAGTTTGAATTGTGCAGGTGGTATGCTCAAGAAAGCAGGGAAACAATGGTTGTTAACGGATTGTAACAAAAGGAAAAAGTTCGTTCTATGTTCTGGATATTCTTCAAAATCCTTATTGATCATTTCTAAAGTGCATTCAAACACTGCGTCAAAGATCTTCGGGACTTCTGACGTAATAAAGCTTTCTAGCTTGTTTACTATACTCGCCATTGTGCTCAACACTTCTGGTTCTCGAGCAGAAGGAACTGCTGTTCTTTGGTAATCAAGAAGGACAGCATCCAGTAGAGGCGGGATGAAATTCTCCATAACCATCGCATGATCATTTGACTTAGATACCCAATCAGAAATTAATTTAAGAGTTTCTTTTTTTACAACTCTCATTGCTTTTATTAAGGGCTGTTTAGTAACCGTTTCTCCATTTAAAGCTATCGCAGCCGTAATGTTTTCTGACATTACTTTATAAACATTAAGCATATCTAAGTAAATGCGGCCCAGTTGCAGGACATACGGATGACCAAGAGCTTTACAGGCACGTACGTTAGTTTTTAAAATACTAGCAAGTTGTTTAACTATGTCAATTTCTTTTAAAACGTCTACATTATTACTTGCTTGGCAAATAATATCGTCCCAAATCTAAAAAAAAAAAAGAAATAATTTATTTAAAGATATTCATGAAAAAATCTGAAATGTCTAGAAATTTCAATGAACTACGAGCCCCACCCGCTCCAATTCAGCTGGCCTACTTTTTAAAAATTCATTTATCATGACAACTAATAGAATTTGTAATAATAAATAAATGTTTACTTTTTATTTAAAATGAAAATTTTCAACATTATGACGTAAAACAAGAATCGATATATTAATTTCATATTATTTATCAATATTGAGTAACATCGCCTTTATTATAAATTACTACTGTACTTCTTTTAGAAATTTTATTTAATAAAACCTAACAACACCACCTTACAACTTAAATTCGTTATTTTTTTTGTTTTTAATTATTCGTAAAACTAAGGAATATTTCATTTTACATTAAAAAATAAAATACTTTAGAAAAAATATATTGCTATCTATCATAAGAACGATAAAATGTCTGTAATATTAATAAAAATTGGCGATAATTTACGTTAGTTATTATTTGTATCATATATTAACTAAATAAAATGAAATTAAAACGGGTGGGCCAACTGATGTGCAACCGGGCTCGTAACTGGTCTTTTCCGCATATTACGTGTGAAATATCACAAATATCGTGTTATGCGCAATTAGTGATATGCAAATTTCATAAACTTATTATTTTGAAAGTTTCACTGAAAATTTCATTGAAAGTTTCATAAAATGTTTCAAAATAAATTTCAATGAAAGTTTCATTTACATTTCAAAAAATTTAACATTTTTCAGTTGAATTTGAAATACTTGGTATAATAAAGAACAAACTCTCCTGGAGTTTTCCAAGAGTGATTCCTGTGCGTTAGGTCAGGTTATTGTTATTGTGTCTAGTTAAATTGACAAAATATAATAATAACCCAACCTAACTTACAAACTCACCTGGAGTTTTCCAAGAGTTTTTTTTTTTGTGAGTTAATTTATTGTTATATTTAATCAATTTAAACAAATACAACTACAATAACTAACAAAAATCACTCTTGGTAAACTCGGGATGAGTTTGTGCGTTAGATTATGGTTGGTATATTTAGTCAATTTAACTAATCACAACACCAATAACCTGACCTAACGCACAGGAATCACTCTTGGAAAACTCCAGGAGAGTTTGTTCTTTAGGTTAGGTTATTGTTGTTATATTTAATATACACTATTACACTATAGACGCACGCGCAAGTCAACACTTATACATTGTATTGTGAGACAAGTTATTACATCAGCTATATTTGGAGTTGTGAATTTCGGACTGAGACTGTTTATGGTTTACTAATATGTAGCAAGTGTTAGATAGATGTAGATCGAAAAGTACAGTTGTCATAAGAATAATGCAAATAAATTCAGTGGTAAGACTTGTTTTCAAAATTAAAAAATTAAATTTACTTATGTACAAATATACTCATTCATGCACACACATTTTCGCTAAATAAAAATAATTTAATTTTTCCGTCGACCGTGTATTTACGGGGTATACAAAATCATTTAATAATGTGCCATATTAATTTATAATTTTCTTTTAATGAATGATTTTAGTACAAGCACGTGACTATCCAATAGAAAAGCTAGATCAAGATCTTAACCATAAACGCGTGATTATTGGTCGTTTTTGTTAACACATTTGTTAGTTAAATTATGCTCGTTATTTCTTCATTTAAACTACAACAGTGTTTAATCAGTAGTGTTACATTAAAAACATGTTTTACCTGGTTGGGTAGCATCATATACTTTTCAATAAGAGCTTCTTGTGCATGTTGATCTACTTGAGCTGAAATCATGTAACCCACAGCTTCATAAAATGTGTGCACCTGTTGGGTTTGTAGATCACAAATAATCGTGCTGATTGTACACAAAATTTCCTCAATGAAAGGACACGATTCGCCAACTTGAGTGGTGACAAAATGACGACGGCATTTCATGGCGATTTTAATGAAGGTATCACAAGCCATGTCTTGAACACCGTCGTGAGTTTCGTGCATAAATTCAAACAATTTATTAACAACTGTTTTTAAGAATTTCCAATGGGCACGTAAAAATCTTGGATATTGTCCTACAACGTACATAATATTCGAAGCAATAATAGCTTTATTATCCTTCCCTCTTTTCTGTTCACAAAGGCCCAACAAATCTTTAATAACTGTAACTAAAAAGCGTTTTTCGTCTTCTTCATGCATTGCACCTGATATACTTCCGATTGCCCAACACAATGTATTTAAGTTTTTCCATGACCATTCTGTCCCATTCACTTGATTCTGAAGTTTTTCCGTCATTATTCGTTCCGTATCAGCGTAATCCAAATGAGTTAAGTATACAAGTGTCTCACGCATATTTTTATACAAATTTATAGAATCCGTATCTTTCATAAATTCTCTCACAACCTCGCCATTATCATTTTCCACTACTAAAACTTCCTCTGGTTTTGCCATCCGAGAGATCATAATATATCTGACCTTGTTTAGTACTTCTTGATACAGCATACGTCTCGAGCCCATTGTATTACTGAATACATGTCCTGGTGAAGCGAATGGTACTTCTCGATATAAATCAGTGGCTAAGGCATTCCAATATTCCAAACAAATTTTGAATATTTCGACTTCTTCTACTTCGGAAATTAAAACCAAATAATGTAAGGCATTTGCAAGTTGTGGTCCATGATTCTCTGCCAATGAGCCATGCTCTTTTAAAAATGTACAAAGAAACATTGCGAGATTCTGTATAAAATTCTGTTCAGCATCTTGACCACATGCATACGCACTGCGAATGTCTGTCTGTAGTGGTAACATACTCTCCAGTTGGGTCATTGTTTGCACGAACAAATTGCTAAACATTTCATCATAATTGCTGACCGTAACTCCAGCTATTTCAGTCAGGCACTTTAATGTGACATTTCGAAATAGCGGAACAGTAAGAAATTTAAACACCAACGTATGTATTAATTTAGTTTCAAATATATAACCCAATGGAATCCAATTTAAAAACCTGAGCAAAGTATCTAGCGTTGCTCCAACTAATGCAGCATTCTGCGAATTATCGAGAACAAACTGGCAGAGTTGGAAGATCTGTGAAAACTCAGAGCACATGGAATCTTTTAAATGCTTGGCCTTTGTTTGCGTGATTTGACCAGATGAAAAATCAAACAACTCTTCACTTAACAACTTAAGAATAATCATATTATTCTGACATAAAGATTCGTTCGTTTTACTAGCACCAACAATGTCAGGTATAAATGTTTCCCAATTTTTTGGCCATTCTCGTTTTAATACTTGCACCAAGATCATGTTAAGTTTATTCAAGTACATTCTATTTTGTTCTAACAAATCTGGATCAGAACTAGTCTTGATAATTAAAGCAACAATGTATTTTTTGATTCCTTCACATTGGTTCCGTGGTAATACTTTCCAGCGAGTTTTGATTACTTGTTCCAATATTTGTAAAGCATAGTATTTAGTTTGTTGATTATTAGAAAATTCCAGTATTGTATCTACACGAGTCCAAGCATCAGGATGTTCCTTAAGAGCAGTAAGTAATTCTTGAGCTACTCGTTGCTGTTCTCCGGCTCCAGCGTACATACTGACTACTACATTGTCAAGTAATGCTATGTCCAATTTTTGGTTGAAATCCAGAAGAGCTGCCGCTTGTTGAGCAAAAGTGGCCATCGTTAAATATATTTTTGTACACAATCCAATTCAAGTAAACGAATTCAACATTCCCTCCACCACGGAAACTGCAAAAAGAAAATACGATTTAATAATAGAAAACACATGTAAATTGTTAAGGGATAAGGAAAAAACTAGTAACATTGCACCTACAAATTCATATAAACTCTTAATTTTGATCATAAAGTTCTGATAATTTATTCACAATAAATTTATTACATGAAACTGTCAAGAATATTCAATTTTTTAGAAACTTCATTTATAAATTAATATCACAAATACATAAAAGTAGAAAATATAGTTTCAAAATACGTATAAAGATAAAACTAACGTAAGTATACTTATACCAAATAACCGACTCTTGTTTTCGGAGTCTATAGAGAGATCTTTTATCATTGTGACATACCTAACCTACATTACGTACGGAAAGTTTTTTAGCCGTAAAATTACTATTTTGCAAAATATGCCTACTTATAAATACTTAAAACAAATACACCAGATAACTTTTTAACAATATTGAACTTCACTTATACTAAAATTGAGGAAATTATATCAAAAACTCATTCCCCACCCCGACAGCAACAGCAAAGTAACTTTATAATGTAAAGAAATGAAAGAAAAAACACATTTATAAAGTAATAATAAACTTGCTTGTTGCAAATAGTACTAAATAACATTTGAAATGTCTAACAATTATGAAATATTTTCAATTGTCCTTACTTTTAATCGCGGCGTAGTGAACAAAACACACACACAACTATCACACAATCGTAAAACGGTCACAAACGTTTGTCGCAGTCTACTGCGTGTGTGCTGCATTTTCCCGCCGACGATGGCTGAGTGGGTAAAGTAGATATGCATGTGTTACTAAAATAAGATATAAATTTATTTATATGTAGATTGCTTTCACAAGAATATCTATTCAATAATATTATATGATTTTTATTCCTTTTAATATGTATTAATCTAATGCTGCGAATTTTATTTAAAATAGAAATATAAAAGTAAGACTCAGTCGATAATATCATTGTAATGAATGTAATATTTCGTTACATACAAGAAACGACATACGTTTTCAAAGTGAGGTTTAGAAAAAGTATATTTAATTTTTGATTATTTTGATATATTTCATATCAATGAATTTGTTTAAGCAATGAGTAACCTCATCTTACTTATTTATAATTACTTTGTAATATAAATATACATGGACGAGCAACGAGACTACTTGAGTATTTTCTGTTTAAAATACAGAACGAATCCGTTATCTACGACTACGTAATTATTTTTAAAGAAGCAAATTCAAAATTTCCCTACAAGGTTTAAGTTTTTGATTGGCTATCGCTCAGCTGTGTTTACGTTTACATCCTAAATATAACCTTAATTTTAGCGATTTTATATTTTTGACGTATAACAATTTTATTTCGTTATCAATTGGAAGTTTATTATACTGTTGACGACAAAAAATCTGATATTATAATAAACATTCTCAGTGATTTTGCCATTTAGTTGAATTAACCTTTACTTTAAAAACAAAAACAGAATTGTTTGTAAACAAAACAAAGTAATAAAACCAGAAATAGTTATTTATAAGAGATAATATTTATACTGTTAAGTCTTTAAATGAACCTTTATTAATCAAGGTAAGGGCACAATATAATTGAAGACCTTGGTGCAAAAAAGGGAACAAGTTACTTTTTTAAAGTTTTGTTGGCCAAAAAAAAAACTAGTATAGGTACTTTTTTTTTCTTTATGACTTAATTTTTAACTATATTGCGCAATTTTAATAATTCGTCGCATGAAGGAGATTTGTGAAGTACATTTATTAATTTTCAGCATATATCTCTATTTTAAAAAAAAAATATACTTATCCCCTTTTTACACCAGAGTCTTCAATTCTTTTTTAACCTTTGCAGAGAGAGCACATAGACATAAAATTAAGAAAAGTGTAAAGTGTTTCAAACAAGTTTAATATTGTTAGTACTAAAGAAATTTTTCTTATTTTGTACATTAATGTACTATTTTAATATATTCAAAATCGTACAGTAATGGGTTGCTTTACATTATAGCAACCGTTATTGCGTAGCAACGGTTTTGTCATTAAAATACATTTTATCACAAGAAATTGTTTATTTTTATATTTTATTATTTATCTTCTAAATCGTTTTCCACGTTCTTTTCATCATCTAGATCCATCGTTTTGCAAATCGTTCTCCAAAAATTGATTTATTTGGAGGTTGTAAGGTACAAAAAACAGAAACTGTCAAGTTACTTTGTTACTGAATATCAGGCTATTTTGTTTTTTTAGATGTTTTTAATTCTTAAAACAAATATATTAAACCTTTTAGCATTCTTTCTTTATTATGCATATAAAAACTCAAATCGCGCAAATTTATAAATAATTCATAAAGTATCCACTATTCAAACGTATAGCAATAATATGATGGCGATAACTTTCAAAATAGGTATTAAAAATAATCACTAAATTAACATTAATTCTAGTTGTACAATAGTTATTTGTTTAAATAGGCATTAAAATACCAGATTTAAATCTGTTTCTGGTGCCCTGTTGAACATATTATTTTTTTTTTGCCGATTTTAGAATTAAAATTAATAATAATAATAAATAGTGATTATTTTTGATATAAAAATACCTAGTTTGAAAGTTATCGACATCGAAATATGTTGCTATGCGTTTGTTAAAAGGTTGCTATGTAAATATAGTGTATATTTATAGTGCCTAGATAGTAAAAGTGATATTTTACAGCCCGTTAGCTGTCTAAAAATCTCATTTTTAATGTCAGTCGGCAAAAATTAATTTTGTTGACAATTGCAAATGTTTATAAGCCCAAACAATAGTTATGTAACCCGTCGCCGGTGCTACCTAATTTGCGGACCACAAAACAAAAAGCGGACCAGGCCTTTCTAAATAAGCGAAAGCGTTCAAACTTGGTATCTACGTTGCTCTTACGATTCTTTATAATATACTACTTAATTAACACAAGAAATCACCCTCAGAAGGTTACTTTACTCCTGGTGAATTTTGCGGACCAGGCCTGTCTAAATAAGCGAAGAGTTCAGACTTGGTATCTACGTTGCTTTTACGATTCTCTATAAAACACAACTTAATTGACACAAAAATCATCTTCAGAAGGTTCTTTACTCCTGGTGAATTTTGCGCACCAGGCCTTTTTACATAAGCGAAAGAGTTCAGATTTGGTATCTACGTTGCTCTTATGATTTTCTATAAAACTGTCATTGGTATAACTTCTGCAGGTATGTTGTGAAATTTTGCAAATACATATAATACGTTTGCGAAAAATTATTATACAGAAAATCAACTGGTTAATCTTTTGCAGAAGGTATTTTAATAAATTCAGCACTGACAAAAAAATAAAGCGTTATATTTAAGCGAAAATAAGGATAACTATTGCGGAGTTTTGATTTCTATATGCAAATCCGATCTCAAAATGTTTTATAGAAGGTACCTTAATAAATTGAACATTACTAAATATGTGTATATGTATACTTTTTAATTAATAAACAGCCAACATATTAACTGTGTGATTTATGGGAGAAGCAAGTTTTTTTTTTCATATATTTACCCTGTGAAGATAATACAATAAAAACTTTATTTTATAAATTTTATTCATATTTTAATTCGCAATATAAACCCGTTATTACGCCCGTCAAGGTTTAAATTTGTACTGATTTTACTAGTACTAACTACAATATTGTCACCAAAGTTAGGATAATTGTGAAAGCAGATAGTCTTCTTCACGACGTATGACCGTACAACAAACAATAAGTTTTGCTTTTACCTTTATTTGCATTCATTTTTTCTGGTAACATTCATTATTGTACAATTAAATTTGTTATTACCTCAAACCGTTAATATTACATTAAAAACAAGTTTCATAAGACAATCTGTTCATAGACGAGTGCGTTAACAGGCCTCATGAAACATGTTTTTTATATTATATTTTCTATTGAGGTAATTTTATTAGTTTTAAAAATATAACAAAAATTAAAGCACTTTATAGTACATATAGGAAAAACATATTTTAAAATACTGTACATACTTCTACTTCTATAATTCCTTTTTGTCGATTTATAGAAATAATTTTGTTGCAGAATATGAATTTTAAAGAACTTAACCCAATAATGGCTCTACATTTAAATCCAAGTTGGTCTCCAATGAGTGGAAGTGTAGTGTGCGAAAGAGTACAATTAAATCAATCTGATCCTGAATATGCAAGGCTTAGAAATAAAATGCAGGGTAAATTTTTAAAAGAATTCTGTAGCGTTGAAAGAATTCAAAATCCAGTTTTATATGAACAGTTCAATTTGAAACTGGCCGAATATCAATTGTTTCACAACTTTACTATTAAAGAATTGTATCATAGCACAGCACATGAAAATATCGAGCCAATAATTGAGGATAATTTAGATTGGAGACTATGCAGTCGTACCAAGTATGGTCAAGGAATTAGTTTTTCTCCTGATCCAAGCTATGCCAATTTGCAAAGTGCCATTACCAATGGCATTAAACGAGCTATGATTGTTGCTGATGTTATTATTGGTTATACGCAAATTGGTAATATAGATACTGTGATCCCTGAAGATGGTTATGATACAACAGTTAGTAAAAATAATAATGTTTTTGTTAAATATTATGACAATGAGTATTATCCGAAATACGTTATTAATTATGAAACTTATGAAGTTAAGAAAAGTAAATATGGACATCGCTATTATGCCTTGTAACGTTCAATAATAATTGAAATGTAAAGAAAGTAACGAGTTATGTACAAATATTGTATAAAGTTTTTCACAATAAAATTTTTGTAAAACAAACATTTCTTTTTATTTTTCTCGTGACAGGTTTTAAAATTAATTACAAAATTGTATTAATGGAATAATATTTAATCTTAGGTATTTGTACTACAAAACCGGACGGATAAGAAATAAGTTCACCTTGCAGTTACATTTTTATGTCCTTAAATGTAGATGCTGTGATCATATTAGTAAACTGTTCAATATGCCTCTCTAAAGGATTATTAGGACTGCAAATCCTATGTCCTTTCCGATCAAATTTATCATCTACATCGCTAGCAAGTTTAAAAAGATCTTCTAAACCTATATCACAGTATATGCGAGTACTTCTAGGTAATAATACGTCTGTAGTAACAACTTTAATTTTATCTATTGCTGTTCTAAATGCCAACAAGCATTCACTAAAAAGAAAAAATATAGTAAACTTATATAACATTTTATACTTCCATACCTTTCTGTACTTGTAAGTTCTGACCAGTAGAAATTTTCTATATAAAACATATTTGAAATTATATGCATTGGTTTGGCGTGAATAACTACTGCAGCTAAAATAGGTGTTATATCGGAAACGTTTAAAGTCGGTATTGTGCTATCTGTAAGAATAAAAAATGGTTTAATATCTGAATAAAAATAACATGGAGCACTGGAGAGCGGTTAAATATTTTCATATTAAATAATAGCAAACATTTTCTTATACTTCGATGAGTTAAACGATTTTCGTATTTTTTTATTTTACACAGTATCAATACACGTGTGGCATATAAGTTGTTTTACCTAAATTTAGTTTTAACTGTACATTCAAGTTGGTAATACTGCCTGAGTACTGCGGTATTCAATTTACTTAAGATTTGCTATCTGTTAAATGTGAACTCGGTGTGTTCAAAATGTCGTTTGCTCGTCTCTCAAATACAAATGTCTAATTTGTTTCAGGAATGTTATTTAAGGTCATATAATAAATCTTGTATGCAACTCACGCACACTCAAGTGTAAACACGCTTTATGACATTTGATCAATAATTTTTGATAAAAATTAAAATATTTGACTTCATGTCATAAAGCTTGTGTTTAATCTCTTGTTGCATAAATAACTATTTTTTACAACCAACATGGAAAGTAGAATTTTCAGATTTCGTTTCCATTGATACGAGTATTGAAATAAAGTGTTTGGAAGACCAAAGAGTGGATGATTTCATGTTCTTGAAATTTTCTGTGAAATAAGCCAGAAGTACATTTTTCGCAAATTTCCTAATATTTTTCTGTTTACACCATATGACAAACTTGCTGCGATCTCAAATATACCTTAATTTAGATTTCTCAGGTAGTAATTCAAGAGAGGCATTGTGATTTTAGTTATTACTTAAAAAAAAGTGTCAATAATATTTGATGAAAATCAGATTTTGTAGAAATATTTAATTTTTTTATGGATACGTGGTTGTAGAAAAAAATCACTCGTGCTGCAAACTTCACAAACAAAAGCTTTCAAAACTTGTATTACAATGCACTAATTTTGCACGATCGGTTCTTTTTTAAATCTTTTCCGATAGGGTTTCCAAGGCAGTAAGTTTTATTTACAAATTACTGATCGGCAAGTCATATGACACCGATCAGGAGGCGGAGTCGGTAATTAAATAAAAACAACGATCAAAGCTTACTTAAAAAATGACAACCAATAATTTTTAATATGTCAAAATAATTTTCAAATAATTTTTTTCTTAATTTTGTGCATCAAACGGGCAAAAAACGTAATAGGTATTGCGGTCAGTAAGTGCTCTTCTACCAGTATCGGATGTATTGGAGACCTTGACTTCGCCTGTATCTTCAAAATCATCCTCAACCGGTAGGAAGCACTTACTGCCCTTAATACTTAAATAACTTTTGCACGATCGTTTTTTTTTTTTTTTAATCTATAGATAGGGTTCACATCACTTACCGATCGGGAAGCGGAGACGTATAATAATTGTCTACTTACCACAAGATATAGAAATAACATCAACTATAGCACCTTTTAATTCAGCTAATGCTAAATCAAATGCAGCCGATAAACATTGTAATTTATCAGTAGGCGATTCGTGTATGTCTAGAGAAGCTAGTTCTACAATCTAAATACAATTTAATTATATTCGTGTAATATCTAATTTAATATTATATTTTTTAATACTGACTGCTGCTGGTAAAGGAATGCAATAATCTTCAAGAGCTCCAAGCTGATCTGGTGTTATTTTTAAAGCAGATAAATTACAACATTTTCTGTAAATAAGCTCATCGTCCAGTTTATTATTTTCCAATATTATATTAAATATTTTGTCATGTAAAGCGGCCATAACAAGACTGAAAATAAAGCATTTGAAGACTTATGTACTTAATATACGGATGTCCATTTTATCTGTTCCCGCCTGAAAATTCATGAATAGGCACCGTATATAACTTTTCACAAGTAACTTGGTATTTAATTTTTTTTTATGCATAATTACATTATTTCGTCACCACGCGTAAACCTTTTCTTTCGAACTTATATGTAAGTAACTACTTTGCTCTTACTGTGATTTCTGTTTAAATATTAATAATTTACACAAAGTGGCTTGTGAAATGTATTCTGTATAATTTTCAGGCGGCAACAGATAAAATGGGCACCTGCACCTGTATATTCAATTAAATTACCTCTCTAGTGATGAAAACAGAGACTTCTTAAAATTAGTATGTTGTACAACATTGGAGTGATCATCTAGAAATTTTGTATATGATTCTTGAATAAAACTTCTTACTGAATTTCGAATATCTTCAATAGTGTACCAAGTACGTGTAATATTATTAATGCCATCAAGTAAATGATTTAACATTGGTTCGCACTCAGATGCAGTTAAAAATTCCTTGGTATTTTCCAAAACAGCCATAGTTTCTGTTGTAATTCTGAAATTTAAAATATTTTATAAATTAACATATGAAGTTGATTACTTACTTATCATAACATATTTCTGGGCTCTACGTCTTGCAAATGTTTAATTATCTGTGTTTTTATCTGATGGACTACATAGCAATGTACAGATGAGAATTTACTTACATGTCGGATGTGTAGAGAGCATTTTTGGTTTTATTTCGATGAACTTAATATTTTAAGCTGTATTCAATAGATGGCAGTATAGTTTCCAATTCGAGTGAAAGCAAAAGTTAAAATGAAATGCTGTAATTGCTGTACTTCATTTCACGTAAGAAAATAGCGTTGGTTTAGATAGAGATGATATAAATTCTACTCTTTAATTGGTCAGAATGCTAACCTAGTTCACAAAAGCAAAAAAAAAAATCACTTGCCAGCTGTCAATTATCAAATAATATCTACATAATTTTGTGATATTTAACTATGTTTTGTTGTAATTTTTAATATTAAGGACTTGTACATTTTACAGATAAAAATATTTTTATTATTGACTGTTTTCTGACGTGAAATGAAGTATATATATATTAATAATAAATTTACGGAAAAGAAGAAAGTTTTTCTTTGACCAGTGGTTCGTGGTTCTCAAAATATGGAATCCCAACTTTTTTTATTTTAAATGAGACCATATTTATTTCCTCATTCGTTAGAGAACTTAATCTTTAATTCAGTGATATATTTTTGTTCCTTTACATGACGGTTTTTTTGAGAAAAATACATGAAAAGTTTTATGCTATACTTTATTTCACGTAAGAAAAATATCTGATGTGGACACCACATGACTTCCTTGTACGCCTGTTACACTATACATATTTTTTTAATAATTAAAATATGTATTATAGCAGACCCAATCATAAATTTACATGTATTTCACATAACTTGACATTGACATTAAATTCTTTATTTTTTTGTAATTTTTTGTCTTAATTCATAGCAAACTCGCTTATACAAAGAGCTAATGTAATCATACTTGTTGCTTTCGACGCAGAATTCAATTCTCTAATGCCCATTTGCACCAACAAGGCTTAAATTTTAAGCTAGGCTTAAACAAAAAAACGCAAATCGAAATTTTGACAGCAATATATTATATTTCATTTGACATTTCATTTCGATGCAATATTGTCAATTTAAGCCGAGTTTAATATTTAAGTTACGTTGGTGCAAACGGCCATAAAACTTTTATTTATTTCTAAAATCACAATAACAACATTTTTTTCAAGAAAAACTGATAACAGCTTCAAGTAAAGTGTCACTTCCGGTTGAACTATTTTAACCAAAATCTATTATGTTATTCCCATTGATATAAAAGTATTACGTACCGAATTTGAAAAGTTTTGGATTATATTTTAATACAGTTTTTCATTAAAATCTATTATAGGCTCCAAGTAAAGCACCATTTCCGGGTATACCATTTTAACTAAAATCTATTATATTATTCTCATTGATATGAAAGTCTTATATACTAAATTTGAAAAGTTTTAGATTATATTTTAATATAGTTTTTCATTAAAATCTATTATATGCTTCAAGTAAAGTGCCACTTTCGAAAGTTATGTAATAACCAAAACGGGAGGTGCACAATAAGATGTTATAACAGTCCTAAATACAAAATTTTAACTTTTTATGGCTTCCCGTTTTTCAGTTATGCGATATACGTATACGTACGTACCGTACGGACAGATGTCACGACGAAATTAGTCAATGGATTTAGGAATGGTCAAAATGGATATTTCCGTTGAAATCTGGAAACCGAAATTTTTCGCGATTACAATACTTCCTTTACTTCGTACAAGGAAGTAAAAAGAAAATAAGAGATGAGAAAATATGTGCAGTTTGATATTGTTGTTTGGTTGGATAATACCGCAATATCGGAGTATTATCCAATCAAAATACCTATCTGATGTGGACACCACATGACTTCCTTGCACGCCTGTTAATTTAATTTAATCATACTTGATGTTTTCGACGCAGACTTCAATTCTCTAAAACTTTTATTTGAAGCATTTATTATTAAAATGAAAATAACACCATTTTTACTTCCTTGTACGAAGTAAAGGAAGTATTGTAATCGCGAAAAATTTCGGTTTCCAGATTTCAACGGAAATATCCATTTTGAGCATCCCTGAATCCATTTTGACTAATTTCGGCGTGACGTATGTACGTATCTCGCATAACTGAAAAACGGGAAGCCGTAGAAAGTTAAAATTTTGTATTTAGGACTGTTATAACATCTAGTTGTGCATCTCCCTTTTTGGTCATTACATAACTTTCAGAAGTGGTACTTTACTTGAAGCATATAATAGATATTAATGAAAAATTATATTAAAATGTAATCCAAAACTTTTCAAATTTGCTATATAAGACTCTTATATCAATGGGAATAATATATTAGATTTTAGTTAAAATGGTCTAACCGGAAGTGGTACTTTACTTGAAGCCTATAATAGATTTTAATGAAAAATTACATTAAAATATAATCCAAAACTTTTCAAATTTAGTACATAAGACTCTTATATCAATGGGAATAATATATTAGATTTTAGTTAAAATGGTCTAACCGGAAATGGTACTTTACTTGAAGCCTATAATAGATTTTAATGAAAAACTATATTAAAATATAATCCAAAACTTCTCAAATTTGGTATGTAAGACTCTTAAATCAATGGGAATAATATATTAGATTTTAGTTAAAATGGTCTAACCGGAAGTGGTACTTTACTTGAAGCCTATAATAGATTTTAATGAAAAACTATTTTAAAATATAAACCAAAACTTCTCAAATTTGGTATTTTATACTTTTATATTAATGGAAATAACATACTAGATTTTGGTTAAAATAGTCTAACCGGAAGTGATACTTTACTTGAAGCTGTTATCAGTTTTTCTTTAAAAAAATGATGTTATTTTGAATTTAACAATAAAAGCTTTTAGAAAATTGAAATCTCCGTCGAAAATATCAAGTATGATTAAATTAGCTCTTTGTATAAGCGAGATATGTAAATTTAAAAATTATGTACTTTTTGGTTTCTGTAATTAAGTTTGCTATGAATTAGGACAAAAAATAACAAAAAAATAAAGAATTTAATGTCAGTGTCACAGACCATATACACTATTTTAGATTGGAAACGTACATGTTAAGCATCGATACCACATCAATGTCGCCATCTGGTGTATGGAAGCAAAAGTAAATATAAAACTCGATCGGTATTATCATTACCTACAATTAGTATTGGTATATTCAGTTTATTAATTACCCCTAATTATTTGTAGTTAAAGCATTTTTTTCACAAAATACTATCATTGCGTAGTATTTTATGAAAAATCTACTTCAACTACAAATCAGTCTTACAAGGATTACATAAAATGAGTAAAAAATAATGCATTTTTGAAAACACTGTAATTTCATTTAGGAAAGCAGTTCATCCATGTTTAAAACGTCCAACCACTTGACAAATAAATTCCGATAATTTGGAGACTGTCGAAATCTATAATTTGTTATTCCTACAATACGATTTTGTAATATATTCTACTGGTATAAAATAATACAATTATATACTTTTTTTCACTTTCCGGTAGCAGTACAATTTGGTACACAACACTTTATTCTTGTCTTCTTAAATATTAACAAGTTTTTTCACACAAAATAACTACTTATAATACAAAAAATATATTCACAATGACATTCAGAATTGTTTCAAATGAAAATGACAAATGTCAAAATTCGCGCAAAAAAAATGAAATAAATGACACACTAATGATACTGGTGTCGCCATATCTAGTGTATGGAAGCAAAACTAAAAATGCTATCCCGGTATCCCCCATTTGCGTTTCCCGGGCCTGGTCAGTGTCAAATTATGTCCAACACGTGCAATTTAATGATTGGGTCTGTAATAATACATATTTTAATTATTAACAAAATATGTATAGTGTAACGCCAGGCGTACAAGGAAGTCATGTGTTGTCCACATCAGATATTTTTCAAGAGAAAAAGTGATAATAGCTTCAAGTAAAGTATCACTTCCGGTTAGACTAATTTAACTAAAATCTATTATGTTATTCCCATTGATATAAAAGTATTATATACCAAATTTGAAAAGTTTTGGATTATATTTTAATAGTATGCTATTTTATTGGAAAATATGTGATAGTCCAAATTGTGAATGTGGAGCAGAAAAAGAAACAATTCAACATATTGTAGAAGAATGTCCTTTATCTAAATTTCAGCATGGTTTTTCCGGACTCCATCATTTAACATTGATTTATAAATTATGTACTGTCTTTCATTCGAAATAATAATAATAATAATAATAATAATAATAATAATAATAATAGTAATTAAAATCTATTATAGGCTTCAAGTAAAGTACCACTTCGGGGTAGACCATTTCAACTAAAATCTATTGTGTTATTCCCATTGATATAAAAGTCTTATATACCAAATTTGAAAAGTTTTGGTTTATATTTTAATATAGTTTTTCATTAAAATCTATTATAGGCTTCAAGTAAAGTACCACTTCCGGGTAGACCATTGTAACTAAAATCTATTATGTTATTTCCATTGAAAAAAAAGTCTTATATACCAAATTTGAAAAGTTTTGGATTATATTTTAATATAGTTTTTCATTAAAATCTATTATAGGCTTCAAGTAAAGTACCACTTCCGAAAGTTATGTAATGACCAAAAAGGGAGGTGCACAACTAGATGTTATAACAGTCCTAAATACAAAATTTTAACTTTCTACGGCTTCCCGTTTTTCAGTTATGCGAGATACGTACGTACGTACAGATCTCACGACGAAATTAGTCAAAATGGATTCAGGGATGGTCAAAATGAATATTTCCGTTGAAATCTGGAAACCGAAATTTATCGCGATTACAATACTTCCCTTACTTCGTACCCTCAGCTCACCCATATGTTTGACGTTGAAATGTCAGATACGTATAGATCAATCCAGAACAAATGAGTTTCGTGAGGGGCAGCTGTCAGTAATAAATTTCATACATAATTTACTAAATGATGGAGCCATGGAAAAAATTATGGTTTAATTTTATGAATGAACTGCATTAAAATCAAAATATCTCAATATACAGGGTGTTCATTTTAAATGGACCACCATTGCTATCTCGAGAACTATAAGAGCTACAAAAACGGTTAAATGGGCAAGCAATTTCTATTATATAAGTCAAATTTAGGGAACAGAAAAAAAATTTTTTTCGACCAGTGGTTCTCAAAATACGGGACTCAACTTTTTTATTTTAAATGTGAATATATTTTTTTTATTTGCTTATTCGATAGAGAATTTAATTCTGAATTCAATGATATAATATTATCATATCCTTACATAACGATTTTTTTGAGTAAAATAGATATAAAGTTTTAAATTAATTTGATTAAAATATGATATTACTAAGAGTGCCATAAATGGAAAAACTGAATATGTACATGTGTTTTTTACGCATAATTACAGCGCCATGATAGAAAGAAGTGAATAAAAGTATAATGAATGAAAAAAACTGTTATAATTTTTATTTTAATATTTAATTATAATGAAGAAATATTTACAAAAATAAAATAAACTCCTATAAATTTATAAGTACTGTTCAAAAATGCCTCCATTTTCATTTATACATAACTGTACTCTATGAAATAAACTATTTCTAACTAATCTTAATTTTCTTCCGTCAATATTGTTCAAAATATTTTCAATGCTGTTTTTAAATTGTTGTAGATTCTGATGCACAGTATCGTAGACTTTATCTTTTAAATAACCCCATAAGAAAAAGTCTAAAGGGTTTAAATCGGGTGATCTTGCAGGCCATGCAATGGGTCCTTTGCTACCAATCCATTGATTTGGAAATGTTTCATTCGGGTACGCGGTTACTTGACGAGAATTATGGGCTGGTGCTCCCCTCCATCCTGTTGAAAGTGTAGATTTCTAATGACATTTAATGGCAGATCATCCAATATATCATCAAGTCTGTTTCTTAAAAATTCTAAGTAACGATCTCCAGTTAGAGTACCTTCATACATGTGAAAAAACACTGTATCGTGCAAAATTGCACACCATACATTTATATTAAATTTTCTTTGAAAACTTCTTTCACGTACCATAATAGGATTCTCGGAACTCCAATAATGTTTATTTTTTACATTAAACATTCCATTATAGGAAAAATTTGCTTCATCCGTCCAAATAACACATTTTAAAATATCAATTCCTTCATTAATGATTAAATGTCGTTTTAAAATTTTATGCACCGTCCCTACACTTAATCTGCATTTATCAGAGGCCATTCGTACAGAAGCTCTTGGATTGGCTTCAAAATATGCCAAAACATTTATTTCATTGTTTTCATCCACCGGTCTTCTGGGTTTATGTATAAATGCAGTAGTATTAGCATGTAATATTAGGTCAAGTTTTCGGAAATATTTCCGCGACGGTACTACTCTTTCAGGATATCGTTCCCTATACATATTAACTGCAGCTCGCGAATTTTTTTTGATAAAATGTATGTTTCAAACATCTCAACTTTTTCAATGTGAGTAAAATTATACATTTTTAAAATTAAATTAAATGATTTTGAACTTCACTTGACAGTTATGATCACTTAACAAAACAAAATATTCACTTGTTTCATTCAGAGCACTCTAATTCCAGTTTAAAAAATTACTTGTATTCAGTTTTTCCATTCATGGCACTCTTAGTAATATCATATTTTAATCAAATTAATTTAAAATTTTATATCTATTTTACTCAAAAAAATCGTTATGTGAGGATATGATAATATTATATCATTGAATTCAGAATTAAATTCTCTATCGAATAAGCAAATAAAAAAAATATGTTCACATTTAAAATAAAAAAGTTGGGTCCCGTATTTTGAAAACCACTGGTCGAAAAAAATTTTTTTTTGTTCTCTAAATTTGTCTTGTATAATAGAAATTGTTTGCCTATTTAACCGTTTTTGTAGCTCTTATAGTTCTCGAGATAGCAAAGGTGGCACATTTAAAATGAACACCCTGTATACATCATAAGATATATAATTAAATAATTTTTAAAAATATTCAAAAGTGAGTTTAAAATCACTCCTGTAAGGGACAGGGGGACAGGTGACGTCATTTTGGAATGGCCTATTGGCGGTTGAAAATAACCTTTATACAGTTTTAAAATGCTGTAATGCTGTATTAAAGAATTACAATAATAAAACAGTAGTACAAGCAGCAAACAATCCACAAATGTTTTGATATTTGAAATTACGTGTGAAATGACACAATAGGCATGTGCGTCACAACATCAAAAACAAAACTTTACTCGTAACAAAGGGGTATTCCACTCATTTTTTTTATTATTTTAAATAAAACTTCATTCAGTTTTGAAGCAATTCATAGTATTAAAAAATCTTAATTGTTTAACAGTATTTTATTTTCGAGAAATCAGTGTAACGTCACATTTCCCCTATACTTATCCTTCTCACACACACTGCTCTGAGTACATGCCATAAAGGAATTACATGGAGTTGATTTTAAAAATATAAAAATTTTAGCTAAGGAAAACTACTGGATTAGAAGATTGATAAGAGAAGCTATTGAAATCCAGAAGTCACCTAATAATATCAATCTTAACACAGGCTATGAACTAAATAAATCATGGTACCCTGTTATTCGTTCGTAATTTTTTCTTAATCATTTGTATGTTTAATGTTTTACCATTTATCAATAATGTATCTATGATTTTATATACTTGTAGTCTTGACTACATATTTATTTATGTTATTATTATAAAAACTTGAAGAAGACAGCACCTTGCTGTCGAAACGTTGTTGTATTTAATAAATTTATACAGAACTATACCCAAATATTGTTTAATTTTATTAATAATGAGTTCTGAAAACATATTTCAAAATATAATTTAAAAAATGTTTTCATTGTTTTAACTATTATTTGTTGAGCCATACTTTAAGTTAAATTGAAATTTTTCTTATTTTTTTGTTATGGTGGAATACCCCAATGTCTAGATTTGCTTGCATACACTGTGAACTTCTAAATATTAAAATATTTGGGACTGGAACATTACTGCCATCTACAATTGTTTTGCATGAATGCTCCCATTTGATTAAAATATGGCTAATGGCTATATTCAGAGTGCCATAAAAGGCAAAAATGAATTAGTGTGCCATAAAGAAAATACGTGAATATGTTGAATATTTTAAATAAAAAGTTTAATTTGTTTTTTTTTTTTTTAATACTGGTACAGTAAATAGCAGTTTATTTAAAATAGTAATACCGAATGCAAAAGAGTAGTCCACGGCGACTAAATCCCAAGCACTAATTTTAAATTTACTATGGTAAATTTGTAAAGAATGCATTGCATCTGAAATTTAAAAAAAATGTGTAGTGTTGTTGTGTGATAGTCTTCCTAATAAATTGATAAGTAATATTACCTTGTCCCGGATATAATTTTATTTTTTTTTTTTATTATCATGCAGAAATATGGAAATTTATTTGGCTGAAAAGAAAATTGTTAAACTATTTTTTATATATATGTAGTTATATCATACCTTTTTCTACAATTTTTTCACATGAAAAATGAATACAACTAATGTTCATAACAGTGTGTGTGTGCGTGTGAGTGTGTGTGTGTGTATGTGACAAATTTTTCTCCGACGATAACTCCAATTCTACAATTCTAAAAATTATAATTCTTTCGTATTCCTCTTCTTTACGTCCAAATGAAGAGGTGATTGGATTTTGGTTATAATTGATCCACCGGAAGTTTGAAGTTTTTAAGAGTTTTTCTTAAAAAAAGCAGTTAAATATTATTTTTTGACTTTTTATGTTATTATAAATATTAAAGATAATGCTCTTCTCTGTGCGGTTTGATTATACATTTCCCTTCATATTCAATAGATATAGAGTTAAAGAATTATAAAGAGATTACCTTTCAAAAATCACTCAGCTATGTTATTTATCATGGAAACAGATGATATATTCAAAAAATTCTAATTGACAGATGTCTGAATTAAGTGCAAAACCAAAGATGGAAAGTATAGGATCAGAAAGTGGTATAAGTCATAGTGTTCCTGGCAAGTGACTAGCAGTAGTAGCAGAAGACTTGAGAGAGGAAGAACTGTGCGAAGAAGATGCGTTGAACAAGAATGAGTGAGAGAGAAGAGTCAGAAACAGCGACCCCTAATAAAATAGGGAAAAGATGAAGAAGACAGAAGGTAGTGTCAAGTGCAATTTACATAGAATATGTTCATGTTATAATTTTATTGGATTTATAGAATCTTTTCAAAGGAACTTTTCGTATTGAATTTGTAAAAAATAGTATGTGTTCGTGTTACAATTATTACATGATTATATAAAATCTTTTCCAAGGAACTTTTGGTATGGAATTTGTACAAAATTCATCGAATTGACGGAAGGTTTTGTGCTGGGTACAACAGATTTTTTATTTATAAAATCAAATCTTTTGTCAATGATTTCAAAATAAGTTACGCATTGACAGTTCATTTATTTTAAATATATGCATATTATGAATGCACATAAAAACGTAGTAAAATATAAAGTTTTCAACCATCAAATAGTATAACGATCATTATAATATAAAAAATATAATATTTCTCGAGCGCAAAATTTGTAAGGAATTCTTTTTTTTCTCAGGGTTATCGCTCAAAAGCAGCTGTAGACACGTGTTTCGCTCTTATTAGAGCTCATCAGTACAGCATAGCTAGTTAATAGGTGGACATTAACTAGAGGTAGTAATCGAAAAAAACCAACACAGTGTAACAGCACTAGTAAGCAGCCAAATACACCCATGTTGCCTCGGTCAGCATCTCCACACACTTGTGGATCAACACAACGTCGCAGCGGCGGTGATTTATAACCACCCACCAGACCCGTTACTTGGACCCCCAAAAGTAAATACTAAAAAATATAATATTTCTCGAGCGCAAAATTTGTAAGGAATTCTTTTTTCTCAGGGTTATCGCTCAAAAGCAGCTGTAGACACGTGTTTCGCTCTTATTAGAGCTCATCAGTACAGCATAGCTAGTTAATAGGTGGACATTAACTAGAGGTAGTAATCGAAAAAAACCAACACAGTGTAACAGCACTAGTAAGCAGCCAAATACACCCATGTTGCCTCGGTCAGCATCTCCACACACTTGTGGATCAACACAACGTCGCAGCGGCGGTGATTTATAACCACCCACCAGACCCGTTACTTGGACCCCCAAAAGTAAATACTAAAAAATATAATATTTCTCGAGCGCAAAATTTGTAAGGAATTCTTTTTTCTCAGGGTTATCGCTCAAAAGCTGCTTACTAGTGCTGTTACACTGTGTTGGTTTTTTTCGATTACTACCTCTAGTTAATGTCCACCTATTAACTAGCTATGCTGTACTGATGAGCTCTAATAAGAGCGAAACACGTGTCTACAGCTGCTTTTGAGCGATAACCCTGAGAAAAAAGAATTCCTTACAAATTTTGCGCTCGAGAAATATTATATTTTTTAGTATTTACTTTTGGGGGTCCAAGTAACGGGTCTGGTGGGTGGTTATAAATCACCGCCGCTGCGACGTTGTGTTGATCCACAAGTGTGTGGAGATGCTGACCGAGGCAACATGGGTGTATTTGGCTGCTTACTAGTGCTGTTACACTGTGTTGGTTTTTTTCGATTACTACCTCTAGTTAATGTCCACCTATTAACTAGCTATGCTGTACTGATGAGCTCTAATAAGAGCGAAACACGTGTCTACAGCTGCTTTTGAGCGATAACCCTGAGAAAAAAAAGAATTCCTTACAAATTTTGCGCTCGAGAAATATTATATTTTTTAGTATTTACTTTTGGGGGTCCAAGTAACGGGTCTGGTGGGTGGTTATAAATCACCGCCGCTGCGACGTTGTGTTGATCCACAAGTGTGTGGAGATGCTGACCGAGGCAACATGGGTGTATTTGGCTGCTTACTAGTGCTGTTACACTGTGTTGGTTTTTTTCGATTACTACCTCTAGTTAATGTCCACCTATTAACTAGCTATGCTGTACTGATGAGCTCTAATAAGAGCGAAACACGTGTCTACAGCTGCTTTTGAGCGATAACCCTGAGAAAAAAGAATTCATTATAATATAACTTACAGGAAATAATAAATTCTGAAAAACATCAAATTTCGTTTTTCGATAATCAATTTCAATATCAACACTTTGTAATTGTTTATCAATCGATTGCATTTTCTTTAAGATAAAAAATATTTTTTGTTTATTCAAATGCCCATAAACAAAGGAATAACTAACTGTTACAAATGTCAAAATTATTAAAACATTCATCAAATGCCTGTCAATATTAATTGTCAATGTAAATTGCGGATTTATATTTATAGTTGTCGCTGATCGTATAATAGTAACAATATAATCTTGTTTTGCATAAACATTGTCTTTTTTAATTTCGTATGATACAACAGAGCTGGGCAAGTTACTTTTAAAATGTAACTAGTTACAGTTAAAGTTACCTCCAAAAAAAAGTAACTAAGTTACATAAGTTCCAGTTACTTAAAAGTAACTTAGTTACTTTGAGTTACTTTCTAACTACTTTTAATGGCGTGAAGTGTAGACTTAGACTGTTGACTTAGTTATTGTGTAGGATACATATCAGGGAGTTTTTGCACTAACTACGTTAACCTAAATTTTAACGTTATTGCTTGGCAACACCCAATCAGATTATTATTGTTAATGTCAACGGACCTACAGGGCCTTATTACCGCCTAGGCCCACGAGGCTACGGCCTAGGGCCCGCTTTGACAAGGGGCCCGCAGGGCCCGGTTGCTGTGATTTTTAAAAAATTTATTAATTTATTTTTCAATTTTGATTTCTTATACCAAGATATAAAGAATCTACTTTCTTTCTAACATGACATGTCCATTATAATGTATAAAACATGCAGACATTATTTCCTACCTAGACTTATTAGTGGATAATGATTAATTTATTGGAAACCTCGGATCAGACGTCGATTTTCAATCTGAGGCCCCGCGCTCACATATATAAGAAATTTTGATGAAAAGTATCTTTTTATAAATATTTGGGGCCCCGCTACGCTAATAACATATTCCCGAGAACCGGCAAAATCGCCAACCGTCCCTAGAAAGGAGTAACAAAATATTACGCTAAAATTTCACTTCAAACTAGAATCGAGCATGCGGTACTGTATAATTGATCAGCTTTTCTCTCAGCAGGCAATTTTATTTTTTTCTTTAATAAATAAACTTACATTATAATTATACAAATATTTGTACGTACTTGTTTTTTACTATAAAGAGGGAGGGGGGCCCGAAAAAAAATTTGGCCTAGGGCCCAAAAATCTGATAAAAAGGCCCTGCGGACCTACATTATAATATAACATAAAAATTAAAAGTGACATTTTATCTTGTGAGACGGGAATTTGCAAAAATGAGACGAATTCAAGTCTTGCAACCCTTAGAACAACGAACAAAATACACTATATTTTGTATAACCTGAAAATTGGAATAATTTTGATGATTTAGTGGCAGCTTAATTATAATTTATTAAAACGTATCATTTGTAAGCGAGGAAAATATTTGAAAATAATATATTTTATAAGTCAAAAACATTTAGTGACTTTTTAATTCCAGAATTAAAAGTTAAAATAATGTGTTATTTTTAGTTTTTCTGTTTACCGTACAAAAACTCTATTATTTATGAATGTAATTATTTTATTATCTATTATGGCTTGAAATCAATCAACAATAATATTGAATTTAATTATTACATACATTTATTTAAAACAAAACAGTTTTAGTTAGTGTTTCTAAAAAAGGCATCAGCCTCAACAAAATATTTATTAGAAATTTAAATCCCCCCGTTACTTTTTATGACTAAGTTACATTCCACTTTTTAAGTTACTTTGACCAACTTAAGTTACATTCTAGTAACTTAAGTTACTCAAGTAACTAGTAACTAAAAACCGGAAAGTTACCAACTACTTTACCGCAGCAAGTTACGTTACAGTTACAGTTACCATATTTTAAAAAGTAACTAAGTTACGTTACAAGTTACGTAAAAGTAACTAGTTAGTAACTAAGTTACTAAAGTAACTAGTTACTGCCCAGCTCTGTGATACAATACCAAAAAATCTTATTGTATTGTGAAATGGATCAAGAGCTTCAAAAATGATTTGCTAAACACTTCATTCTGTACTACGCATATAATAAGGAAGCTAAATTACGTAGGAAATAATTAGTACCTATATTACTTTATTTTATATTATTACTATTGATTGAGATATGACAGATACTTTAGATAAAAAATATTAATGAGCTTTTGTGTTCATAAAAAAATTATTGCTAAAAATTTATTATATTTTTAGAAAATAAAAATTTATTTTTCATTAAATTCAGTTTTGATGTTCTTTGTTTGTATTATTTTAACCATTGCATTGGAGTCCTCCTCTCTCATTTTTTTTATTATTTTAAATGAAAATTCGTTTAATTTTGAAGCAATTCGTAGTATTAAAAAGTCATAATTGTTTTTAGCTGAACTGCTTCTGATTTTTAGCACTACCATTGCTATCTTTCTCGCAACAGTTTCTATAGTAGGCTGCGCGAGAAAGATAGCAATACTGTGGCGTTACTATAACACTGAAAACAAAATCAAATATCTCGCAAAGTATTTGTTAAAAAAATATTTTTTTATCATAATCGTTATTTATTGAGTATTAAGTATAAAATGTGCATTTTATTTTTTTTTGTTATGGTGGAGGACCCCACTGTGTAAGTGTCCATTCCTTCCTTATCTAAAGGTGACGGCATTTAATAAGTAATATTACTTATTAAATGGTGACGGCAGGTAATTAAAAATTAAATCATATTTACTCAGTTGCACCATCAACAAGTAAAATTTAAACTTGGTTTTATTCAGTAAGTCAATTTAATTTTATACTACAATTAAAAAATATTCAATTGGAATTAACATCAACTTATTTGGCTAATTAAATATAAGCTTATACATTTATAAAAAAATATAATCAGTTTTTTTTGTCGCTGGTTGGCAGCATCAGTATCGTTTCATAATTTTTATAAAATTTATTTATTTACTAAAATTCAATAAAATTAAATAATGTTTTGTGTTTCATAAAAATGTGCAGCTAATGCGATGTTATAAATATTTGTTTACAAACTGAAGAATACAAATTTATATAGGTAAACTAAAAGTTTAAAATAAATACATGAAGATTGTTACATTCTTCCTATTAATATCTATTGTCGTCTGGATTTATTTGTATAAATTGTATTAAAATCGTTATATATGTTGCTAAAGAAGCTATTACCTAAAATATTAAATATCGACATTAAATATATTCTAGAATAATAAAACTATACAAATCTTAAATACATACTGTATGCAGTAAAGTATTGTCCAAAGGAAACAATCCGCAAGCAGTAAAGCGAAGTCTTCCATGTAACAGTTGTAAAGATATACTTTGAAACTAAAACAAGCAAAAAAATCATCAACACATGTACTGTCATGATTTCATTTTTATGATTACTTAATTACCTCTTTATAAAATTTAATTACAAATATATTTTTTCTATGGCCGAAAGTATAGTAATAATTTATGCAGAATAGGGACGTCATCTAATTTTGTAACTATAGATAATGACGTCGCGGAATTAATAGGTTTACATGGTATACTAAATTCGTTTAAAAAAATGTAATGTGTGTTGCAAAATTGTATTTACATGCGAATAATAATTGAATATCATTGTAAAACGTAAGTATATTACCAGTTTGTGGTATTGAAAATTCGGTGTAGGGTACACTAAGTGGAATTTCAGAAGGAATATGGTATAAATGAAGCACTTGATAAAAAATAAGATAAACATGAATGACAGAACACCACATGGCCGATCGTCAATATATAAATGTCATGTAAATATATTTTCAAATCCAGTAGTGCCAACGAGTGGTGAAAATATGAACTACAATTACTTTAAATACTCGTAATTTTTAGTTTTTTTTTTTCATTTTGTAATGTTTTGATGATGTCCCTCCTCTGCATATTTTTTATACACGTTGCGCATCAGTGGTGCACCCAGGAATTTGGATAATGGGGGTGCAGTATAATCATCGCCTACCCAGTTGTCCGATCCACGAGCCGCCACTTCAAGGGGGGTGCACGTGCACCCTTGCACCCCCCCTGGGTGACTCAATGTTGCGCATGTGCTATTGTACTTTATAAAATTCCTCGAACACATGCGCCTATAATGGCGCCATATTCAAATAGTTCTCTTATAAGCTGTCACGCATGTAATGAATTAAAGTTATATATACTATACCTCAGGTAAATAATTTGTAACGAGACTTTTGTTCGAATACAAATTCCAAAATTCGTGAACTAGGAGTCCAGCTTTCTGAGACTAAAACAAAAATTAATATATAATAGCGGCACTATTTTATGGTGCATTTTTAAAATCGTAGACTTCATATTAACATTACTTTGTGCACGTGACAAAAAATTCTCCGACGATAACTCCAATACTACAATTCTAAAAATTATAATTCTTTCGTATTTCTCTTCTTTACATCCATATGAAGAGCTGATTAGAATTTCCCTTCATATTCAATAGATTTAGAGTTAAAGATTTTAAAGAGATTAACTTTCATAAATCAGCCAGTTATGCTACAACCATGGAAACACATGATATATTCAAATATTCTAATCGACAGATGTTAGTGCTAAGTGCAATTTACATAGTATTATAATTTTATTGGATATATAGTACCTTTTTCAAAGAATTTTAAGTATAGAATTTGTAGAAAATGTTCGTGTTACAATTTTACTGGATATAATCCTCTTCAAGGAACTCTCGGTAAGGGTGTGCAAAATATATAGAATTGACGGAAGGTAATGTGCTGGCCATATCAATTTTTTACCTCCCGCTACCTTTGGTAAGGGAGGTATAGGGATCGTGCTAAAAATCACATATCGAGATTTTAGTAAATGACCACGTTTTAAAGTCCCTAGAATCAAATTGTAACATTTTCACGATGATGTCTGTATGTGTGTGTAGGTGTGTGTGTGTATGTATGTATGTATGTATGTATGTATGTATGTGTGTGTGTGTATGTATGTGTGTATGTATGTGTGTATGTATGTGTGTATGTGTGGGGATTTTGTCTTCGCTCTAACTCAAATACTATCATTCAGAAAATTCTGAAACCTTGTATTTCTATCCTATTATATTATGAAAAGAATCCATTAGATTTTGGTGTAAATTCTTCAAAAAATATCATTAAATGCCATTTTTTCGCATTTTATGTCTTATGAAAATTAAAGATTATTGAATTTTCTACAGGAATACATTAATACTTTTTCTACATATTTTGCAGATAAATTTAAAAATATTTTTTTTTATTAGTCCCGAAGCCTAAGATAAACACAATTCCTTTGTTACACAGTTCATATTTCAAATGAATGTAACTGACAGTAAATGTCACTGTCTAAAAACTAATCACTTCAAATTAATAATAGTGACATTTTAAAAAGTTTTATGCAATGGAACAGTTTAAAGCGTTAGTAAATACGTAAGTATGTATTTAAATTAATAAAAATTGATAGGAATGTGTGGCGAAGGATGATTGTTGCGTAACTATTATTGTGGTCCGGATGTGGTTATTCGCTACCGAAAATCGGTCACTTTAATATGTTTTTATGTATGAATGCTATGATGATTGTGGACAAGGTGAAAGAAGAATGTTGTTAAAGAGTGAAGTGAGTCAGCTGAGCTCTTGCTCTTATCTCTTTTCTTATCGTTACTATTGTTTCCGGGTTTTTGCTAACCCACTAAGTGGGAAACGCGTGATTTTATGTATGTATGTATATATGTATGTATGTATGTATGTATACAGGTGTTCATTTTAAATTGTGAACATATTTTGTTTTATTTGCTTATTCGATAGAGAATTTAATTCTGAATTCAATGATATAATATTATCATATCCTCACATAACGATTTTTTTGAGTAAAATAGATATAAATTTTTTAATTAATTTGATTAAAATATGATATTACTAAGAGTGATGAATGGAAAAACTAAATACAAGTAATTTTTTAACCTGGAATTAGAGTGCTCTGAATGAAATAAGTGAATATTTTGTTTTGTTAAGTGATCATAACTGCCAAGTGAAGTTCAAAATCATTTAATTTAATTTTAAAAATGTATAATTTTACTCACATTGAAAAAGTTGAGATGTTTGAAACATACATTTTATCAAGAAAAAATTCGCGAGCTGCAGTTAACATGTATAGGGAACGATATCCTGAAAGAGTAGTACCGTCGCGGAAATATTTCCGAAAACTTGACCTAATATTACGTGGTAATACTACTGCATTTATACGTAAACCCAGAAGACCGGTGGATGAAAACAATGAAATAAATGTTTTGGCATATTTTGAAACCAATCCAAGAGCTTCTGTACGAATGGCCTCTGATGAATGCAGATTAAGTGTAGGGACGGTGCATAAAATTTTAAAACGACACAAGTATAAGCCATACAAATTCCATAAAGTTCAACACTTGCATCCTGGTGATTATGACCGCAGACTTGAATTTTGCCATTTAATCATTAATGAAGGAATTGATATTTTAAAATGTGTTATTTGGACGGATGAAGCAAATGTTTCCAATAATGGAATGTTTAATGTAAAAAATAAACATTATTGGAGTTCCGAGAATCCTATTATGGTACGTGAAAGAAGTTTTCAAAGAAAATTTAATATAAATGTATGGTGTGCAATTTTGCACGATACAGTGTTTTTTCACATGTATGAAGGTACTCTAACTGGAGATCGTTACTTAGAATTTTTAAGAAACAGAGTTGATGATATATTGGATGATCTGCCATTAAATGTCGTTAGAAATCTACACTTTCAACAGGATGGATCACCAGCCCATAATTCTCGTCAAGTAACCGTGTACCTGAATGAAACATTTCCAAATCAATGGATTGGTACCAAAGGACCCATTGCATGGCCTGCAAGATCACCCGATTTAAACCCTTTAGACTTTTTCTTATGGGGTTATTTAAAAGATAAAGTCTACGATACTGTGCATCAGAATCTACAACAATTAAAAAACAGCATTGAAAATATTTTGAACAATATTGACGGAAGAAAATTAAGATTAGTTAGAAATAGTTTATTTCATAGAGTTCAGTTATGTATAAATGAAAATGGAGGCAATTTTGAACAGTACTTATAAATTTATAGGAGTTTATTTTATTTTTGTAAATATTTCTTCATTATAATTAAATATTAAAATAAAAATTATAACAGTTTTTTTCATTCATTATACTTTTATTCACTTCTTTCTATCATGGCACTCTAATTATGCGTAAGAAACACATGTACATACTCAGTTTTTCCATTCATTGCACTCTTAGTAATATCATATTTTAATCAAATTAATTTAAAACTTTATATCTATTTTACTCAAAAAAATCGTCATGTAAGGATATGATAATATTATATCATTGAATTCAGAATTAAATTCTCTATCGAATAAGCAAATAAAAAAATATATTTACATTTAAAATAAAAAAGTTGAGTCCCGTATTTTGAGAACCACTGGTCGAAAAAAAAATTTTTTTTCTGTTCCCTAAATTTGTCTTGTATAATAGAAATTGTTTGCCCATTTAACCGTTTTTGTAGCTCTTAAAGTTCTCGAGATAGCAATGGTGGCCCATTTAAAATGAACACCCTGTATATGTATGTTGTATGTATATAAAAATTAAATAGCGGGAGGTTTTGTGTTGGCCACATCAGATTTTTTTTATTATTTTAGAGCTATAAAGTGCTGGATAGAAATAATAAAAATATAAAAAAATCTGTTGTGGCCAGCACAATACCTCTCTCAGAAAGATTAAATGTACTTCCCAAAAAAAGCTTTCAGAATGTCACTAAAATTGTTGATTTTTGACACTGACATCTGTCATTTACAAACTATGTTATAAACATTGGAATTTGTCAACTGGTTTCCTCAGTGCCTTAGCCTCTGCGATTAGATTACTCTATATATTATAATGTCTTTATCTCTAAATCTATAGAAGATATAATAAAAATTGTAAGTGTATTAGATGGAGAATTTTATGTTCTTCAATTTTTAATAACAAAAATATCCAAAAAAATATATTTAGAAGATTTTTTTAAGAAACTACTACTTCCGGTTGTTCAGTTGTTACCAAAACCTTTTTATCTCTTCCCAGGAATGTCAGATTGAGGAATCCATAGTTAAACAGTTCTTAAGTCTTATAGTTTTTGAGGAATCGTGTCTACAACATCCAGACATACACACACACACATACACACATACACACACACACACACACGAACATCATTTTAAAAATGTTATAATCGGATTATATGTACCTTAAATCGTGCTTATTCACTAAAATCTGGATATGCGAATTTTACCATGAATCCAATACCTCTCTTAGCGAGAGGTAAAAATAGGGGTAGTTTGTGTAGCGTGCCCTATGTTGAAAGTTGATAGATTTTTACGTGTTCCATTAAAAAAAAAAATTTAACTTCAAATTTACGTTGACGTAGAAATTACATTTTTTCAAAAATTGTCAATTATTAATTTATACTAGTGTAAACAAAAGATTTCTTTATAAAACTGATTTTACAGATTATAGAAATTCGATTCCATTCTCGACGAAATATAGAGTGATAAGAAGTGGCCGTTTTTAGATAAAAAATCAAAAAAGTTGAATTACGCCGGAACTGGTTGACCAGGAGTAAAATATTTTTATGGTTTCGTATATAAAATTTTCTGTTGAATTCAATGGTAAAATAAAAAATATAGCATTCCATTTAAATAAGAAAATTAGGGTGTATTTCCGGTTAAACCGGAAGCGCTACTGCTTTGAAAATATTTTAGTTGAAACGGGCATAACAGAAAACCTCTAGATACCAAATTTCGTAAATTAATATTGAATAGTTTTTAAAATAACGATAGCGTAAGCTCAAACATTCGTGCACATGCCCTGCATCATCAAAAGCAAAACTCTCCATGTTTTCTAGAAGGAATAATTTATAATAAAAGAAATATAATTTTTCTTATCCTTTAACTATGATCATTCATATTTTCAATAAACTTTTACTATTTTTGATTACGGTGGAATAGCCTATTCATGTGTAGTGAAAATAAAGAGTCAATTTAATTCATTCATATACATAGATGTGACTTCATTTCTATGATACTTGAATTTTTACGTTTGTTTAGAAAATATCAACAATAACATAAAATTAGACTAATATTTAAAAGAAAGTTTTGTGTTGACCGTTGATTTAAAATGTTTTCAACAATAAGTTTAAATCTTTCTTTTTAATGAGTGTATTTTTACGATACATTAATTTGTACGACTATTTTAAAATGTGGGAATAAATCTTAAAACAGCATTCCATATTTATAAGAACACCAAAAAATATATAGAACCAGTGACCTCTATATACAAAATGGACCGGCGGCTTTAATAACTTGCGTGTATTCACTGAGAATACCACCCGCCTGACTGGTGGGGTGTCTATCTCTCTCTAACTTTCGTGTATAGTTGGACCAAGCAGATATGCGAAAATGTTTTTTAGCTTTCTTCTTCATGTTCATCGTTAATTCGTCGTACTGATACTAGCTGACGCATGCGTACTTCTCACTGTTAGAAAGAGAGAGCCGCCCCACCATGATAGTTGAGTGGATACAGCTCGCGTCGTTGTAAAGAGATAGGAGTCGCCGGTCCATTTTGTATATAGAGGTCACTGTATAGAACACTATAATCAGTGACTTACTTCAATTGTAAGAGACCTGAAGTACCAGCATATCACCACGATAAAAACAAAATATATTACGGTCCAAAATACACCCATTATTATTATCATTAATTCATTATATTCAATATCATTATTGAGTTTCAAATAACATAGTCTCTTTACTGTAGGACTTACTCCTAACACCAGAAGGGTAAAATATAATGTCATTTGTTCCAATAACTTTAATGTGACAGCATCACATATACTTCTCGAAACGTAGCACGTTTCTTGATGACGTTTAACAATACAAAATAAATTTTGAATCATTTGTTTTTGTGGTTTTCTTGAAATAGTCAAAAGTTGAAGTTGCTTGTTTATATCATTGAATTCGTTTTTTAGTTCTGTTAAAATACAATTTTGATAAATGGTTATGGTAAAGTTTGCAAAACTAATCATATTTAAAAAAATAGTCCAGAAAATTGAACCTTTAATGAATATCCAGTTGAGTAGACCCCATATAACATAAAATAACAAAAATATAGTTAATTGTATACATAATATGAATCGTTTTTCATTATAATTTATACAATATGTAACTTTTTCATTTATATTAATCAATACTTTTTTAAATTCTTTTCGCTTTATAACATTAAATATTAAACTCAATATAAAATCAATTATACCAACATATATTAATGCAAGCATTTCTTTATTGTGCTTGTAAACTTCTTTCAAAACAAACATTGTTTCAATATTAGTCAAATCAAAACAAATATTGTATAAGCAATATGCCATGTATGTTATATGTGGTATGCTTAAACCAAATTCGTAAATAAATTTTAACAATACATTGTCACTTTCATGATAACTAATAAAAGATACACAAAATATTTGAGAAAAATAATTTAACGGCGTTAAATAATACAAAATGTCTTTAGACATATTTACTGCACTTATACGATTGTTAAAGGATGAAGTAACAGTCAACGAATACGAGAAAATTAATTTATGTCGTTTACATTAACGGCACAATTTAAATTAAAGATAATTATGATCTATATTAAATTTTGTTTTTAAGTGATACAAATTAAATTAATGAATTTAATATTCCGAGTACAACTGTAAAGAATTATTATGTGACCTTGAATTTTTTTTTAATTAATTAATTTAATAAGAATATTTCAGAATTTTATTGTCAAATATATAAAATAAAATATCAGTCGCATTTTTTTAAAATTATATAGGTGCACATAAAGTAGAAATGTCAATAAAATCGAAAGCTGTGTAATTTACGACCGTATCTCAATTACAACTTTTTTACCTTCCGTCAGCTTTAGGTAAGGTGGTGAGTTTTTAATAAATAAGCACGATTTAGGGTCCCTAGAATACGATTTTACTAGTTTTACGATGTTGTCGTTATTATAAAAATGAAAGAATATGTTGTGTATATGGTTTGATTACGCATTTTCCTTCATATTCAATAAATATTAAAAAAAATATTTTTTTAATAAATACTTTGCGAGATATTTGAATTTGTTTTTATTGCCACAGTGACAACACAGTATTGCTATCTTTCTTGTGCGGCATTAGTCCAGTCAATAGAGGTTTCTGTTTTTACCCTACAAAAGGTGGGGTAAAAACGATTTTAGCATATGTTGTTTGGGTCGAGACGGGGATGAAAAATTCAAATTTGTGACCTTGGGGAGATTTGGCGCGAGCCGCCATCTTGGATCAAAGGTGCAAAAAATGAGTTTTTTGCTATTATCTCAAAAACAGTGGCCTGTATCTAAATTTTACAATAATACAAAATTAAAGATCGGAACTTTTTGTACAAACAGGGTTCTTGCATTTTTTACCTAGGATGAGCTCTCAAAGAGTTATGTTCAAAAATATGTAACCAGAACAACAATTTATGAAAGAAAATTTAATCACTCAAAATATACACAATATTAAGTTTTTAATACTTAGTCTAATAGATTTTGTTATTTGTAAAGTTTACATTTGTCGTGGCATCAGAAGAAGTAAATTATCGATGATTTTTAAATAATTTTTGTCAACTCTTTTCCAAAAATTCTTCAACCACTCTGACTCGGTTAAATCTACGGTACCCCGGTTTAAAAATTTTAATTCAGCTTGGAATTCTCCTTCATGTCATGTTAAATGATTTTTGCTCCAATGAGCGGTTACCGAATTATTAACAATTTAAACTTATATGAAATTTCTCTAAAATCTGAAACATCTGCAAATCGGCTTAGTTTTCATTTTTTCTTCTGATATTTAGACACGTATTAAATGTACAATAATGTTTATCTTTAATCGTGTCCAAATTTCAAAAGAAAAAATGAAAACTAAGCCGATTTGCAGATGTTTCAAATTTAAGTGAAATTTCATACAAGTTTAAATTGTTAATAAGACGTTAACCGCTCATCGGAGCAAAAATCGTTTAAAATGACATAAAGGAGAATTCCAAGCTGAATTAAAATTTTTAAACCGGGGTACCGTATCTTTAACCGAGTCAGAGTGGTTGATGAATTTGTGGAAAAGAGTTGACAAAAATTATTTAAAAATCATCGATAATTTACTTCTTTTGATGCCACGACAAATGTAAACTGTTGCAATATTGTGCATATTTTGTGTGATTAAATTTTCTTCCATAAATTGTTGTTCTGGTTACCTATTTTTGAACATAACTCTTTGAGTGTTCATCCTAAATAAATAATGCACGAACTCTTTTTGTACAAAAAGTAAGGAGCTTTAATTTTGTATTCTTGTAAAATTTTGATAGAGGCCACTGTTTTTGAGATAATAGGAAAAAACTCATTATATGCACCTTTGATCCAAGATGGCGGCTCACGCCAAACCTCCCCAAGGTCACAAATTTGAATTTTTCATCTCCGTCTCGACCCAAACAACATATGTTAAAATCGTTTTTTCCCCACCTTTTGTAAGGCAAAGGTCTTTTTTGATCTCCATTGACTGGACCATAGAAACTGGTGCGAGAAATATAGCAATGGTTTTGCTAAAAATCAAATGCCATTCAACTAAAAACAATTATGACTTTTTACCTCCCGCTATCCTATGTAAGGGAGGTATAGGGATCGTGCTAAAATCGCATATAGAGATTTTAGTGAATAAGCACATTTTGATGTCCTCAGAATTCGATGTTAACATTTTTACAATGATGTCTGTAGGTATCTGTGTGTGTGTGTCTGTGTGTGTGTGTTTTAGTTTTTAGTGTATATCGGATAACCGGAAGTATCATTTATACAAGCTTTTAACAGTTTTTCTTGTAAAAAAATCATTGAATATAATTTTTTGCAACTTTTACTAATTAAAATTGAATATATGGTACAATCTTCAATTCTACGATAATAACATATGCGTCAAACAAAAACATAATTTTAATAACAATTTTGACATATTTAAGCAAATGTCACTGACAGGAAGCAATTACTTTAAAATTAATAATGAAACCGTGTTAAAAAGAATATAGTAGTAAAATATTTAATTCTAATGAAATTAAGGTTAAAAGTAATATATTTTCCATCATACATAAATGTTAGATGTACAGGATGATCTGATTTAAATTTGCTATTTTTGCAGCACTATAAATTACTATTACTTTACAACTACACTTTTACGAAATGGATCATGTACGGCGAAGAATTTACAAAGATTGCGTTTTAGGGCACCTAGAAGTTGATGCTGATTTTTATAAGAATGTGTACGTGTGACGATTTTTCCTTAAAGTCTATTAATATATGATCCAAAACTTCTCAAATTTGGTATTTAAAATTCATATATAATTTGAAACAACGTATTAGATTTTAACCATATATGATAAATCGGACGTAATACTTAATATGGAGCTTTAACAGATTTTTGAGGAAAAACAATAAAACATAATCCAAAATTTCGTATTACAGACTTTTCTATTTATTGGACAACAAATTAGATTTTATTTACAAACGATTAACCGTAAGCGATACTTTACTTAAAGCTCACTGCTATTTTAAACATGGAATTGGCGGGAGGTGTTGTGCTGTTCACATCAGATTTTTAATACTACGAATTGCTTTAAAATTAAATGAACTTTCATTTAAAATAATAAAAAAATAAGAGTGGAGGACTCCATTTGAAACAAATAATTCAATTTTTTTTATAAGTATACTTGTTCTTTGGATATTGTTGTATATTTTATAAGTGTTGCCTACAATTATTTAACAGAATTAATTTATTATAACACTGGTATTAAAAGTCTTCATCAAGTACTACAAATTGTATTAATAATGTAATGTATGAGGCCAGTGCTCCAATTATCTGGAACAAAAAAATTATAATTCATTCTAATTATTACCTAAATAATTAATGTTGGATTTTGTCAATTATTAAAAGTTACCGTAATGACTAAGTGAGAGAAGAAAAGAACACCAGGAGCAATGGCGTCATATAACTAAAGTACACTCAGCGCGTCCTATGCTGGCCTACAGTTTGTTGTTGTTGTGAGTTGTGACCACTGAAATATATACTAACTGGAATGCGCGTACGAACCGTGACTGTGAAGCATATTGAAAGCCTGCTGCTGGAGTAGTCGGCAAACATCGAGACAGTTCGTGAGTAGACGAAAATTATTTCGTGTGGCGCATGTTTAAATAAATGAAGCATAATATGAAAACAAAGCGATCAGCTATGATACGAGTTATTCGGCTAGGTTCGAGACAGTTCGTGAGTAGACGAAAATTATTTCGTGTGGCTCATGTTTAAATAAATGAAGCATAATATGAAAACAAAGCGATCAGCTATGATACAGATTAACAGATGGCTTTACATATGAAATATATGCTTATGCGTACCGAGTGAAGTTATAAGAACTATAAGATAGCTATAGGCCATAGCCTTTCGGTCATTTTTTATAAAGTATATTTTACTGTGCTCGCAATCGAGCGTCACTAATAAATTACAGATATCTGTACAAAGCTACAATACGTAGAGCCATCTGCGGAAGAATGACCGAATTGCAACTAGTTCTTGAAATATTCATGACGGCGCTAATTAAATTGATACATTTAAATTTATCGACAATCATTTTAATGCATGTATCGTAGAATTAAACAAACAATTTAATTCAAGTATCACAGAAATAAACAATCGTTTTAATTCATGTGTCGTGATAATAAGGGTCAATTTAATTCATTCCTATAAATGTTACTTCATTTTTACGATACTTGACTTTTTACAATTATTGAAAAGATAGTTTTGTATTGACTGATGATTTAAAATGTTTGATGGAAAATTTTGTAATTATGTTATCAACAAACATTTTAATACAACAATCAATTTACATCTTTCATTTTAATAAGAATTTATTTTTACGATACATGAATTTATATGACAGTGCCTTTTAAATTGATTGTTATAAAATTATCAACAATCATATTAATTCATGCATCGTAGAATTAAACAAACAATTTAATTCAAGTATCACAGAAATAAACAATCGTTCTAATTCATGTGTCGTGTAAATAAAGGGTGAATTTAATTCATTCATATAAATGTTATTTCATTTCTATGATACTTGAATTTTTACGTTTGTTTAGGGACTAACAACAATCATATAAATTGAATAAACATAAAATTAAACTAATGTTAAAATGAAGGTTGTGTGTGGACTATTGATTTAAAATGTTTGTTTAAAAAATTTGTAATTATATTATCAACAAACATTTTAATTCAACAATCAGTTTAAATCTTTCTTTTTAATGAGAGTTTATTTTTTCGATATATTAATTTGTATGACTGTTTTAAAATGTGGGAATAAATGCTAAAACGGCATTCCATACGAGGAGGTAGGACGTGTTGTAACTATTTGTATTGCGGTGTGCATAACTTTGTTTATATTTTTGAATTTGTTACAAGTAATATATAAAATCTATAATATATATATATATATATATATATATATATATATATATATATATATATATATATATATGCGCATTAACTTATTAGTTTGAAGTTTTGTTGCTGTTTTGGTATATTAGGTTATAGCGGTTATAGTGCTAATGCTTTGTTTTTAATTTTTGTGCCGAAATGGTTCGAGTTTGTGCAGTAAAAAATTGTTGACATCTCACAAGAAGAAATTAAATTTATTATTTCATACGTATGTTTCTCTTTTAGAATTGAGTATATGCATTAAAAATAATATACTGAATAATCATTTCAGATTTCCTGTTAATGCGGCAAGAAAAAAACATTTTTTCCTTTTTTACCTGTTGCTACTCTTGGTAATGGAGATGTAGGGATCGTCCTAAAAAGAGAATATCAAGAATTTAGAGAATAAGCACTAGGCATTTCTTTAAAAATAGCAGGAAATAGAACACCGCGGTTTTTGCTAATAAACAATGAATGAACTTTAAAATAATTCAAAACAAATATATATTTTGCAGAAATTTGAACATATTTTAGTTACATATGTGGCATGAATGACTGTCGAAAAGTAAATATGTTGAATTTAATAATGGAATCATATTAAAGAAAATGTATTATTATCGGTTTCAGAAGTATAGGCCCCTGGATTTTAAATGTAATAACTTTTATTATAATGGGCTGAATATAATGAAACAAAATTTCTACGAGAGCTACAACTTATTTTTGTAATATATTCAAAAATCAGTATTTGTGACAGAACATAGTTTTGTATAAATAAAATGTAAATTGGGAGTATGAAATTTCCATGTTTTTTTCGCTAGCACATATTCTATCCTGAATTAATCAGAAATTATTAAATAAATTAAAATCATGCTTCTCACACAATGTAGGCTGGACTTTAAACTTTGAAAAACTATAATTTGAAGTATGTCTAATTTATTGTTTTCCATGAATTAAATAAAAAGTCACAGAAGATTATCTCGATTAATATTAATCTCTAAGAAATTTTGTTTCGATATTCTGTTAGTAATAAATATTTTAAGCGTATTTATTAAAAAATAAAATAAAAAACAAATGATATAATGCCAGAATATATACATTACAATTTCAACAATTTTCTGCATTCGTCCGAGCGAATTCTTATTCTGCACAGAGCAAAGCGGCAAACGTGTATTTCGGCATTATAAATGAAAGAAAATTTTTGTTATGTTTTAAATATTCACTCTATCACTATTTAGTAAATTTATTATTATACTTAATATTAAATAAATGAAATATTTGCTTATTTACTATAAAAGAAAAAAAGGATTAAAAAGAAGGATAAAGTAACAAATAGAGATTTTTTTAAATAAATGTGGAATATGTATAGATTTCTTTGCGGTATAGTATTATTTACTAAGAACAATATCTTTGTATTCATATTCTACAATTTAAAAAGAAATCCGAAAAGGGATTAATACGGTTAATCAAAATCAAAAAGCAAAATTCTTCTTGTTCATTAGGAATTTCTTGGGTTTCCAAAGATTCTGAGAAGTTCATTTAAGCTATTTTCCTTTTTGTCATTCATGAACAATATATTTCTTTTTTTTTTATATCTGGTAAATAAGGATCGCTTTCTTTTCTATAGTTGCTTTACTGCATGTAATTAAACATAGTGATTCGGTCGAGATGAGAAATTCATTGTCTCGCCTCGTCTCGTTTCAAATTCATAAATTTATATTTCGTCTCGTTTAATAGAGTCTCGTCTCGGCCGAGATTCTCGCCGAGATTTCGCGACGGAAATTTAATATGTATGTATATTTCGGTCCTAAACTAATTATTAAATGTATACAATTTTGTATTAATAGTAATTTGAACAAAAAGATAAATATTTGTCGTTCTATGTGTCAAAATTTGTTCTAACCTAAAACTTGAGCAAATTTTATTGTTATAATTTTATTAATTTAATATTTATCTAACATTTTCTAATCTGTTATAAAATATTAAAAAGAAAATAACGCTATTAATCTTAACTAAAGCGTGAACTAAACGATGAAGTTTTATTTTCAAGTGATTTGAAAAGTGTCTTTATAATTGACCTTACAAGTATATTTACACACGATCAAGTTTTGCGTGAATAGGCTATTCCACAGTAATCAAAAATAGTAAAAGTTTATTGAAAATAAGAATGATAATAGTTAAAGGATAACGAAAACCATATTTATTTTATTATAAATTATTCCTTCTAGAAGACACGGGGAGTTTTGCTTTTGATGATGCAGGACATGTGTACGAGTGTTTGAGCAAATAGGATCCAAGTATGACCTCCGATTTTGAGAAGCCCCGCCCTAACTAAGAATATACTTCTTCGGGTGTGTCGGATCTGTTCGGTTCCTGTTCGGGTGACGTTCTAATTTCTTTATTTTTATAAAATGAGAAAAAAAGTGAAATAAATTAAGTGAAATAATTTATTTTATGCCACTAATAATGAATTATAATATTACAATTTAAATATACATTATTTTGTAATTTGTTTAACAATTTTTCGTGGTTTGTGAACCACTGTTTGTTTACTTCTGGTATATCCACATTACTTAAGTCACAAAGCAGATTTAAAATTCGGACCTTAATATCTCGCTTATTTGGAGGAATTTTTAACTCGGACTTTCACATGTGGTCTTATATTTTTATGTATTTCAAGAAAAAAAATTTTAAAAAATTTCGTGGAATAGCCTATTAAAATATCCATGTGTCAAAATTTAAGTTATACTTACATTGTCATTTATTTTATATATATATATATATATATATATATATATATATATATATATATATATATATATATATATATATATATATTCAATTACTTCTCTATCCCATTTTGCCATTTTTCAGTTTAATATAGATCACTTATACATCAAAAATATTAATGACAGATAAAATGTCAAATACTTTATTACCTTTTTGTTAAAAAATGTCAGAGCTAAAAATAGAGACAGATATTACTAAAAATATGTTAAATTTCACACGTTTGCAAATATAACTAATGAGAAAAATAACAACCGAGAAATCTCGGAACAGTGTTCGAGAGTCGAGATCTCGGCAAATATATTTCGTCTCGTAAAATATTTCTGTCTCGTCTCGTCGAGACGAGAAATTTCGAGTACGAGACGAGACGAGAATCGAGATATATCTTGTCTCGACAGAATCACTAATTAAACATTTGACATTCTTGTAGCTACGTATGTTAAATATTGTAATTTCTAAACAAACGTGCAATAATTTTGCTAGTAAATCTTGCCGCTCTTTACACTTTGGGACCAAATATCTTTGACTCACGTACAAGAAGTTTGTAAGCCCTGACCACGAGGGGGTGATGTACAGTAAAATTTAAAAAGTTGTGATTTCCTCGGTTTTCACAATAATTAATTGCATGTTATTGAGTTGCTATATGTAATTATTTTTAAGTTTTTCTTTTATTTCAATAATCATACGGATACATATTCATATTTTTACCTTCCGTCACCTTTAGGTAAGGAAGGTATTGTCTTTTGTTAAAAAATTCGGTGGTGAGTTTTTAATGAATAAGCACGTTTTAGGGTCCCTACAATACGAATTTACTATTTTTAAGATGATGTCTGTATGTATGTATGTATGTATGTATGTATGTATGTATGTATGTATGTATGTATGTATGTATGTATGTATGTGTGTGTGTGTGTGTGTCCGTGTGTGTGTGTGTGTGTCCGTGTGTGTGTGTGTGTGTCCGTGTGTGTGTATGTGTGTCCGTGTGTGACAAATTTTTCTCCGACGATAACTCCAATACTATAATTCTAAAAATTATAATTCTTTCGTATTCCTCTTCTGTACATCCATATGAAGAGTTGATTAGATTTTGGTTATAATTGATCCACCGGAAGTACCCTTATTTGAAGTTTTTAACAGTTTTTCTTAAAAAAACGCAGTTAAATATTATTTTTTGACATTTTGTTATTATATTTTTTAAAGAAAATACTCTTTTCTATATGGTTTGATTATTCATTTTCCTTCATATTCAATAGATGTAGAGTTAAAGCATTATAAAAAAATCTGTTGTGGCCAGCACAAGACCTTCCGTCAATTCCATGTATTTTGTACAAATCCCATACCAAAAGGTCCTTGGAACAGATTCTATATAATATCATGTAAAAACACATACTATTTTTTACAAATTCCATACCAAAAGTTCATTTGAAAAGGTTCTATAAATCCAATAAAATTATAACATAAACTACACTAATTAATGTCCTTCCATCTTCTCTTTGGCCTTTCTCTGCGTGTCACTTGCGAGCAACACTATGACATACCAATTTTAGATCCTATACTTTTTCCATATTTGGTTTTGCACTTGCAACTGACATCTGTCAATTAAATTTTTTTGAATAATTATGTCAGCTGTTTCCATGATAAATAACAAAGCTGACTAATTTTTGAAAATTAATTTCTTTATAATGCTTTAAATTTACATCTATTGAATATGAAGGAAAATGTATAATCAAACTGTATAGAGAAGAGTATTTTCTTTAATATATATAATAACAAAATGTCAAAAAATAATATTTAACTGCGTTTTTTAAAGAAAAACTGTTAAAAAGTTCAAATAAGGGTACTTCCGGTGGATATAACCAAAATCTAATCAACTCTTCATATGGATGTACAGAAGAGGAATACGAAAGAATTATAATTTTTGGAATTGTAGTATTAGAGTTATCGTCGGAGAAAAATTTGTCACACACGGACACACACACACACGGACACACACACACACGGACACACACACACACACATACAGACATCATCTTAAAAATGGTATATTCGTATTGTAGGGACCCTAAAACGTGCTTATTCATTAAAAAGTCACCACCGAATTTTTTGACCAAAGACAATACCTTCCTTACCTAAAGGTGACGGAAGGTAAAAATTAATTTTCAAAAATTAGTCAGCTCTGCTATTTATCATGGAAACAGCTGACATAATTATTCAAAAAAATTTAATTGACAGATGTCAGTTGCAAGTGCGAAACCAAATATGGAAAAAAGTATAGGATCTAAAATTGGTATGTCATAGTGTTGCTCGCAAGTGACACGCAGAGAAAGGCCAAAGAGAAGATGGAAGGACATTACTTAGTGTAGTGTATGTTATAATTTTATTGGATTTATAGAACCTTTTCAAATGAACTTTTGGTATGGAATTTGTAAAAAATAGTATGTGTTCGTGTTCGATTTTACATGATATTATATAGAATCTGTTCCAATGACCTTTTGGTATGGGATTTGTACAAAATACATGGAATTGACGGAAGGTCTTGTGCTGGCCACAACAGATTTTTTTTTGATATTTATATGTTAAGTTTTTCTTCATTTATAACAAATTTTAATAATTATAATACCTCTTTTGTACTTCAAATTATAGATAACACATATTAAATTTTGAAATGCATAAATTTGACGATATAAGAATTACATTAGTTTGAAGTTAGAGTAAGTCAAAATTTCAATAAAAATGGGTTTTTTATAACTAGATATCTGTAGCTATGAGATCTGTGACGCTAGTTACTGACAGTAACTGCTGGAGTACTTACTACTGATGCTGATTCGGCGACGCACCTGCGACGTTCTGAGGAGCTCCGAAGATACTCGATGTGTATTCCAAGCGCCCGCAAAACCTGGGTCGTTATATTAGTTTTTAAAATAAGTTTTTTTATGTCTGTTAAAAAGTACATTTTTTCATTAAAATGGGTTTATAAGGTACGTCTTTTTAATATAATAAAAGTGTGAAAAAAGTGTACTGTTTTAAAGCAAACGAATGAAATAATGAAATGTTATGGCACTTTTTTGACACTTTTATTGCAGATGTAAAAAAATTGTAGGCAACTCGAGTAAAAAGTGTCTTATTTCACGAATAGGAATAAGTTGTAGGCGAGTTCGTCAAATCCTATCCTTTTTATTCTTGTTGCATAAATAACTATTAAAAAAAATCTGTTGTGGCCAGCACAAAACCTTCCGTCAATTCGATGTATTTTGTACAAATCCTATACCAAAAATTCTTTGGAAAAGATTCTATATATCAAGTAAAATCGTAACACGAACACACGCTATTTTTTACATATTCCATGCCAAAAGTTCCTTTGAAAAGATTCTATAAATCCAATAAAATTATAACATGAACATAAACCATGTAAATTGCACTTGACACTTCCTTTTTCTTCTTCAGCTTTCTCCAAATTTATTGGGGGTCATTGTTTCTTACTCTTCTGTTCCACTCATTCCTGTCCAACGCATTTTCTTCACACAGTCCTTCCTCTCTCAAGTCTTCTGCGATACAGTCTTTCCACCTTCTCTTTCGCCTTCCTCATAGTCCCGGCATTTCACTATCTATAAATTAGAATTTTTTTGCATCAGCTGTTTCCTTGATAAATATCAAAGCTGACTGATTTTTGAAAGTTAATCTCTTTATAATGTTTTAATCTATTGAATATGAAGGAAAATGTGTAATCAAGCCGTATAGAGAAGAACATTTTCTTTAATATTTGTAACATGAAATGTCAAAAAATAATATTTAACTGCTTTTTTTTTAAGAAAAACTGTTAAAAACTTCAAATTAGTTTACTTCCGGTGGATCAATTATGACCAAAATCTAATCAGCTCTTCATATGGATATAAAGAAGAGAAATACGAAAGAATTGTAATTTTTAGAATTGTAGTATTGGAGTTATCGTCGGAGAAAAATTTGTCACACACGGACACACACACACACACATACACGAACACACACATACAGACATCATCTTGAAATAGTTAATTCGTATTCTAGGGACCCCAGAACGAGCTTATTCATTAAAAACTTACCAACGAATTTTATGACCAAAGACAATACCTTTCTAAAGGTGGCGGAAGGTAACAAATATAAAGACGCGAATTTTGTACGTTAGGTATGGTTACCGTCCTTATTTAAAAAAAAAAATATAAATAATAAGTACAATTTTCAACTCGGGAGACATGGTGTATCGTTGGGCTCCTCAACCGGTCTGACTGCTAAAGTCAGAAAAATTGACTCTATCGGATCCAGCAATAAAACTATAAATATCATAATTATGACAAAGCGGCATATCGCTCATTGTATGCTTTATAATATTGGATGCCAACAGCCAACGGGCCATTATTTGCGCCGCTCTATTCACACATTGAATGATTCCTCTACCTGCTCTGTATAGTAAAATAATTTTTCTGTTCCTTTAACATAAACGTTATTTTTTTTTTTTAAACAATGTTTGGTTACGCCAGTTTTCATTCCCAAAAATAGTATTAATTTTAAATGAACAGTAAGATAATTTTAATAATACAGAGCATAAAGCAAACAGTGAGCAATATGCTGTTTTTACTTTCCGTCACCTTTTGGTAAGGAAAGTATTGTCTTTGGTAAAAATATTTGATGGTGAGTTTTTAGTGAATAAACACGTTTTAGGGTACCTAGAATACAATTTTATTAGTTTTACGATGATGTTTGTATGTATGTGTGTGTGCTTATGCGTGTGTGTGTGTCCGTGTGTGTGTGTGTGTGTGTGTGTGTGTGTGTGTATTTTTTCTCCGAGGATAACTCCAAAACTACAATTCCAAAAATTATGATTCTTTCGTATCCCTCTTCTTTATAACCATTTGAAGCGCTGATTAGATTTTGTGATAATTAGTCAACCGGAAGTAACCCTATTTGAAATTTTTAACAGTTTTTCTTGAAAAAACGCAGTTAAATATAATTTTTGACATTATATGTGATCATCATTATGAAAGAATATCTCATCCTCATACGGTTTGATTACACATTTTCCTTCATATTCAACAGATATAGAGTTATAGAGAGATTAAGAGAGATTAACTTTCAAAAATCAGTCAGCTTTGATAAAATTATGGAAACAGCAGATATATTCAAAAAAAAACTAATTGACAGATGTCAGTGTCAAGTGCAAAACCAAAGTGGAGAGTATAGGATCAGAAAGTGATAAATGTGATAAAGTGTTCCTCGTAAGTGACATGTAGTTATAGCCTCGCCTCAGAATTGGAATTTTCGAGTACGAGGAAGGCCAAAGAGAAGACGGAAGGACTGTGTCCAAGATTTGAGAGAGGAATAACTGTGTGAAGAAGATGCGTTGGACACGAATGAGTGGAAGAGAAGAGTAAGCAACGGTGACTTCTAATAAAATAGGGAAAAGCTGAAGAAGGAGGAAGTGTCAAGTGCACTTTACATAAAGCACGTTTGTGTTATAATTTTATTGCATTTACAGAATCATTTCAAAGGAGCTTTCGGTATGGAATTTGTAAAAAATAGTGTGTTTGTCTTACAATTTTATACGACATGTAGAATCTTTTTCAAGGAACTTTTGGTATGGGATTTGTACAAAATACATCGAATTGATGGAAGGTTTTGTGCTGGCCACAACAGATATTTTCATAATTACGATAATTATAGTTTTATTGCTGGACGCGACACAGTCAATTTTTCTAGTTGTAGGCTCTTGTCTCTTGCGCTAGCTAGGGATCTCCTCCTACTATCATGAACATCTCCATCAACGGCTCTTCAAGGTTGCAATGCAATGTCTATTTCATCTTACCTGGGAGCCAGATCCTGAGCGAAATTCTAGTTTATTTTGATCCACGTTCGTATAATAAAAATGTAGCAAACCATATTGAAGATATCATTAGAGCTCGGGCAGGGAATATTCACTATTAATTACCTAAATTGAATAATATCGTAGTCGTAAAATTTAATCAATAATCATTTTGCTTGTTTTATTTCAGAGATTTTTTTAATAAAGTGTTTTTAAACTATTTTTATTAAATAAAGTAAAATTTTGTTAAGTTACATGTCGAGAAAGATTTAAAAAAAAAATATTGCATAAAATAATTTTGGGATTGCTGTATTATTTAAATTTTATGGTTCCTTCTTTCTCCGAATTTTCAAATATAACGTTTCCTGCCTACTAATAGCATAATACCCAATACTAATCTGTAATTATTGCCAACCATGTCATGTAGGTAGTCAATTATGTTATGTTGCTATTAAAAATAAAAGTTAGAGAATTCGAAATATTTGAGAGCATGAAATGAACTAGTTAGATATTGCCATTATTTCTAATAGAAAGACCTTTGGGAAAGGTCCTGGGAACACTAGGTTACATACCTTAAATTAATTAACACGTTTTTTTCATTAATGTAATTTTGCGTTAATTTAGTAAATGATCTCGCAAATATTCGTAATGTTCTTCATATCGGGTAAATGAGCTGATAAAATCATAAGATAATAAATGATCGGGAAATGAATTAGGTTTTATAACTTTAAATAATACTGGAGTTAGTTTTTGATCAAAATACGACTACCAAATTTGCAAGTTATACATGGAACTGGCAGGAAACGTTACAGAAATAAAAAATAATAGTGCTTACATACAGTGATACAAAGAAGTCTCCGTACGAGTACGACAATAGATGCAACTTTTTTTTTTTAGGAAAATAAGTCACCCAATATATTTCATAATAATACATAATATAAAAATAAAATAATTTGGGCGAGATCACACATGGAATTGGCGCGGGGTGGGTTCACGGTTTATTATGATCCCTCTACTTCTGGTGGCTTGTACTATAGTAATGTCTTGTTCATCCTATCTTAGATCGCCGGAAGGTACTAAACTGCTGCGCCATTACCAATGGCTGGTAGCACAAGCCCTGTTTTAACTAAAACGCTGTTTTAAGAAATGTCAGATTTCATTATTTAATAATAAAAATAAATAGTATCAAATTTATCAAAATATGATTTTAAAGCAGAACATAGTTTGCATTCAAACAAATATTTTTTAAAAATTCGTTCTCTAAACATAAGGGTGAAATTAAATATTGAAATTTGAATTTGACATTTCTTAAAACAGTGTTTTAGTTAAAACAGGGCTTGTGCTACCAGCCAATGTGTTTAGACACTGTGATTAATGTAACGATCAGGCGAGCCTCAAGATCTCAAGATTGTTTGGTCACCCATTTGTACTATTTCATTTCCGTAATTCATGGCGTATAGTTCTATAAAATATAAATATGTATAAAGGTTTATGTTGCATATTGTGTATATATATATAAAAAAAAATCTGTTATGGCCAGCACAATACCTCTCGCTATTTTCGTTTTATTACATAAGTATCGAATTTAATATTTCTTGTACACACAAATAATTTTATCTATTCTTTAATTCTATAAGGTATCATGTCTTACTTTTCTAAAATGGTCAGTTCATTGACGGGATTGGCGGTATTTTTTAAGGATTGTAACACGGGAGGGTCTCGTAACGAAGCTTCTTATTTATTCTTACCAACGATGACATGACCACTGCTGACTTCATTGATACTTGTAGAGGATGATTGATGAACACTACATTTTATGGATAATGGCTACATTTTATATTTTTACTACTAATTTTTAATTATATATTTACAATTAAACTAGACTTATTATTATTGATTACACTAAACATAACTAAATGCTAAAGATGCTGATTCATCCTTAGGCCAAAATACTCGCGTACGCAGAACACGAGTCTAAACTAAAATTCTACCTCCATGACCTTCTAACATGAATCTCCACCAAAGACTAACTTAAAACCAACGGTTATTATCTCCAGGACGTATCTGAGGGGTGAGAGTGAAAGGTTATCATGTAGAATTCATAGCCAAATATCAAGCCTCTACGTCGGGTTGGCAAAATATTATATACTTAATTGTCAACCATTAAATGTCTAGAAGTATTGAAAAACACATATTGTTTTGCCAACAATCATATTACTTGATTCGTAAATATTTCCTATAAAATATACATAATCTGCTAACCGACTTTCCTGTATACTTGTGCATTTTTGATTGGAATAAAGAAAATAATGCATAGCGAGAAATAATGGCTATTATAAACCAATTTTCTAGTATAAAGCAAGGTTAAGAAATAACTGGGTAATTACGTAAGGTACATCAAATTAAAAGTGATGAAATTATTTATTTTAATAATTTATACGTAAATGCGTAGTTTGTCACCGAATATTTTAAATGGAAAATTCATGAGACATTTTAATTAGAAAAATGGTGTTTGACGAGGTGCAATAACTGTCAAATATAAATTTAATGTAATTAGTGAGATTAGATAATTTATTTCTTTCAGATAATATTTCTAAAAAAATTGAAATTGTGTTAAATATGTAGATTAACTTATAATTTTGATAAATATATAGATATTGCTGTTTAATAATACATATATTTAATATACAATGCTTTTGGTTTAGGATATACGAGTAGACAGTAGGGGGCGTCCGGGAGATTTGACCATATAGGAGAATTGAACCGTTTCAAATATCTCACTTAAATTTTGCGACAAATTCGTAATTCTCAAGTCAAGGTGTGAATGAGTAGAACGAGTTTTTGCGTTACTAACGTGAAAAAATATATTATTTATTTATTTATTATATGTTTTCTTCATTGCTTTCTTCTGTACCAAGGTAGGTACATTCTTTAAATGCTTGATATTTATGGTATTAATGTAGTTTTAGAAGATCAAAGTATTTTATCTCGTTAATTGAACATTTCCTGGAAAAAAATATTTAATTCAGATTGGGGTAGGGCGGGAGACATGAACCATATACGAGCCCTAATCTATATTAGTTTTTAATATTATAGATATTTTGTGGTTCTTTTGCTACATAGTAAGATATATTTTCTGAAATATTTTGTTGTTTTAATGTCAAATGAAATAATTTATAGGTGTACTCACAAAACAAGAAAAACAAATAAAATTTTAAAAAATTGACCTCATTTGTTTATCAGAGTTTAGAAATAAGACACCGTAAAAAGTTACGGCAATTTTTAAGAATTTCCGGCGAATTATCCGATCTTGATAAATAATAGAACTTTATTAATAAATTTAAGTTATTATATTTGTGGCGACCCAGGTAACTCGCACACAGCCGCCGCGACTTTATAAAGAGACGTGGTTGCTAGGAAAACAGGATTATGTCAATATGTCAATATATTATTATATGTTCAGTTTTGTAATGTCATATTGTGTAGTTGAATAAAGTTATCCTACATATTGGTGACCCCTAGACGCGAAATGCCGAATGAACAAGTGGAAGTTACAGGCGGTGATCATAGTACCGTTCAAGGAGTAGACTCTGTTGCACTATGTCGAGTCACTGTTCGATTTCCACCCTTTTGGCAAGATGAACCCGCAGTATGGTTTGCGCAAGTGGAGGCCCAGTTCGTACTAGCGAATATTACAGCCGATTCTACCAAGTTCTACCACGTCATTGCTCAGCTAGATCAAAAGTGTGCAGCTGAGGTAAAAGATATAATTATTAATCCACCAGAGACCGGTAAATACAGCAAATTAAAAAGTGAACTAATTCAAAGATTATCCACCTCACAAGAGCAACGTACAAGACAGCTGCTCATGTACGAGGAGATGGGAGACCGCAAACCCAGTCAATTTCTACGGCACCTTGAAACTTTAGGTGGCAATAAGGTACCAAGCGACTTAATGAAAACTATTTGGGCCAGTCGACTTCCAGCACACCTGCAGACTATAGTAGCGACACAGACCGGCGTAGACTTAGACAAGATTGCAGAGCTAGCTGACAAAGTAAACGATGTCGTTCAGCCACATCACCACGTAGCGGCTGCCACCACTTCACAAACGACTGAATCTGATATATTGACTGCGCGTATCGACGACCTAACCAAGCAAATAGCAGCGTTGACAGCAAACTATGGAACCCGCTCACGTTCCCCGTCTCGCCAACGCAGTAAATTCAATAATTTCAATTCACAGAATCGACAACAGTCTGACATATGTTGGTACCATCGTCGATTTGGAGATCGAGCAAATCGATGTACGAAGCCATGCTCTTACAAGCCGGGAAACGACCTCAGCAGTCAATAGCAGCGGCCAGTGACTGCTCCAACATCCCGGGCCGCTTATTTGTTATTGATAAGTCTACAAAACAGCAATTTCTTGTCGATACCGGTTCAGATTTATGCGTATACCCACGTTCTGCAATCCGCGAGCATAGAACTAAAACCAACTATGAACTCTTTGCAGCCAATGGTACAATTATATCTACCTACGGATGGATCGACCTTCATCTAAACTTGGGACTTCGGAGAGATTTTCATTGGCGCTTTGTTGTTGCTGAAATAACAAAACCTATCATTGGTGTCGATTTGTTATCCTTTTACAATCTACTCGTCGATGTCCGGCACCGAAGATTGATCGACGGGGTAACATCGCTCACAACCCCTGCTACAATTGTACATACAAAAATTGGTCATATAAAAGCAGTTGCTGGGACTTCACCTTATCATGAACTTCTTTAAATAAAAAATTAAAACTTCCTACATTATTATTAGAAATAATACCATTTGTCACGATAAATGAATTTAACAAATAGGCCAACTAATATGGTTTAGGGCTCGTAGTGGTGGGAGATATGATCATTAGGTCAAATGTCCCTACTGTGTTTCTAATAAGGTCAGGCTCTTTTTTTTATTAATGTGTTTTATAATTTTCAGCCTATTATATCTTTGCGCTATAAACTAATGGAAGGTGCTACCCGAGTACCCGCAGAAATATTTAATCAACTGGCCTGACAATTGCTCTGGAAGAAATTAACAAACGCGCATTGCAACCGAAGTAACCAGTATAAAAATGACATTATTACGGTGCAAGAAGAAAAACTTCTAGTCCTTTACATGACCTGCAGTAAAATGATTTATGGCTTAACAAAAAGGACTGCCTCGTAGTTTGCATATTAATACACACAAGCTATTTCCAAAAAGATACCTAAGAACTGGATGGAAAACATATCACCAGAAAAATACTGATTCACAGATTTCTTACAACGAACTCTGGACGCCATATGTCTTTCTAGAGCTACCGGCTTCAATACTTCTATAAAAAAATTGCTGACTTTTTTGAATTGTTGCAATTGGTAATGTTATACCACCATTTTCTTTTATATAAATTTATAGATATGTTCATGAAATCAGCGTTGATTGAACAAAGAACAAAGAAATGTGTTTGCCCTAAATGTGCAATTAATTGAAAATTTGATGACTTTTTAATTTTATGTTTTATCATTAGGTATTTCTTGTATGGTAAATATGTGAGTTTAAGAGAAAAATTTGATTTGCAAAATATTTTCAGTTATTTTCCGATTTATAAGGATGTGGTCAAATCTCCCTACAGGACGGATCATATCTCCCGCTAGGTTGGAAGAAAATTTATAAAAGGTAGTTTAGATTTTACATTTAATAACTTTAAGAAATTTACTAATTACTAATTTGTAGTTAAAGTTAGATAACCGGGTTTTATATTAATCTATGCACAAAATTATTACACTTCATAAATAAAATTTTAAAAGTGATAAAAAAAAAACTTGTCCATGTGTCCCGGACGTCCCCTATACAGTAAGTAATAACTCTATTTTTCTTCTAATTTCTAATCTATAAATAATATGTAAGTTACCGTTGCCCAAATCGATGAATTGCAGTTCCCAGGCGCCGAACCCGACACCTGAGTTTACTGTTTCCAGTTTACAGACTTTTGTGTAGTTTCGAGTTAGTCAGAGTTTAGAATCCAAATAGAAAACATTAGAATAGAATAAATGTAATAATTTTCAATAAATAAATATAATAAAGTTTATGTGTAACAATTGATAGTTGACATAAAATAAACTTATAATAAAATCCCTTTTTAAAAATACTATTTCGGATCCTCGAAATATAACTGGCGCAGTCGCAGCGGATTTTCGGGCGAATTTTCACATCGAGTGAAAATCGTATTCGTGTCAACGATTCACCGAAAAGAACCACAACCCCAGGGAGAAGAAGCGACATCGTTCAAGTGCAAGATCACCCAGTTCCTTCATCTGCGAGAGAATATCGACGACGAAAGAACAAGGCGCTGCTGAACACAGACCTGACCGGGAATCAACGCATCCAATGGACAAATTGCTTCTGTTATTGTGAGTACACACATGTCACACAACTATCAGTACCATTCTGACTCAGATACAGGATCGGATACACATTCAAACCCAGAAACTTCCTCTGACTCCGAGTCCACACTCGTAACTTCCAAACCTTATAAAACTAAACGTAAAATAACAAAAAACAAAGTCAAAATGTCACACCCACAAGCAGCAGGATCAGTAGCACAACCTGCACGTCTTGAAAAACATTATCTTGACATGATCCCAGATTTCTACGGTGATAGTAAATTACTATCTCGCTTTCTTGAAATTTGCGAAAAACTAGTCAACAAATTTTATAATTTGGTCGACGAAACAGACTTCCAAAATGAGTACCTTATGTCGAGCATTTTAGCTAAAATAAAAGGCGATGCAGCAGTAAACATCGCCAGTAGCACAATAAGTAAATGGGCAGACGTTAAACAAGCATTGTTAAACGCCTACTCAGATAAACGAGATCTATACACACTAAGTATTGAATTAACCGAATTGCGACAAGGCAACGAAACGGCATTTGAATTTTACAATAAAATTCAGGACATATTGAACCTCCAAATTTCTTACATCTCTAATCACAGTTTAGCACTTGCCAAGCCTTATCTAACAGAATATTGTCAAAATTATGCTTTAAGAATTCTTCTGCGAGGACTAAAAGATCCTCTAGGAACTCTTATGAGAACAAAGAACCCCAAAGATATGAACACCGCGTTAAACATGTTGACAAACGACTTCCAACTAGACACGCACAGTCGTCCGCAATATAAAAATATCACCCATACTCAACACAAACAGAAACAAATAATTCACAATACACAAAACAGACAACCACAATACCCACAACTGATGTATAGACCAAATCCACCTACCAACCCAATTTTTAAACCTATCACTAATCAATTTCCTAATCATCAAATAAGGAAACCCTACACACAAAATCAATAACCCTCAAATCAAGGAAATAAAACATTTAACAACCAATCCCAAAATGTTTTCAAACCTAATCCTAATTATAAAGCCCCCAAGCCTACGCCTATGAGTGTCAGTACAAGACAGTCAATGACACCCAGGCCAGGAACGAACCAGTACCGTCCGCAACAATTTTATAACACACAAAACCGACCTAGTTTTATAGCGGAAGAAATGTTCAACACTGAAATTGACGAATACACTGAAAACGAAAATACTGAGGAACAAAATTCCGATTATTATGTAACTGACCCCAATCCTGACTATTATGTAACAGAACCAAATTCTGAAGAAACGAATGAGTTTTTTCCGATAACAGCCTTGGAACAAACGTCGAATTAATGAATGTAATACACAACCACAGTGAATTACCATTTGTCATCTTCCCAGAATTAAATTTAAAAGCTTTAATATACACAGGAAGCACACGTTCCTTTATAAATCCAGACATTGCACAAAAATATTTCAAGGAAAAAATAAAAAATGACCCTTTCAAAATTACAACCGCTCACGGAACATCATTAGAAAATTTTAGCATCATAATACCTGCCTCTAAATTATTTAATTCTCCTAACACTCTATTAAAATATCATTTATTTAATTTTCATAAAAATTTCGACATCTTATTAGGACTAGACAATTTGAAAATTTTAAATGCAAATATCGACCTAACTAATGACAAAATAACCACCCCTACTCAGGAAATTAAGATCCACTACCACAGAATACTTCCAAAATTTAATCACATTAAAATACCTTCCAAATCTGAAAAAATTTCAAAAATATTTGTAAATAATATAGAAAACGGCGAAGCATTTATACCAGAAACCAAAATAAATAATTTAATTATTCCAGAAGGTCTAGCAAAAATTGAAAACAATGAAATTATATACCCAATTATAAACCTAGGCGAAAACGATGAAATTATAAATTGTGTAGATTGCATACAAGTTCAGACATTAAATAACTTTGAAATTAATAATATTAATTTTAATCAAAATGAAACAAAATTTAAACTAGACATGAATAAAATCAGAACTGACCACATGAATAGCGAAGAGAAACGTGAGATAACAAAACTGCTGAGTGAGTATTCTGATATCTTTCATATGGACGATAAGCCACTAACCTTTACAAATGAAATAAAACATTCTATTCGAACAAAAGATGAAATTCCTGTATACGCAAAAACGTATAGATACCCCGAGGTACACAGGAAAGAAGTGGAATCCCAAATTCAGAAAATGCTAAACCAAAATATTATACGCCCCTCTCATTCTCCTTGGTCATCCCCCGTCTGGATCGTACCAAAAAAATTAGATGCATCCGGAAAAAGAAAATGGAGACTCGTAATTGACTATCGTAAATTAAACGAGAAAACGATCGATGACAAATACCCAATACCTAACATTAACACTTTATTAGATAAACTCGGTAGATGCCAATATTTTACAACTTTGGATTTAGCGTCAGGATTTCACCAGATTGAAATGAATGAATCTGACATACAAAAAACCGCCTTCAGCACAGAAAACGGTCATTTTGAATATTTAAGAATGCCTTTTGGATTAAAGAACGCGCCAGCCACTTTTCAAAGAGTGATGGACAATGTTCTTCGAAATTTAACCAACGAAATTTGTCTCGTATACCTCGATGATGTAATAATTTTTAGTACATCTCTCCAAGAGCACATTCAAAATTTAAGATCAGTTTTTAATCGGTTGCGAAAAGCTAATCTCAAAATTCAACCAGATAAGTGCGAATTTTTACGTACAGAAGTCTCATATTTAGGCCATGTAGTAACTCCAGATGGTGTCAAACCCAATCCGGACAAGATCCATGCTATTAAAAATTATCCCATCCCAAAAACAACCACAGAAATCAAAGCATTTCTAGGACTGTTAGGCTACTACAGGAAATTTATTAAAGATTTTGCAAATCTTACTAAACCCTTTACGAAATGTTTAAAAAAGAGTGCCACTATTAAACACAATGATCCCGAATATATTAATTGCTTTAACACCTGTAAAAATGTCCTAATAAATGAACCCATCCTTCAATACCCGGACTATAAGAAACCTTTTAATTTGACAACTGACGCAAGCCAATATGCCATCGGCGCTATACTATCACAAGGACCTATAGGATCTGACCTACCCATCGCATACGCGAGTCGAACTCTAAATAGCTCGGAAATAAACTATAGCACAATTGAAAAGGAATTACTTGCTGTCGTATGGGCTACCCAAAAATTTAGACACTACTTGTATGGTAGAAAATTTAAAATTATAACCGACCACAAACCTTTAGTATATTTACATTCACTAAAAGAACCCCATTCAAAATTAATGAGATGGCGACTCAAGCTAGAAGAGTACGATTATGAAGTAATTCATAAAAAAGGCTGTTTGAACAAAAACGCAGACGCTTTATCACGCATTGAATTAAACATAAATACTTTAGATCCAGATTCACAAAATCTTTACGATCTCATTGAAAATTTTAATGAAACTTATTTCAACCCCGACAATGACAAACAATCCTTAATTGTAGAACCAGACGAAGACGAACAACAGGATCCCGAAACTGACCAAACAATTCACTCAAATCCCGAACACCCTATTATAGGCGTACCAATCACCGAATCACCTGTAAATTTTGGTAAAAACCAAATTTTTATATCCCAAGTTAAACACTCCCCTTCTAAACCAAAAATACAAAAATTTCATTGCGATAAAATGAGAATTCACCTCCAAATTTCCGAAACAAATTTTGAACAGGACACAATAAATTTTATAAAAGAATATATTGCACCGAATGTGAAATACCATCTATATTTTGAAACACCCATTTATGAGAAATTTAGTAACGTACTACAAAATTATTTTAAAAACTCAGAAATTAAATTTGTCAAAAGCAACATAAAATTAATAGACGTAGAAGAAAAAGATGAAATCTTACAAGTAATAAAAAACTACCACGAATCTAAAACAAACCACCGTGGAATAAATGAAGTCCACACCCAAATTAAAAAACGATATTATTGGCCGAATCAATTAAAAACCATTACTGACTTTATAAATCAATGTGAAATTTGTTTAGCTGCTAAATATGAAAGAAACCCTATCAAACCCAAATTAAATATTACTCCAACCCCCAATAAACCATTAGACATCATCCACATTGACACACTCTCTCTAGAAAATACCAAATTCCTTACTATAATTGACGCTTTTTCTAAATATGCTCAAGCATATAAAGTTACATCCACAAATGCTATAGAAATTGCCAATAAATTGACAAGATTCTTCTCACATCACGGCATACCCAAATTAATAGTAGCAGATAATGGGCTCGAATTCAAAAACAACGTCGTAAAAGAATTATTAAGCCTGCATAAAATCGAAATTCATTTCATTTGCTCACAAAACCCAAATTCCAACGGGTTAGTCGAACGCTTTCATTCAACTTTAGTAGAGCACATTCGTTTATTCAATCTGCAGGAAAACTTCAAAAACGAACTAATTCAAGACAAAGTAAATTATGCAATCCTGGCTTATAACAATACGAATCATAGTACGACAAATCTAAAACCAGTCGAAATTATTAATGGACACTTAGATACAAATTCCCCACTCGATATAGAACTTGAGAAACAAATAATGCAAGATTACATTCAGAAACATAAAGAAAAAACAAAATTAGTTTATAAAAATATTAATAACAAACTGCAGACAGACAAAACTAAAACTATTACTAAAATAAACGAAAATCGCGAGGAACTTCCCGACATACCCGAAACAGTTTACGTTCAAAACAAACAAAAGGTAAATAAAACAAAAAACCCTAAATTCAAAAAGGAAAAAATTAAGAAAGTTAACAAAAACTTAAAAACTGCAGAAATTGACACAGAAAATAATGATAAAAAACAGTCTAAAATTCATCTTTCGAATATAAAGAGACCGAGAAAATTAATTAACACATATCCGGCTATTCCAGGTCCCTCTACTTCACGTATACACTTGGAATAAATATCCAAGATATTACCCTGAACCCAGGACTACTGACAATTAACCTTGGACAAGCAAAGTTACAAAAAACGAAACACACATTCGTACAGTTTTACGATTTAAACCCATTATGGATACAATATGAAAGTTTAAATGTGCAGTACACAAATCTCAAACGCACTATCAACGCAGATAACACTATCGCTGCAGACTTTGATAACAACAACAAAATCATAGAGTACCTGAAAAATAATATTAATGAAAAAATTAGTCATTTATCTACGCATCCCAGAACAAAACGAGGAATATTAAACGGTTTAGGATCTGTTATAAAATCAATAACAGGAAATTTAGATGCTGAAGATGATAACCGATACACAAAAATTTTAAATCATTTAAAAAAGAATCAATTTAATTTAAATAACCAAATTAAACACCAGTACTCTGTTAACCACCAAATTATGGAATATTTCAATAAAACAATCGAAACAATCAAACGAAACGAAAATATTTTAAAGTCAAAAATTGAACAACTCACGCACATTGTCATCGGAGGAATCAAAGATCATGACAAACTATTTATTAAAGATATTTACAATCAGTTAAACACTTTATACACCATGACATTTAATACTCTTCAAGATATAGAAAACTCTTTAACATTTTGCAAGCTCCACACAATGCATCCTAGTATTATCAAATCACATGACCTTTATGAAGAATTAAGTAAAATTTCAAAATTCTATAACAATGAACTACCATTTGAAATCAATTCTGAAAATATGTCAGAAATCGAAAAATTAATCTCAATTAACTGTAAATTACAGGAAAACAAAATTATATACTTTATTGACATCCCTATAAATTACGAAACCTCTTTTGAACTTATTCACCTTATCCCAACACCCACCAAACAAAATAAAGAATTTGTAACCATTATTCCTAACCACGAGTACATTCTGAAGTCTGAAAATGGCGACTTACGATCTTTGTATGATCTGTGTGTCCGCAATAAGAGAAACATTTACCAATGTCCCAACAAAATTAAAGAAATCAGCGAGAATTCCTGCGAAAGGAGCTTCATACTACAAAGCAAAGTGGAAAATTGCCATTTTGTTAAATTAAACATAAAGAGAAACCACATTGAATATATTGAAGAAATCAATCAATATCTAGCAATACTTCCTAATCCCGAAAACGTACAAGCCAAATGCAACCAAGGCGACAGTATAACCAACCTACAAGGTATACTCTTAATTAAAGAAGATGAGTGCAAATTGAAACTACAAAATAATGATTTAATTTTTAAACACGGCACATTTGGCAAACCATTGGTAATTGAAAACTTCGAAATTAACTACAACAATACAAAAATTCCCAAGGTGGCGATCGAACTAGATTCTATCTCCGAACTTAAACCATTAAACAAGTTCGAAGATACAGAGTACTACGAAGACCAAATCGAAACCGATAACATCAACTACCCAGTGTGGGCACTGTATGTAATAATCATCACCGGTGCCATCATCACCGTTGCAGCCTACCTCCAAAAAACGTTCATCAAATATAAAAGGAGAAAACAACCCAAGGCCGAAGACATTGAACTTCAACCGCCAACTTCACCCCCTAAATCAGCGCTGAAGTTACCCGATGAAGCCCAATTTTAGCGAGGGAGGAGTTACCGTTGCCCAAATCGATGAATTGCAGTTCCCAGGCGCCGAACCCGACACCTGAGTTTACTGTTTCCAGTTTACAGACTTTTGTGTAGTTTCGAGTTAGTCAGAGTTTAGAATCCAAATAGAAAACATTAGAATAGAATAAATGTAATAATTTTCAATAAATAAATATAATAAAGTTTATGTGTAACAATTGATAGTTGACATAAAATAAACTTATAATAAAATCCCTTTTTAAAAATACTATTTCGGATCCTCGAAATATAACTTGTATTTTTAATGGATGGTATGTCCAATGGGCTATACTTGCGTGGTACTGAAAATCTGATTACTATCACTATATACGTAATGTTATGTCGAAAACATATATAAAAATATAAATTTTATTTTAAAAAAATTATTGATTTATTATTATATATTATATATATATATATATATATATATATATATTATTATTATTATTATTATTATTTATTAATATTTTTTAAATGGGAATCTATGTATGCTGAAAATAGTCCCATATTTTATTTTTATTTTGTAAGCTTTTCAACGATACTTTTGTTTTAAAAATAAAAAATCTGTTGTGGCCAGCACAAGACCTTCCGTCAATTCCATGTATTTTGTACAAATCCCGTACCAAAAGGTCCTTGGAACAGATTCTGTATAATATCATGTAAAAGCACATACTATTTTTTACAAATTCCATACCAAAAGTTCATTTGAAAAGGTTCTATAAATCCAATAAAATTATAACATAAACTACATTAAGTAATGTCCTTCCATCTTCTCTTTGGCCTTTCTCTGCGTGTCACTTGCGAGCAACACTATGACATACCAATTTTAGATTCTATACTTTTTTCCATATTTGGTTTTGCACTTGCAACTGACATCTGTCAATTAAATTTATTTGAATAATTATGTCAGCTGACTAATTTTTGAAAATTAATTTCTTTATAATGCTTTAAATTTACATCTATTGAATATGAAGGAAAATGTATAATCAAACTGTATAGAGAAGAGTATTTTCTTTAATATATATATAATAACAAAATGTCAAAAAATAATATTTAACTGCATTTTTTAAGAAAAACTGTTAAAAACTTCAAATAAAGGTACTTCCGGTGGATCAATTATAACCAAAATCTAATCAACTCTTCATATGGATGTACAAAAGAGGAATACGAAAGAATTATAATTTTTAGAATTGTAGTATTGGAGTTATCGTCGGAGAAAAATTTGTCACACACGGACACACACACACGGACACACACACACACACACACACACACACATATACAGACATCATCTTAAAAATGGTATATTCGTATTGTAGGGACCCTAAAACGTGCTTATTCATTAAAAACTCACCACCGAATTTTTTGACCAAAGACAATACCTTCCTTACCTAAAGGTGACGGAAGGTAAAAAACATGAATTATTAATTTATTGAAGTGAAAAATTATGTATATAGAAATTTTAGTTTTTAGGCGTTACTACAAATATTTTATACTACTATGATACGAAACACTTTTTTAACCGTGTTTGATTCTTTACAAAATACAAAAATCAGTAATCCGAACAGAACTTGTAGTAAATAGTTGACTTGTCACTCGTTTAAATTCATGTGAACATTGTAGACGTCATCAGACGAGAGAAAAGTGGCAATGTAAGAAATTATAAATTCAAAGACAATTTTCTCTTTAGTAAAGAGTAATATGAAAGAAAAGAAAAATATTTTTCTTATTCTTTCGATTAAAAAACAGGAATATGTTATTTATTAGCAAAAAAATCTATTAGGATGATTAACATTGCTTAGAATAGTTTATTTTGTACTATTTCATGTTTGTGTCAAAACATTTTTTGGGGATATTCTATAAACGTAATAAAATGTTTATTATGCACAAGGTAGGAATTATAGAATTTATATTATATTGTTAGGCCTCTTAGTGCAAAGTGCAGTAATAGCAAATATTCATTGAGCAATTGATTTTAACTTTATAGATACCCACAGAAGTCAACATTTCGCTATTCGCTGATGATCTAGCAATTTATTTCAAGAACAGAAATCTAGACACTGCCTACAACAAACTACAAGAAGCCATCAACAACTTAGAAACATGGACAAACGAAACAGGTTTTAAATTTTCAATAACGAAAACAAAATGCATGCATTTTTGCAAATACAGGAAACAACACGACAACCCAACACTAAAAATATACAACACCGAAATAAACTACATAAACGAAATAAAGTTTCTTGGCATAATATTAGACAATAAATTAAATTGGAAACAACACCTTCAGAAACTAAAAGCAGAATGTTCTCGACGACTCAACCTCCTGAAAACAACATTACAAATGGGGAGCACAGAAAGAGACCATAGTAAAACTATATCGATCACTTATAAGATCAAAACTAGATTACGGGTGCACAGCATATCGCACAGCAAGTAAAGCAAACCTAAAAACACTCGATACAATAACAAGCCAAGAAATTCGAATAGCCTCCGGTGCTTTCCGCACGAGCCCCGCCAAAAGTATATTGAATGAAGCCGGCGAGCAACCACTCCACCTCCGAAGAGTCCAACACACACTGTCGTACATTACCAAACTAGCAACTAACCCCAACCACCCCACGTACAACCAGATATTCAAGACAGCAAATAACGAAACAACACTAAAAAATTCCACCCCACTACACCAATTCATAAACCAGGCCCTAAAAGACCTCCAATGCACTCTTTCCAACTTACACACAACAACATAGCCCCGTGGAAAGTAAAACAACCACAATATGTCCTTGAACTCCTTCAATACCCAAAACAAGAAACACCGCACCAAATATACCTAAACAAATTAAATGAAATCAAAAACAATTCAGAAATTACACATTCATATACACGGACGGATCTAAAATGCACAACAAAGTAGGAGCTGCCGTAGTCACCGAAGAAAGAAAGATTAAAGTACACCTACCAGAACACTTTAGCAATTTCTCTGCAGAACTCACGGCAATAAAAGAAGCGCTAACATATACGAACACTCTCTCACAACAACACCTAGAACCCAAAAAAGTGGCAATATGCACTGACTCCATAAGCGGCCTACAAACAATCAAACAAATGTACCCTAAAGATACAATCGCCAAAAATATACAAAAAGAACTTCACGAAGCAGCAAGATCGAAAACATCAATCATCTTCATATGGATCCCCTCCCATGTCGGAATCCGGGGCAACGAAGAAGCTGACCTTGCTGCAAAAGAAGCCACAAAAGAAGACCCAGTAAACATCCTAACACCACACCTGGATGTAGTATGTTGAAAAGGAAAGTTAAAGAACTAGGGACAACCAAATGGAAAGAAGAAACGAACAACAAACTGAGAGAAGTAAAAGAAGACACAAACAACTGGATATCGAGCGACACTCGAAGAGAACAAAAGAACAAATCCTGATAACCAGACTGAGAATCGGCCACACACAAAGAACTCACAAACATATATTGGAGAAAACTCCACCGCCCGTATGCTGCAATGTTCCACAAACTGTCAAACATATCATTCTAGAATTATGAACAATTAAGAAACAAAAACAAAATACCAAATACAATAAAACTAGCACTAGAAAACAACCCAGAAACCACAAAAAATGTAAAAGAATTTTTAAAGGACACAAAGCTATATAACCTAATATAATGTAATACACAAAAAAAAAATGTAACATGTTTTATACCTAACTGTATCGGGGTCTTTATAGTCAAGTAGCTGAAAGACCTTAAAAATTGATAATAAAAAAAAACTTTATAGATTTTATAAAAATGGATTTGTTATTACAAACCTAGACAGACTACTTAAAAAGTCTTACCGTGAAATATGAATATTTCATATACCAGTAATGTAATATAAGTAGTATAATGTATTTAGAGTTTTTACTTTAATAGTTGTGGATAAAAATATTTTGATAATTTAAACATGTACAATTTGCAAAATACTTATTTAGCCAAATTTAATCTGCACTAAATAAAATATCGAAAAATTTGAATACGGTTCTGTCCAACCCAACCCTCTTAAAAATTTGCATGCTGTGAAACAACATAAGCCAGTTCATTATAAATTGAGAGAGGCTATCTTCGTACATACAATTTTAGTGAACAATAATTATCTGTAACATGTGATAAAATAGTTGAGTGGTAATGTATATGTAATGTACAGGAAAGACAATGACGCACAGAATGTTTTCCAAGATGAACGCAACATCATTTAACTTTAATAATCCGTAAAAAACGTGAAATGTACTGCGAGGAAACAGAAACGTGCTATTTACCACCATGAATGAGGTGGAACTGTAATTTACATAAAGATTTCTTAGCATATTCCATCAGTGTTTACGTTTATGAGTTTGACGTTTGCAGAGCACGTGGAAATGCGCGCCGGCGCTTGAATGCACCAATGAGCTTACCGCGGGGTGTACCCTCACCCCCGTGACGTCATCAACAGGTATTATCCGTGCGATACACATTATTTCACCCCTAGTATAATGAAGTTCGTTGCTTCAGCCGCATCCTGAAACCTGCAGCGCTACTGTTCCTGCACTTCCCGTAACGACTCAAGGTACGTCTGATTTATAATCGTACTTTCTATTTCTTATCTGCATGATAAATTTGCGTTTCTTACACTTGTTATGAACAAAAGTTTCCAACTTATAAAAACAACAGGAATGAATTTATGCTAGGAATTCTCTGTAGGTAAATGTGCGTTTCTTTTAATATATTTTATCTGGATAAGAAATGTGTTTAAAGAAGCAAAAGTAATGTGTTCACACTTTGACGACATATTAGTTTCTGCTCGTTGATTTCCCTTATGACTAAACGCGGAGCGTCGCCAAAGTTGTTGCATATGAAATTATTTACATCTTTTAAAATGACACAAATAAAATGACTTTAAAGTGTTTGCGGGGTTCTTGTCAACATCATTGAAGCCTTTGGTTATATTCGTAAACTTCTGATGTGGAGCTGTCTTTTTATGATAAGAAATATGTAAATATACTTGACTAAAAATATACATTTGTGTGTTTACTTGTCCATGTTTGAATGTTTTATGCATGATGTAAAACAGATGGCTTTTCATAAACTTAGGCGTATTTTTTCAATCGCAAATTATTATCGTTTCAAAATGTAGTTAGTCATTAATTTATTTTTATACAATTGTGAAGTTAAAACCAAACAAAAAGCAGTGAGAATCAGAATAGGGTAGCGATGATTTTATGCAGCTCTAGAATAGTTCACCTGACAAAAAATACCGATGAAATACTTAGGTCTGTAAATAATATCATAGAAGAATATATTCTCGAAACTATACAAAAATGATGTAGTCACCATATAGTATCTATTTTTTATATGAACAATGCTGCGGCAAAATATTTACTTATATTCCATTTTTTAATGTAGCTTATATACCAAATCAATATTTTCCTCAAAATAAAACTAAATATATAAAAATGGATATATAATTATATTAAACATTTATATCTCTTAAATGGTAGAAATTAAATTAGAATATATACGAGTACATGATACGAACACCCACACACCAACCAATACACACACCCACACACCCACCAATACACACACACACACACACACCCATTCACCCACAGTACCCACCCCCACGTACCCATACTCACACTTACACATACGTACATTTACACACTGACACTGACACATATGCTTATTCACCTACATGCACGCATACACTTTTTCCCACCCATACATACCTCTTTCACACACGCACACAACCAATCGTCCATACGCTCACACGTATGTGCGCATACGCGCTTATTAACTGTTAAAAGTCATACTTTCCGTAAATTATCGTAAATATACAGGGTATATCACGACTGGTGCAAAATAAATTAATAGCGTATTCTTGAGATCATTTGGAGTAAAAAAATGTCATAACAACATAAGTCATATTCTCTTTGGTTACAAAATAACAAGGAATCAAAGTTTTATTAATAGCAGCAAAAAAATAAAAATAAAGATACCTATTTTTAAAACAACACAACAAAATATGGAAATATTAATAGTTATTTACGACACAAGTACGTAAAGCTAGACTTTAGTTACGAATGGGTCAGAATTGAAACATGAGCGTAGCGAGTATTTTAACACTCTTGAGTGACTAAAGATGATTTACGTATGTGTATTTTACAATATTTTATCTACAATAGAATCTAAAAATCCAAGAAATATATATATATAAAAAAAAATTAATTAGGATAACAATATTAAATGAAAAGTTTGTCATGATAACAAAACATTTATGTTTTTGCAAATTTAGCACGTTTAAAAATTTTAAATCAGTCATTACTCGGAAACCCGTGACTAATAAAACCTTTTTACTAAACAACAGGTTTACAAACTTAAAACTAACAACTAAACTCAATTTTACGCACTATCGTAAATAATATATTTAATTGTATATCAAAATCTCTTGAGCTCCATTTCACAATATGTAAAAAATAGTGATGGACGACGGGGCGAGAAACTCTCGTGTCACGTCTCGTCTCGTAGCAAATTAGTGAGACGAAAGCGAGATTATGATTCAGAAAATGAGACGAGAACAATATGTAGCTGCGAGATTCGAGACGAATCTCACAAAAAAATCTATTTTATTTGTTCGTATGCTACATATAACAAGAATATTTCATAAATAAGGGTATTATAAACATCCAAGTAAACCAAAATACACCAATTTTTAAAAATATTTTAAATGAAAGTTCGTTTAATTTTGAAGCAATTCGTGGTATCAAAAAGTCATAATTGTTTTTTGTATAGCTGCATTTGATTTTTAAAGAAACCTATAGCTATCTTTTTCACACCAGTTTCTGTAGTAGGCTGCGCGAGAAAGATACCAATAGTGTGACGTCATCCGTATCCCTGGACATAAATTCAAATATCTCGCAAAGTAATTATTAAAAAAATGTTTTCTTTATCTTAATCGTTATTTATTGAGTAGTACTTTAAGGATAAAGTGTACATTTTCTTATTTTTTGTTATGGTTTATGGGCCTATTTACTTCCTAAGCAAATTTGAGATATTAAATAAATTTGAATCAGTGTTCATGGACTTATGCCATAAAGGCACATTACCACCGAGTTGACATAAGGCTTAATATTTACTGCGTAGTACAAGGATTAATACACAATAATTATTACACCATTTTCAGTTAGTGACTAAAGACTAATGCAACAAATGAATGACTTCGTGTCCATAACTATTAAAAAATCAGAGATAAAGAATGTCTCACTACACCGTTTTATGCAGAGATTTGTTGACTACTGGATATAGCATGTTAATGTTCGCATGTACCCAGTCAGATCGACAGAGAAGGAGATACATAATTCCGTTTTGTTGTTGTCTTTATTTCTGCTACCAGTCATTCGTTTATCTGAGAGGTTTGACAGTTTTTAGGTTATTCTTGTTATTGTCATTGAAATTTAATTATTTTAAATAATTAAATGTTGAATTTTTATTCTTACACGTGTTCTGATTTAGCGATGTAGTAGTACTTACTTCAGTTTTCACGATTAAATATATTTAAACCTTCAAGCATATACTGACTAGAGGCCGCCTTACGGTGTTTGTTGTGATCGAAACACATGCGGAAGCCGTGGTGTATTGCGGACTGCGTATTATCTTAATATTTGTACTACCTTTTTTTTACAAAGTAATGACTAATTGCTGCTTTTGAAATATATAAATCACCTTTATTTCCAATAAATTTAAGTCCCGTTACTCTTACGTCATTATTAGCAGGAAACCTAAAAGTTACACTTTGTTTAATATATTATTTGTAAAAAAATCCCATTTACTTACACATGAAACGAAATATCCTTACTTTCTTTGTATTTTTCATTACAATTTGATATACCTACTCCGAGATATACTCACAAACTACACGCAAAAAATAAGGTTTCGTATTGTAAAACGCACGTGAAATGACAAGTAGTGACATATAACACAACAAAACACTGTCCGTAATTCACTATGACTTCCGCCCCCCGCCTACGTGTCTTCCGATCACAACATCCTATGCACTGGTATAGGGAATTACTTCTCTAGTCCGTATATGATCGAAGATTTAAACGCTATTTTTGACATGAATATAAAGCCTATGGCACACTTATCGATGAGCATCAGAGAGCATCGATGAGCTCATTGATGAAACAACAGAACGCACCCGTCATCGACGAAAAATAGCGGCGCTGCTATTTTCATCGAAGATCATCAATGAAACGAACGTATCTCATTTCACACGTATCTTTTGTACCTCACGTCACTTTGACTTGTGTCAAATAACAATGAACTAGGCAAATATCAATTTAAAAACCGACGGTGTAGGAACATTTCACTGGTAATATTACCAACTTTTCTGTTTTTCGTCAGAGAAAAAATTTATGTATTTGTCATTGATGAAACTCAAAATTATCGATGACGGATGCGTACTGTTGTTTCATTGATGAACTCATCGATGCTCTCTGATGCTCATCGATAAGTGTGCCATAGGCTTAACAGATGTGAATTTGACAATTTTACCAGTGCTGTAGTCGTAAAATTAGCAGAGGGTATACGCTGAAAATATAATTGTAAATATAGGGTATACGCAAGGGGGGGGGGGGGGTCAATAATTAAGAAGAAAAAAGATACTAAAAAAAAAAAAAAAAATGGCGCCGCAGGCGAAATTTTTTCCATACAAGGTCAAATGCCTTATAAATGAAAATTACATTTTTTCAAGGGATGTGAAGTTGCATGTTTTTTCCCTTTCATGTATAAAAATTACAAACGAGAATATATTTATCTGGATAAACTGTCTAAAATCGAAACACAACAACACAACAAGCGCGCGACTATTATACATTGTGACTTAATACGAAGTTAATGTCATCTTTTAAATTTTCAACTAAAATTCAAAATACAAAAACTATAAACACAAAGAAAAAAATAAAATAAATATATATATCATCACGGCATATTACCCATTTCTGGGTGTGCCAGTATCTACAACACATGTAGACATCGGTAATGATGACGATATATTTTACCGTGTGGGTGCTTACCAGGCGTCACCTCACGGGCACTCATAGAAAAAGAAGAAAAAAATAAAATAATTAAATACTGCCTTACGTATAAAAGTCGCAAACCTGCCTACTACGAATCGTACATTTTGCGAAAACTGAAAACGGTATACGGCTTCTATATAACAAAAATCAAAATTAAAATTTCAATAATAGATGGCGACGCCAATCAAATAAAGTACATTTTATAAACATAAAGATAATTTCAATATAATTTCTAAAAAAATGATATTAATTGTGGGATAAAATTTTCATTAGTTGACTTAATTTTTATAATTTTTGTCTCAAATATTGAAAAGCAGAAGGTACACGCTCGGGCACCTAAAAAATCCAGAGGGTATACGGCGTATACCCGCGTATACCCTCGACTACACCCCTGAATTTCACTTGTCTAAAGTGGAATTAATGTCCTTCTCACTCGTACTTCCTGTGTTCTCTCTTAATCTGGTCGGGTACACAAGCAATATATGTATCGGTATACTCTTGCTCTATTCGGTATTTAAAAAATCCCTGGTTTTACATTTCGACGCCAAATTTTATAGAGAAGTACTTTCAGCTTCCAGACGTGTCGTTGAAGTAGAGTTTAAAATTTTGCTTAGTTTTCTTTTTTGTATAATTTATTTTCAAAGTTTACATAAGAAAAGCATTGGTATTAGTTTCGAGAGCGGTCAAGAGCGGCGCTAGTGTTGCTAATGACCGGGAGAATTCTCAAGCACCCGAGAGTGCGTCCGTAAAATAAAAACGCTAGTATGAATAGTTACCAAATTTTGCAGTTTATTGATTATCATAACCTCTTTCGATTTGTTTTATTGTTTGACGGTTGCTCATTGCTGTGTTATTCAACCGTGCAAGTATTTATATTTTCTGGAATTTATTGATTGTCGCTGATTATCGAGTACAACGATCAACATAACCTCTTTCGCTCCGTTTTGTTGTATGAAGTTTGATCAGCTCATTGCTGTGTTATGTATATGTTGGAACAAATTCGAGTTCCTTATATGAAAAACTTTCTTATTATGCACGCTACAGAAAACTGATGTAGGGCTTTAAGGGCCAACTATTTGAGAAATGTTTTTTACGTGGAATAACGTGGTGGAATTAGTTTTTTCAAAACTTAATAATTCTCGAGATATAAACAAAACCCTAAAAATTTATTAATTCAACTTTTATCCATGTTTAAAACAAATGAATGTAGACTTGTTATATATCATTGAGAAGCTTAGAAAATAAAGAAAAAGATGAGATTATTTTCAACATTCGTGTTATATCTCGAAATTGATTAAGTTTTGAAAAAATCTAATTACTCCATTTTATTCTACATAAAAACAGTATAAAAGTAGCTAAATATGTTTTCTTTATCTCTCATAATAAGCGAGATATGATGTATTTTCAAAATAAGTGAAGTTGGCTCATAAAGATCTACATTATTTTTCTGTAGCGTGCATAATAAGAAAGTTTTTCATATAAGGAACTCGAATTTATTTTACCCTGTACTGTTCATCAACCGCAAATAGAAAATTATTTGAGAACGACATAATATTGAACCATGCAAATGCAATTTTCCGTATTTAAAAATTAGCGGATGGTAGATTAAAAAAACAGTTTGAAAGAGCACCAAGCATTAAAAGTACAGAAAATTTATAATTGAACACCATTACCCCCCCATAATATTGTTGTATGTATTTGCAACGGGTACAGCAAGTAAAACAAATTTTCTCTCAGCAACGTTTTCAGCGATATTATGAAGTAGTTTAAAGTTTAATAAACCTGAATCATATTTCAGACATGCTCCGTTTCCGGTTTTAATTGTAATTTGATTTTTGTAAAAATTTGAAAGCTCCCCGTTCAACAAAGTGTACTACTTCAGAGTGACAAAAAGTTGCCAACCTATTCCTGGATTCGGATACAGAAAGGATATGTATATATATATATTGAAAGGATAAAGCCTCACTTCCACCGAATGTTTTAATGCTTAATGCATAATTGTTAAGTGACTAATTCAACAGAAATGTCACATGTTTTTCCCTTATTGCTTGTTGTTTAGCAGATTGCCATTGGAGCAGCAATTCTTCTTTTTTCTATATATGTTATAGACATAATTTTCTGTATCTATATCCATACCGACAAATTAAAAATTTAATAATTATAAAATAGACTGACAGTTAACAGTTCAGGTTAGAAGTTTGCAATCTTTTGTTTTTATGCATTGCTCTTAGTTCTTAAGCGTTAAGCCTTATGCAAAGCTGGATATGGTAGTAAACGTTGCCATATGATAAATATTTTTGTCCATTGCGCTTAGTTATTAATTATAGCTCTTCTGCATTAGGACAATCGACGAAATGAGGATTAATTTGTACCTTAATATAATAAATACCTAAACTACCGAGAATATTAATTTTATTGATAATAAAATAATAATAATTATAAATAATGAAGAAGGATATCTTCATAGTACTACGAAGTTCCTTGGAGTACAGCGTGTCTACGAGTATAACCGCTACTCATTCAAATATCCAAATATCCAAACCGAGATAGACTTGGTTGTTATGGTATATAGAAATGGTACATAGGTCAGGATTAGATTCCATTCGTATTGTATAAATCAATCTTCTTTCTACATATAAAAGTTTCATTGTATTCATCATCTTTATTTTGTATGCTTTCAGCTTTATTACATAAATTAATACTTTTTGTATAAATATTAAAATAAAATTCCCTCCTGATAATAATAATCGAATACATGCACGATAATAATTTCGAATTGTACTGTGGTACAGGAAATTGTTGTATTATAAACTATTTTAATAGTGGTGTTCTTCAGACAATGGAGCACCTCCTGATTTGTCCACATTTACCAACTACCTGTACAGTCCAAGACTTATGGAAGGGTACCGAAAACGAGGTATTATGTGTCAGATATTGGAAAGATATTTAAAATATTATTTTTTTTACATTATATTTCTTTGTAACCAGATACGATTAAATAAATAGTTAACACTAAATTATTAACAATAATTCATATTTGATAATTGATACTACTAACTAATATACTTACTTGCTAATTAAACGTAATAAAACTTTCTTCTATTTACAAGCTTTCACATGCTTCTGCTTCTCTGACGCACTTCTTTGAGGTTATCCGCCCAATGTTAAAATTATTTCAAAACATGTAATGCCAGTAATTGCGCTCTTTGTGCACTTATATGCATCACAATAATTATTTTTATTTGCACTCTTACTTTTTATATCATAGCCAGTTTGTAAAATCTTTTTTCGTAAAAGCTTATTTATTTTCTAATGAATATTTGGACATATTCGCATACAATTTTTCTATGCATACCTTAATATACCCCAGTGTTGCAAGATTTAATTTTAGATGTAGCTGTACTAAAATAGCTGTAGAGGCAACAATAAATGTTAGAGACCACTGATATTTCTTATGAACCCTAAATAGTAAGAAAAAAAATATCAACTATGGTTTCATATGAATCCTCTGAGCTGTTTAATTATCCGTCAACTGCATGAGAAATTTATGCGCACTTTTTTCTTACTATTGAGGGTGACTTAAACACTTCCAGCTAAGCTGGTATCTTTCTTCTATCTTCCAAATTAAGTCGGGAGGCCATATCTAGTCTGCAACAAAAGAAAATTTAAAATTATGTAGCACCATATAAGTGGTAACATCATGTGTTATATTTTATATGGACTATAATATGTTGGTTTCATTAATGCTAATTGATAATGGAACTATAATATGGGTTGCTATTGTAATTATAATACAGAGTAAGTAATGACTTTTGAAACTTTTTAGATTTAAGATAATCTACATAAAAATAAAAATCGACCCCGGTGGTGTAGTGGGTAACGTAACCGGCCCACGACCCAATGGTTCCGGGTTCGAATCCCGGGTAAGGTATGGTTGTTACTTGTGTGCGTCTTTCCATCAATGCAACGAAGAAAATATAAAAGTTATAATAAAGTACACAAAATCTGTTTCATCCTTATAGTATCACCACTTAGACAGAGTGTCTCAAAGAAATGGTAAAAAAATTTAAGGGCGTATAGTACTGACCAAATTGAGTAAAAAAAGCTTAATCAATATGGGTCCGATCTTCAGTAGTTTCCGAGATATGAGGCAGTGAAAAATGAGTTTTTACGGGGTTTCGGGTTTACCTCTGCTATCTTGAAAACTATAAAAGTTACGACTTTAATTAATAAAGACTTTTTGTTGTTTACCTTTCACAGGTCATTTTGGACGGGCTTTTTTTTTTTTTTTTTTTTTAAATCAAGTAATTGTACTAAGTTAAATGTTGTGGCGACCTTGGCCAATATTTAATTTTAACTATTTAACTATTAGAAATTGAGAAAATTGTTTCATATAAATTTTTTTTTTTTTATAGTCTATTTACTGATATAGACAAAATTTTGTTCGATCACTATCATTGTCAGTTTTTCTTCGATTTTCATTTATTTCGGAAACAGTTGAAGATCAGACCTATGTTGATTAAGCTTTTCTTGTTTTCTTACTCATTTTTGTCAGTACTATATTCCCTTAATTTTTTTTACACTTTCTTTGAAACAGCCAGTACAATAATGTAATAAAAAGCGAGTGACAATAAATAAAAATATCTGATGTGGCGAACACAAAACCTCCCGCTATTTATTTTTTATTAATTTAAATACATACGTATTTAATGCGTATTTAATAATGCTGCAAATTATTTTATGTTCCATTCCATATAACTATTGCTCTATTTACTATTTTCTTTTTAAAATGTCACTATTATTAATTTGAAGTGATTAGTTTATTAACAATGATGTTTACCTGCCAGTTACATTCATTTGTAATATGAACTGTGTAACAAAGGAATTATGTATCAGAAATGTCAAATATGTACAATACTTATATAGCCTAAAATGGAAATGTCGAAAGGTCTTATGCTGGCCACTACAGATATTTTTTTGTAGTAAAGGCCCATTACCAGTACCTGTCATAGTCATAGTTTTTGTTACTTATCATAGTTTCAAACAGTTTGGTAAAGCGAAATACATATATTCATTCCCAGTGCTTGTTTTAGTCATAGTGTTTAGGCATAATCATAAACATAATTACAAAAGTTTGCAAACTTCAAACTTTTGTCATAGTCATAGTAATTAACTTTTTACATAGCGCATGTTTTCATATATGTTGATTTTTTATGTCAAAAAATTATTGACAGTGTAAAGAATATAAAATGGTAAATATAAATAAAAATTTTTCTTTATTACTTTAATTATTATTATAATTTTTTGACATTGACATTGATATTGATATTTTGTCTATTGTCTAAAGTGCACTAGAAACGGTCTGTGTATGTTTATGATTAAAACAAAAAATTACGACAAAACTATGACAATGACAGGCACTGGGAATGGGCCTTAAAGCTATGAATTATTTTGTTTGATATTAAAACAACAAAATATTTTAGAAAATATATCTTGCTATGTAGCACAAGAACTACAAAATATCTATAATATTAACAAGAAAATAAACCGATAATAACGTTAGTTATTATTTGTATTATACAGGGTGTCTCTTAAATAGGAGGACATGGCTTAATCACAGATTCCTGAGGCTAAAATAAGACGATTTAACTAAATTTCCTTCTACCGGAAAGTGTACCATTTAGCCAGAATTCTGCTTCAAAGTTCTTCGAAAAAAAAATTAATTTTGCTTATAATAACAGAACGCTTTATACGATTTTGATGAAATTTGGTATGACTGTTCATATAATTATAAGTCATCTTTTAAGGTGATACTTGTTATTATTAGTGAACCACTAGTGTATGAAACTTAGGTGTCCCAACATTGATTAGACCGTAACATTAAATTATTTTTTTTTCAGAAAGATACATTCAATAGTAAACTTTTCTCTCTTTGTTTAATTTGTGATATCTGTTACGGTTCAGACAGAAAAAAATAAAACCTGAGTGACTGCATCGTAAATTTTTTAAAAATAAATTTAATCTAGCAGTCTATCCAAATGTCAAACACGTAATTTTTAATGACAATAACGAGTTGTCAATCTTCTCAATTTGTTTAGGAGTACGCTAACATATTTATTCGTGTTATTTATAATAATGGTAGTAAAATACTATTAGGCCGAACAAACGGATGTTACTAGTTTCATAATATTGTGAAGGAATTTTTTGACAACCCATAAACAATTGTTACTGTTTCATACACTAGTAGTTCACTAATAATAACAAGGATTACCTTAAAATATGACTTATAACGGTATGAACTGTCATACCAAATTTCATCCAAATCGTATAAAGCAGGAATCTGAGTTATGTCCCCCTATTTGAGAGACACCTGTATATACACTAAATGAACTAATTGACTAGGCCAACTAATATGGATTAGGACTCGTATATATATACACAGGGTGTTTCACAACTTCTGGATAAAAATAAAATGACAGATACTACACGATGTGCTGATCACGAACCAAAAAGAATTTTTTGAAAATTCGAAAAATTAGTTTCACTTATAATGGAGGGTACATTTTTATTGCCACTGGTATCAAATAAAAATAATTCATATTAAATTAACAACTTTAATATGACCAGTTATATTGCGTAATGTTTAACAGAGGCACCGACTCTAATGAAATAAATTGATTAAAAAGAAGGAATTATTTAAAGCAGAAATGAAACATAATATTAGTAAGAAACAAGACTTTATTTCTTGTACATACAGCTACCCTTAACTAATGCGTTAAAAAAAATCACAAATATTGTTCGAAATTATCACCTCCCACAGCTACACACAATGCTGCTCTCTGCACCACGGAAATGTTATAGGTCCGGAATAGTCTATTTTACTGTCGCATTATCTCCGCACTATTCAAAATTCGCCCTCTTAGTTCTTCGACATTTTCGGGAGCAGTTTGGTTGTCGACATTAAAGATTTTAAATGACCCCAAAAATAAAAATCTAATGGCAATCCACCTGTCTTCAAAAACGTTGTCTAAATGTTGTCTTACATTGCGAGTGAAATGAGGTGGAGCACCGTCATGTAAGAACCACGAACGCTGACGTACATTTAGCGGAACGTTCTCTAATAAATCTGTCAAATTATTTTGTAGAAACATTAAATAGTCGTTGCCATTCATCCGGTTTGGTAAAATGTGTGGCCCAGGTAATATGCCATTAATAAAACCAGCCCAAATATTTAACGAAAACCGATGTTGGCAATGACTTTGGACTGTAAGATGAGGATTATGCATATTTTGTACACCTTCTTTGATAAAAATCGCTTCGTCGGTAAATGTTATTTTCGAGCAAAAATTGTGTTCTGGTTCTATATTGCTCCAAAAGCCTCCAGGCAGTAGAATGCGGAATTCCTGTAAGGCTAGATATTCTCCGGGTACTTATTGTCCGGTCTTTACGTATAGTATTTAGAACATTGTTTTCAATGTCCTCCACCTATTCCGTGGAAAGGACGCAAATTTCCCGAAACTCTTCCTCTTTGGGTTGTCGCTATAAACACGCGATAATTGGGATTTTCAAAAAATTCCCTTTGATTCGTGATCGGCACATCGTGTAGTATCTTCCATTTTATTTTTATCCAGAAGTTGTGAAACACCCAGTATATATATATATATATATATATATATATATATATATATATATAGTATATATATATATATATATATATATATATATATATATATATATATATATACATCCCGCTATCATTATGGCTTCCTTTCATGGCTGTGAATTATGGCGTCCTTATACGCCGAAATTTTCATATGAATATCATTGCAGCGTCCTTTCATACAACGTGTTTATGGAGTCCGTATATAATTTTTTTTTTTTTTACATGACTATCAATGCAGCTTCCTTTCATACAACGTGTTTATGGAGTCCGTATATATATTTTCTTTTATTTCTCCGGCTTTATAGCATCCAGCAATTAGCTGGTTTCTTGCTGTTTTTATATAACTTTTCCCACAAATTGCTTACATTGCCAACTTTTATTAAACATTATTTTAGATATATTTATGTATGTATTAGGTGTGTGTGTATATGTGGTGTGAGTGTGTAAGTGAGTGTGTGGGTATGTGTATGAGTGTGTATTTGGGTGTGTGTGGTGTCTCTGTATGTTTGTGTGTGTGTGTGTGTGTGTGTGTGTGTGTGTGTGTGTGTGGGTATGTGTATGAGTGTGTATTTGAGTGTGTGTGGTGTCTGTGTGTATGTTTGTTTGTGTGTGTGTGTGTGTGTGTGTGTGTGTGTGTGTGTGTGGTGTGTGTATGTGTGTGTGTGTGTGTGTGGTGTGTGTGTGTGTGTGTGTGTGTGTGTTTGTTCGTATTTTAGTAGTGCGCGTGTGTGTGAGCTTGAGGATGTGTGTGACTGTGTAAAAGTGTGTGAGTAAAGTATACGTGCGTGCTTGCGTTCGCGCGTGTGTGTGTGATGTGTGCTTGTGTGTGCGTGCGTGCTGTGTGCTTGTGTGTGTGTGTGTGTGCCTGTGTGTGTGTACGTGAGCACGTGTGCATGCGTGCTCATGCCTGATTGTGAGTGTGTAAGGGTGCGTGTGGTGTGTTTGAGTTTGTATGTATACTTTATATGTGTGTGAGCGAGTGTGTATGAATGTGTGTGTGGGTGTGAATTTGTATGAGTGTGAGCGTGTACGATGTCTTAGTATTTTAAAATGTGTGTATGTGTTTGTGAGTGTGCAAGTGTATGTGTGTAAGTATTTGTGTATGAGCACATGTTTGTAAGTGTGTAAGAAGTGTCAGCATGTTTGTTAGTATGCGTAGCGTTTGAGGGTGAAAGTGTGTGTGTGAATCTTGCGAGACTGTGCATGTGTGTGTGTATGTAGCGTTTGAGTGTGTGAAAGTGTATGTGTCTTGAGCGTGAGTGATCAGTCTGTGAAAATGTGTTTATGTGAGTGTATGATTGTGTGTGAGTGTGTCTGTGTTAGTGATGCCGCCAGACGAGATATGGCGAGAAACAATTAACTCTCGTCTCGAATTTTCGAGACGAGATATCTCTGCATCTCGTCTCGTCATATTTTCTCTTACTTTTCTCAAATTTATAATCAGAAATAGTAAATAAATGAACATTACAAGCAACATGAATTTAATGAAAGGATACCACCGAATAAAATATTATTTTACTGAGTCTGGTGTTTGAATGGTAGGTAAAAAATATGTACTCTTTAATATCAAGCCTTTATTACCCGTTGTTGGGTGTAGAAATCTGCTTTGTACGCTAATATTGGTAATTATGATTATAATTCGTATAATGCAGATCTAAAATTAGTGAATAAGTATGAATGTGAATAAAGAGGCGATTAAAATGTTTATTTATACCGACAAATATTTTGTTATTTTGTATATTTTAATTAGAAATATTTACGTAATATAAAAGAAATAGTACAATGTAGATCTCGAATTTCTACTCTCGTCTCTAAATCTCGAGGGCATTACTCTCGTCTCGTCTCGAAATTCGAGACGAGATCTCGCAGCATCACTAGTCTGTGTGGTATGTGAATGGTATCTGATTTATGTGTGTGTGTGTGTGTGTGTGTGTTTGTATGAAAATGACCAGCTGTGTGTGAGAGGGTATGATTGTGAGTAGGTGAGTGAAAAAGAGTGTGTGTGTATGTGTGTGTGGGAGTGTGTGTTTGTGAGTGTGCAAGTATGTGTGTGTGTGCGTAAAAGTGTGTGTGTAGTGTGTGTGTGTGTGTGTGTGTGTGTAGTGTGAGTATTTGATTGTGGAACCGTGAGTGCGTTTGTGAGTGTGAAGTGGAAAATTTATGTTATTACAAATATTAAACAGTACAAAATTCTCTATCCAATACGTTTCAAATTATCATTATATCTTCTATAGATTTACAGATAAAAAAAATATATATTAAATAATCTGTTGTAATAAATCTCACAACCCAAACAACCCCAAGGTAACCAATTGAAAAATTATAAAATATTTGTGACAGATAAATGTTAGTGTCAAAAATCAAAATACATTACTGGCGGCTTTCTCCAGGAAGGATTTTTAATATCACTTTGGTATTATATTAATTAAAAATTTAGTATTGTAGGTATATTATATACACTCTTTAGAAATATCACTAATCGCCCAGTGAATTTGAAGAATCTCGAACATTTATAATTGTACGACATATAAAGAATTTAAAAGTATACAAAAATATCTAAATATTAAGAATAGAGTAATTGGAATTTTGTGTATATCAAAAATGTAAAATATAACAAATCCTTATACATATAACCTTCATTGAAAATGGCAGGAGGTATTGTGCTGGACACAACAGATTTAGTTTATTTGAATTATGCGCTGAATAAATTTACCAACTTTAATAATTATCAAGGAGCACCAAAATATTTATTTATATTGTTCTTTGACACGGACAGGTAACAATTTTGATAATAGCATACTAAAAAATATTTTGAAAAATGGTTATTTAATGAATACGTTTTTGAACAGTAAATAAACAAATAAAATAAATGGTGAATCTCACTAAAATTTATTGAGTGAATAATATTTATTCATTAATTACTGAATGATTTATAGAATGCCAAAATTATTGAAAATAAAATATCTAATATGGAAAAACATTGTTCTACTCCATATTATACCAAATTAGAAAATTAAATTCAAATAATAATTTAAATTGCTCCCCAGAATTGAGCAAACGAAGGCATTCACTTACGGACGCTCTACTGTTTTCACAATGAAAGAAAGGACATACGGACGCTCTAATGTAGTCACAATGAAAGTTAGATATACGGGGCGTATATACGGCTGGCGACACTAGCGAAACTGGTGGGGTATATGGTGAACTAAAAATATACAAAATCTTTCATGGTGGTATCATTAGAGCGTCCCCCTCAACTTTCGTTTTTCGATACTAGATGATTAGATATGATGTTGTGGAGCATCCCAACGGTGATACATTAGAGCGTCCGTATACGGACGCCCTAATGCAACTGGACGCTATAATGATGGTAAATACATAATGTATGGACGCCACATTGATGGTAAGATGTAAATATATATATATATATATATATATATATATATATGTATATATGTATATTGTGACAAAGCTGTTTTTTGTCACTCGCTTAATTTTTGTCATTTCGATCTTATTATTTGATTGCCATTTGGTTGGAAGTAGTTCGTTGATTATAGTGGCTACGTGAGTGTGCGAATTATTCAGAAATTTTTGAGAATTTTATTTATAGTCTTGATAGCCCTATTAGATGCCTTTTTGCGATCATGGTATTCTCCTAGTACTTTTATAATTTGATTTAGTTTTTTGTGTGAAATTATAAGTTCGTAGTTGTAATTTTTGTCGCTTGAAGGCTGGGCATTGTCCGCACGAACACACGGCGTGATTTTTTTCTGAGCAGGGATTCGTTTTCCGACTCCGGTTGGTTTCGGATTTAGTTGGAAGATAAAGCGCATTTTCTGGTGATTTTTCCAAATTTTGTTCTGCACGAATGTGAGAGGACATTGGCCAGCTCTTTTGTTGTTTTGGGTGAGTTTGACGATTTTACGTTCTTTTTTGAGTATTTGAGTTTTAGTTAGTGTATTTTTTGGGCCATTGCTGTTGACCCCGTGGTCAAACCATTCCGTTATGGGGTTGTTCTTTCACATTGTTAAATTCAGTTTAGTTGCATTGCATTTGTGCTAAAGTTTTGTGATTTTCTTTAAATTCAAGTTGCATTAAGCAGATATGCGTTTCGTCTCGAGTTCGCCGAATGAAATTTTGGTCGTTTTGAGTTCTATTTGAACCTCCGTTTCCCGGAGCTGTTTTTTTTTTTTTGTTGTCAGTACAACCGAGCACCCTTTAAAGCATTAGAGCCCTTTTTGTAACTTGGGCATAACGGATCATCTTTCCTTTCCTCCCGCGAGTCTGTGAATAATGGCGAGTTAGGACGTTTTTGTGCCGAGGTTGACAGCTTGGGACGTGTTTCCGATTTACATAAGCTGGACGATCGCGGAGTTCATTTTTTGTAGGCGTTATTTTTAGGGATGATATTGAGTTTTGTCCCTCGACGCGTTTTTGGGTCTGAGATCTAATTCCGAATTCCGACATGTTCTTAAATTTATTGAACACATTTTTGATTTGCGATTTAGCCCTTTTTGTTGGGCTCATAAAAATTTAGTCGTCTCCCAGTTAATTTTCCCACAACCGTGATTCCCTAATTTCCCTCCTTTTTCCCCAATGAAGTTTTCCCATACTAACATTTTTTTTTTATAATCTAGTCTGCCAAACGGATTTTACAATTTAGTTTTTATGGTCCTTTTCGAAATTTATTGTTTCCACGGAGGAAATATTTTTGTATCGTATCCAGCCCTTCAGGTTATTAAATAACTGTTAAGACAGTGTTGTTGGCGTTTGTTAATTTTTAGGGACAAACTAGGAGTGCTCACGAGTTTGACGCCTCACTCGGAAATTCTGGCCAGTTGAGCTCCACGCCATCCACGATTTCTGAAAGCGGCCAGAAGATCGGCGGAGTAGGGACGGCAGTGCGCGGACTCTCTTGTGAACTTTCACTGAGATCCTAAACCGCAATACAGCCAAGGAAAATTTCCGCGAAAATTCCCGCCAGTTAAGGCCTGTTAAGATTTCCCAAAAGAAAACGACCGTAGATATTTTTTGGGTGTCGTTCAGAGGTCACGTTCCGCCCTGTCACAGCGCCGGCTCGCCAGTTGCGTACAACGGTCGAATTTCCGTGTGGCGGGCCAGACCTTGTGGACACCGATCTGTCAGAACAATAGCTAGTTTTGAAAGTAAGGACCATCTATATTTTTTTGTCTGTTTTACTCAAAATTTGGTAATAAAATCCGTTCATTTTATTTTCCCTCGTTCTTTATCTGACCGCCCTACTCAGATTTTTTCCTTACATAGGGCTGGCGCCTGAAGTACTAATAGTGGCCTATTTCAATTTTAAAATAGGTTTGTTGATTTTAATTGTTACTAAATACTTTCTTAAAGTCGGGCGTAAGATCAGGCCACCATTACGACTTTGAACCCATTCCCATGCTTCCGCTACAATTACTGCTAGCCGCCACTTTTGTTAACAAAGGTAAGTACCTTCTTACTACACTATTGTCATTATGTATATATATATATATATATATATATATATATATATATATATATATATATATATATATATATATATATATATATATATATAGGGAAATTGGATAGTGGGTTTAACAGTCAATTTGTAGGCTTAAGTGTAGTACACTCTTTTTAATTTGTCAAGCTTTCGGTTATATTTTTAACCATCCTCAGGACACTGTAATACAATAATGAAATACGTACAATTTGTTTAAGAATAAATTTGGTATTTAGTACTCACATTAGTTGACATTTTTTGTAGAATATACAGCATTTACAAATATGTAATTTTGAACATGCACACGCGCATGGTTTAGTAAAATAATAACTCGAAATAACTGAATTACATATTAAAAATTTTTGGCCAAAATAGTTACCACAGTAAAATTGATAAATTACAAACTAATAAAGTAAACAGTTTTGTTAAAATAATGTTAAACTTTTATAATTGTGCACAAGTTGTCGAAGTAAACACGTGTACAACACCATTTTGTGAAAATTTGGCTGTCAAAAAATCCACTAAAACATAGAAATAGTTGTTCCTAAAAAGTGTGCGTTCAGTAGTTTCATGTTATTTAGTAGTAAATAAACAAAGGAATGTTTTTTTTATTTTATTTGAAAATTTAACCCGGATCTAGGTGTGGTGGATTGTGAATATTATTCGACAATTTTAACAGGTAAGTGTATATATGGCTCAGTCCATTAATGTCTGTCCGTTTGTTTATGGGGTTTTCGGTATTGTTGATATGAATCATTTCTAGAAATGTTCGTTTTAATAAATTTTGATCTTTATCTAATATTTCAGCTTCATCGTATAACATTTTGTGTTTGTATTTATTGCAGTGTTCTGCCAAAGCACAAGCTGTAGGTTTAAGTTTAGTGTCACTTTTGTGAGATGTTACTCTACTTTTGAGTGTTCTAGAAGTTTGGCCTACATATTGTGCCTGGCAATCAGCACAAGAAATACGGTATACTATATTAGATTGATTTTGTGTAGGAGCTTTGTCCTTTAATTTTGAAAATATTTTGTTTACTGTTAAGCTACTTTTAAAAGCAATTTTAACCGCGTCATGTTTGAGAACTTTCGTTATTTGAGGTGTAAGATCTGGTATATATGGTATGGATGCATATTTGAATTCTTGTGGTTCATTCTGTTGATCTTGTACCTGATTTGGTTGAGGTTGGTTGTTACTTTTGTTATTTTGTTATTCTTGGTCTTAAAAGTCGCATCTTGCGTATTTCCCACCCTAACTTTCACAATAAAAACTTACACAGACTCCGAGACGAGATGTATTACTGAGCAATGGTTACCCGAAACATCTAATAAACAACTTACTTTTTAATACTAACAACCAACCTCAACCAACTTATACACTTACCTGATAAAATTGTCGAATAATATTCACAATCCACCACACCTAGATCCGGGTTAAATTTTCAAATAAAATAAAAAACATTCCTTTGCTTATTTACTACTAAATAACATGAAACTACTGAACGCACACTTTTTAGGAACAACTATTTCTATGTTTTAGTGGATTTTTTTGACAGCCAAATTTTCACAAAATGGTGTTGTACACGTGTTTACTTCGACAACTTGTGCACAATTATAAAAGTTTAACATTATTTTAACAAAACTGTTTACTTTATTAGTTTGTAATTTATCAATTTTACTGTGATAACTATTTTGGCCAAAAATTTTTAATATGTAATTCAGTTATTTCGAGTTATTATTTTACTAAACCATGCGCGTGTGCATGTTCAAAATTACATGTTTTTAAATGCTGTATATTCTACAAAAAATCTCAACTAATGTGAGTACTAAATACCAAATTTATTCTTAAACAAATTGTACGTATTTCATTATTGTATTACAGTGTCCTGAGGGATGGTTAAAAATATAACCGAAAGCTTGACAAATTAAAAAGAGTGTACTACACTTAAGCCTACAAATTGACTGTCAAACCCACTATCCAGTTTCCTTAACTAATTACAGTCGTAATTACCTTTCACCTATATATATATATATATATATATATATATATATATATATATATATATATATATATATATATATATGGTGTCTCTTAAATAGGTGGACATGGCTTAACCACAGATTCCTGAGGCTAAAATAAGACGGTTTATCTAAACTTGCTTCTACCGGAAAGTATATCATTTAGCCAGAATTCTGCTTTAAAGTTTTTCGAAAAAAAATTAATTTTGTTTATAATAACAGAACGCTTTATTCGGTTTCAATGAAATTTGGTATGACAGTTCATATGGTTATAAGTATAATACTTGTTATTATTAGTGAACCACTAGTGTATGAAACTTAGGTGTCCCAACATTGATTAGACCATAACTTTTTAATTTCCACGCCTATAACGTAAAATTATTTTTTTTAGAAAGATACATTCAATAGCAAACTTTTCTCTTTGTGTTTACTTTGTGATATCTGTTACGGTTCAGACCTTTAATTTTTTATTTTGTACGTTAATTTTCATGTTAATGTAGATGTGTTTTATGTCGTTGGAAAGAAAAAAAAATCTCTATTTAATGGTAATAAAGACAACTTTGAACCCCATATGAAAATTGAAAGTTAGTATTAATTTCTCGAAAACGGTACGGGCTATAAAAATTTTGAAGACGGCTGTGAATTCCTCATAAAAAGTGCCTGTAGAACGTGCAAATTAGAAACTTGTACGAAGTTACACAAAAAAGTTATAAGCCAAAAACGAAATTGGCAAAATTTACATTGCGCTTCTATCTAGTTACCTGTGCATTTTAATGGAAAAACAAAACATATCTAAGATGGTCCCACAATGAGGCAACTTTGCCCCAATTTAACCGACTTCGTATCTCTTACGGTTCTCAAGATCCCAATGGTACGCCTCGAAAAACGGACATCCTGTATATATATATATATATATATATATATATATATATATATATATATATATATATATATAAGGTGTACAAGGAAGTCATGTATTGTTCACATCAGATTTTTTCATATAATTTGTCATAAATTAAGCGGTGATTCCATAGGGATGAGTGTTTTGCCCTCGTAGTATTTGTAACTTACCCTTTTTATATGGTGCTGTTGAGGATAAAATTGTGAAAGACATGTACAATATCCATGCCTGGATTTTTTACAATATCTGAAAATTAAATTGCACCACAAACACGGGTTTCTCGGGCTTGCTTCTGCAATAATGCGCTACTGAAAACTTCTAAGAATCTAAATAAGTCTCATAGGTAATATAATGATATAGTTGTACGCTTATTATCGAAAATTCTTTATAATTCTAATGCCACAAATACAAAGGTGGTATTTTCGGCTTCGGAATATTTTCGAATTTTTTTTTTTTAGATTATTAAGCGTATGTACTACGAAATATATTTAATAACTTAGATACAATTATACCAAGAATTATTACCATAAAAATTATTCGCCAAATATAGTTATTAGGAGGTGGATATGTCGAGCCTTAGTGATGACAATATTAATTTTCAAATAGATTATTTATGACAATTTTGAGAATTTAGTTTTCAAAAAGAACACGGGGATTTGTTTCCGTTATAACTTCCGAGTTGATTCCGCAGGGATCCGAAACCACTGACAAATAAAGGGTTCAGTTTGGATTCGGTGCATGCAGAAATAAAAAAAAAAATGGGTTCAGGTTTGGTTCGGGTTCAGAAATAGCTATTTATATAATAAGTTGCGAAATGACGCGACGTGAAATTTGTACGCACGAGCGTAATAGCGTTTTGAAACAGATCATTTATTCTCAAATATCAACATTTTGAATTTTTCAAAATTAAAAAGTAGGCAGACGTCAGGTTCAGTGCTTTCATTTACAAACGAAAATGACAATAAAAAAGTTGTTATAAAACGCTAGAAAAATTTTTTTTTTGGATGGTTCAGTACCAGTTCATTTCCGGTTCGGGTTGGAAAAATATATCTGGAATAAAAAAAATTGTACTTGGGTATGGTAAATAAAAAGCAGTCTGCTCAATAATAAAATAATATTTACTCTATTAAATAATAAAAATGAAAAACAAAAATATGTATTTACATGTTAAATACTCGTATAGTAAAAACGAATAGACAGAAGACGCACGTCATCAATCTGGAAAAAAAAAACATTATAAAATGAAACATAATTTGTAGAAATTATTGGGTATTATTTATTTAAAAAAGAGGAAAAATACTAGTATTAAGAAACGTATATATTAATGACATTTATAATTAATTCTAAGTCAATTTCTATTCCTTTTACGGAATATAAAATTATTTGAAATAATAATTTTATGTAATTGATTTTCATACCATACATGACAATGTTCACATTCAATTTTATATCGATCGAATGTCGGTCCTGTCAATGTTCTGTCACTTGATTGTCAGTTTTCTCTGCGATAAGTGTATAATGTGACTTGTGCTACAGTATTACTTCTTTGTTTTAATAAGTAATATACTATATTAATTTCATTACCATGCCTAAACCTTTAACAAATCAATCTCAGAAGTTAACAATGAGTGTCGTGAACTATTTCGAACGGGAACTGGCCAACGGTTTGCCAATGATTTCGTTGAAAGTCGTTCGAAAGGTAATTTTTTTCAAATACTTCTTTTGGTAAGAAACTTTAATTGAATTATGTATTTTTAGAAATCAGCTAATACAAATAAGCAAATCAGTATTCCATGTACACGTAGTAGTAGATGACGTCATTAATTTATTAATATTATTTGATGACGTGCGTCTTCTGTCTATGATTTTCAAAATATCTGGTAACATTTTTTCAGACATATTAGTTCGTTGGGATTGCAAAATTAATTTCAGTAGAGAAACTAACTTGTGTAGCTGGAACTCAATTTGCACAACATCATACAGTACAGAATGTAACAATACATAAATAACAGTAAATAATAATAATAATAAAAAAATTGTTTTTTCATAGTCAGGCTTACTTTAAGACTTTAATTAGATAATTACTTTAAGACTTTATTTTTATTTTAAAGTAATGCTATGGTGCTCGCTAAAGTGCTTATGATATTATAAAAACGAACATTTCATTTTAAAGTGTTAAAGTGAAAATAAAGTTTATTATGAAAATGGCTCTTATTTCAGTACAAGGCTAATTTTAGTGTAATTGCCTGTAACTAAGTAAGACAGAAGTACTAAAAATGTTGGTTCAACCCGGTTTTTTGAATTCTAAAATAGCTTGTTCAGTTCCGGTTGAGTTCAAGTCGACCAAGTTCGGGTTCGGAACGATATTCGGTTCGGGATCAGTTTCCGTACCTTTGTTGATTGTACATATTACAAATTTGAATAGAATGAGTTTCAGTTTATTCTGAGTTTGTATTTCTTGTAACTTCTCTCATTTTATTTAATGTCCTAGCGATATTCTTGTTTTATGGTTAAATATAGCGCAATGGAATTTATGTATTCTGTAATCTTTATTAGTTGTTGTTCTCAGTCTCCTGTATTTGTTGTTGTTGTTTGCTTTGCCATTCAGACAATTCACGAACACCAACGGGAGTATTTTTAAACCATAGTAGTTACAGTTATACGAACCGAGCGGTTCAAAAAGTTTATTTTGTAATCTAGTAGTGCAATTTTCTTTATGGTTTACATTAACAACTTAGCCATTTATCAGCGGCTCAGAACTCGGAGCTTCCTTGAGTAGTTTCAGTAAATATGAATTTAGGTACGAAATTTTATATACAAATTTACGTAAAAATTATTAGAATATTATTTTACTATTTTGTACATACTCGAATTTTCAAATGTAAATTACGTTTGCAACACATCTATAATTAAAAAATACTATTAACGCATGCGTAGTTCAACATTCTTACTATTTTGACATCTACATTTTTATGTAAAGTAAAATATAATTTAAAACCTCACTATATTAAATTCTCTACAAAATGATTTACGAGTAGAACGAGTTTTATAAAATTGGAATTTTTTTTACAGAATGTGCGCAGTCAACAGTTAGCTTGCGACCAAATAAATTAAATGAGGTTCTTGTTTGTAGATTATTTTTAATTTGAAGTTAAAATGACGGTGCTTACGACAGTAAAATATAATCTTTATCTTTGATTATTTTTGACATCTTAAAACCAATGAAATGCTTCATTATCTGTCATGTGTCAGTGTTTTAACCAATCCTGCCATTATTATAGTGAGAATAAAGCTCTAGAGATTATTTGCGGGAATAATCTCTGTAGCTTTTGTTTTGTCAGATAGTTATCAACACATAAATAAATGAACGAAAAACACCGATTTAGTGATGTTTCTGATCATGAAATAAATCAAAAAAATTATAGAATCCACTTCTGAAAACACCGTAATTTAATCACTCGCACTCGGTATGAAGAAGGCTATGAAAGAAAGTTATGTTTTAGTTGTCAAAACAGATTTGCCAACTGCCCCATGTAAATGAATGAAGCTAGTTAATTACGGTAGTAGATGGCGACACAGTAGCAAGACAGTGGCTTTCCGTTGTTTGAAACAAATTTTGAATCAAAAAATAATCTAATTAAATTTAGTAGCCTATTCAGAGAAACATATTCATAAAGGTTGCTACGGATATATCATAAAGACATTTGTAACAATCTTTATGAATTTGTCAATTCAGAACCAACGTCGTTATTTTAGTTGTTATGTTAACAATCTTTACAAATAATACTTGTGGACAAACCAGACTATTTGACATTAGCTAACTCCATTATTCAAATATAAACCTAATCTAACCCTAATCATATCTGACAAAGCTTTAATTTTTTTGAAGTAATGAGTTACTTTCTACTAAACTTTAAAAGGCAAACGTTCTCCCAAAACATCTAAAGAGTAATATGATATTTATGTGTAGTGATCGGAATCTTCTAAATTGTTTAGAAGGGGAACGAATCTACAAAAAATGATCCTTAACGTGAAAAGATTTCAATATATATATTTTTAATTAATACATAACAGAAACAGCATGTATTTTCAATAAAATGAATAAATATTACTAACAAAGTTTTGAAGAATACTATTTTTAAAGAAATATTTTCTTAAAAGTGACTTTCTTCCATGACAGTTCTTAAGATCATTTGTAAGTCGAAGCAAGATCTATACGTATAATAAACTGCATTCTGCTAAAAAATAAAAACACCAATATTTGGCAGAAATTAATAATATTTGATTGGTATAACCTATCACATGTCAAATATTAGAAATAACAGCGTGGTAACAATCATAAATACATAGTTTTAGCAGTCGTTATGATAAAGACTGTCAAAGTACTTAACAATTGTTAGCGGTAACCACTTTCAGTACTAAGAATACCAAATTTGATTTTAACAATCTTTACAGTACATAACAACCATAAAGACCATAACGACTATGCAAATATTGAGTTCTGAATAGATCCCATAATTCGAGGGTTCGATAAATTAGAAAATAATTCTCCAGTTTCTTTCTCAAACTTGTTGTAATTTGGCAATCACTCAAGCCCTACGGGCCTTAGTGACTATTGCCTGGCAAATCGAAATTCGAAAAATCTGTCCAATTATATTCAATTTATTCTCAATCTCTTCTTATATTACTACTGAGAATAATTTCGAGCAATATTTTATATAAAATTTCTGTTTGCAACTAGTAAATACTTTTAAAAAGATTCTGAAAAAAAGTACAAAATTTTGAAATATGTAATATGGACCTTAAATAATTCTACAGGTTGGTTTACTGAAATTATTAAGTTTATTGTGAAAGTACAACAAACTTTGTTTCGAAACCTTCGGAAGTCATTTTATACCCGAAAATTTGTTTACTTGCTATTACGGCTGAACTTTTTCTACGCTATTCTGTTTTTTTCTGTAATTGCTTACGGTTGCTATCTCTCGCATCATTCTATATCAAAAGGGTTAAACTACTTTTTAAAATTTTAATACCTATGTATTTTGTAAGCAAGCTCTTCCATGTAAGGACTTATTTATAATGAAGTAACGTTAAAGATAACACTTCTAACCAATCAGAAGAATACGGTATATTTCTTTGAAATGCGTACATACATACATACATAAAATCACGCGTTTCCCACTTAGTGGATTAGCAAAAACCCGAAAATAATAAGAAAAGGGATGAAAGCAAGAGCTCCACAGAATCACTTAACTCTTTAAAAACATTCTTCTTCCGCCTTGCCCAAAATCATCATAACATTCATTCAAGAACATATTATTGTGACCGATTTTCGGTAGCGAATAACCGCATCCGGACCACAATAATAGTTACGCAACAATCATCTTTCGCTACACATTCCTGTACATACATACTTCATTCTTCTCGTTCACATAAAAGTTCAGCTGTCTCTCCATTCTCACAAAACATTCTTACTAACCATTCATCTTTACACCACAATAATTACGAAACAATCATCCTTCGCAACACATTCCTATCCATGCATACTTCTTTCACCACAGCCACATTCATAAACGTATTCATACGAAATGAAATGCGGTTCAGTTTTATTTATTGTCTATATGACGTACACAGGTATAAATAAGGTTAATATATAATAGTATATTAAAGAACAAGTTTTATAAGACATGTTTTTTTCGCACGCGTCAAAGTTTAGAAAACGAGCCTTGGCGAGTTTTCTAATTGACAAGTGCGAAAAAAAGTCTTATAAAATGAGTTCTTTATACTATTTTTTAGATTTTGCGCCTTCTACATACTAAAATATTGTAAAAAACTGCTAATATTAAACCGAGTCAATTTAAGGAAATTTACAAGTGAAATGTTGTAGTTGGTATCACTGAACTGACCACATTCAATTATTATTTATTATTTAAAGGTTAAATTTAAGTATTTGTAGTGTAAATGTCATCTAGTACCAACCTTCTAAAACAAAAAAATGCGTATCGAAATGAAGGCCATTACGATACGCAACTGCGTATCGTAATGACTTCATTATGAACGCAAAATCTAAAAAATAATTTAAACAGAAATGGACAATGACGAAAATATAGTAATTATTTTATAGTTGTAACAGTTCACGAACATGTCGATAATACAGATTTTTATAGTAAATCTGAAACACTGAATTCTGATTGGCTGGTAGGTGCAGCAGTAAGGTAGAAAGCTGAGAGTTGATCATCTTCTGCGTTGCGTTTATTGCGTTGTTGATTGTGGCGCTGCGTTACTTTTCATTATAAATCAGCACATAGGAATACTATGTGCTTATGTTTGACTCACAATTAAACACTACGCTACGCTTAATTACTGACACTTAAAGTCCACTCCTCTCCCATGGCTACATGTCCTAGCAAATATTGCTCCATATGATATTAGGAGAAAACACTTAACTAAACGCTTATGGGATAAATATAAGATCTTGCCTGATATGTTTTTGATAACACAAAAATGATGAAACTGTGACCAAATTGAGTTTTTATTGCGAATTGTATTAACTGTAATGTTTTTCTTTGTTTCTACATCAATTACTTATATTACATGCAGTTTTGAAAATTGTTTTCAAAACGTTTTTAGTTTTGAAAATGCAGTTTTGAAAACAGTTTTCAAAATATTGTTAGTTTTGAACACGCCATGTATAAAGTATGAAACGGTTTTGAGTTATCTCAAACCTGGCGTTTTCAGAACTAAAAACGTTTTGAAAACTGCATGTAAACTAAGTAAATATATGTATGATACTTGACGATTCCATCCGCGATGAATGCATTTTAACGATACAATTACAGTAAAAAGTACTTAATATTTTAATAGTTTTCCGTTTATGAGATTATAAAGAAATAAAACAAAATTTGGTTTGTTTCTTACCTGGTGTGAATTATCAAGATGGCGGGATACTACACTGAAAATACAGCGAGAAGCTTTTTCCCTTCCGTCACCTTTAGGTAAGGAAGGTATTGTATTTGGTCAAAAAATTCGGTGGTCAGTTTTTAATGAATAAGCACGTTTTAGCTTCCCTACTATACGAATTTACTATTTTTAAGATGTCTTTATGTGCATGTGTCAGTGTGTGTATGTGTGTGTATGTGTGTGTCTGTGTGTGACATTTTTTTCTCCGATGATTACATCCATATGAAGAGCTGATTAGATTTTGGTTATGATTGATTCACCGGAAATACCCTTATTTGAAGTTTTTAACAGTTTTTCTTAAAAAAGTTACATATTATTTTTTGACATTTTTTTGTTATAAATATTAGAGAAAATGCTCTTCTCTATACGATTTGATTATACATTTGCCTTTATATTCAACAGATATAGAGTTAAAGAGTTATAAAGACATTAACTTTCAAAAATCAGTCAGCTTTGCTATTTATCAGGGAAACAGCTGATATATTCAAAAAATTCTAATTGACAGATGTCAGTGTCAAATGCAAAACCAAAGATGGAAAGTATAGGGTCAGAAAGTGTCATAGTGTTCCTCGTAAGTGACATGCAGAGGAAGGCCAAAGAAAAGATGGAAGGACTGTATGGCAGAAGATTTCATAGAGGAAGAACTGTGTGAAGAAAATGCGTTGGATAGAAGTGAGTGGAAGAGAAGAGTAAGAAACAGCGACCCCTAATAAAATAGGGAAAAACTAAAGAAGAAAGAAGTGGCAAATGCAATTTACATAGTGTATGGGATTTGTACAAAATACATCGAATTAACAGAAGGTCTTGTGCTGGCCACAACAGATTTTTTTTCATTATAATACAAGCCGTTGCTAAACAGCAGTTGTAGTTTAATGATTTTAATTGATTAAAGATATGAATTATATTAACAGAATAAAAAGGTTATATAGTCAACTCATTTGGAAGCAATATGAAGCCTACTAAATTTGTATGGAGTCAATGAAGTTTCAAGAGTTATAAGCGTAGTAGGTAATGTAGTCTTGTGAATGAATCATACCTTCGAATTATGGACAGTAGCAATATCATAATGTTGTTGTAGTAAATAATGTAAATAATAAGAAAATAACAAAAATAAAATATGGGTTCTACAATCGAGTGGGATATAAATGATCTCAAACTCAAAATAAAAAGTCCGGAAAATAATTGAAAAGTATTTTTTTTGTTTTGTTGCCATGAAAGCAATTGCCATGATCGTTCAAAAATACTATGAACAGTAACAAGAATATACAAGTATTTCGTAATTTTTCTTATTTTTGTGGACGAATACAGAGAAAATATTGTTTGTAACAAAGGTAAGAAAGCTGATACTGAAATTCAATACATCAGAATCACTAATTTCCCCACTTGTTACAAAAATAACTTTTTCTATTCCGATGTTTTGATATACTTTTATCTACGAAGTATGTAAAATTGAAGTTTAGTTGTTAGTTTTATGTTTGAAAACGGATGTTTAGTAACAAAGTTCCATTAATCACCGGTTGCTGAGCAACGAATGATTAAAAGTTTAAAACGCGCCAAATCTGCCAAACCAGGCTTAATATTTTGTTATCATGAAATACCATAATATTGTTGTAGTAAATAATGTAAATAATAAGAAAATAACAAAAATAAAACATGGGTTCTACAATCGAGCGGGATATACCTAAATGTTCTCAAACTCAAAATAAAAAATCTGGAAAATAATTGAAACATATTTTTCTTGTTTTGTTGTCATGAAAGAGTTTGCCATAATAGCTTAAAAATACCATGAATAGTAAATAGAACGTCCAAGTGTTTCGTAATTTTTCTTATTTTTGTGGACGACTACAGAGAAAGTATTATTTGTAACGAAGGTGAGAAAGGTGATTCTGAAATTCATTACATTCATTTCAGAATCACTAATTCCCTCACTTGTTACAAAAATAACTTTTTCTATTCTTATGTTTTGTTATACTTTTATCTACGAAGTATGTAAATTTGATGTTTAATTTTTATTTTTAAGTTTGAAAACGGTTGTTTAGTAACAAGGTTCTAATAGTCACCAGTTGCCGAGCAACGAGCGATTAAAAGTATAAAACGCGCCATATTTGCAAAACCAGGCTTAATATTTTCTTATCATGGAATATTTCTCATTTAATATGGTGATCCTTATTCATAAATAAAAGCACTTTTTAAAATTTGTATTGGGTTTTAGATTCTATTGTAGATAAAGTATTGTACTTTACATATACGTAAAGTATCTTTAGTCACTCACGGATCTTAAATCCCTCGCTGCTCTCGTGTTTTTATTGTCCCATTCGTGACTAAAGATTAGCTTTACGTACTTACTTGTATTGCAAATCACCAATTAAGTATGTGTCATCTGTAATTGAAGGACATTCATTATGTTACAGCTTATCATTATAATACAGATTAATTTTATAACCAATTTATTTGTTCATATTTTTTTTTATTATTAAAAAATAATGTATGCAATTGATGTATAATGACTATTAATAAACTCGCATGTGGATTAATAGCGATCATTATAAATTCGATAAATAATTTATTGGTTGTAGTTGAAGGATCAACACTAAATCATTTGTGAATGAAGGTAGGCCTTAATGATCCCAGAAAAGAATTTTTGATAAAAAAATTTTTTTTCTTTATTTGTATCTTGTATCTTGTAAAACACATACTAAAATTAATATCCACCCACAACATGTGCTCTTCTCATTGGATGTAACTTCTTTGTATCCAAGTTTACTGCAAGAACTGGTTATTGATGGAATAAGGAAGAAGTGGCAGCTAATATCTGAACACACTGACATGTCTCTTGATGATTTTCTTAGAAGGGTTGAACTCTGTTTTGAAGCTTCAGTTTTTACTTTCAATGGAATAACATACCGCCAACTAGAAGGTTCCCCTATGGGCTTAAGTTGTAGTTCTTTTTTCGCAGAAATTGTCCTACAACAAATAGAAAATGAAGTACTAAATGATCACAGTCTAGGGATAATATATTACAAGCGTTATGTAGATGATTCCATTCTCATTGCACCCGAAAATATGATTGCTACTATTTTGTCTAAATTTAATTCTTTCCATCCAAGAATACTCTTTACGATTGAAACTGAAATTAACAATAGTATTAACTATCTAGATATAACCTTGATTAAATCAAATAATAGAATACTTACCAACTGGTATCGTAAATCCACTTCCTGTGGTCGATTTCTAAATTTCCACTCGTACACTAATAATAACTACAAAATCAGTGTTATCTTGGCTTTAGTTGACAGGGCAATATTATTATCTAGCCCAAGATTTCATAAGGGAAACCTACAAGTTGTTAAGAAATTACTCCTTGACAGTGGATATGATAAGATCTTCATTGATAAAAAGATTAAAAATAGAATTAAAAAACTTAAGTTTCAAAACAGAAGTAATAATGAAAGTACCCCAGAAAAATACGTTTATTTCTCCATCCCTTACAATCACCATATAAACGCTGGTTTGAACAAAATTTTTAAAGATTATAAAGTTAAAATAGCCAATTCTAACCTCAATACTACAAAAATGCTGTTCACTAATACCAAAGACAGTATTCCGAAGGACATGAATAAAAATGTCATTTATAAAATCAATTGCCTAAATTGTAACCACATTTACATCGGAGAAACTTCACAATATTTAAAGAAACGTATATATCAACATAATTACCACTCTTCACGAGGGAATCCATCCCATAGTGCATTATGTAAACATACCCACAATACTGGGCACACGTTTGATTTTAAAAATGTAGAAATAATAGAAAAGGTTGGTAATTACAACAAAAGATTATTAAAAGAAACTGTACATATTAACATAAATAAAAATAAAATTGTCAATAATCATACCAACTATAAAAATAACTTACAGTATGCAAAACATTTTTTAAACAATTTAGAAAAATAAATTCAACTTTTCTTCTTCTTTTCCCTTCTCCCTTCCATTTTCGTTTGCGCAGGTGCAAAACTTTTTTAAAATAATTTTTTTTTAAAATTTGTTTAAATAAAATTTTTTATTCATTACGTTGACGAACTTACAACAAGTTTATTGTAAACAAATTATGTTCTTCATATTTGAACATTATGTAGTGCCACGTGCAAAATTTTTTTCATAATGTTGATTTTTATATTATTTTACAATGATGACTTTATTACAAAAATGTATTAATGAATTTGTTTAACTTTATCACTTTTTGAAAGGTGAGTGTTACTGTTTTTTGAAATTTTTAATTGAAAAAATTTTTTAATTGATGGAATTATAATGTATTAAATTTATTATAGCTGATGATGAGCCACTTGGGCTCGAAACGTCCAAAATAAAGAAAAAATTTTTATCAAAAATTCTTTTCTGGGATCATTAAGGCCTACCTTCATTCACAAAAGATAAATAATTTACTAATTTTACATGCAAAAGAGTACTAAGTTCATAAAGTCTATTTTTTAATGATCGTTGAAAAAATATTACATATGAATGCTTTGTGTCGATGTTACAGATCAGTAAATTGTGCAAGATGGTCGGTATGAGCTGGACGTTGGGGCTTGCGCTGGTCCAAGTAATCGCTGCGCTGGACGCTACAGAGACGCTAGAGTGTCACCGACGTCTGTACACGTACCGAGTGACGCAGAGCGACGAACAGGGCAAGCAGTGCTGGGACACCCTTAGCGTCATGTCCTGCTGGGGCAGATGCGATTCGAATGAGGTACGCACATACTATAGTGGCGGTTCATGATATGAAAGAGACTAATGGGATCATACCAAAAGTTCAATTTTAAAAGTTAAGAAAAAACTATACTAAATATTTAAAATAAATTTATAAAAAAGTATTAGAACATTGAAGAATATATTTATCCAGAAGAGGCTTAGCACGTTTACCATTTTCTGACGAGCCGCCACTGGCATATACACACTTGCACTTTTTAAATATTTTTTCTAATATCTTAAAATGTAGCTTAACCTACACACCGATTTTTCACACTTGATATTAGATATACGTATCGTATGTTTATCCCTGTCTTACTTATCGTTTCCTACATTCTATCTTCGATATGTATATCTAATATACGAACATCAAACTATGACGTAACGGTCAAGTGTGAAAAATCGGTGTGTAGTGGTTTCTTTGGCGCTACATAACATCTTAATCACAGCTTAACTAGCTGCGGTTCCTAGCGTATTGGATACGGGATGAAGCCAACAACTACTAACAGTTGATTAATTAAGAACGTGCTGAAGTTAGCAAATTATCTTCACTAATGCTAACAACGTGGTAAGCAGCTGACGGCAGACAGTTGATGTCATTTTTTAAAAATTACTAACCTAAAAAGTATGTTTCCATATTTCTGCTTCCTTAATATGCATTCTTAGAAAAAAAATATGTGACTCTTTTTTATAAACTCTTGACTAACGAAATCTATATAAAATTTGTTATATATTAACTCAAATATAATTATAACGTTTCAATGTTCGTTATTATTAGAAGGTCGTTGGATAATAAAAATTAACAATGAAAGTGTTGTAATTAACATTATGTTCTAGATAGGCATTGTACTAAATTTCAACATTTTTATTATCATTGATACTAGCACGGCATTGTAATCAACAAATTTAAGAAACGGAATATCTGTATATCAATTATATCAAAAATAATGACATCCAATCATCCAAAAATATAAAATTATATGTTTTGAGGGGATGTGATGTGTAAAGGAATTATTAATGTATTATTATTTTTTTATTACTTTAAAAAAGTACTAAAAAATACTTAAATATTAATAAAACTAATATATTACAACTTTGTATTTATTTGAATACTAACACCCGACGCAGACGACAAAAATTAATGATCATTAACAGTTAGATATAGTATGCGCACGTGAACTTGAGACTATTCGCAGATGACAAAATTGCTTCTATTAACAAACCAGAAAATACTAATTGTATTTCTTGCCCTGAAGAAGACTAATGCATTAGTAGAAAAATTCGCTGCAGACTGCTTGTCCGATTATTTTTCTTTCGGGAACCCTCATTAATTTATAAAGCACAACATAATATTTTTCGGGACAGACAATATTTGAGAAACACTGTTTCCCATGTTATACGCTCTTACACGGTATCTTGTGTTCAGCATGTATACTAACGTAGGTACTTATTATCAAAGTATCAGTATCACCCATGGCAAATAATATTATATAAATTATACTAGGTATACAACTGATATATTATTTATTTAAATAATTTGCAATTTAATTTTATATAAAAACACAAAAGCCAGTTTTATAATCGTCCAAGTAAATACATTTTTCTTATTTCTTCAAACATCAAACAATATAGCATTTTAGAAATAGGTTAACTTCGACTTTTCTGACAAATGCTTTTTTAGCCCATTGACATTAATAATTATTTGTTTAACAAGGAAAAAATGACAAACGAAATTGGGATACAAAAATAAATTCATTGCATATGATTGTCGAAAGAAGTTTTCTTCTTTTTTATTAGACGGAATAAAAAAACTATGTATATGAATCTTGCAAAATCTGTCATTTTGTAACTAACCAAATTTGTCAAACTATTCTGTATGTTCTGAGATTGAAAATTAGGTCAATGAAACTGGAAAATTCCTATCTATGCTCCACAAAAGATAACTTAGCTAATTTTGTAATTTACTATAATAAAAGTCTTAGCTCTTCAAATTACATTCTTGCGTGTTAAATAAGCTGTACGATTTATAACAATGGAGTTATTGTTGACTATGCTTTATGCAACTAGATTTAATTGAAAACTTTTTCTTTATTTTAAATCTAATATTGGACTTGTTTTATTTTTTTTATTGCCAATATTGATTCATGCAACTTTTATCAATTTTATCATATTTTCAGGAAATTGCCTTCCACATAGATCAAGGATACTCAACTGCTCAATCAATCGACGCGACATATTTTTATATAACTAGATCCTTGCCTTTTCCTCCGTTACATTATGTTAAAATAATAATATTTTTGTCGATTTTTATAAGAAATACTTAAAAATGAAAAACTGAAATATTTGTACAGGTAGACACTTAAAAAATTTGGCATCAGTGTAGAAATCTCCAGTCCATAATTATTTGACGGCAAGTATAATTGATATCGACTACTTTTTCTGTGACATTTTAAAACGAAAACTGACATTGTAGATTCAATAAAATATACAGCACGCAAACGCAATCTTCTACTCACCCTACCATTACGCTCGTTATTATACAAATTATCTTCATTACAAATAAAGCGATACTAAATCGTGATCTTATTACTAATATAAATCTGTGAACATCATTGTATTGCCACATTATCGTTACCGTATCGAACACATAGATGTAAATGGGTTTTTGTGCCTCCGTCCGGTATTGCTTATTCTACATATCTCTAATCGTTCAGGAACAATTTTTTACCGCCTTAAGCAGGCAAAAAGACCGGAACTTTTATGGATATAAGAAGTTGGTATTAATCTGGTGAAATGTCAATTTATGATTATTTTCAATACAAGAATTAGCAAAATATTTACAACTTTTAATAAGTACTAAATTGTTAAATGTAACTGAATGTCAGTAATTATATTTGAAATTGCAATGCTAAACCGACAAAAAAATGTTTGTTGATTTTTTAGGTTATGTTCGTAAATATATGTCATATAAAATTCATATCTTCTGATGTTACCAATATAAAAATTTGTAGTATTTGATATTTGGACAATAAATTAAATTAATTTAATAAATTTAGGGAGAAGTCAGTACAAAAAAAAAAAAAAAAAAAAATGTTACCACACGTTCAGAAACTGCTTTACGAGTACTGTAACGCGACATACATGACCTCGTCTAATTGAAGGTTGTACTTACCCTACGTTGTGTTTATATTAAATAAGTAACCCTTACCTCGTTCGTAATACAGAGTAGCTGTTAAAAGTGGGGGAATCGGAACAGGTATTTGATAAAATTAAAGAATAATGTTCTCTCCAAAAAGCAGACAGAATATGTCAAACTTTGTGCATTTATTGAAAATTAATTATGAAAGTAAATACCAAATAATATGAGAAATACAATTGAGTGTAATGGTTTGACCATGGCACCCTACTGTGGAAAGGTTCGCTCTCCGGCATTCGCCTTTACGTACGAGAGAAACCACAGCTAAAACCCCGCACAGAGAGCCATCTAGACACAATTTAAACAAATAATTTATAACAAATTTAATATAGTAACAATGAAGGGTTGTCACAATAATTTAATATGAGCAACATTACCGTGGCGCTACATGCCGATTTTTGTATAGATAGCGTCGGGTCAGCAACACTACCTGTTGTAATAGCGTGGGGCCGCCTCACCCTGATGGCAGAACAACCGATGTAGCCGGATTATTCGCCCGACGTGTGACTGAGTCACCACGCCGTATGTACCTTGGAGTACCTGTGTCGCACTCGCTGGCTGTGTATTATGTAAGTTATACCCAAGTGAACGTGGACAAGCCAGCGTTCGGTGCTGATACGGCACACATCTTGAGCTTGGGTGGCTACAAAGCAGCAGACCCGCAAAATTACGTTTGATTGACAACCAATATCAGGTCATGTATATAAAATTAATTATATCATTGTGACAACAACAAGACAAAAAGATTGTTTATAACTTGTTCAAAATAAGTTCGCCGTGGATGAAACGGGGGCGGACAAGGAGGGGAAACCCGACGTGCCTGACATAGTCATAGCAGCTGAACGGGTGGAAAAAAGGGGGGAAACCCGACGTGCCTGACATAGCCATAGCAGCTGAACGGGTGGAAAAAAGGGGGAAACCCGACGTGCCTGACATAGCCATAGCAGCTGAACGGGTGGAAAAGGGGGGGAAACCCGACGTGCTTGACATAGCCATAGCAGCTGAACGGGTGGAAAAAGGGGGGGGGGGGAATCCGACGTGCCTGACATAGCCATAGCAGCTGAACGGGTGGAAAAAGGGGGGAACCCGACGTGCCTGACATAGCCATAGCAGCTGAACGGGTGGATAAAGGGGGTAAACCCGACAGCTGAACGGGTGGAAATTGTGAAGGTATCGGAAAGCGGTATCGAGGAGGGACCTAGAGAACTTACCTCGGACAAGCCAAGAGTAAAATTTGGATGAATCCAGAAACTCGGGTTACCCAACGTATCAACCTCGCCAGAGGTCCAAGCTCTAGGATGCCAGAAGCCCGGGTTACTCAATATGTCAACCATGCCAGAGTTCCAGGATCTGGGAGTCCTGCCGAAGCAAGACTGATGAATGTAGCTTCAAACCTCGTATTTAAACTCAAATATCCCTCTAGTCTCTTTCCAAAACTAGGGTGTTTCGGGGGTAGGCGCTACGTCACCGATGTGGGTGGTAAGTGGGTGGCTCACCGAAAATTCTAGAACAACAAAGGTGTGATTGATCCTTCGCAGATGTGTGCAGCAGGTATGCGACACAGCCCTGTGACGCCGGCTCAAGTGGTTTCACTATCTCGTCTTAACGGCCGAGCTCGGATTTTTAGTTTCCTAGTGATATAGACACAGAAAAAAAACAACAATAAATATTTACGCAATGGCCATTGCAACGAAATAAGAACTACATATTTTCAATACACAATAACAACAATAATATACCGTACAATAAAAATAATAATAATAATAATAATAATATTTATTAATATAGCGTATCGTCTCAGTACTTGTATTTAAAGGCCTGTCAAAATTTTCGCGCATATGGTACATAAATAACTATTTTCATACAATAGACAATTACAATGTAACAAAGGTAGGTACATTAATTCTAAATAGGAAAGTTAAAGTTATAATCAATATGGAATTGTAACATAATCCGATAATAAATTAATGCTTTCATGTTATTACACATATGTATTATAATGTAAATGTCAATTATTCATTCCACTTATTTCATTTTGAATAATATACGCAACCTTAATGACTTATTTCATTAATTTGCAGTTTCTATTGAACCGGCAATACTTAAAAGACATCCGATCAAGGTCAGCTGCGAATTGCATCAGATAAAATCTTAGCTCTGCCCATTGTGTCAAATTCATTAGTGTCGTTTATTTAGTTTTTATGAGGGTACATATGATAGCTACTACTGTTATTTTATTACTATATATATAACGGAACAGTGCATTTTATTCACGTATGTGCAAAGTTACGCAAAAATGTGATTACACAACCTTTATTATTTTAAAACCAGTGGTACTTAACTTATGGATCAATGTTATATATTTTTAAATGGCATTATATATTTTTTATTAACTCATTAAATAGATAATTTTCTTCAGAATTTAACAATTAAATTATATGATACCCTTACATTGCGAAAATTTTGATAAAAATTAATTCAAAGTTAGTATTTCATTTCAAAATTTTTGAGTAGGCTACTATTAAAAGAAAAGAAAATTATCTGTCATTTTCGTGTATCATTATTAAATTAGTTATTCGAAATGTTCCAAAATTCGTTATTTTTTATTTCGAGTGATTAGTCTTTGGTCTTCTTTAATTAGGATAATTTTTTGCAATAAATTGCATGGTTGGAATACATTTTGATAGGTCTCATATCAATAAATAAAATAATCTAAGTATTTGCTAAATCTTCTGCCATTACTAAATTAATTATTTGTCTGCTCCGATGAATCAATGGTTACAGCAACGCCTCTTAGTCTTAGTCATGAGTGCGCTTGGGGTTCTGGGTTCGAATCCCACAAACTAATGCATGGATGTTTGTGTATGTGAACCTACTCAGCTATTGGGATTTAATCCTGTTGAGAGACTATAAAAGAAAAAAAAAGGTAATGAAAATTACCTTAATTTAATAATGGGTGACAGTTATATAATATTCTTTTATTTTAATGATTGAATGTTTGCTCAGCCTACTTAAAAAAATTAAATAGAAGTAAAATTCTAATTTTTATCAATTTTTTAGCAATGTAAAAGAATCATATTATTATATCGTTAAATTCATATCCATAACTTGAGTACCACTGGTTTTAAAATAATAGTGGTTATTCCAAAATGTGTCCCCCCTGTATGCCTTACAAAACATGTTAATCACTTTTTTGTGTAACTTGTCATATACGCGAATAAAATGCACTGTTCCATTATCTTGATACACCTTGTATATGTTACAGCAAAAGCATTCAAAATTCAAAGCTAAGTAAACTGGTAAGGTTATAAGCAAATGTAAAATCATATATGTGAAAAATTAGTTAGTATCACAGTGTCAGTATTAGTGACAATGACAGAAAATAACGTTATTCGTACGGCTATGAATCAAGGTAATATATCTGAATTAATAAATATGCTTTTCTGAAATCGTCATGTAATCTATTACTTCCCTGCATATGCATAACCATTAAAGACCAAAAAGTAGAAATATTAGCAGACAAAAGACAGAAAATGGAAAGAGAAATAAGCAATAAAAGCAACAAAAAATAGGTAAACACCGGAACATGACCTCTTAACAACAGAAATTTTGAAATATATGAGACCAGAAGAAAGGTCTTTACTATTAGAAGTCAGCATTTTTATTACTAACTTCCGGCGATCGAAGATAGGATAAACAATAAAGTACTATATCATCTTCAACGGTGCCATCCACCTCCTGGATCAACTCAGTCTCTCCAAGTGTAGCACCGACCTCGGAGATCCCGTCTCGCAAGTGCCAATTCCTAACCTTGCCCAAGATATTATTTTATCATTTGTTACTTATAATTATAAACCGAATGCTTAAAATAATACTATTAGAAGTAGGTAAAGCATTAAAAGAAGGTAAAATCCTTAACGACTGAACAATAGGAGTTATTGTACCAATATATAAGAAAGGTGACGCTTGAAATTGCTATAATTATAGAGTCTGACCATGTTAAGTACCGCATTGAAGATCTAAGAACGTATCCGTAGTATAGATTAAAAGTTATAATTGAACCAACACTAGAAGATTCTTAGAATGGATTTATAAAAGGCAGAAGCACTCAAGATCACATATTTACGATCAAAGATATAATAAATAAGACCCTTTTAACCTTCGAATGACTAAGCGGGGTAAATTTTGACCCCAGTGCTTGTTTTTCTTTAATAAATCTGTAAATATAATACATTTCTAGCTGAATTTTTTTTAGCTGAATATTTTTAAATATACTGTCATATTACTTCATTAAATTAATTTTTTTCTCGTAAAAAATGACTAAAAAAATTTCTTTTCGTTGGAGACAGAATTGACCCCATTTGGTCATTCAAGTTTCTTTTCTTAGTTTTACTTTTCATAGCGATTTTTATATGCTGTAGCACGCAGGCTTATTCTAGGACATGCTAACCTGCAGCAGATTCATGTAGCCGCAATAAACGCGTTTACTTTGTACGTAGATAAATACAATGATTATGATAAAGGAAAGTTCTTCCGCAGGAGACTCTTTGTTCATGATTAGGACTTCAACTTAGACAGGCTCAAGAAGATCTACGAAAACGTGCGGAGGTTGCAAAATTTGCCCCCGTGCTTCAGACAAGAAATGTTTCACGAAGTGCATTAAATGTTTTTTGTCTGCAAACAACATTCTTATATCGAAAAATATATATTATGCAACACGTGCCGCATTAATTGTAGCTTAGATGAAGAAAAAATGTGTATTTATAATTTAATTTTGTATTCTTAATATTTATATTATATTTGACAGCCATTAAATAAAATGTACATTTTTGTCATCTGAATAGTGTATTTTACGTTCTAGTTTAACAATAAAAAATAAAAAAAAGATCCACAGATCTTTTATTACCTAAAATATATGGGGTCAGATTTTACCCCACTTAGTTTTCCATGTACTAAAAAAAGCTTAGTCATCCGAAGGTTAAGCAAATCTAAAGAGTATTTTATCTTCTTAGATCTAGAAAAGGCTTTTGATAGAGTACAAAGACAAAATATTTGGGACATTAATTAGAAGAGGTATAAACGACAAACTGATTAAAGCTATTTAGAGCATTTACAACGAAACAAATAATTATGTTCAATTATCTCAAGTTTAAAAAGAGAAATTTTCAAAAAAGTTGACAATCTTGAACTATTAGAGAAATCAGGGGTTTACAAACTGAAATGTGGTGATTGGGACTGTAATTATGTTGGAAAAACGGGTAGAAAATTCAAAACCAGATTTAAAGAACATTTGAGAGCGTTCAAACTCCAGAATAGTGAAATATTACACATTTCTGAAAATGGAAGAATTTTAGACTTTCTAGAAAATTTAGAAATTAAAAAATCTACCATCAAAGACAGAAAACATTGTTTGAACGACCAAGTCAGTTTGAAGAGTAGTCCGCTCCTGGAATTATTACTTTAAATTGATTGGCGAATTCTAGCAATGTTTTGCTATTTTCTGCAAGGCTATTCCCACGAGTTCATTACTCCCAACACATTGATAGACAAGCTACTGAGCAGACAACTATTAAAAGAAATTTTGTTAAAAAATTTGAAAAAAATAATTTGGAATGTTTTTTGGAGTTCATTGTACAGTTTCCCTCGTGCAGTAGTAGTATTACAGTTTTGTAGTTTTCAAGTGTAAGTATTAATTATGGTTTATTATTTTATATATTCTTATTTATTTAATTATTTATTTTTTATAATTACATTTAATGTTTTTGAATTTTATATTTTACAATTTGTACTAATAGAATGTTACACATTTTTATAATTCAACAATTTAATTTAACAATGAATTAATGTAACCTTTTTTACCTCTCGCTAAGAGAGGTATTGGAATCATGCTAAAAATCACATATCCAGATTTTAATGAATAAGCACGTTTCAAGGTCCTTATAATCCGATTATAACATTTTTACAATGATGTCTGTGTGTGTGTGTGTGTGGATGTGTGTATGTGTGTGTGTGTGTGAGTGTGTGTGTATGGCTGGATGTTGGACGGACGATTCCTCAAAAACTATAAGACATAAGACCTGTTTAACTATGAATTCCTCAATCTGACAGTCCTGGGAAGAGCTGAAAAGGTTTTGGTAACAATTGAACAACCGGAAGTAGTAGTTTTTAAAAGAAATTCTTCCAAATATTAATTTTTGATAATTTTTGATATTACTAATTTTGAAGAACAAAATTTTACACCTGATACATGAAATTTTTTTATTATATCTTCTATAAATTTAGAGATAAAGACGCTATAATATATAGAATATCGGGAAATAACAAATCGAGTAGGCGAAACTACACTAAGGAAACCAGTTGACAAATTCAAATGTTTATAACATAATTTGTAAATGACAGATTTCAGTGTCAAAAATAAACAGTTTTAGTGACATTTTGATAGCTTTTTCTGGGAAGTACATTTAATCTTTCTTATTGTTTTATTAATTAACTATTTGAAATTATAGGTAATATGCATATATCCATCAGAAATACCGCCAATCTGGTTAATGAATTGGAAGAATCTGTGTCATTTAGAAACTTCCTCATACAATGAAAAATAGATATAATTAGAATTATGTGTGTGCAGAAGACATGTTAAATACAATAAAAGACAATATTTGGGTAAAGTTCTGTAATACAATACTTATATAGCCTAATATGGAAATGGCGAGAGGTCTTGTGCTGGCCACAACAGATTTTTAATAATATGTTTGTGTTTTTGAATATTTTTTTATTTGTACATTATGTCGTGTGGCTATAATATTGCTTTGATTTGATTGTAGTCAAAAACCGGTGCTGAGGATGGTTACTAAGTACCCGAAACCGGTCCACGTTTTAATTAAAGAACAGTGTGAACAAGACTTCGGGGGTTTTTCTTTTTTTTAAACCTTCCTTCATCCTTAATAAATAATTATGTGGTTAAAAACAACATGACATCAGATACATTCCAAACAAAAAAAGGACCGAGGTAAGGAGAGGTAATGAGTCCGACATTATTTATAATTTTTGTGGATGAAATTATTAAAGATTGTAGACGAAAAGTAAGAAAAATGACTGTTGGATACAGAAATCTACAAAAAATTCAAATCACAGAATGGGTATTTGCAGTTACAAAAGAACACGAAGAAATAGCAACGGAGAGCGAGTAAAGCAAGTAAAACACTTTAAATATTTAGAAGCAACAACAGAGAATGACAGAAGACAAGCCAAAGACTTCATAGAAAGAACTGGGGAAACTACCAAAGTACCTATACCATCTAATGAAAAATAAATTCATCGGCAAAAAGAAAGTAAAGAAAAAAAATAAATGATAATTTACAAAGTAATCTTCAGATAAATCCTAACATATAAATGCAAAACAGGGGTAATTAATAGAAGTATGATAAGCCGACTACAAGCGCTCGAAATGAAATACTTGCTGAAAGTTAAAGGAATAACTAGAATAGGCAGAATAAAGAACGAATATGTTAGAAGAGTTGCAAGTAAGAGCAACCAGTCAAAAGAGTATAGGAAGCAACAATATAGGTAAAACGTGGTAGAAGAAGACCAAGAGAGAATTGGAATGACACAATATATAAAATTATTAAATACGAGGTAAAAAAATTAACGAAACAAACAAACTAGCTAAAGATAAGAAATTATGATCTGAATTCGTGACAAAGTTACTTATGTTCATATGGATTGATTACCTCTAATTTTTCTTTTACTTTTAACACAAAAACCATTATTGCATCTTAAATATAAAAGCTAGATATACAGTGTCACGGACTTTTTTTTATAGAACTACTATATACCAATATTATTGCAATATATTGTGTTCTTTTTTTTACATATGAAACTTGTGATACAGTATTCGATTAGGAAAATTCTATAATCTATTTCTTCGTATGTTAATAATATACTTTCAGTAGTTTTTGTCATATTATGCAAAACATACACTTGTCTTTGAAAACTAAAGACATGTTGATATTCACTTTCTTGAATGTCGACACTTAACAAATTAATAGGTGAAATTACTTTTATTCCTAGAGTTATTAAGTGGTTTTCTATAATTTTATGGGGTATTGAGGGACACGTATTTAACAAAATAATTTTCTTTGCCGAAGTAATTAGTCTACGAATATTTGTTTTATGTTGGTCTATTTTAATTGTGTCGTTTTTATTTAATAGTTCGTCGTTTTGCTTATTAATATATGCATACTAGGTTGTGAGATATGTGTGAGGCAAATAGAACGTTTATTCCGACTCCCATATATTCTTTTATTTTAGTACCTACCATCTATTGATTTCAATAATATAGCTTGGCCTTTAGTTAGGACCGTGTCTTTATTTATGATACTTGCAAATTTTTGTTTGTATGTTTGGTTTTGACTTGTGGCGATAATTTGAGTAGTCTCCGTAGTTCATGTTATGTTTGTTTTTGGGTGAGCCAGTGTAGTTAGCGGAGCCTGTAGTTTTTATTTCTTCTATTCGGGCCTATTCTGTAACTCAGTGGTTAATTTTTAACAACTAGTTAAAAAAATTATCCAATAGATAATGAGTTGATAATTAAAAATGATTTTTACCTCCCGCTACCCTTGGTAAGGGAGGTATAGGGATCGTGCTAAAAATCACATATCGAGATTTTAGTAAATGACCACGTTTTAAGGTCCCTAGAATCCAATTTTAACATTTTCACGATGATGTCTGTATGTCTGTATGTGTGTGTATGTGTATATGTGTGTATGCATTGGTGTATGGATTTTGTCTTCGCTCTAACTAAAATACAATCATTCAGAAAATTCTGAAACCTTGTATTTGTATCCTATTGTAATATGAAAAGAAGCCATTAGATTTTGATGTAAATCGGATAACCGGAAATGGCACTTTACCTGAAGCTCATAATGGTTTACTTCAAAAAATACCATTAAATGCCATTTTTTCGCATTTTATGTTTTATGAAATTTATTGAATTTTCTACAGGAATACATTAATACTTTTTCTATATATTTTACAGATAAATTTAAAAATATTTTTTTTTATTAGTCCCGAAGCCTAAGATTAACACAATTCCTTTGTTACACAGTTCATATTTCAAATGAATGTAACTGACAGTAAATGTCACTGTCAAAAAACTAATCACTTAAAATTAATAATAGTGACATTTTAAAAAGAAAATAGTAAATAAAGTAATAGTTTTCTGCAATGGAACAGTTTGCAGCGTTAGTAAATACGTAAGTATGTATTTAAATTAATAAAAATTAAATAGCGGGAGGTTTTGTGTTGGCCACATCAGATTTTTTTTGTTATGTATCAACCCACTTGATAGGTTAATTTTTTTAACATACATACATACATACATACATACATAAAATCACGCGTTTCCCACTTAGTGGGTTAGCAAAAACCCGAAAATAATAAGAAAAGGGATGAAAGTAAAAGCTCCACTGTATCACTTAACTCTTAAAAAACATTCTTCTTTCGCCTTGCCCAAAATCATCATAACATTCATACAAGAACATATTAATGTGACCGATATTCGGTAGCGAATAACCGCATCCGGACCACAATAATAGTTACGCAACAATCATCCTTCGCCACACATTCCTATCCATGTACACTTCTTTCACCTCAGCCACATTCATAAACGTATTCATACATAATAACATATTAAAGTGACCGATTTTCGGTAGCGAATAACCTCATCCGGACCACAATAATAGTTATACAAAAATCATCTTTCGCTACACATACCTGTACAAACATACTTCATTCTTCTCGTCCACATAAAAGTTCAGCTGTCTCTCCATTCTCATAAAACATTCTTACTTACCATACATCTTCACACCACAATAATTACAAAACAATCATCCTTCTCCACACATTCCTATCCAGGCAAACTTCTTTCGCCTCAGCCACATTCATAATCGTACTCATACATGCTCTTCTTCTCTTTCCACTCGGAAACTTACGCTCCTTCAAAACACTACCAATCACATCCATCCACTTACACACTGGACGGCCACGCAATCGAACACCCTCAACTTTACCAACATATATACGTTTTACAAGTCGTTCACTCATCATTCTCTCCACATGACCAAACCATCTCAACTGACTCACTCCAACTCTCTTAACTACATTCTTCCTAACCATACATTCTTCATACACCAAATTATTCCTCACACGATCCCGTCTTGTATACCCACAAACACCACGTAAATACCTCATTTCCACAGCAGTCACTTTCCTTTTTTGCTTTCTCGTCCATGCCCAACATTCACTTCCATACATCAAAGCAGGCACCAGAACTCCATTATATACACTTAATCGAGCCTCTCTAGATACGTTCACGTTAAGAGCAAACGTACCCAGAGCACCCATTACCTTACATCCCGCACTAACCCATTTTTTTAACCAGTTAATAATTAACCACCGAGTTACATAATAGGCCTATTTATTTGATAGATAAAGATGTTAGTGTTAATTTGTTCATGCATGATTTAATTTGGTATTCAGAGGAATGAGGAAGATGGAAAGGAAGATTTTGTAAAGGTACTTGTATGTATGAACTGTACCTTGCTTCCGTCCTTCACCACTCAGTTGTTTTTTTCTTAGTATTTTATTTGTGATGGTGTCATTTTGAAAGTTTAGAAGCAAACAATTGTTTTTCATTTGGCTGATGAAAAAATGATACTGACGATAGAGTTTTAGAAGCGATATATTTAAATATCTTTACCATATATTCATTCGATCATTCCTACCAAAAATTATGAAATGTTAGTTCTCGAATTTTTGTTGTACTCTTACATGTTTTAACACAGCATTTTTTGATGTACGTTTATGTTATTTTATTTTTTTTTGTTCGCTCATTTCTCATACATTTTCAAACTAAGTTGTAAAATTAAAGTATGAGAACTTCTTCTAGTAATGAAGCGATGGTTTGCTATGTTGACATATTTAACTGGTTTTAGAAGCAGTCATTAATTTAGTTCTTTAAAATTCCGCTGATGTCACGTACTACACTATACAAGATTCTTTTTCTCACCTTTCGCCTTTGTACGACACTGCTAAGTGAACCATTTGGCATTCGGCTTTGTATGACAATATAGGCGTTTAGAACGAGTAGGTGCACCCTATAGCGTTACGGAGCACTTCTTATCACCCACGTTTCACACTATTATTTACGAGGAGTGCTCCTTTATTTACAAGTTGTATACATTTCAGGTGGTCTCGACAATGTTCGACTTGCCCTGGGAACAAATTCAAATCATACAATATAGTTTCTGCCCAAGTTTTGTGGGCATTCGTTTTGTGTATTAGGTTATGTTATGTTAAGATATGTTCAGAAAACTAACAACCATAAATGTGTTAATTTTAAATTCTAGGTTTTCTAGTTGTCACTAGTTATAAAATTTTAAGTAGTGTGGGTTTTACGCGTTGCCCCGATAGAACAGAAGCGTAATTTGTAAAATTGAATTCATTATATTCGTATGTTCATGAGAGAAACGTGGGAATATGGAGCAAACACATATAATATATCTACTCGTATATAACATAACATTGTACCTTTTTTGTCGAGTTATTTTAGTGAAAAATGTAATTTGCGTCTTCCCTAAAGAAACATAATTGTGATTAAAACTTTAATTATTAATGAGGTGTGTGAAAATAATATGTGGCTCTTCAAAGATTAGAACTTCTTTTAATGAGATTATGCTTACCGCAAATTCTTTTAAAAACTTCTTTTTGATTAACTACGTAGTATTTTTTTTAAAAAGATCATATAAATTTTATAGAGATGTGATAATCTATATTTCCGGTAGTGTGCTGACATGGTTGATGCGAAGTGAATTGTATTGGTTTACTTACTATGTACTTATATTCTATGTATGCAGGGCTTTGATGAGCCCTGACCAAAATTTAGCATTTGGGACTTACTTATAGAAGATCCATTCTCCTATAAGTCTAAGATTCTCCATAATTTAGTGAGCATAACAAGAATCATCTCTGAAATAACATGTTGAAAAAGGGTAAAATATGAACTAGAGAATATTTACTAATGAATTCAAACGATTCCTGGGTCGAATCTGTTTTACGGGCCCGAGACATTTGTCTTTTTACCTCTCGCTAAGAATGGTATTGGAATCATGCTAAAATTCTCATATCCAGATTTTAGTGGACAAGCACGTTTTAAGGTCCCTATAATCCGATTATAACATTTTTACAATGATGACCGCGTGCGCGCGCGCGTTTGTGTGTTTGTGTGTGTGAGTATGTGTGTGTGTATTGTGTGTGGGTGCGTGCGTGTGTGCGTGCGTGCGTGCGTGCGTGCGTGCGTGTGTGTATGGGTGTGTGTTGGAACCACGGTTTCTCAAATACTATAAGACTAAATATTTAACTGCAGTTTCCTCAATCTGACATTTCTGGGAAGAGCTGATTAGATTTTCGTAACAATTGGACAACCGAAAGTAATAGTTTCTTTAGAAAAATATTCTAAATATTATTTTTTGAAAATTTCTGTTATTGACAGATAAATGTGAGTGTCCAAATGCTACAGACATTACTGAAGACTTTTTCTGGAAAGTACATTTAATACTTCTTATTTTATTATTAATTAAATATTTAGAATTATAGATACATATGTTACATATACGAGGTGTGTTCAAAAAATATCGCGAATTTTGTGTTTTTTCAAAAATTATTTATTTATTCATGAATATCTATTTTGTCCCCTTCAAAGTAATCCCCATGAGATATTATACACTTGTGCCAACGGTTTTTCCAATCTTCAAAGCACTTCAAAAAATCATTTTTTTTATCTTGTTCAGCTCCTCCTTCGATGCCGTCTTTATCTCGTCAAGCGTAGCGTAACGTCGTCCTTTCATGGGCCTCTTCAGTTTAGGGAACAAGAAAAAGTCACAGGGGGCCAGATCTGGGGAATACGGTGGCTGCGGCATCATTAGTGTGTTGTTTTTGGCTAAAAAGTCGCGCACAAGCAACGATGTGTGAGCAGGGGCAAAAGCCAATTTTTGTTCTTCCACAAATCCGGGCGTTTCTGGCGGATTGCTTCGCGCAAATTGCGCATAACTTGCAGGTAATATTCCTTATTAACCGTTCTACCCTGTGGCAAGAACTCATGATGCACCACGCCCCTGCAATCGAAGAAAACTGTCAGCAAAACTTTCACATTCGACCGAACTTGGCGCGCTTTTTTCGGTCTTGGTTCGTGCGGCAGCTTCCATTGAGATGATTGAACTTTGGTTTCCACGTCATAACCATAAACCCACGATTCGTCACCAGTTATGACCCTCTGGAGCAAATTTGGGTCGTCGCGGACAGAGTCCAACATCTCATTAGCAATGTTCATGCGATGCTGTTTTTGGTCGCAATTGAGCAATTTTGGTACAAATTTCGCGGCGACCCGTCTCATGCCCAAATCATTGATAAAAATCGAATGGCACGAGCCAATCGATATGTTTAGGTCCTCAGCAACTTCTCTAACGGTGATTCGACGATTGGCCAATATCATTTTCTCCACTTCATTAATTTTTTCGTCTGTTGTTGAAGTGCTCGGGCGTCCGGCACGCTTTTCGTCGTTCACATCTTCTCGGCCTTCTGAGAACATTTTGTACCACCGATAAACGTTGCTTTGGTCCAAGGTAGCTTCTCCGTATGCCACAGTCAACATTCGGAATGCATCCGCGCACTTAATTTCGTTTTTCACACAAAATTTGATACAGGTTCTTTGTTCCATTTTTTTGAATAGGTAAAAATCGAAGACGATCCAAAACACGTGCAAGCAAAGCAGCTGTCAACAATTAAGTGAACATTCAAAATGGCCGAGCTTGTCGATATAAGTGAGAGACATGAGTACCAACATAAAGCCACAAAAAGATCGAAATTCGAATATACGTAACCCGCGAAAATTCAAAATTCGCGATAGTTTTTGAACACACCTCGTACCCTTCAGAAATACCGCCAATCTCATCAAGAACTGGAAGAATCTCGAACATTAGAAGAATAAGAGTGAATAGAATGAATTAAAAAATATAAAAATATATAAAGAAGATATGCGTTTGTATCTTTGTACGTATGAGAAATGTCAAATATGTACAATACTTATATAGCCTAATATGGAAATGGCGAGAGATCTTGTGCTGGCCGCAACAGATTTTTTATCTTAGTGTAATAAGTAAAATATTCGAGTTAACTTCACATAGTAGTAAGTGCCAAACTTACGAAAAGAAGAGGATAACTTATAGGTTACTTCATTTGGCTAACTTGCTATATTTACTTTAAGTTATATGTTATACTTCATTTTCTATTCTCTATACAGGTTGTCAGAGATAACTTGTCCAACATGAGGATCTTTAAAACTATAAGAGATATGAAGAAATTAGACAAAAGTTGCCCTGTTAGGAGACCATTTTAATGGTGTTTTGTTATTTTAGAAAAATGCATAGGTCACTAGATACAGGAGAAAAGGCAAATTTTGCATTTTTATGTTTTTGCGATTATCTATTTTGGTTTGCATATCATTTACTTTAGGGACTTTTTTATCTTCTTTCAAATGGCGATGCTCAATTTTTTTATCGCTGCTTAATTTTTAGTTATGATGTCCAAATATTAATTTTTATATTGGCGATGTATTGGAAAGTTACACTATTGAGAAGAGCAGTTTTTTAGCATTCCAACAATGTGTAAATTGTCTATATTAATTTGTTTCAAACAGCAAAATTGCAACAATTATTAAATTTATAGGTTAAAAACAATGGGTTCAGTAATGAAAGAAATGAATTCGTTCTCTCAGTTTTTATCTTTTGTTTATTTTCTTAATTTTGATTAATATTTTTGATACACAGTATTGAAACATTTCGTTATACATATGTCATTGCCTACTATAACGTCCATATAAAAATGTTAAAATGATTTGAAATGCACAAGACTATAAAATTTTATGTACTATGGAAGGAAATTATTAATAAAATGAACCAATTTATTATTTTTCATTTTGTTTTTCACTTGTTTCATTGCAATAACCATCGTTTTTAACCTAAAAATTTGGTAATTGCTTTTTTTTTCTATTTGAAACAAATAAACATAGATAAGTTGGAATTCTAATAAGATTATCTTTTTTCAATGGTGTTATTTTCCAAAATGGCATCCATATAAAAATTAAAACAATGACATTATAACTCGAAATCTAACATGAACATAAGAAAGTGCCCTAAGATGGGCAAACCAAAATCCAGTGTTATTTCATATTTTCGCCTATATCTGGCGACCTATGCATTTTTTCTCAAATTAAAATGGTCTCCTAATGGGGCAACTTTTGTCTAATTTAACCGACTTAATATCTCTTTTGGAGATACCCATGTTGGACAAATTATCTTTGACAACCTATACAGAGTATAGAAAATGAAGTTTAATGTATAAATTATAGTAAATATAGGAAGTTAGCCAAATGAAGTAGGAAATCTTAAGTTGGACAAGTTATCTTGGATATCCCGTTCTCTTTAAGAACTATAACTTGAAAAAATATTAAGGAATAGTAGGTATACGTACTTCAGAAAAGTTTGCAATATTCGAATATTTTAATTTCAAATATATGGACAACTCTATTAAAAAGTTATTACAATTATAAATAAATTATAAATAAGCATAACGTGTGACATGGGCATTAATGAATATTATTAGGGTCTGGATATTAATAAACTTGCTCAAAGTGCCATAATTTTGAATTAAAAAACAATAGTTTTGTAATAGTAAATTATAATAAAAATTAACATGTCACGTAAATTTTCGAAAAAAATTTGAAAGGACAATATTGTGGTTTAAGGAAAATATAATGAATCTGCTTCAACAATGAATATAGCTTAAGTTTTAACATTCATATTTAATATAGAGCTAATGGCCGGTTTTCTTCTATCCGACGAAGATTAATAGGCCCATAAACCATAACAAAAAATAATAAAATGTACACTTTATCCTTAAAGTAATACTCAATAAATAACGATTAAGATAAAAAAAAAACATTTTTTTAATAATTACTTTGCGAGATATTTGACTTTATTTCCAGGGGTACAGATGACGTCACACTATTGGTATCTTTCTCGCGCAGCCTACTACAGAAACTGGTGTGAGAAAGATAGCTATAGGTTTCTATAGCTATACAAAAACAATTATGACTTTTTGATACGACGAATTGCTTCAAAATTAAACGAACTTTCATATAAAGTTTTTTTAAAAAATTGGTTTATGGGCCTATTCTGAGTCCCCTGACTTGTCCCACGAGTCTTAAAATTTATTTTGCTTACCTTTTGAAAAATCTTATTGATTGTTTTCAATTTGAAGATCGTACGGGGTGTTTTATACCTTTTTTGCAGTAACGCCCAGAAAGTTTCCATATAGAATTTAAAGTGAGAGTAAAGTTTGGAGATAAAATAATAGTGTGTGGTGCATCTCCAGACAGTATATTGGACGTGTCAGAGATGTATCATGTATCATCAAATTAGGGGAAAGGTGTTTAAAACGATCCCTTTAAGGGGAAATTGATATAAAAAATCTGATGTGGCCAACACATGACCTCCCGCCAATTCCATGTTTAAAATAGCAGTGAGCTTTAAGTAAAGTATCATTTCCGGTTAATCGTTTGTAAATAAAATCTAATTTGTTGTCCAATAAATAGAAAAGTCTGTAATACGAAATTTTGGATTGTTTTATTGTTTTTCCTCAAAAATTTGTTAGAGCTCCAAATTAAGTACTACATCCGATTTATCATATATGGTTAAAATCTAATATGTTGTTTCAAATTATATATGAGTTTTAAATACCAAATTTCAGAAGTTTTGGATCATATTTTAATAGGCTTTAAGGAAAAATCGTCACACACGTACATTCTTATAAAAATCAGCATCATCTTCTAGGTGCTCTAAAACGCAATCTTTGTAAATTCTTTGCCGTACATAATCCATTTCGTAAATGTGTAGTTGTAAATTTATTTTATTTTATAATTCTGCAAAAATACCAATTAGCAAATTTAAATCAGATCATCCCGTACATCTAACATTTATGTATGATGGAAATTATATTATTTTTACAAACCTTAATAAAATATTTTACTATTATATTCTCATTAACACGGTTCCATTATTAATTTTAATATAATTGCTGCCTGTCAGTGACATTTGTTTAAATATGTCAAACCTGTCATTAAAATTTTGATTTTGTTTGACGCATAGGCTAGGTGATACATGGAAATAAATTATATTATATATTCATATTTAAAGTTATTTAGAGTTATTTACTACATGTTATTATCGTAGAATTGAAGATTAAACCATTATATTCCATTTTAATTAGTAATAGTTGCTAAAAAATTATATTCAATGAATTTTTTACAAGAAAAACTGTTTAAAGCTTGTATAAATGGTACTTCCGGTTATCCGATATACACTAAAAACTAATGAGCACTTCCCATATTAGTATAGAATGGGTATACAAAATTTCGAATTTTTCTGATTGATAGTATTTGAGTAATCGTGTCCACAAGATCCACACACACACACACACACACACACACACACACACACACACACAGACACACACACAGACACACACACAGAATCACACACAAACACACACACATACATACCTACAGACATCATTGTAAAAATGTTAAAATCGGATTCTGGGGACGTGCTTATTATATAAAATCTCTATATGCTATTTTTAGCACGATCCCTATACCTCCCTTACCTAGGGTAGCGGGAGGTAAAAATACACCTTCATTTATTTCGATAAAACTAATCTAGTTTTCGTAAGATAGTTCGTCTACCTTCAGATTGCCTCAATTAAATTTCGCTAACTGATTAACTAATCTTTTAACTTAGATTTATTTACAGACATAGTATAGGATCAGTTTTTACACCTATGTGGGTAAAATAAAATGATCCCTAGGATTTGTATAAAATGATCCCCCAAAACAATTATCAAATACCACCATACAAACTGTTATTCAAAATAATTTAATTACTAATTTATGAACTTAGTTAACAAAAACAATCTTCTATAAATAAATTTTAAGTTTTCTAAATATCTATTTCAAAATTGATCCACGGCACATAGCATTACAATTTTTCGCGCACTAGCAAAGATATTCTGGAGCCCAAGTCGCAGGTAAATTCGTCAGCGTCGTCACTGTCTACTCCAACGCTCTCTTCATGTGCCCTTTTTAAGCAGACACAGAATTTTATCCACTTTTTACTGCTGTAGTCCTTCGAATATTTCTCCTTGCAGATAATACAGCTCGTGTTGTCTCTGTCCGACGACAATTCGGATATTTGGTACATATATTCTTTATTTTTTAAATTTTCACCTTGGTTGGACTGTTCTTTTCCTTTCCCTTTCCTAAAAAAATGTACGGGTAAAATGATCACTGGGATCATTTTGTACCATTAAACGGGGATCGTAACACATCCAATTTACATTGGAAGGAGAAAATATCCTCAATTATTTCAGATGTGATAGTGAAACCTTAGTTAACTTATTGTTGAATTGTCATTAAATCCGCGAATGAAATTACTGTTACATAAAACCTTTTAAGACAAAAGTTATACAAGATTGAAAAAGACCTTATCTAAGATCAAATAGTAAATTTTTATTTTTATTTCTCAAAACAAACACAGGGCTGATATTAACTTGGCACTTCAACTAACGACTAAATATATAGAGGTGAGAATAGTTCACCGTAACATTACTAGATAAAGCACTGTTCCCAGCCAAAACGGAATCATTTTACCTCGAGGGATCATTTTAGACACTTTTCCCCTACTTCATGTAAACGGAGATATTAAATTTTAATCTGACCCAAGTTCAAGCCATTCTATCCAAACAAATATGAAAATAATTCTCCTAACGTACCTAGTTGACACCTATTGAATTTTTTTACGCGTTACTTACCAGAAAGGTGCACGATAATGTGTAGGAGCCCCAAAATTAAAACAATTAAGGCGTAGGATTTTTCAAAAACTACACAAAATAAATTTCAAAACTCGCCAAAGGCTCATGCGGCAAGTCAGAACTAATCTTCGTCTTATAGAAGAAAACGAGCCGGTAGCTCTATATTAAATATGAATATTAATAATAATAATAATAATAATAATAATAATAATAATAATAATAATAATAAAAAACATTATTGACATATAATCAAGGGCGAGGTTCAGCCTAAGGCTGCTCTTCCACCTAACCAACAAATAATACACAGATGTATATAAAACTAATAGACACGTTTTAAATATTAATCAATTACAGATAATTGAAGTAATAGAAACATTTAAGATAAATATAGAGTACAAAATAGTAATCAATGAAGTAAATATTATGCAAATAATAATGCTCGTACATTTCTTTTGAAATTGTTTAAAGAAAGGATCTTCAGATAGTCAGGAACACTGTTATATAAAGTGGGGGCCATATATGAAAACGCACCTTTAAATTTTGAATTTCTGAAGGTTGGGACAATGTACAAATCCTTCATTCTAAGAGAATAGTTATAGTCTTTAATAATAAATTTGTCAAATAAATATGATGGAGTACCTGTCAATATAATTTTATGTAGCAAGCATAAATAGAGATATTTAAGACGGTTTTCAACAGAGGGCATCTTAGAAATTTTGCGATATTTAGATATATGATCGTATTTACGCACACCGTATACGAAACGCAGACAAGAATTTTGCAATAATGTTAGTCTCTGTTTATCTGTCTGTGTGAGGTTAGGCTATTTTAATTGTTGTGGTAATAAGTAGATTTAATATATTTTCCTTAACCACAATATCGCCCATTCAATTTTTTCCGAAAACTTGTGACACATATTACTATTATTTGTTGAATACTATTTTACCTCCCGCTACCCTTGGTAAGGGAGGTATAGGGATTGTGCTAAAAATCGCATAACGAGATTTTAGTAAACGAACGATGGTGTCTGCATGTGTGTGCGTGTGTGTGTATATGTGGGTACGTGTGTATGTGTATGGATTTGTCTACGCTCTAACGCAAATACTATCAATCAAAAAATTCTAAAATCTTGTATTTTGATATTCTAATATGGAAAGAAACCATTAGATTTTTGGTGTAAATTGGATAACCGGAAATGGCACTTTACTTGAAGCTCATAATAGTTTTTCTTCAAAAAATACCATTAAATGTGATTTTTTTGCATTTTATGCAGAGGCGGATGAAAGGTATATTGCGCCCTAAGCTGAATCAAAAATGTGCGCCCCCCCTCTTCAACTTGTTTGTCTTTTTTAACATAAATATGAAATAAAAAATAAAATGTTTTCAAATAGATTTTTATTCCACTCTGACATACTTGCAAGTAATTCGCCCTTATCTACATTTTTTCAGTATTGGGATCGATTTCTTTCGTTGGTTCAGGCTCATTTGATTGATGTTTTTCTTCGTCACATTCTCCTGAATCCTTTAAATCATCGCATGCCCTAGCTTTAAAAGGCCTATTTTCTACGATAGAAATAGAAGTGGAACTGGATCCGAAGCTCGTAACAAGCGCAGGAGAATGCTGCGATAAAGGACCAGAAAAAAAATTGTCTAAGGTCGATGTAATTTTCAGAAGCTTTTCTTTTTTTCTAATGTCTCTTTAGCACGCTGTCTGAATTGCGTCCCGCTCAGTTTTTTACTTGCCATTGTTGTAAAAGTGAAAGAAATGCAACTATGCAACTAAATGTCGACGGACACTACCTAACTGACGAGTGCATAGACTTCCTAAAACTTCAATTTTCCAGATGTCCGAAAGCGGCGACAACCAAACACGCTTCGTTTTCTATCCAAGAAACTTTTGAAATTCATATTACGCAACTAAAATTTTGTGACAAGTGACTTGAACATCAAATTGAAAATTATCTTATAAATAAATTAAAACATACATATTTAATATCTTTCAAATAATGAATATTTATTTATATAAATAAAACAACCTGTAACAATACCTAATAAATATTATTATAGATCTAATATACCTGGGATACCTGGCTTGAATTTAATGTTAGACAAAAATTCTCTTATGTCTATATTATATTACATATATCTATATTTAATTCCAAAAGTGTTTAATAATTATTTAAACATATGACAGCTAAGTATATAAATTTAGTTTAAGAGACATCTAGTCTCCTAATGTGGAAACTAACTTTCTACTGTATTTTTCCCCAGTATAAATCGAACTTTGTCGAGCGCACCGAACATGCGTAGGACTTGTGGCAATTCTTGGTCGTGCAACGTTGGGGTTATACTACATCGGGAAAACGAGATACTCTCTTAGTAAGTTTCAGACTTTTTTGAGATTTTTGCTATTTTATGAAATTTCATCATATAATTTAAAACTAAATAATTAAAAAAAAAATGCAGAAAATTTTGCGCCCCCTCAAATTTTGGCGTCCAAAGCGCTTGTTTCTTTTCTTACTGGTTATGACATTATAACAATGGGGTCATTTAAAAAAAAATAATTGTCGATTTTTTTTATAAAATCATGAAATCCATCTCATTATGCGACTTTTCATTCATAAATTTGCTAATAAACTTTCGCGCTTTTAAACACGGACTAAATTTGTGACGACACAAATTCGTACTCACACAAAGACAATTCTCTCTCACACACACACGCTTCACAACATGAAAAAAAGTGTGACAGCAAAATATACAAGAGAGATTATTATTACTTTCTATTTCTTTAAAAGTACTAGTGCAGTATAAGGTATGTAAATAAACCATTTATTTAAATAAATACCAAACCAAATAATCATAGTTCTAAATTAAACCGGTAGAGCTCGACTGTCGTATCCGTGAATATGTGTCGTCAGCCGTTGAAATATTTGAAATTAAACGCAACTTTTAAAAAAATCATATCTCTGATTCTAAAGACTTGTAAGATGTAAAACATACACATACATGTTTAATTTGACCTATTTTTTCAAGAAAAAAATAAATCCGAAAATGTGAAATGACCCCATTAAAGATATGTACAGTTATACATTAGTACTTTTTCTATATACATTTTACAGATAAATTTAAAAAAATAATCTTTTTTATAAATTTCAGAGCCTATTATTTTAAGATTCCTTTGTTACACAGTTCATATTTCAAATTTATGTAACTGACGGATAATAGTTATGTGCAAAGGAATTTACTAGTTTGCAGCATTAGTAAATATGTAGGTACGTATTTAAATTAATAAAAATTAAATAGCGGGAGGTATTGTGTTGGCCAGATTTTCATATTTACAATAAGGTAACACCAATTCTCCGTTCGGGGAAATTATTTTTTTTTAACTTTTTACTCCAGCACTCTGGACTGAATATACCTGTACATGTTTCCCTAATCCTAAAATGCTCTCTTCTTTATTATAAATGCTCTTGACATGTCATTAAACAATCACTCTCATGTACAGAATATTTCTACTGGAATCTGCGTCAAGCTAAATTATTCAGGTCAAATTTAGTCGAAAGTGTTTGTAGTACCTACCTGTGTAGTCCTGTACAAATTATTTTCTAAGTCAGTTTCGCATTAATAAAAAAATATTTGTTCAGCATTCTAAATAAATTATACGAATTCGACAAAACGTCATTAATCTAGTACAGTTACCAGCTTTTCGCAACACATCCGGATACATCGTGTCTAACACACACATGTGTTATTTGTACTGTATTAAAAAACATAAATTAGGAAAAGTATAAATAATGTAAAATCCTATCTCTTTACCAACAAAAATATACTTATTTTAAAAAAATATATCATAAAAAAGGAAATATTTTTAGAAATTACAAAAATTCGGTGCGGTGCGCAGAACACAGTCACACACACTACACAGAAAAAAAATAATTGAATTTTTGTTTAATTATAATTAGATATTATTTTATTAGGCAATATGTCTAATAATTTAGTATAATTTACAACTCTTAATTTAGCATTTTAACTAGTCCGAAAAGATAATAAATATTTTGTAAAAAATCGTTAATTAAATATGCAAATGGTTATTTTAATTATTTATTTTATTTAATTTTATATCATTTTCGCCTATAATTTTCGGTAGTGATTCTGTCGAAACGAGAAATTTCTCTATTCTCGTCTCGTCTCGTACTCGAGATTTCTCGTCTCGACGAGACGAGACAGAAATGTAAAAAATATTTTACGAGACGAGATATGTTTGTTGAGATCTCGAATTTCAAAAACTGTTTCGAGATTCCTCGGTTGTTATTTTTTTCATTAGTTATATTTGCAAGCGTGTGAAATTTAACATATTTTTGGCGATATTTAACTCTAGTTATCTTTGTATATTTCATTGTTGGCATCTCAATATTTACACGCTATAATATGAAAAACTAACTATTTTCATTACAGTGTTCACTGTAAACTTTTACAAAATGTGTAAACGATTGTGCTGCCACCTAGAAAACATGTTTTTGTTTTTGTTTACCACCTTGACCAGGAATAAAGGGGTGACAGAGCATGCTTTGTATTTTCGACCTTATTGAAATGTCCACAATATTTTCACTATTACAGCAATGTTTTCTGCACGTTTTTCGGAGGACGACCAACGACCACTACGATGGTAAACACGCTGCCTTGCATTTTGTACAGTACGAATTTTATTAGATTTCTTTAATAACTTACCTGCTTCGGCTACACTTTCCCCACATTTGTAATATGTTTTTATTATAAACACACGTCGTTACACCGTATGTCTGTTCCTAACAACAATGTCACGAAATATATCTATTAAATAATAATAATAATAATAATAATAATAATAATGACAATAATAATAATTAATAATAATAATAGTAATAGCGGGTAATTCAAAAAGCAACCTCAAATTTGAACCTATGAAATAATAACAACAATAATAATAATAATTCATAATAATTAATAATAATAATAATTATAATGACGGGCAATTCAAAAACCAACCTCAAATTTGAACACATTTATACATACAGACTGTTAATTAAAAATCGTGCAATAGGTGTTTAATATCGGAGATCAGTATTTTGCAGACTATTTTAAGTTAAAACGATGATTGTGGTATCAATAGAAAGATAAAAAATGACATAAAAAACGTGTAAATTATGTAATATTTGGTCCCATAAAATAATTATTAAATTTATTCAATTTTATATTAATAGCAATAGTTATGGCATTTTTTAACAAAAAGATAATAAAGTATTTGTCATTTTATTTGTCAAAATTTGTTAGCTAAGCGTTATTTTCTATTTAAAGTTTTATAACAGATTACAAAATGCTAGATAAATATTAAATTAGTAAAACTATAACATAATAAAATTTGCCCAAGTTTTAGTTTATAACAAATTTTGACAAAAAAAACGACAAATATTTATCTTTTTGTTCAAATTGCCATTAACACAAAATTGTATAAATTTAATAATCACCCCAATTCTGTAAGAAAGTTGTTAAGTTTTAGCAACGTTGCTAAAAATTGTAACCAATAAAAACAAATGTAAAGCCTGTCATTTTCATATTTTATTCAGTGTTCGCAATTATTATTGGTTATTTGTTATAGCAACGTTGTTAAGAATTAACAACATTTTTACAGAATTGGGACGAATTAGTTTATGGGACTAAATTTACATATTAAAATATCCGACGAGAAATCTCGGCCGAGACGAGACTCTATTAAACGAGACGAGACATAATTTTATGAATTTGCAACGAGTCGAGACAATGAATTTCTCGTCTCGTCTCGGCCGAATCACTAATTTTCGGTAATTTATCTAATGTAAGTAAATAGAATATTTAAATATATATTTAGTTAATTTATGTGTAGTTCAATACTAAATGTAGTCACTTAATCTAATTTTGTATTATTTACTATAATTTGTTATTACAAATTTAGAAAATTTTAACTAAATCAGCTTAGATAATTTAATGAAACATATTAGTAGGCTGAAAATTAAAGATTTGTTTAGTTAATTTAACTACAATTTAGATGTTTTTTTTGTGTAATACCCTTATGTCCTTGTAGACTCTTGCAAATTTATATGGGAGTCTGTTACACACACGTTAGCCGTCTATATTATCTTATATTTTTAAATTGCTTACAATGAAACCTTTTTAACAAAAACAGTTTATCTTTCGTAGATTTATTTTTAACACCTTAATTTACAAAGTCAGTGATGGACAGGTCCCAGTCTTACTGCATTTTTAAATTTCCATACACATAATCGGACTACGGTTAAATGATTATTATGTTTTCAATATACGAGTATGGGAACGTGTGGATGTGTGTGTATTAGATGACTGGTTGTGATTCAGACCGTTCGGGTTCGATATCAACCGATGTCAAACTTGAAACATTTTAACTATTTCCAATTTATAAATAGCACAAAAATGACCAATGTGACGCTCTGCAAAAAATCTTCGAGCGCTTGGTAAAAGCTCTTAACGTATTTTATGCAAGCTTAAAATTGTGTTTATTAACGAGTTCTTCATTTTTTAAAACTCGTGCATTTTCGCAGTAATCACAGTTATATTCCTGTAAATTGCAACTGTTGTAACTGCCCACATTATATTAATAATTAATTGAAAGTGAAAGATTGCGGGAAACTATTTGGAGTGTTTGTCAGCTAACATACATTCATGAACAGCAAGCCAGACAGCCTCGCCCAAACAAGCTTATATACATTGTGCATGTGTATCAAGGTAACTTTATAACGGAATATTATAAAGGACAGCGAATAAACCAGGCAGTATTATAAATGAAAATGATAGTAAAAAAAGGATAAAGTGGCAGTATTTAAAATAAACCAGCAGCATTAAAATGATAAAATGGCACTATAAAAAGTATATTCAGGGCGTATATTAAAAAGGTTGTACTACCTTATAGGCAGTAGCAAAAATAAAAACGTGCAGAATAAAAAAATAAAACGACAATATTATTTTTATTCCATTTTGTCTTATGAAGACATGTTTATTTACTTGGATACAGTCCATTAAAGTTGTTGTGTGGTTCAAAACTTTTATTTCACTAGCGGGTTTTAAATATGTTAACCAGAATTGTTGGAATAAATTCAAATATTCATCAATTATCCGCCATTCCGCCACAAGAAGAAGAAGAATATTGTATATAATGTTAAGTGGAAGTAGTTAATTTTAATTAAATTTTCAATATTTTGTTACACATTTTGAAACTTCACCAGGGAATACTGAAATGTTAAAATGTACAATATTTTTGTATAAAGGTAAGTTACATTTGTGGTACAAATAGTTTTAACTTTATTCGTCACTTGGCAATCTTATGACTGAAATAAGACATTAGCTTTGTTCGATGAATATTGCAAGAAAAGCATGGCAGAATAGTGCAGGGTAAGACATTACAAAAGAGTTTACACTGGTTCATTAAAAGTCATAGAATACTTCAGTGCATTATGGCAGTATTATATATATTTTGGTATTTTGAAAATGAAAGCTACAGCGAAGAACATCATTACTGAAATTTTGGATGATTCTAGTGGTGAAGAATCATTACATTTTTTAAATTCCTCATCATCTTAAACAGACGATGATATTTTTGCAGTGCTTAGCAATTACAACAAAAAGAAACGTAATTGCATAAAAAAATACTTTGAGGAAATTGTACCTTCATATATAAATGAAGAATTCATTAAACATTTTAGATTTTCATTTATTTTATGTATAAATATAACCAAACAAACACAGCTGGCTGAACAGGATAGATGAGAAATGCAAAATATCCCCACTCCTACATCTTGCACTAACTTACTCTACCTCAAAAGTCAGTGTAGATAAGTGCGCCACAGGTTTAAAAATATTTCTCCAAGAGGCTTGCGCTTCTCTTCCGCGAGGTCGACATACCGGTGTCCACAGAATACGGGGTATCTGTAGTAACTTTTTTATTTATGAAGATATCTAATTGAAAATTTATATGGGTAAATAACACGAAATTTGGCTGTGGCTTTATTTAAAATAGTGATGCCGCGAGACGAGAAACGACGAGAAACAATCCACTCTCGTCTCCTCTCGAATTTACGAGACGAGATTTCTCTGCATCTCGTCTCGTCATATTTTTTCTTGCCTTCTCTCGATCTCGACTCGAGAGTCTCGAATTTCTCGAATTTCTCGAATTTATAATTAGCAATTATAAATATACTAATATTACAAGCAACATAATATCATGGCTTATTACCCGTTGCGACAATCTGCTTTATTCCCAAATATGGGTAATTATGATTACATATTCGTATAGAGAGCGTAGGCTTTGAGCGTGGAGAGTATACTGTAACAAGGTGAGAATAGTGAAATAACAAGTAAATAACTTTAATATAAACTCTTCTAAATTATAGTTTCAATATCAACATTTTAATTCTATTATCTTTATAAGTCAAAATTCTGTTTAGAAATAATAATCATTCTCTCATATATCTGTTTAGTCTAGATGCCAACCGCGTAGATATTTATTTGTTGACAATTAACTATGTAAGTTATTGGCTAGACTACGTGCAGTCTTGTTATTTTTCTATGGATGCTACACCCTCGCACCCTTCTTTAGATATACGTTGAAGAGATAACCCTTTGTTTTTAGGCAGTCGAGATTAAGGACTCAGAGAGTTAAGACATGTAGTCCGTGTTTAGTTTTTGGGCGTTTTACGCCAGTACTCGTAATTAGGGTTTATAAGTTAGTTCAGTGTAATCAATAATTATAAGTTAGTTTAATGTAATTATGTAAATAAAGTAAAGTTTAGTAGCTTCAAATATTGTGTGTGTGTGCCATCCATCCATTTAAGATGTGTTCATCATCTATCATCAAGTGTTAAGTATTTAGTGATAGTGGGAGTGTAAAGAGCGTGTTCCTCCTCAGTAAAGTGGTGGACAAACCAGCAAACGTCCACCAGTTAAACAAAGTCACCATTGAGATAAAATAAGAAAAAAGAATAATTAGAAAATTAGGAGACCCGTCCTGTTACATTGGCGCAGTCTCGGGTAGGATAATATAGAGTACTGTTTAACTCTATTTATCCGAAAAGTTCCTACATCAATTAGAAATTATTAGTTTGTGACCGTGGAGAGGAAAGTCAGCGAAGATGTATCCGTATTCGACCACGACGCCAACAATGACACAGCCGTATCAGCCGTCACCAAATATGCTTGACGTATTACTGGCAATAAATACGTTTTAGGGTGATGGCAGAGTGGAAGAATACATCCACAACATATTTCAGCGAGCAGAAGATACGGCTGGGATGAAGTTTTTCTCGGCAGCGCAATGGCGTTTAGGCTCAGTGGTAAGGCAAGGGAATTATATTTTGCTATTCCATTGTACAAGCAGCCTTCCACTGGAACAGAGATGGTGCGTTGGTTAGAAATAATTTATGCAGGACGCACCATATTACCGCCATCGTTTTTCCCGTCTTGTACGCCAAGATTTTATGGGTCAGCGTGGACGCACCAGCAGGTCTACGCTGTTCAGTGTAATCAATAATTATAAGTTAGTTTAATGTAATTATGTAAATAAAGTAAAGTTTAGTAGCTTCAAATATTGTGTGTGTGTGCCATCCATCCATTTAAGATGTGTTCATCATCTATCATCAAGTGTTAAGTATTTAGTGATAGTGGGAGTGTAAAGAGCGTGTTCCTCCTCAGTAAAGTGGTGGACAAACCAGCAAACGTCCACCAGTTAAACAAAGTCATCGTTGGGTAAAAGAAAGTAAGAGAAAACATAATCTTCTTGCCCCCCCCCCCCCCCCCCCCCCCCCTGTTACAATACCATTTAACTCACTTTTGTGCATTTTCTTTTACTAAAACCCAATAAAACTAAAATAAATAAATAAATAAATATGAATGTAATTGAAGAGTTAATTAAAATATTTATTTTTTACCGATTAAAATTTTATATATTTTTATTAGATATATTTATATAATATAAACAAATTTTGCAATCGAGATCTCGAATTTCTACTTTCGTCTCGAGCAAATCTCTAGGGCATTACTCTCGTCTCGAAAATTCGAGAAATTCGAGACGAGATCTCGAAAATGTGAGATCTCGCGGCATCACTAATTTAAAACAATTGAATCGTATAGCTTGGAAACTGACTTCTGTGTTTGTTGAAATTGTTTATTTATGCAACAATTATAATGCGTATGTATAATTTTTCTAGAAATAAACAAGTGGATATTTTATTAATTTACGGCGAATGTAGAGAAAATACAAGAGATGCTCGACGTTTTTTTTCTGCAAAGTTTGTATTGTACAAAAATCACTCGGGAGCAGTAATCATACTTCGCACACCAGCAAAGTGTACGAAATAATGTGCAGTGTATGAAATACACATTGTTATGGTTACGTAATTAGTGGAATAATAACATTATATATAATCAACAATTTTTCGACTGCTCTAAAATATTTCATTCCTGTCGCACCTTTTGTATGGTAAAAATCTCTACTGACCGGTGGACTAAAAATAACTTTCTATTTGCAAAGTATACAATCACAATTTTTCTATGAAGCCGCAAACGTTGCTTATCCTTAACGTACATATCCAAGGGTAAATAATTCTAAACAAGAATTATTAAATATTAATCTCAAGCTGCATTCTATGCCGTACCTTCTTGTTAAGTCCCTGGAAACATTTTCTTTGTAGGTATATAGCGCTAATTCCTTTTAAGTGCACAAGGGTTATCCAAAAATTATGAAGGCACTTAGATATAATAGTTTGTTGCAGCTGTTGATGGTTCTCAGTATGCATCTTGATATTCGCGGTAGAATTTCCTTAGTGTCTGTGCTTGGCTCGTTTCAGAGCAACATAAAGACAAGGTATACTTAGCAATGCATTATCTCCTGAGATGATGATTCTCTCCTGTAGATATCTCGTAAGATTCAGTTATGCAAGAACACGTTCAATCAGCTTTTTATTTGCGCCTTCAGAATATTTTTAGAATATTGGAAGGTACAAGGTTGAATTGATGATAGAATTGATGACAAATTAAGGGAATATTCATGAAAGTAACAAGAAAAACTATTTATAGCTTAAGAGGAATTCCTACTCCTGTACTAAAATATAAATTCAATTAAATTGTTACTGTACTAGAACTAATAACATTTTAAAAAAAAATCGACACTATACAAGCATACTTCCATTATTAACCTACATTTAAAAAAAATTATTATTGAAATCTATTACTACTGGACTTTGATTTTATGGGAAGAATCAAAATTCCACTTTCCCCATAAAATAAAAGTCCAGTATTAATATATTTTAATAATTATTTTCTCAAAATTGTAGATTAATATTGCATGTTTGTATAGTGTTGAATTTTTATAAAATGTTAATAGTTCTTAGAACAGGAACAATTTATTTTTGAATTTTCGCTTCATGTTTTAGTACAGGAGTAGGCATAAATTGTTTAAGTTTGTTGCACGGTTATAGGAGAATGCACGATGTATGTCGGTGCCGGCACATTACGAAGAATGTCAAACTAAATGGGCTAGTTCATACAGTGTGCCGTTAGGTGTCAGGTTTCGTCGCGACCCGGTTTTTACACGGTGCCTTATGGAGAAAATATTAAAATATTAAATTATTTGTATACTATAATGAATAATATTGATTGAATAATTTAACTATATAATAATGTGTATTAAATTATTAATATTATGTACTATTGAGTAGTCAATAGTATTCCGAAAGTATTTTAAAAATTAAAAATGATCAAATATTGAAGATTTTGAGCAACATATTTATGTATTATAAGGTAATTCATATAAAACATAAATTCTGTTTATAATTTATTTTGAAGAAAATAAGTTTACCTATATACCAATAATTGTTTACATTGCTGAAATTATTATTGTTTTCGTTTCTTAATATTGAGAATGGTTCTAAAATTAAGGAAATCTAATGCTACGAAACCCAAAGTTAAGTGGGTAATTATTGCCCACTTAATTACTACTATATTATATAATGATTTAAAGTTACAGTTCATTTAAATTAAAGTATTTAATTAATAACAAAAAATGTTCCCTCAATAAAGTGGTAGACTAAGCACGAGCGATTGAAACTCCAACAATTATTCAGAGAACCTGGTCGTGAGACGCGATGATTCCGGCCAAAATAATAATCAGCACGGGGGCTGTCATTCACGACAGTAGCTATGGGGACCGTAAAGAAAATATATAAATATAATAGGTCCGTGAAGTTGGCCTCTCAAAACCATTATTTTTTAAGTAAATATACATTAAAATATTGTACTTATTATCTACAATTATGTCCAATAAAAATTAAATTTTGTACGTCTTTAGTTAGCGTTTAATTAATTTATGTTAAAATGAAGGGCCATCTCTACGTACCCCTTCATGTACAAATGAGATCAATTTTATGTAACTAATAATATTGTACGTATTATATAATTAAGAATTATATATATGGTTGGCCTTCTTCACGTAACCCTTATTGTATATTGTACGTACAATTATGTACGTATTACACGAAATTTTGTACTACATTCATAACCCTATAATTAATAATTAAATATATGAAGGATCAACTTCACGTAGCCCTTCATTAGCAAATAACGTCAATTTTATACTGCGCATAATATTGTACATATTATGTACAATAATGCACACATTAAACAAAATTTTGTACTACATTCATAACCCAGTAATTAATTATTAATACATTATGTATGAATTATCATTTTATTATGTTTATAAAAGTATATAACAACATTGATGATTACGGGGTATATACGTATTACACATATTTTGTGTTATAATCTAAATCATGTTTCTTGCTATTTCCAGGTTCTGTGGAAAACCTGAAACTCTGAAAATTCTGTTTTGATAAAAATCAAGGAAATGTAAACTAAGTAATATTTATTCTAACCAAGTTTTGGATTCATTCATGCGTTCATTTATTCCCGGACACAAAGTCACACACCGACGACTTTTTTTTCTTTGTGGGAATGTATATTATTTTTTTTGTTACGTAAAATTTAACATTTCGATTTTGCTATTTAGTTCAAATTAATTTCTGTTCCTATTTACTTTTTATGGTTTAAGGTCATATTTATTTTAGTTTTAAATCTTGTAACAGGGGGGAGGGACAATTAGAAGATGGAGATTATGTTTACTGTTTGTTCTCTTTACCCAACGATGATACCTTTTCTTCTAACTGGTGGACGCTTACTGAGCCAGTAAGCGTCCACCACTATACTGAGGACTACTTTATTGGGACGGAACAACCTTACGCTCACTAACACTTAACACTTGATGATTGATGATGAACATATCTGGGGTGGATGACGGACACAATATTTTTATACTAATTTTTATTTACACATATTTACATTATTACTAACTTATTATAATTAATTACACTAAACTAATTTGGTTACATTGTAACCTAATTACAAGTACTGGCGTAAACGCCCAAAAACCAAATACAGACTACTCCATGACTTATCGGTTTGAATCTTTAAACTCGACTCAAGACTAACTTGTTACATTGTACGTACGCGTATTGGCGAATAACACTCGCCCAAAAACTAAATGGCAAACTATATGTTTGTCCCGTGTGAACCTTTAAACTCGACTGCCTTAAAAACTAACAGTTATCACTTCAGCAGGAAATATCTGAAGGGTACAGGGCTTACCCCAGCCTCCGTAGCTAAATAACAACATTGCACGTAGCGTAGGCAATAACTTATATAGTTAATTGTCAAAACAATAAATGTTTACGTGGTTGACATCTAGTCTAAACAGAGATGTGAGAGAAAAATGATAATTGCTTCTAAACAGAATTTTGACTTACAAAGATAAGAAAGTTAAAATGTTGATATTGAAACTATAATTCGGAAGAATTTATGATAAAGTTATTTACTTGTTGTGCTCACCTTGTTACAATCTGATTTAGTATCGATTTTATTTAAACCTATTTTTTATACTTTTTATATAAGGCTGTGCATACATAATCAATGTTTTACCTCAATTTATTATTTATTAATATTTAATGACGTTTAGAATGAGTTCTCAAAATTATAAAATGTTACAATATTTTCTTATACCATTGAATGGTATATTAAAACATAAGTTACAGTAAATTGCAACGTTGCCATCTTGGTTGCCATATTTATTTTGACAAACCATTTTACGTTTTATTTAATAAAATTGTAAAATAAAAATAAATGCTGTCCAGTGTACAATAGTTTTTAAATTCTTGTATAATTTTAAATAGAGATCCTTAAGTTTTCAATGTGATTTACTTGTTAAATGAGAATAGGTTATATGTACTATTCAGTTCAATTTTGAATTCTTATACGATTTCAGAAAAAAATTAAAACTTATCTCATCATTCAAGTTTCTTTTCATGATGAATATGGAGATTGTTCGCCGACCCGTCGTCGAGGCAAATAACCATAACGAACTTCCCTGCCATGATAAGTAAATAACTATTGTTTTAAAAGTGGTTTCCCTAAGGTCGTAAAATCTTACTCGACATTCACACAATTTTAAGAATAACAATAGATTTTTTTTGTAAAAAAAAGAAAAATTATATATATCTGACGTGAATATTACGTTTATTCAACATACAACAGCATAGGTCACAATTTGTACAGTATAGCATAAAATTATATAAAATGCATTAAAAAAGTAGAACAAGAATTAATGTGCACAATATGTACATACGATATTGCAGTATAATAAATTAATTTAATAAATAAAATTGATATTCATTGCTGGCGTGGAGAATAAACCACCTATATAAGTTTTGTGTTGTTGAAATAATGTAAATAATTTTAGTCAACTTAAAAATTCAGATTTGTTAGTACACTTCATCATAGCATAAAAATAATATTATAAATTTTTAAATATACGGTTTATACTTCGTAGATCCTATCCTACTTACATACATTCCAATTTAACTGTTTGATGGTTTATGAATTTATCTATTTTATTAAAATCTATGCAGTAAATGCATTTCATTTTTTGTGTAGTGTATAATGTAACATAAAAAAGAAAATATATAGGGGTATTTAAGCCTATTTTGTAATATTTGCAATGGGCTATGCTATAGTTATGTTTATTTTTTTCTTCTTCCATTTTATGAGACTACAAAAAATAAAAACAACCTTTTTTAAATCGCTTAATTGTTGATAATTCCTGAGAGAAAAAAAGTTTTGGACAGGGGATATGTGACGTTACGTAGGAGAATTAGAAAGAGAAAGATGGATTACCTTCTGTCTCTAAACGGTAATAAAACAACAAGAAACTAATACATGCAAGTTATTTGGATTTTGAATAGCACGTGTTTGCAAACCAAATTTACACCAAAACAATTATTTGTGTAATAAAATATTTTTATTTTATTCTATGAATTGCCTATTATATTGATACCTGAATAAAGTATTAAAAATGGCGTTGGATGAAGTGCTTAGTAATAGTTGCGTGAATAACAAGTGCAAGAAATGTAAGCAGAATGCTGTAAGTGGTGCAAAATGTGTTGTGTAACGTACGGCACTATCTCTCATAATAGTTGCGTTAAGTTATCTAAAAACATCAAAATTATTGATGACAATAAAATAAATTGTTGTTTAGTGGAAGAGTCCGAAGACCTTGAAAACTCTTTCACAAGTGCAAATGACATTAACTATGATGCACTAAAAATAGAAATAAAATATTTGAAAGAAGTTGTAAAAAATAAAGATATCATAATTGAAAGCCAGGCCGACTTAATAGAATCACTGAAGCAACAAATATGTTTATTAAATTTAACAGTAAATAACAAAACACTTACTCCGCCATCTAACACAAAACAAGCTAAACCGAAACAAGTTACGGACAAAACGAAAGATGCTAATAAGATTAACGATACTACTTTACCGACAGACACATTGAAATCCGATCGTATCAAAAATAGTAAACAATTGACAGGCGTTCCACTAAGGCAACCGTAATTGGAATTCAGGAGGCTAACAATAAAATTACCCTTAAAGCTTCAGAAGTTCAACCAGCTTTTCTGCATGTGTACAAGTTACATCTCAAAGCAACTGTGGAGGACTTAAAATGATATTTACAACCTTATTTTCCGGAAGTATCCTGCAAACAAATGAAATCTAAATACCCAGATTATTATTCATCCTTTAAAGTAACTATACACCAAACAATTCTGCTAAAAGCAATGGATCCCTCCTTGTGGCCCACCGGAACCCATGTTAATAAGTTTTTTCAATTAAAGGCCCCTCAGAAATTGCTGTAACACAAAATACAACAAACTCAGAGACTTTTCAGGACGATGTAAATTATAATTACGAATATGTAATACTAAACTGCCAATCCTTAACTTTTGACAAAGTGAATTTAATTTATTCAAATTATATAGTTAAGTATAAGTATTTAAAATTCCTTTGCTTAGTAGAGACCTGGTGCAAATCTAACACACTTAATGTGTGTAATTTTAACGAATATTCATGTTGTGCAAATTTCTGTAGAAGTCAGTTCGAGTGTGCAGGTGTGGGAATTTGGTACCACAATTCTATACTAAATAATATTGTATCAATCGATTTAACTAAATATTGTACCGAAAAGGAGTTTGAAGCATGTGCTATTCTGTGGAAACCAAAGACTCACAAACCTACACTCATTATAAATATTTATAGATCTCCCCGTTCTAACTACAAAATTATGTGCGAAAAAATATTGTTAATTCTAGAAAATGAATTTAAAATTAGCTATAATGTTATCATTTGTGGTGACTTTAATTTGGACCCACATCGTGATGCTAAAGAATACAATTATTTATGTGAAATTATGTTAACATTTAACTTATTTAATAAAGTTAAAGATCCAACTAGAGGTCTCAATACATTAGATCACTGCTTTACAAACAATAAAGACTCTGTTGCAGAAGTTCAAGATAACTTTATCTCGGATCACAAAACTGTATTTTTAAAAACAAATATTCCTAAAATTAATGAAACAGTGTTTTATAGGAGAATTTTTAGTAACAATAATAAAACTCGTTTTCGAGAACAGCTTTCTAATGAAAAGTGGTGTTCTGTTTTCTCAAAAACATGTACTGAGGACGCGTTTGATACTTTTTTCAATATTTTTAAATATCACTTTGATCTAAATTTTCCCTTGAGAAAAGTTAATCATAAACACAAATATCCGAAAAACTGGGTTAATACGAATATTATCATTTCTAGCAATAAAATGTTTAATAATAATATTACTTTAATATTAACTACTGCACAGTAAAGCACAAACTGAACACAAACGAATGATAGGAGCAAAATTTAGGGCACAAAAGATTGTGGTTACAAACTTCTACCCTGAACTGTCAACTGTCAATGTATTTTACAATTATTAAATTTTTAATTTTTCGGTATGAATATAGATACAGAAAATTATGTATATCAAATATTTAAAAAAAGAAGAATTGCTGCTGCAATTGCAGTCTGCTAGACAAGTAATAAGGAAAAAAATTGTGACATTTCTGTTGAATTAGTCACTAAACAAAATAGCTGGAAATGGTAAATTTTCATAATGTATTAAGTCTTATGCACTAATCATTGTGCATTAAGCAATAAAACATTCGGTGGAAATGAGGCTTAACAATTTATAAGAAATTCACTTAATTTTACGGTTTAAAAAGTCAAAGAAATGAACATATACTATTCGCATATTATTTGTGTAATTGTGTATTAAAAATAACCTAGTAGTACCTACTACTAGTAGGTTAACTATGATATTTATAAAATATGCAGTTTAAAATAAATATGTTCAATAATTAATTAAATGTATATACAAAAGTTTGAGTTAATTAATCGCAGAATTCGTACATCCTCATAAACTTTCTTGAATATAAATTAATGAAGATATATTCATGTTGAACAGAAATAATAAACCTTGTTAATGTTAGATTTGAAAGCGCATGTCTATGTAAATTGTTAAATAATTATTATTCTAGCAACATAATTAATTAGTGCGTAATGTTATAAATTGCAAAACTTAACGCATTTGTAAATCATGCAAATTATTTTAATTATATAATTAAAATGGTATGAGAACTGCGTATTTCAGTCATCTGTTTTCATTCTGGATAAGACTTCCAACTTAATATACAATGAAAATTCCTTCATTTTCCAACTTCAATAGCTTTATATAAAACAGCTTCATGCATCGGTTTTAAGTCTACTCTATTTTCTGTTTTATTTGGCGTGCCCCAAGGTTCACATCTTGGTCCTTTACTGTTTCTTTTATTAATGATATGTACAAATGTTTAAAAAATTGTCATTTTCTTTTGTATGCAGACGATTAAAAAAATTATAAGTCTATAAGAAATAAGACTGTAAGAAATTTGAAGGGGACTAGTTTTTAACAAATATCTTGATCTTGTCTTGAAAGAAAGACAAGACCAAGACAAGAAGTATTTTTTATTTCCCAATGCAAGACAAGAATGTGTCATCAAAAATCAAGATTTCTTGACAATTAATTTTGCAAATCTGCATTTATGATTAAAATATAAAAAATTGTATCTATGACAATGATTTTCAAAACACATTGTTTTATTGAAGTTGGAGCGACAGTTGAATGTATATCTAAATTTTCTGGTAAATAAGTCGACTATGTAATGTAGAAATATGCAGGTAGATAATATTAGTCAAAACAAAACAAATATTATATAAAATTATTGTCATTATCAACAGTACTTTCGTTAAAGTTGCATTTGTATTAACTATTTTACTGTGTGTGTGTGTGTGTGTGTGTGTGTGTGTGTGTGTGTGTGTGTGTGTGTGTGTGTGTGTGTGTGTGTGTGCGTGTGGATGCTGGAGAGACGGTTTCTCAAATTCTATAAGACTAAAGACCAATTTAACTTTGTATTCCTTAATCTGATATTAATGGGAAGAGTTGAAAAGGTTTTGGTAACAACTTGAAGTAGTAATTTCTTTCTTCTTCTAAATATTATTTTTTGGAAATTTATGTTATTACAAAGATTAAAGAATATAAATTCTATATCCAATATATTTGACATTTTTATTATATCTTCTATAGATTTAGAGATAGAGAATTATAAATATATAAAAAATCAGTTGTAATGAATCTTACAGCCCAAACAACTCCATGGAAACCAGTTAAAAAATAAATTTTTTTGTAATTGATAGAAAAATGTCAGTGTTAAAAATCCAGATACATTACTGAAGGCTTTTTCTGGGAAGTACATTTAATATTTCTTGTTTAAATATTAATTAAATATTTAAAATTATTGATACAAATATTACATGTACCATCAGAAATACCGCCAATCTAGTCAATGATTTTGAAGAATCTCAAACATTTAGAAAAGTAGGAAGAAACTTATTTACAGAATGAATTAAAAAATATATGAACAATAGATGTAATTAGAATTTTTTGTGAATCTGAAATGTTAAAATATCTGATGTGGCCAACAGTGAGCTTTAAGTAAAGTATCATTTCCGGTTAATCGTTTGTAAATAAAATCTAATTTGTTGTCCAATAAATAGAAAAGTCTGTAATACGAAATTTTGGATTGTTTTATTGTTTTTCCTCAAAAATCTGTTGGAGCTCCAAATTAAGTACTACATCCGATTTATCATATATGGTTAAAATCTAATATGTAGTCTCAAATTATATATGAGTTTTAAATACCAAATTTGAGAAGTTTTGGATCATATTTTAATAGGCTTTAAGGAAAAATCGTCACACACTCACATTCTTATAAAAATCAGCATCATCTTCTAGGTGCTCTAAAACGCAATCTTTGTAAATTTTTTACCATACATGATCCATTTCGTAAATGTGTAGTTGTAAATTAATATTAATTTATAGTGCTGCAAAAATAGCAATTAGCAAATTTAAATCAGATCATTCTGTACATCTAACATTTATGTATGATGGAAAATATATTATTTTTACAAACCTTAATTAAATATTTTACAATTATATTCTCCTTAACACGGTTTCATTATTAATTTTAATATAATTGCTTTCTGTCAGAGACATTTGTTTAAATATGTCAAAACTGTCATTAAAATTATGTTTTTGACGCATAGGCTAGGTGATACATGAAAATAAATTATATTATATATTCATATTTAAAGTTATTTAGACTTATTTACTATATGTTATTATCGTAGAATTGAAGATTGTACCATTATATTCAATTTTAATTAGTAATAGTTGCTAAAAAATTATATTTAATGAATCTTTTACAAGAAAATTTTTTAAAAGCTTGTATAAATGATACTTCCGGTTATCCGATATACACTAAAAACTAATGAGCACTTTCCATATTAGTGTAGAATGAGTATACAAAATGTCAAATTTTTCTGATTGATAGTATTTGAGTAATCGTGACCACAAGATCCACACACACAGACACACACACACACACGGACACACACACACACACACGGACACACACACACACATACATACCTACAGATATCATTGTAAAAATGTTAAAATCGGATTTTTCAGTTTATTGTCTATAACTTCTTTCTGGTGTATTTTAGCAAAACAAAAGTTATTTGCCGATTTGTAGAGGACAAAATTTCCTACAAAATAGTTATGTGAAGTTATTTTGTACGATTAATAGCAACGGAGTTATGATGCTGACAAAAAAGGTTAAAATTGCGTAATTAGCAAAATTTTGAGTTTCTTTCCACTTTACATCGCAATAGCTTTGTAACACATCATTTTAGTGTAAAAGTCCTCATAGTCAATCTTGTGGAGAATTTAATTACCTACATAATCCAATTATTTTTTTACGATCAATGCAACGGAGTGGAGGTCAAATTATAAAAAACGATAAAAATATTTTTTTTTAGTTTAGTGCAGCACTTTTTGGTTTATTATTTCTAATTATAAAAGTATTATTCAAACAAATAATCTGTATAGATACAAAATGAACGTAATTATGTGTTGGCAAACGTCAATGAGTCTCATGGAACTATTAGAATTTTTTTTTTTTTTTAAACAGCACTTCCTTCCTCCATTTGTCTGGGACTTCTTTCTACTGCTCTTCAGATCAGAATTATGTTCGTGGAATCTGTATTATGTTAATTCCGTATCATAAAATCAAGTATAGTGACAAAAATTGGAGGGACAACGGTGCTGCACTAAACTTGAAAAAATCACTTTTTCGTATTTTTTTATAAAGTTACCCCCACTACGTTACATTGGTCATAAAAAATATTGATACATGTATTTTGCAGGCAAGTGAGCTCTCAAGATTTATCGTAAGTACTTTTATGCAACAATGAAGTGTTACGGAGTTATTGCGAAATGTAAATTGGAAAGAAACTCAAAATTTAACTAAGTACGCAATTTTGCCCTTTTTTGGAGCTTTGTAGCTCCGTTGTCATTATTCCTACAGAACACTTCATGCACCAAATATACAGGAAATAACTTTTTTTGCGTTAAAATGTAACAGAAAGAAGTTATAAGCAAAAATTTGAAAAATTGCCGATTTTCGGTCGTTAAAATGTTAATAAAGCAACTTTTAAAAATTGATGTTTCGCGATAATCCGTGTATTCTATATTTTATCGGTAGGAGCTACCGATCATCTAAAAGAATATAATGAAATTTGTTGATAATTATTTACTTATAGCTAGTGAAAGTTATAAAAAAACTCAATATTTTTCTAAGATCGCTACTTTCACCATGTTGGGAGCGGCTTGGCTCCACCGCTATTGGTTTCACAAAAGACATAATACGCCAAAGTCTTAGAAAATTGAGTCTCAGAATATATACAATACTTGGCAAATAACTCATTCTGAGTTGATGAGCAGTAGAAAGAAGTCGCAGACAAATGAAGGAAGGAAGTGCTGTTTAAAAAAAAAAATTTTCTAATAGTCCCATGAGACTCATTGACGTTTGCCAACACATAATTACGTTTATTTTGTATCTATACAGATTATTTTGTTTGAATAATTTTTTTATAATTAGAAATAATAAACCAAAAAGTGTTGCTGCACTAAACTAGAAAAAAATATTTTTATCGTTTTTTCCAAATTGACCCCCACTCCGTTGTATCGATCGTAAAAAAATTGGATTATATAGGTAATTAAATTCTCTACAAGATTGACTATGAGGACTTTTACACTAAAATGATGTGTTACGGAGCTATTGCGATGTAAAGTGGAAAGCAACTCAAAATTTCGCTAAGTACGCAATTTTAACCTTTTTTGTCAGCATCATAACTCCGTTGCAATTAATCGTACAAAATAACTTCACATAACTATTTTGCAGGATTTTTGTCCTCTACAAATCGGCAAATAACTTTTGTTTTGCTAAAATGCACCAACAAGAAGTTATACGCAATAAACTGAAAAAAATGCTGATTTTCGGTGGTTTTTACAAGATGGCGGAGGAAGAGGAGGAGGGGGGGATTGTGGAAATTTGGATTTTTCACTAACCAACTACCCTATACGTTATATGGAAATGACGAGAAGTCTTGTGCTGGTTACAGCAGTTTTTACCTCCCGCTACCTTAAGTAAGGGAGGTATAGGAATCGTGCTAAAAATCGCATATAGAGATTTTAGAGAATAAGCACGTTTTGATGTCCCCAGAATCCGATTTTGACATTTTTACAATGATGTCTGTAGGTATGTATGTGTGTGTGTGTGTGTGTGTGTGTGTGTGTGTGTGTGTGTGTGTGTGAGTGTCTCTGTGTCTGTGTGAGTGGATCGTATGGACACTATTACTCAAATATTATCAATCAGAAAAATTTTATATTTTTTATACCCATTCTATATTAATGTGGGAAGAGGTCATTAGTTTTTAGTGTATATCGGATAACCGGAAGTATCAATTATACAAGCTATTAACAGTTTTTCTTGTAAAACAATCATTGAATATAATTTTTTACCAACTTTTACTAATAAATTGCATATAATGGTACAAACTTCAATTGTATGATAATAACAGTTAGGATATAACTTGAAATAACTTTAAATATTGAACTATAAAATAATTTATTTTTGTATTTCATCTAGCCTATGCGTCAAACAAAAACATAATATTTTAATAACAATTTTGACATATTTAAACAAATGTCACTGTCAGGAAGCAATTACATTAAAATTAATTATGAAACCGTGTTCAGAAGATTGTATTGAGTTAATGAAATTAAGGTTAATAAAAATAATATATTTTCCTTCATACATAAATATTAGATGTACAGGATGATCCGTTATAAATTTGATATGTTTGCAGTACTAAAAATCAAGCAGCTGTGAATAAGTACGTGTTGTCAAAGTGTCAAATATTAGTTTACAACTACACATTAACGAAATGGATCATGTATAGAAATAGATATATGCAGTTTGCAGGATCGTGTCGACTACATCAGATTATTTACCTCTCGCTAAGAGAGGTATTGGAGTCATGCTAAAATTCGCATTCCCAGATTTTTAAGGTTTTAAGGTCTTATAATCCGTTTATAACATTTTTATGATACCTCTCTCTCTCTCTCTCTCTCTCTCTCTCTCTCTCTGTGTGTGTGTGTGTGTGTGTGTGTGTGTGTGTGTGTGTGTGTGTGTGTGTATGTGTGTGTGTATGTGTGTGTGTATGTGAGTGGGTGTGGGTGTGTGCGTGTGTGCGGATGTGTGTATGTGTGGATGTTGTAACCACGGTTTCTCAAATACTATATAAGACTTAAAAAATAATTAACTGCAGTTTCCTCAATCTGACTGCTGATTTTTGGTAACAATTGGACAACTGGAAGTAATAGTTTCTTTAAAAAAATCTTCTAAATATTATATTTTGAAAATTTCTGTTATTGCTATTAATGAAGAACATTTAATTCCACATCTGATACATTTAAAATTTTTATTATATTTTGTATAGATTTAGAGATAAAGGCACTGTAATATATAGAATAATCTAATCGCAGAGGCTAAGGCACTAAGGAAACCAGTTGACAAATTCAAATGTTTATAACATAGTTTGTAATGACAGATCTCAGTGTCAAAAATCAACAGTTTTAGTGACATTCTGAATGCTTTTTCTGGGAAGTACATTTAATCTTCTTTATTGTTTTATTAATTAAATATTTAAAATTGCAGGTAAAATGCATATATTCATAAGAAATGACGCCAATCTTGCTATTGAATTGGAAGAATCTCTGACATTTAGGAACTTCCTTATACAATGAAAAAAGATGTAATTAGAATTGCATGTGTGCAGAAAGAAGACATGTGAAATACAATAAAAACAATATTTGGGTGAAGTTCTGTTTTTGTTATAAAACGACGGTTCGATAGCAATGTGCAATACAATACTTATATAACATAAAATGGAAATGGCGTAAATTTCACGAGAAATCGTCATAATAAGATAAATTATAATTATACAATTGACAATTGGGCTTATTCACGTGTACATTGTTATTAAACAAGAAATTATTACTTAACAAGAATTGATAACAATATTGTTAAAATTTCGTATTCACGTGTCTCGTTGTTAGATGAGCTATAACAATTATTGTTTAGTAACAATCTTGTTATCATTTAACATGAAGTTGTATTCAGTACAGCTGTCATTATTTAAAATTGCAGTGTTGCAACCATTAGGATATTAAAATTAAAACATTTCTTATTTAAAATAATGAATTTTTAAATTCATTTGGGTTATTAAAGATACATTTTTAACTAATAAATCTCTAATTATAAAAACTATTAATGTTCGCATTGGTATTGTAAGGATGGTAGAAGTGTTTTAAGATTTGTTTACTTTGTTTATGAATGACAAGTGTGACAAATAGAGTTGTTTCATCATTTACGTCTAATTTACTTCAAATTCACAGTAAATATGGCGAAAAGAACAGCAAATACCTGCCAGAAATATGAAAAAAAAATTGCAGCTTGAATCTAAAAGTATTTTCCACTTTTTATTTTTTATTACTTCGTTTAGTGATTTATATATCTTCAATTAATAGGAAATACCATCTGCGTGTTGTCCTAAAGGAATGGTGTTACTTCAGCAATTGTACTCTGTCATGACATACGAAATATTCCGAAAAATATATTTTCTTTTCAGATAAAAAAGCGGTTCACTTCCATATCCTTTAATTGCGGCGTATTTATTCTTAATACATGCCTAATGGGGTAGACAATAAATGAGCTAAAATTTATCTACCTAATTTACATATTATGTATATCACTTATTTGAAACAGAAGTTATTCGACAAGTCAGTCTGCCCTTTAAAGACACGACTACGCACTAATATCAAATAAAGAAACGATACGAATTATATATTTGTGCACGAATTTTAGTTTAAATATACTAATTTTACCTTTGATGAATATTTATGAGCATTTACCATTTTAATTTACTCTTAACAATAATTGTTGACACTTCGGCAAGTGGTCAGGAGCTCTTGCCTGACTGATAACAATTATTGTTAAAATAACGACAGCTTGTTGACACGTGAATACGAATTTTAACAATTATCTTTAAAATAGCAATAAGTCGTTACGTAGCAATATAGATCGCATAACAAGGTACACGTGAATAAGCCCGAATGTCGCATTAGAAAATAAATCAGTAATTAGAGATCTTGGAATTAATTTTGAAGCTACAATGGCTTTCGAATATCACTGCAACAAAATAGTTTCCTATAAAATTCTTGGATTCATCTTTCGTTACTGCAAACATTTTGAAAAACCAAAGTCTAAAATTTACTTATATAATAATATTGTAAGATCTATTAGAAAATATTAAAAAAACAAAAAAATTGTTATACTGTTGCGAATTAAATTTAATGTCAACACCAGATTATTTATAGAGATTGCAATATTTCGGTATTGTATCAGTTAGAAATAGAAGATTGATAAATGATATGGTCTTTTTGTACAAAACTATAATATCAAGTATGATACATTAAATATACTGTACTTGATTAACTTCCACATTCCAAGTAGAAATACTAGACAACAATGTTTATTTCATATACAATACTCTAACATAAATAGTTCAAAGCCTCTGAAATCAACAGTATTATTAATTCATATAATTCATTGTTCAATGACAGACGTATTTCACCTTTCTTTTTCGCTCATAGATAGCACACGCATACGCACAATATTTCCTCTTTTTCGTTACTTTTTATATTCTATGTTGTATCACTTTATTTTCCGTGTGATTGATATTTATATGTATATTTATTTGTAAAACTATTTATATTGTTCGTGAGAACCTGTTGGTTCTCCTTGTATAGGAAAATAAAATAAAACACATCTTCTTGAAACTAAAGACTCTATTATCTTGTTAATGTTACATTTTGTTTGAAATCATATTAATTTAAAAAATAAACGAAAAGGTATTATATATCTTTATCATATTAATAATTAATAATCAGGTAATAATGACGAATATGAATAAAGAACAAATTTTATAATTTCCTGTCAATATTTTAACTTGCGGATATGTCAACAAGCGTTTTGCAAGTTACTATACTATTTCAAATGCACACCGTATGCTTACTCATATTTCCTAAAGTATAAAGTAAATTCCAACTTCTAATGAAGTACAAGGAAGTTTAGTATTTAAAGAAGGTAGTTCACATAGTTGCCTCTTGAAAACGGTGTACGTTACACTGGCCAGATACAATTTCGAATAAATAACATGATATCAAATAAAGAATTTAACTGATTTCATACTTGAAATACATTATAACCTCAATAATTCGAAATGAATAAAAAACTGAGGAATATTCGAATTTATGAAGCGTTAGGATTATAGATAAAGAAGTAAGTACTAAGCAGGAATGCATTCAAATATAAAACTTTATTTAGAGAAACGAACGTTTCGCTTCCAGTTGAAGCTTCATCAGGGCGAAAAACTAATATTTAAATTAATAAGTTAATAAATATAAATTCAATCATGTAAATATCGTCGAACATGAAAATAATAAATAAATACATAAACAGATAATAAATAACATATAAAACAAAAAATTATTTGATCACAAATTGATATAGGAAAATTGATTAGCTTAAACAATTTTCTGTATTTTATTGTTATTAGCAATTCGATTCGAATCGAATAATTTTAATATATTTTTAAATAATAGTATAACGTCAAAATTTAGACCAAGTATTATTCCATAGAAACTAAAACTTACATATTTAACACAAAGGATTTTAAATGACTTCCTTGTACGCCTGTTACACTATACATATTTTGTTAATAATTAAAATATGTAATATAACAGACCCAATCATAAAATTGCACGTAACAAAAAAGTACATAATCTTTAAATTTACATATCTCGCTTGTACAAAGAGCTAATTTAATCATACTTGATGTTTTCGACGCAGAATTAAATTCTCTAAAACTTTTATTTGAAGCATTTATTATTAAAATCAAAATAACACCATTTTTTTTCAAGAAAAACGGATAACAGCTTCAAGTAAAGTATCACTTCCAGTTAGACTATTATAACCAAAATGTATTATGTTATTCCCATTGATATTTCTACGGCTTCCCGTTTTTCAGACGTCACGACGAAATTAGTCAAAATGGATTTAGGGATGGTCAAAATGAATATTTCCGTTGAAATCTGGAAACCGAATTTTTTCGCGATTACAATACTTCATTTACTTCGTACAAAGAAGTAAAAACATTCTGCTATATTATAAATAACTGAAAATAATAGTAATTTCCGTTATAAGTTAGATAAATGAGTTTTTACGGTACGAATAAGATGTTTTCGGACGAATCAGGAATTTCGAAATGAACCCAACATGCCCACTCAAACTGCACGCGCATTTGCCCACAAACTTTTATAAACATATCGTCGCGTTCAAGGCAAAACGGCCTAAGCGCCAAAAAATCGTAATTTGCGATTTTGGTACCGTTCGATAGATTGGCGTAACCTCCATTTATTAAACACAGTGGCATAAGTACGAAAAATTTATTTAAATAGATATTTCACTCTGAAGTTGCGCAAGCGACAATCACAATTTTAATACGCAGACGTAAAAAGGCATAAGCTCCATTTCTATATAGTTTCTTATGGGTGAATGCAGAGTGAAGTGGTCCGAGTTATTGATGTCAAAGTAAGTGTTTTAATAATTATTGTTGTCGTTTTTTTGCTATAATTCATTTTAGTAAAGATCAAAGTTCTCTCATAGTATATTTTTATAATAATACAAATTCAGTATTTGCACAAAACTTGTTTAAACATTCTGTCGCTTGTGCCATCGACCTGCAAAAAATCTGTTCGGATACAAGCGACAATCTACATGTTAAATTCGGATCTAAAAATATCGGCAACAGTAGGTCATTCATTATTTGTTGCTTTCATATTTTAGTTTTATTCAATATTTTATACTTTAATGCTGGTAATTAATTACAATTCATGTAATGGTAATGACAGATTATTATGTTTTTCAGTGTTCAAAATATTGGCGCTTAAGTCTTTATATGCCGAGGCCAGAAAATCATTGAATTAGCTCTTTCTCTTCCAGCAGTACTTGAAAATAATTATTTGGTGGAAGCACTGAACAATGATGTCGACAAGAATACTTGTGTTTGAAGTATGCGTCTTCTGTTCCTGATAAACTAGAGGTGGAAGATTATTAGATGTAGTCATTTTATATCATGTCCATTCCTCCGGTAAAGTAACTAAAGTACAAAGTATCAGAGTAATAATATTTTTATTTTTTATTAATTTTGTCTGAGTTTTGATGTTAGTATAATTATATAAGGGAAATATTGTTGTACTGATATGTTTAATAAAAGTTTATTAAGTAAAATATATTCTAATATGTATTTCAAATAAATCCTTTAACAGTCCTTTAATAATTACAATTTTTACACATCATGTCACAAACGCCGTTGTTCGTTTAAATTATCAAAAATTAAAATGGCATATCTTCGCGCAAGCAACATTTTCGATCAAAACTTTCGTTAATGCAATTGTCTTAACCTACATATAAATTTGGCATAAACACCACATAAACGAAACATTTAGCATAAGTGCCAATCAGACAACACACTTCTAATTATCTTGCAGTCCTTTAATTTATATTTACATTTAAATACACACAAAAATTCAGAAAAAAATCTGCTTACATTTAATGCAATTAAGACATTAAAATATATATTTATATAAAAGTGCAGACAGTTTTTTGTGTCTCCTGGCTTATTGTGAAAATGGCGCTTATGTCGTTTTGCCTTGAACGCGACGATATACCCACCCAAACAACCTAAACGCACACTCGGCTTTAGGTGGACAGTGATTAATTTTTATAATTGTTTGGCAAATTCATATTTTCAATATAAACATTCTTAAAAACCTCAGCTCTATACTATAACTAGATAATGGAAAACGAACACGAGTACTTGTATCGAGCATGCGTTATAGCGAGTAAGTTTGACATTACGTACGATCCATTCGCGAATCGTGAAATCCGAAGTCGTTATAACATGCAGTCGTTGCAAATATGCTACCCGGTATGTTAAAACAAAATGTAGATATTTCTATATTTGGAAATAAATTGTTTCAATGGAAATAATTGTTATGATTGTTATGACAAATAAAATGTTTTATTTCATCATGAATATCATTATAAAAATTACGGTATATATTTGTTTGACAGTTCAATTAGAACTTGGTTGTTTATTGTTTAGTAACAATACAGTACCGTAAATAATAATGAGACTGTAAAACCTCATTTATCGGACTGAAATCACTCCAATAAACAATGAAATGGGGCACAATATGAAATAAAATATATTTACCTGTAATTATAATAAAAGAAAGTTCTTCATAAAATAGGAAATAGTAAATTAAATAAATTAAGCTGTATTTCTCATTATTTCTGGAAAATGCTGCCTTACCAAAATTCAAAATAATTTTCATGCTATATGCTGATTTTTCTCATTTGACTAAAGGCTACCCAGCCAATCAAGCGGTTTACGTCATCGTTTAGGGATTTTTGAAATTTTCTATACATTTTTACTTCCTTGTACGAAGTAAAGGAAGTATTGTAATCGCGAAAAATTTCGGTTTCCAGATTTCAACGGAAATATACATTTTGACCATTCCTGAATCCATTTTGACTAATTTCGTCGTGACGTCTGTACGTACGTATCTCGCATAACTGAAAAACGGGAAGCCGTAGAAAGTTAAAATTTTGTATTTATGACTGTTATAACATCTAGTTGTGCACCTCCCTTTTTGGTCATTACCTAACTTTTGGAAGTGGTACTTTACTTCAAGCCTATAGTAGATTTTAATGCAAAACTATATTAAAATATAATCCAAAACTTTTCAAATTTGGTATATAAGACTTTTATATCAATGGGAATAACGTAATAGATTTTAGTTAAAAGGGTCTACCCGGAAGTGGTGCTTTACTTGAAGCCTATAATAGATTTTAATGAAAAACTATATTAAAATATAATCCAAAACTTTTCAAATTTAGTATATAATACTCTTATGTCAATGGGAATAACATAGTAGATTTTAGTTAAAATGGTCTGCCCGGAAGTGGTACTTTACTTGAAGTTTATAATAGATTTTAATGAAAAACTATAATAAAATATAATCGAAAACTTTTCAAATTTGGTATATAATACTTTTATATCAATGGGAATAACATAATAGATTTTGGTTAAAATAGTCTAACCGGAAGTGATACTTTACTTGAAGCTGTTATCAGTTTTTCTTGAGAAAATAGTGTTATTTTGATTTTAATAATAAATACTTCAAATAAAAGTTTTAGAGAATTGAATTCTGCGTCGAAAACATCAAGTATGATTAAATTAGCTCTTTGTATATGCGAGATATGTAAATTTAAAAATGATGTACTTTTTGGTTTCTGTAATTAAGTTTACTATGAATTAGGACAAAAAAATACGTGCAATTTTATGATTGGGTCTGTTATAATACATATTTTAATTATTAACAAAATATGTATAGTGTAACAGGCGTACAAGGAAGTCATGTGGTGTCCACATCAGATATTTAAATATATTTTATTAACGGTATTTTACTGGTTTGTTTATTATTATTATGTATTTGAAATTTAATAATAATAATAATTTAATAGAAATAATTATATTTGGAAATATTATTGTTAAGTAAAATTTTCTTAATTTTTGCAAAATGACGTTTGCTTATTTTTTTATTATTGGTAATTCTGAACATATATATTACTAAATATGTTTAGCACTATGCAAATTTGAAATTATATGTTAAATACAAAACAACATTTCAGTATATTTTACGTCTGTGGTAAAATGTCATCGTGAGCCAAACTTCTTGTAGAGGTGTACTTAATAGAGAATGCTCTGGACATACTCATTTTGTAAATTCTTACTTGTTGAAATTCAAGAATGACCACAGAAAATTGTGTAACTGGATGCTGGATAACCAGTTATTCAGGTCGCTGGTCAATGCAAGTTTAACACTAACTTCTTTATGGTTTAGATCTCGGACTGGCGATTCCCCTACAAACGTTCCTACCATCCTGTGTGCGTTCACGCCAGTCGTTCCAAGTCCATTGCGAAGCTGCGGCATTGCGAAGCAGGGGTGGCGCCCGGCACCGAACGCTACATGTACCTGGAGGCCGATGCGTGCCGCTGTCAGGCGTGCTCCAGTAGCGACACCAGTTGCGAGGGCGTGCGCTACCGGGGCCACCGCAATCAGCCCATGACCCTCTTAGCTCTCGACGACGAAGGCGGCTTCGGGAATGATGATGATAATATCATACAGTAGAATGTATTACTGCAGAGGAAATAAATGTGTGTTGATCAATACTAGCAATTGTTACTTATTTTTTTTGTGTTTTATCTTAACCTAAAATACACTGACCTGCAAAAAAGCCCTCTTAACCGGAAATTTTATAAATAAATAGGGAACTGAACTGGTTGTTTTTAGTTATCATTATTTTAACATGCTTATTTCATTCTATAATATCTTTAGTTTTACTTTTAACAATAGATTCACTACTCAACAGCATTAACATGTTGCAGAAAAACTCAATACCACGACGTTGAAGCGGAGTATTTCAAACTCGAGGAGGACATATAACAATTAGCAATTATCTGGAGATCCGTTAAAATGAACCCAACTTTATTTTTGTTACAATTTAGAAAAAAAAATATTTGAATTGCTTTTGTTACTTATAAATTAAATTTATTTGAGAGCTAATTTGTGTATTCCGTATGTATTTTAAAATGAAATAAGCATCATAAATCATTGATAAGTAAAAACAATTAGTTCAGTTTTCTATTTAACTGTAAAATATCTGGTTAAGGGGACTTTTATAAAAAAAATCGAAGTAGCAGGTTTTTTGTTGTCCGTCATTGTAAATATAAAGAAAGACCAATTTGTTGTTTTTGTCTTCTGTTAAAAAAAAAATTACTACCAAATTTTTATTTAAACAGATTTATTTTTCAAAGGTAAGTTTCAAAATATTTTTGTTTTTATTTGGATACATTTTGTTTTACAAAGGTAAGTATATTGTCATGGTTTCTTTACATATGTTAATAATTTATACATACGAGGTTTGTCTCAAAAGTATCCGACCTTCCTTCATATTTTCCCGCTGCTGTTATTCTGCGTCATCGGCGTTTCCACTTTTGAAAGCAGTCTTGGAACTCGGTTTTTGGTATTGCCTTTAGAGCGTTCGTCGTATTAGTTTCGACTGTTTCTTTGTCGTCGAATCGGTGTTCTTTGAGTGACATTTTTAATTTTGGGAACGATTCATTACAAGTTATAATATTTTTAAGCAGATTTTCATCACTATTGACCATTTCCAAATTGCCCTGAGCGATTTCAAGGCGAAGGTTTTTCTGCTCCACCATTATCAATTTCGGAATAAATTTCGCACACACTCGAACCATTTGCAAATTGTCAGTCAAACACCAGTTTTCGGTATTCCAAGATCACATTCTAGTTCTCGCACAGTCAATCGACGAACTTCATTGATCGCAAGTTGCACACGTTCCATATTATCCAGTGTTTTGTCGTCAAAGGCCGCCCAGAACGTGGGTTACAATCAACAGATGTGCGACTATCTTTGAACCGTTTCGTCGCCAAATGCCGTCTTCATCATGTCGATGGATTCCGCAAAACTCTTTTCGAGTTTTAAGCAAAATTTAATGCAAATTCATTGTTCCGATCTTTACGTCATTTTTTACAATAGCAAAATGCGAAAAACTTAAAAACACTTTGCAAACAAACGCATGCTGCAAGTAAACAAACTGCGGCAACTAGGGAGTTCGTGATGGTTTACAGTTGACACTCATACCCAGCAGGGGGCGCTAAAATTGCCAGACGCGAAGATATGAAGGAAGGTCGGATACTTTTGGGACAGACCTCACATATTATATCTCTTGATATGTAATAACATATGACTACACTGCTCACAGCAAATAATGTACACTTTTTATCTCTGAGTTTATCCCTACGTCATTAATGACTGTTGCAAGGATTAGGTACTAAACTTTTATCTAGCAACTTTGTCGCGCATATATGGCATACTGTAGGTCTCAGATGGTTAATTTACTTTTTTTTAGCCGCCAATGACACTTTAACTAACTGGTGGATGCTTGCCGACTTGACTACTGCTTTATTGAAGATAAACACACACTAACACTTAAAAGGATGATTGATGAACACTTTTCGGGAGACGGACATACTTAGGTGGTTTCCACTAATTTATTTACATAGTTATTTGCGACTTATTATTAACGAGTACACTAATCATAACTAAATTATAAAGATGTCGATGCATCCTTAGGCCAAAACACTCGCGTTACGTAAAACCAAAACCAAACAGCTGTTTTCTTTTCTTTTCTCAGATGGTTGACCTACTTCTTTACGACGATGTCACATTAACTAACTGGTGGACGCTTACCGACTTGACTACTATTTTATTGAAGATGAACACACAAATACAAACATATACACACACAAACACTTAAAGAGTTGGTTGATGAGCATTTTTATTTAGACGGACATACGTAGGTAGTTTTTACAAATTTATTTGCAACAGTATTTCAAATTTAATCTTCATTATCAAAAAAAGTAAATACTAGGTGTAGATTAGACCATATTTTAAGACATAAACTGTCAAAATTAGAATTCGCTAGTCCAAAAATGAGGATTAGCTTAAACTTTTTTGAGAATCGGGCTGTATGTCTGCGACATGAGACTCGATCGCAGACTAACTCAAAACTAACGGTTATCATCGTTAGGAGAGAATATCTGAGGGGTATTGGGTGTATCCATTGCCAAATATCAACTTTACTCGTTCTATAATTTGCATTTGTCTAGTGCGGCACCATTTTTCACAACTTCCTCAATTTACGAATGTTATATTTTTACCTCCCGCTACGCTGGGTAAGGTAGGTATAGGGATCGTGCTAAAAATCGCATATAGAGATTTTAGTGAAAAAGCACGTTTTGATGACCCAGAATCCGATTTTATTATTTTTTTTTACAATGATGTCTGTGGGTATCTATGTGTGTGTGTGTGTGTGTGTGTGTGTGTGTGTGATAACTAAACGAAAAATCCCTTAACCTGAACAATAATTTTAAAAACTATATTTCGAGAACTACGTTCTAATCATCAATAGAATCTACAAAGTAATGACAGAGAAGTTAAGATTACTTTGTAGTTTCTACTGATGATGAGAACGTAGTTCTCGAAATACTTATATAATTTTTAAAATTATTGTTAAGGATAAGGGGTTTTTTCTTTAGTTATAACTTTACCTCAAGACTCCATTTTAGTTTTTAATTATGTGTTTGTGGATGTGTGGATCCTGTGGACACGATTACTCAAATACTAACAATCAGAAAATTTTGAAATTTTGTATACCCATTCTATACTAATGTGGGAAGAGATCATTAGTTTTTAGTGTATATCGGTTTAACCGGAAGTATTACTTATACAAGATTTTAATAGTTTTTCTTTAAAAAAAAAAAAAATACATTGAATATAATTTTTCATCAACTTTTACTAATAAAAATTTAATATAATGGTACAACCTTCAATTTCACGATAATAGTATTTAGTAAATAACTTTAAATATGAATTTATAAAATAACTTATTTTTGTACATCATCTTGCCTATGCGTCAAACAAAAAACAATGCTTTAAAACCAATTTTCATATTTAAACAAATGTCACTGTCAGGAAGCAATTACATTAAAATTAATAATGAAACTGTGTTAAGGAGAATATAGTAGTAACATATTTAATTCTAGGGAAATTAAAGTTTGTAAAAATAATATATTTTCCATCATACATAAACATTATATGCACTATTGATTTGCTTAAATGTCTTCCAGGATACGGCTCTGAAAAGACTTTGTGTAAAGATACTAGTACTATTTTGAATTTTTGTTAAGTTTTTCTATTAGTTTTGTCAATATTTGTGAAATTTATTTTGTGTATGATATACAGTCGAACTTCGATAACTCATGACTTGCCACAAAAAAAGTTCGAGTTATCAAGACTTCGGCTTATTAAATAATATGCATATGTACATTATTTATGTATTTATAAATAAATAAATAAATAAATAAATAAATATATCATCACGGCATATTACCCATTTCTGGGTGTGCCAGTATCTACAACATATGTAGACATCGGTAATGATGACGATATATTTTACCGCGTGGGCGCTTACCAGGCGTCACCTCACGGGCACTTATAGCTGGTGTGAAGAGTGCACCACAGGGGTCACTTTTGTGCCATTTAAAATTGGAAATATTTGGCGTCTGTCGGGATCGAACCCGGTTCCCCCGGGTTTGCGACCAGACACTCAGGCACTCAGTAAAAATCACTTACCTTATGATATACATATACAGATTGATATTTTCAGATCAAAGTTATAAACATTATTTTAGTGTAAAAAAAGTCAGTTATTTGTGACTGACGAGAGAATTTTTTATTTTGATTTTCAATAAAAAAAAGCTTCAATGTTCATCAATAGATAAAGTTTTTAAAGTACGTTTCAATGACATATCATCAGGAATAAAAATGTCTTAAACGTGATAAATCAAGTAGGCATAGTATTTTTTTTTTTCACTTAATAATAATTAACAAAGCATAAGTTTGAACTTCAGTAGAGCAGAACCCAAACTGCCTCCGTCATCATGTTATAAAAAAACCTGTTACAAAATCACGTAATTAGGGGATTCCCTCAGAATTCGACTTATTGAAGCTGGCGCCAAATATTCTGTTCGAATTATAAAGATATTCGAGTAATCGAAGTTCGAGTTATCAAGTAAAAATTACCCATAATTCTCACTCTTGGCGCTATTGCCAACCAGTTTGATTCGAGTTATCAAAAATACGAGTTATCGAAGTTCGACTTACTGAAGTTCGACTGTATTTGTTAAATGAGAAATAAAGTTTTTTATGAATGAATATAGAAATATTTGAATATAATGATTGCTTTACGCTTTACTATTTATACTTTGTGGTTAAATACCAGTGAACTCTAAAACATATGTTTTAGAGATTACTGTTAAATACCCAGCGGGAGGTTATGGGCTGGCCACATCAGATTTTTTTAACTACTAGAAGTACATATCATATATTTTACAGATTTCAAATAATTTGTTATCGGTCTCTAGAGACCAGTACCGAACTGGAATATTAATTTTTATTTCAGTGCGGCATTGATCTTCGGTGTCCTGTGTGCAAATTGCATAAGGTTTAATAAATAATAAAAGTTAGTTTTCAGTAAATAAGAACGAATTAGGGTGCCCACAAAACGTTTTTACTATTTTTTTTTTTTACAATGTTGTGTGTGTGTGTGTCTGTGTGTGACGATTTTTCCTTCCACGATAACTCTTATCAAACTTCCAAAAAATTCTATTTTCCGTACCTACCTATTTAAGTTTTCTGCATTAATATAAAAAGTTGATTAGATTTTAGGTAAAATTGGATAACCGGAGGTGGTACTTTATTTGAAGCCCAAACAGTTTATAATGAAAATCTATATTAAAATATACTTCAAAAATTTTCAAATTTGGTGTTGCAGACTATTGTATTAATAAGAATGACATTAATTTTTTTTTCTAAAATTATATTATTTTGAAAGATTGGTTGAAGGCAACTCCTTCGTTCCCATACTCGCTGCTGCGCACTTGTATTCGAATTTCTAGCTCGTGCCTTAACAGCCTTCTGTAACGCGTGGTTTATACTATTTTCTCTGTTTGTTTTCATTTGCATTCTTTTTTAATAAAAAAATGTTTGACATTTTCTATTAGAATTTTTTTTGAGAATAGTTCGTTGCCAAAATATTTTGTGTATTTAGTGCATTCATATCAATCCCAATAACAAAATGTCACCAAAAAAACATTTAAGATTGAAGCTTCTTCCAGCATCAATATGCATGCTAGAATTACTACATTCTATTTCTGAAACAGAGAATAGTATATTTTACAACTTGTATGGATTAGAAAATTTCCGCGCGAGCGAAAAGTTTGTAGAACAAGCCGCTGGCGAGGTCTGCGGTTTCGCGAGTGGCGGAAATACTATTCCATACGAGTTTAGACTATATTTTCTCTAACACTATTTTCAAAAAAATATTTTTTTTTCTCTTTTGGTTGTTTAATATTATGGATGTCATAAAATATTTCTTTAAAGAACTCAAACATAATTTCTGTTAGGTTGGTAACTAGAAGACCTATTACTGAAATAAAGTAATAATATAACTAAATGTCAATCAGTGTTACCAACAATCATATAAAAAATTAAATATTCGTAATTAATGTTCATAAATTAGAAAATAAAATAACGAATATTTTAAAATATTTTTGACAAAAGTACCAAAATAAAAAAATAGTATAAAATACATGTTTCATAAGACATTTTAGCGCACTTGTCCCTTAGAAAACTCGCGGCAAGCCGCTCGTAAGACCTGTGCGCTAAAATCATGTCTTAGGGTGTGAATATGTTGGAGATGCGATAAAAGCTATAAGAGCGACGATAAGAGCAACGATAGAAACTGATATAAATGTTGCTGACAATATTGTTAAAGCTATTTGTGTCCTACATAACACAATCATTAACATGGAAGGTATTGAACATCATTTAGAAGATACATTAAATATTCCAAAACAATCAAATACCACAACTAATAATGGTAGACCAACCCTGGTTGCACAAAATATTCGTGATTTATTTAAAACTTACTTGTGTCACAATCCTATTGTAAATGACATTTAATTTTTAATAAAATGTACTGTAACCTACAATTAATATAAATAAACATATCCACTTGTTGAGTTTAAATTACTCGCCACTTCATCCCATAATTTATCCAGCACATATCTGTTGTGATGGTTTTATTTGTTTGATCCCATAATGGAGATGTAACAATTACTTCGCTAATTAATTTGTCTACCTCCATCTCTAGCGTAGCGTCTTGTCTAGTGTTGCCGTGAAACGAGATATGGCGAGAAACAATCCACTCTCGTCTCGTCTCGAATTTTCGAGGACGAGATTTCTCTGCATCTTGTCTCGTCATATTTTTCCATACTTTCTTTTGATCTCGACTCGAGTCTCGAATTTCTCAAATTTATAATTAGAAATAGTAACTAAATTAACATTACAAGCAACATGACTATAATAAACGCGTACCACTGATTAAAACATTATTTTACTAAGTCTGGTGTTTGAATGTTATAGCATTTTCTTCTTACTAAAACCCAATAAATTAAAAATTAATAAATAAATATGAATGTAAATGAAGAGGCAATTAAAACATGTATTTATACCGACAAATATTTTATTTTGTATAATATTTATGTAATATAAAAAATCGAGATATCGCTGCATCACTTGTCTTGCCTCGATGAGAGCGTAGAAATACATTCAATTCGTTCTCGACGCTCTTATCGCTGCTCAGCTCCTAAGCGTAGCTTTGCACGCTGCTTCAATGTAAACACCTACATTTAAATCTATGCATTCATTCGCACTGCTTCGCTAGTATCGCCGCTCTTATCGTTTATCGCAGCTTCAACATAAACACAGCCTTATGAAACATGTATTTTAATATACTATTTCATCACTCTACATTTCCATAGTAGTGTTAGGGAGAATTTATTCTATTTTAAACGACTTATGTGAATTTATTTCCCCCTTTCTCACTTTAGTAACAAATACCTCCTCTCCCACCCAATAAACCTTCTTGACAGAAAATGATATGATGTGATGAGAGATAATTAGTAGCTAATTATTTGTAATCGCTTTGTCATCTGCAGCTTGTATTATAATGATATTGTCTATTGCCGGAAGCATTCGTTGAATGATGCTTTAATGTATTCCACTCAAAGACGAACACTAACACTTGCCCTTTTGTTATCCGTAATTTGTATTATTGTAGGGGTTGTTATTGCAGTATTATCAATAACCTAAAGACCACTTCTTTAGGTCATTGATAATACTGCAATAACAGTCGATTAGGACCACTTCCTAATCCTAAATATTAAACTTGTTTCTTTTTCTGAAATCTGTATGTACACCATAGTATATTACTAAACAGGAATGTAAATGACATCATTTAGATGAAAAAAGGAAAGTTCAGTTGTTCACGTAATTTTGGAATGAATTTCTTTTAAAACAGTTTTGTCGGCTATCAAAATGGAGACAAATTCAGTGGAATTTAATGCACTATACTGGTCTATTAACAAAAATACAATCTCATATTTTTTTTTACTATTGGATTAATTAATTTAATAAAATTATCTGCTATTTGTCTTCTCGATGATGTAAATTGAAAACCCAATCAACTTTTCATAAGGATGTAGAGAAGTGGAATACGAAAGAATAATAATTTTTAGAATTATAGTATCGAAATTATCGTCGGGGTAAAAAATTTTCACACGCACACACACACACACATACGCATGCTCACACAGACCACATACAGATGTCATCGTAAAATTAGTAAAATCGAATTCTAGGGACCCTAAAACGTGCTTATTCGTTAAAAATTCACCACCGAATTTTTGGCCAAAGACCTTCTTTAACTAAAGGTGATGGAAGGTAAAAACACGAGTTTTTATAAAAACTAATTGCACGATATTTTAAATTTTTTTTGGCCATACTAGTATGTGCATTTTATTTGTATCAACGGTGCCCAAGCAGAAGAACTTACCAACATTTCCACCTTTTTTTAATTTCATAAATTTACTTCATATTCGTGCTACGAAAGCATATCGATAATGTCACGTGATATTAGTTAAAACCTGTCTGTAAATACAGGCGTATTAGCTTTGGTTGCCTTTAGTGAAATCCAAGGAAGTCGTATATACATACATCTTTTTGGCATGACATTTATTATCTGAACTGGAAGATGAAGTTGGCGACCCTAAGCAGCTTCTATACTGCTTTGCTGTTTATTTCTATAAAGTGCCGTCAGGAATTGCAATACAGTAAATATCCATTCATTCATAATTGATATGCCGTTTCTTTTGCAGGGTAAATAGACAAAAATATTGTGCCACAAGAGCCTACATACAAAAAAGTAATTAATTATTTTAATATAAATATTTGCGTATCTAAACATTATTAACTATTCTTATGTAGCACATTAATGCCCGGTTCATAAAATTGTGACTCATTGCTTAATTTAACATGTTAAATTTTAGCATATGTGAAATTAAAAAAAAATTATAATAATTATTAGTGTGCATAAATCGATTACATTGTGTGTCAAGACCAGACGAAATCAATATTGGGTCTTGTCGAGAAAATCTTGAAGTCTCGACAAGACACTCGACCAGTTAATAGTTATTGTACTCATTGAAAATCATAAAAACAAGACATATGTTAATTATTTAACTTTTGAAATTATGTTATTCCAATGTCGTCTTCTTAATATTTCAATATTGTTAGTTTACTTTTAAAAATACTGTTGAAAATACTGATAAAATTTTCAAGGAAAACCAGGCTTAACGCTTAACACAACCATATTCCACGTATTTAGCAGATGTATACAGATATTAAATGGAAATACAAAAATACATACTCTAAACTATTAATACTAATGAATTAGCAAATTATTTAGCAAAGAAATAGTATAAATAATTTTTAAAATTCAACAAGACGTTAGTGTCATAAAAATGCAAGAAACTTAAAATTAAATGAAGATAAGAAGTAAATAAGTTTAAAACTGATCAACATTTTTTGCTTATTGTAGCTGGTAAGATAGGTAAACAATTAAATATATATGTAAACAAGATCTGATTATTTTTACCTCTTGACATAGGAGGTTATTTTTACCTCTCGACATAGGAGGTAATGTTTTCGGTCCAAACATTCGATAGTGAGTTTTCAGTGTATAATCACGAATTAGGGTCTTCACAACACGTTTTTACTATTTTTACAATGATATCTGTGTGGCGAATTTTTTTCCATCATCAAACTCACAAAAATTTCAATTTTCCGTATTTAAACTTTCTGCATTAATATGTAAAGTTGATTAGATTTTGGGTAAAACTAAATAACTAGAAATGATACTTTACATGAAGCCCTTAACAGTTTTTAATAATAAAAACAAACTATATTACAATATAATCCGAAACTTTTCAATTTTATTATTTGAGACTTTTATATCAAGGGAAATAACATATTAGACTTTGGCTAAAATTACCGGAAGTGATACTTTATTTAAAGCCCATTGCTATTTTAAACATGGAACTGGCGGGAGGTTATGTGCTGGCTACATCAGATTTTTTGTTATTGTTTTCATATCTCTAGTACTGTCTATTGTAAACAAAGGAAAATACATATATCATTCCATTTTAGAATAAAACGCCAGAATATGTGAAGCGAGAATTTTGTCAAGCAGTTCGCGATTGAAGGAGTCCACAACACACGTTTTTATGTGACAGTTTGCAGTAAAAAATATCGTTAAAGTTACGAACTATTTGTTAAAGTAATCACTTAAACTTTATCAAAATATGTATTATTTATTCAACTCAAGTATCTAATGTAAATAAAAAATGTCCTTTACAGTACGTAATTTGCATAATACATTGACGTTCTGGAATACATGATACTTCATCACTGTCACCTTCAATGCTACAAACAATCCACAATATGCAAAATCTTCTGGTAAATAATTTCTAAATTCTACACTACATACAGAATGTTAATTAAAAGGCGGACCATAGGCGTTTAACATGGGAATTAAGTTTTTCCCTGCGCAAAACTATCCATATAATTTTAAACAAAAATGTTTCAAATAAATAAATATAGAGAAATGTAGAGAATTAAATTCTACGCCTGTCATTAAAATATTTTGTTTTTAAAATCTTCATTTAAATCACTGCACAGTTTTATTTATTTTTATTTCGGAACCTGCACAATCAAAATTCTGACAATTCAAACGAATAGTGTATATGTTTAAATTCAAAGGCTATCCCCACAAATGAGCAATATTTTAAAATTACATTTTGAATTTACGGCTTATTACAAATGTAAAATAAAATTTAATTAATGTTATTAAACATTGTTTCACCTAGAGTTCGCTATTGTACTATTCTTATTTTATTTTTCATGGCACTCTGATAACTGCTTTAAATCAAGTATTTCTTTTGCTTCTATCTCGAACATGAGAAACAAATGAACAACAAACTTGGTGCTCAATCGATGCAGTTTTTCATTCTAAACATTTTTCTTTATTACCTACACTTTCGTTGTAAAATTAAGAGGTAAATCGTTTGAAATGTCAGAAATTCGACATTTAAATAAAAATTGCAGATAATAAATTTAATCGAATTGTATAATTCATTTTTGTTGTTTTAAAGTATTGCCATACAAACCAATGGATATCACTAGTGTCTCATTCAGAGTTGTATTTATGTGAAGAAGACCTAAATCCTAAATACTTATTAAATACCAAAATGCAACATCGGACACAGCCTTACAATTGCTGCGCAGACATTTCAGAGATTTATCGGTGAAGTACTACGAGATTTGGATTTTGCCTACGCTCATATACATGACATTTTCGTGGCAACATCGTCACAAAAAGAACATGAGAAATTATTACATTTTTTCAGAGACTGAGTGATTACGGACTCATCATTAGCCCAGAAAAATGTGTTTTTGGTGCTATAGAACTATCCTTCCTCGGATATACTGTCTTAGCCGCAGAAATGAAACTAAAAGAACACAACGTCAAAGCTATACAAGACTTTCCAAAACCAAACACCATCCTACAACTTCGTCGATATCTTGATATGCTAAATTTTTACCGCAGATTTATACGAAATGTCGCAGAAATCTTAGCACCGCTCAATAAACTTCTTGAAGGCCAAGAATTTAAAAGCAAAGAAAACATAGCATGGACCCTAGATATACTTCAAGCTTTCACGGGTAGTAAACAGAGCCTAACACTAACAGATGCTACACTACTAGCACACTACTTGCTATTTTTACATATATAGGTGGTTGGCAACCTTTAGCTTTTTTTGTCCAAAAAGTTAACTCCAGCGCATCAAAAATACAGTGCTTATTATAGCGAACTTCTCGCTATATTTTGAGGGCATGGTTGACGGAAGACAATTTATTGTTTTCACAGATTACAAAGCATTAATGTTTGCTTTCCTACAAAATCCTGATAAATATTCACCCAGACAATTTCGACATCTCGACTTCATAAGACAATTTACCACGGACATCAGACATTTCTGGCTGTTTGCGCGTTTTGAAATGCTGGTCTATATTAAGTTGAGAAACTAGTAAATCTCATTTTATAAGGTTTTTTTCAGGGAGTAAGTCTTCTGCCATTTCATTTTCCCTATGTTTTGTATAACTCCCATAGCAAAATACGATAGAATTATAAATTTTAGTGCTGTAGTATTGGAGTTACCGTCGGAGAAAAATTTGTCAGACACGGACACACACATACATACATAATAATAATAATAATAATAATAATAATAATAATAATAATAATAATAATAATAATAATAATAATAATAATAATAGACTTTATTGACATCAGTCAAAGGCGGGGTTCAGCCAAAGGCTGCTTTTCAACCCAACCAAATACATATATCATACAAATAAACAGAAATGAACGCCGATATTACTATTAGAAAAAGACATATAAATACATAGAAAAAAAAACAATATATGTTGGAATAGGCAACTAATATTTTAAACAATAAACATTGTAGCAAAGCTTCGCAGATAATATCACAGGAGTATACTTATGTAATTATTAATGCGTACATAAATCTTCACATTTCCTTAAATAGTACCTAAAAGAATTTACAGAAAGAGAATTCATACTGTCTGATAGAGTATTGTATAATGTACGGGCTAAATAGGAAAATGAGCTTTTAAATTTTTCTTTTTTAAACGATGGCACAATATATAAGTTCTTAATACGTAGACTATAATTATAAAATTTTGGAACAAGTTTATCGTACAGATAACAAGGAGTACTAGCAGTGGCGGCGCTAGGCTCTGAAATCTAGGGGGGCCAGTAGGGACCAGGAAGAAAATTAGGGGGCATATATTTTTTATCATTTTAATAATAAATAACAATGTTGTCAATATTAAATTTATTTGGTACCAAACAAATATATGTATAATATAGAGTAAAATCTCTTATAGCATGCTCTCCTACAACACTCCAACTAAATTTACGACTCACATCAGTCTATTACAACAGGTCAAAAATCTCACATATAACACGTGAAATAACACAAAATCGGCGCTTCTTACTGTAACGTGCTATAATACAGTCGAGCGTCTCCTACTGCACGAATCTTTTACAACACGAAACGAATTAGCGCGTGCTGTAGGAGATTCTACTGTATGAATAATAAACAAAAACAAGCATATTCTTTAAAAATAAAACAAAAAATGTTCTCTAATATAATTAAAAGAAAATATGATAAATACAAAACACAGCAGTGATTTAGTTATACTAATTTAATCCTTCGGTTTTTATTTAAACTTGCAAATTTGTCTACAACTTCATTAAGGTCTATTAATTTTGATATGTCTTTTTCTACACTTAATATACTAATGTTGTTTAATCTTTCATTTGTCATTCTTGTTCTTAAATAACTTTTAATTCTTTTTAAAGAGGAAAATGATCTTTCACAAGAAGCTGTTGATACAAGCATTAAAATACAAATTTTTACCAAATTATAAATTCATTCAAATGGTTGCTTATATTGTTCAACGAATGGCAGAAACTCCATGAGTGATTTAATATTTTTATTTTTCTCCCTACACAAAAGTTTCTTAACTAGCGTTATTTCTGAGTCTAAACAATCACAACTTATGTTATAATGTTCTGCTAATTTAGTTAAATGAATTTTATTGAGGAATAAATCATCTGTGCGGTCAAAAGCTTGTAATGATTTTAAAATAGTATCATTTTTTGTAATTCTTTCTTTTAATTCAATTATAATTTTATCTAGTATAGGAATGTATAACTTAAGTTTGACAACATCTTTCTCATTGTTTACTTCTATGTCTACAGAATCATCTATTTCACAAACTACTATAAACTCTTGTAACCTTTTTGGAATAGATTTCATTCTTTTTGGTTTGTCAAAAAAATCGGTTTTATCTAAACCAAGAGACAAAAAAATATTATTTGCAGATTTCCATATAGAATTCCATTCATTATCATTATTTCGTAAGTTTTGAAATTCATTAATTGTTTCTTGAACTAAATTTAAACCTTTTACATAATTCATATCAGGGGATTGGAGATAATTAGATACAGTTGTAACTAGTTTTAAAATTTTTATAAAAATATGCAGTAAAACAATAAATTCTTTATCAATTTGTAAAAGTAAACCTTTTGCTTCACATCTTCTATCCTTTTTACCTTCCGTCACCTTTAGGTAAGGAAGGTATTGTCTTTGGTCAAAAAATTCGCTGTTGAGTTTTTAATGAATAAGCACGTTTTCGGGTCCCTACAATACGAATTTACTATTTTTAAGATGATGTCTGTATGTATGTGTGTGTGTGTGTGTGTGTGTGTGTCCGTGTGTGTGTGCGTGTGTGTGTATGTGTGTCCGTGTGTGACAAATTTTTCTCCGACGATAACTCCAATACTATAATTCTAAAAATTATAATTCTTTCGTATTCCTCTTCTGTACATCCATATGAAGAGTTGATTAGATTTTGGTTATAATTGATCCACCGGAAGTACCCTTATTTGAAGTTTTTAACAGTTTTTCTTAAATAAACGCAGTTAAATATTATTTTTTGACATTTTGTTATTATATTTATTAAAGAAAATACTCTTCTCTATATGGTTTGATTATTCATTTTCCTTCATATTCACTTGATGTAGAGTTAATGCATTATAAAGAAATTAATTTTCAAAAATTAGTCACCTTCGCTATTTATCATGGAAACAGCTGACATAATTATTTAAAAAAATTTAATTGATAGATGTCAGTTGCAAGTACAAAACCAAATATGGAAAAAATATAGGATCTAAAATTGGTATGTCATAGTGTTGCTCGCAAGTGACACGCAGAGAAGAAAATGTTATAATTTTATTGGATTTATAGAACCTTTTCAAATGAACTTTTGGTATGGAATTTGTAAAAAATAGTATGTGTTTTTACATGATATTATATAGAATCTGTTCCAAGGACCTTTTGGTATGGGATTTGTACAAAATACATGGAATTGACGGAAGGTCTTGTGCTGGACACAACAGATTTTTTACATCAGTTTTAGAAATAAGATTGTTTAATGTTACAAAAATAGATTCAATTGTTTCTAAAACAGTCTCGCATGCTCTGAAACAGTCCATCGCGTATCACATATCCTTTTTAATTCTCGAGCCTGTTTTGTAGGATAAATTTGTTTTTGCGTATTTAAAAATAGAGGATGAATTGTAGAGTTTGACATAAATGTATATAATTTTTCAAGATTAGAAAAAAAAATAGCCGACTTTTTCAAATGTTTGCAACAATCAACAACAACTAAATTTAATTTATGGTTAAAACAATGAATATATACTGCTTGTGGAACAATACTTTTAATATGATTTTGCACGCCACCTAAATGACCACTCATTACAGCAGCACCATCGTATCCTTGTGCTATACAATTGCTTAATGAAATATTATTTTCATCTAATATTGTTTTTATATAATTTGCAAAACTAGCAGCATCTAGCATACCGTTTGCACTTTTAAACCCTAAAAACCTCTCCTGAATTGCATTTTGATGCAAGTACCGGACTATAACAGTTATTTGTTCATCGTTACTCAAGTCTTTTGTTTCGTCAGACATTATTGCAAAAATATTTGATTCCTTTACATCGTCTGAATTTTTTTACGTACAATGGTCGCCATAATAGAAATTAATAAATTTTGGATATCATGATGTAGGTATTTAGCATTCGTTGAACTATCCTGTAACTTTTTTTGTACAATGGTGTCATGTTTACTTATCAATAACATTAATTCTCTTAAATTACCTTTATTTAAACTTAAAACACTTTCATCATGACCACGTTGAGCAATATCTTGCGTACATGTAAATAATAAACACTCACATAAAGTTTTGATGTAGTGCCTGTTTTCTTTAATTTCATTTTGGTATTGATCATTCACCATTTGTTCAATATTTGTTTTCTGTTTCTTTAATTTCATATAATTTATATATTTTATAACACACATTTTATGTTGTTCAGATTTATCATGTTTTACTAGTCCTTTACTTGAATCAAGTGCATTCTTCCAGTTGCGAAACCCTTCATTCACAAAAATGTTTGCTTGATTTACACCATGGAAAAATCGGCAGTATAAACAAAAAACACTGTCTTTTAAAACACTATACTCCAACCATGTAAATTTTTTAAACCACGTTGATTTAAAGCTTCTCATTCTTTCACCTTGTTTAACTTTTGGATACTGCGATAGTATCGGCTGACGTGGTCCTTCTTCAGGAGTCTGTGACAAGTCGCTAGGTCCAGAAACAGTAAGAATTGTTTGTTCTGGTTCAGGTCTCATTGTTGGGGTATGTACGCCAGTTTCATTATCATCACTTATATCATCCTCACTAGTTTTATTTTCACAAGAACTAGACTCACTATCACTTTCTTCAGTAGCACTTAAGTTACAAGATGTCACCATTTCATTCGTTTTTAATATATTTTCTAAATTACTGCTTGTACTGCCGATACTGGTCGAAGGCAGGAAAGTATCAGTTTTTAATTTTTTTTTATCTGATTCTGATAAAAAATAATTTTTAATATTATTTGTGCGCTTCATATTTATTTTTACTTTACTCTTTGACCACAAAATAACGAATGAGCATTGAGATTTTCATCACTCGTATAAATACCAAAATTTGTAAAACATGTTTGAACTTGCTAAACTATGCACGTGGACGAGTAAGTAAAGTATAGAACAATCTTAACAAGTAATTACAAGTTCATTGCGTCGCTATCGGACTCGCATAATTAATTTGACAAGTTTGGACAAGTTCGGCAGCGCGTTTATTATAACACCAATGATAATCATGGTTAAATGCAGATAGATATTTTTAGATACATGTGCATTGATGCAAAAAAATTATGCTGTATAACAATGTTTTTTTGTGTTTCTTTCAGTGTTTCTGTCTTTTTTAAATGTTAAGATGTTAAAACCAATATTACTAGCAAAAATTTTTAGATTGACACTAAAAGTCGGGGGGGCCAACCAGGGGGCTACTGAAAATTTTAGGGGGGCAAATGCCCCCCTGGACCCCCCGCTAGCGCCGCCACTGAGTACTAGTTATTAAAATTTTATGAGTTAAAGTCAAATACATTTTTTTTGTACGAGGTTCAATGTTATCCATTTTTGCTAACTCTCTATAGCTTGAAATGTAATCAAATTTACGGACATTGTAGACAAATCGTAAACATGAATTTTGAAATATACATACATACACACACACACATACACACACACACATATATATATATATATATATATATATATATATATATATATATATATATATATGAAGACAAATTTTAAAGCGGGATTACTGTCAAATGGAAATTCAGTGGACAGAAAAAATGTTGACACTCTTTTTAATAAAAGTCAAGCTTTCGGTTTATTTGAAACCTTCCCCAGGACTCTAAAATGTGTTAAATAATGTGTTATACAAAAATGTTGACAATTGTAGTAAAGTACTTACATTAATTTGAGATTCTTACTTAAGATTTCAAAAGTTAACATAATAAACGAATTTTGATATCAATTTTATATTTGAACATTGTCAATAAGATAAAATAACAAGATTTTGTAAAATTTTGTAACGTTACATTTTTAAAAGTAAAATAAAATTGCGAAAGTTGAAATGACGAAGCAACAACCAGAAAAAACAAGAAACTTAAAAAACTGGTGGCGCCAGATAAGTATAATACGGAATTAAAAAGTTTGATTTTCAGCGGGAAAATTTATTTCCAAGGACATAGAAAAGTTTTACTTTATAATAAATACTTAAAATAAATGAATACTAATGTAGAGTACAATTTGGTACAAACTAAAAAAATATGAATAAAATTTAAACTAAGAAATTGAGTTATTAGTCAAATTGTCTGGTGGATCTTTTGTTTTTGATAAAAGTAGTATTCATTTATTTAGTAAAATAAAGTAAAACTTTTCTATGTCCTTGGAAATAAATTTTCCCGCTGAAAATCAAACTTTTTAATTCCGTATTATACTTATCTGGCGCCACCAGTTTTTGAAGTTTCTTGTTTTTTCTGGTTGTTGCTTCGTCATTTTAACTTTCGCAATTTTATTTTACTTTTAAAAATGTAACGTTATAAAATTTTACAAAATCTTGTTATTTTATCTTATTGACAATGTTCAAATATAAAATTGATATCAAAATTCGTTTATTATGTTAACTTTTGAAATCTTACGTAAGAATCTCAAATTAATGTAAGTACTTCACTACAATTGTCAAAATTTTTGTATAACACATTATTTAACACATTTTAGAGTCCTGAGGAAGGTTTCAAATAAACCGAAAGCTTGACTTTTATTAAAAAGAGTGTCAAAATTTTTTCTGCCCACTGAATTTCCATTTGACTGTAATCCCGCTTTAAAATTTTTCTTCTTAACTACTCGACCAGCAGCGAGTACTCCCACATCTATATATACATATATATATATATATATATATATATATATATATATATATATATATATATATATATATATATATATATATATATACATCCCGCTATCATTATGGCTTCCTTTCATGGCTGTGAATTATGGCGTCCTTATACGCCGAAATTTTCATATGAATATCATTGCAGCGTCCTTTCATACAACGTGTTTATGGAGTCCGTATATAATTTTTTTTTTTTACATGACTATCAATGCAGCGTCCTTTCATACAACGTGTTTATGGAGTCCGTATATATATTTTCTTTTATTTCTCCGGCTTTATAGCGTCCAGCAATTAGCTGGTTTCTTGCTGTTTTTATATAACTTTTCCCACAAATTGCCAACTTTTATTAAACATTATTTTAGATATATTAGACTAGGTGTGTGAGTATAAGTGGTGTGAGTGTGTAAGTAAGTGTGTGGGTATGTGTATGAGTGTGTATTTGGGTGTGTGTGGTGTCTGCGGACGTGTGTGTGTGTGTGTTTGTGTGTGTGTGTGTGTGTGTGTGTGTTTGTGGGTGTGTTTGTTCGTATTTTAGTGCGTGTGTGTGTGAGCTTGAGCATGTATGTGACTGTGTAAAATTGTGTGAGTAAAAGTATACGTGCGTGCTTGCGTTCGCGTGTGTGTGTGTGATGTGTGCTTATGTGTGTGTGTGTGCTGTGTGTGTCTGTGTGCTTGTGTGTGTGCTTGTGTGTGTACGTAAGCACGTGTGCATGCGTGCTCATGCCTGATTGTGAGTGTGTAAGAGTGCGTTTGGTGTGTTTGAGTTTGTATGTATGTTTTATATGTGTGTGAGCGAGTGTGTATGAATGTGTGTGTATATGGGTGTGAATTTGTATGAGTAAGTACGTGTGTGGTGTCTTAGTATTTTAAAATGTGTGCATGTGTTTGTGAGTGTGCAAGTGTATGTGTGTAAGTATGTGTGTGTGAGCACATGTTTGTGAGTGTGTAAAAAGTGTCAGCATGTTTGTTAGTATGCGTAGCGTTTGAGGGTGAAAGTGTGTGTGTGAATCTTGCGAGACTGTGTATGTGTGTGTGTGTGTATGTGTGTGTGAGAGTATGTGTGTGAGTATGTGTGTGTGTATGTGTGTGTGAGTATGTGTGAGAGTGTATGTAGCGTTTGAGTGTGTGAAAGTGTATGTGTCTTGAGCGTGAGTGATATCAGTCTGTGAAAATGTGTTTATTTGAGTGTATGATTGTGTGTGAGTGTGTCTGTGTTAGTGATGCCGCCATACGTCTCGAAATTCGAGACGAGATATCTCTGCATCTCGTCTCGTTATATTTTTTCTTACTTTTCTCAAATTTATAAACAGAAATAGTAAATAAATGAACATTACAAGCAACATGAACTTTAATGAAAGGATACCACCGAATAAAATATTATTTTACTGAGTCTGGTGTTTGAATGCTAGGTAAAAAATATGTACTCTTTAATATCAAGCCTTTATCACCCGTTGTTGGGTGTAGAAATCTGCTTTGTACGCTAATATTGGTAATTATGATTATAATTCGTATAATGCAGGTACTTGAGGCAACAATATACCATAGAGGTCAGTTTTGTGAATTTTTTTTTTTTTACTAAAACAATAAATCTAAAATTAGTCAATAAGTATGAATGTAAATGAAGAGGCGATTAAAATATTTATTTATACCGACAAATATTTTGTTATTTTGTATACTTTAATTAGAAATATTTACGTAATATAAAAGAAATAGTACAATGTAGATCTCGAATTTCTACTCTCGTCTCCAAATCTCGAGGGCATTACTCTCGTCTCGTCTCGAAATTCGAGACGAGATCTCGCAGCATCACTAGTCTGTGTGGTATGTGAGTGGTATCTGTGCGTGTGTGTGTGTTTGTATGAAAATGTGCAGCTGTGTGTGAGAGGGTATGATTGGGAGTGGGTGAGTGTAAAAGAGTGTGTGCGCGTATGTGTGTGTGTGTGTAAAAGTGTGTCTGTGTGTGTGTGTGTAAAAGTGTGTCTGTGTGTGTGTGTTTGTGTAGTGTGAGTATTTGATTGTGGAACCGTGAGTGCGTGTGTGAGTGTGAAGTGGAAAATGTATGTTAGTACAAATATTAAACAGTTCAAAATTCTCTATCCAATACGTTTCAAATTTTCATTATATCTTCTATAGATTTACAGATAAAAAAATATATATATTAAATCATCTGTTGTAATAAATCTCACAGCCCAAACAACCCCAAGGTAACCAATTGAAAAATTATAAAATATTTGTGGCAGATAAATGTTAGTGTCAAAAATCAAAATACATTACTGGCGGCTTTCTCCGGGAAGGAACGTTTGACTGTTTGACAGCACACTTCAAAATGAAAATTGTACAATTTTATTGAATATTTTGATAGTTATAACAAAGAAATAGAAAGACTTGCACAAGATAGAAAAGAAAGAACAAATTGTTTTGAAATCTGTGATGAAAAATAGTTTTAGAAAAATTGTCCATTTCATTAAAAAAACAGAATTTTACACATATATAACTATACGAATTTATACATAGATTTATCGTTTTTATTCTTTATTTTATATTTTGGGAAATTACAATGGGTATTCACATATAATTAAATTCATAATTTCTACAAAAATGCCATAGTCAAATATCATAAATATGCGTTACTGTTGTCACATTTTAAATTTTTACTTGAAATCATAGGATTCAGTTTCTGTTTTTGTATTACGTATTTATTCTATATTTTGCCATTTACAAATTTTTTCTTGTTCATTTTCAACTTTGTTTCATTTATATTTTCCACTTCTGTAATACCTACAAATTTATAAATATATATGTAAAGAAAATTTCTTTAAAAATTAATTATTTTGCATACCTTAACGTAATTAATAATATCTGCACATAATTTCCAATGTCAATGTTGGCAAATACAATTGACAAATGTCATAAATTATAAAAATTATACATTTATTTCCAGTGTGCAAATATAATATCACAAAAGTAACTAATAATCCGATGCCTACGTAAGAAATTCCTAGCTGGGCATTGCTTTGTTTGGTGAAATTCAAAATGGATAAGTATCAGTTTAGGCAGTTCTTAAATTTAGGAAATTCCTTGCTAGGCAACGGTTTAGGAATCGGTGGTGAAATCGGCCGATAAAGAATTTAAAAGTATACAAAAATATCTACATATTAAGAATAGAGTAATTGGAATTTTGTGTATATCAGAAATGTAAAATATAACAAATCCTTATACATATAACCTTCATTGAAAATGGCAGGACGTATTGTACTGGACACAACAGATTTAGTTTATTTGAATTATGCGCTGAATAAATTTACCAACTTTAATAATTATCAAGGAGCACCAAAATATTTATTTATATTGTTCTTTGACACGGACAGGTAACAATTTTGATAATAGCATACTAAAAAATATTTTGAAAAATGGTTATTTAATGAATACGTTTGTGAACAGTAAATAAACAAATAAAATAAATGGTGAATCTCACTAAAATTTATTGAGTGAATAATATTTTTTTATTCATTAATTACTGAATGATTTATAGAACGCCAAAATTATTGAAAATAAAATAATATATCTAATATGGAAAAACATTGTTCTACTCCATATTATACCAAATTAGAAAATTAAATTCAAATAATAATTTAAATTGCTCCCTAGAATTGAGCAAACGAAGGCATTCACTCACGGACGCTCTACTGTTTTCACAATGAAAGAAAGGACATACGGACGCTCTAATGTAGTCACAATGAAAGTTAGATATACGGAGCCGTATATACGGCTGACGACACCGGACGCTCTAATGAAGTCACAATGAAAGTTAGATATACGGGGCGTATATACGGCTGGCGACACTAGCGAAACTGGTGGGGTATATGGTGAACTAAAAATATACAAAATCTTTCATGGTGGTATCATTAGAGCGTCCCCCGCAACTTTCGTTTTTCGATACTAGACGATTAGATATGATGTTGTGGAGCTTCCCAACGGTGATACATTAGAGCGTCCGTATACGGACGCCCTAATGCAACTGGACGCTATAATGATGGTAAATACGTAATGTATGGACGCCACATTGATGGTAAGATGTAAATATATATATATATATATATAATGGGTTCCTGTGGGGCCGCGTGCCTGAGTGTCTGGTTGCGAACCTGGGGGAACCGGGTTCGATCCCGACAGACGTCAAATATTTCCAATTTTAAATAGCACAAAAGTGACCCTTGTGGTGCACTCTCCACACCAGCTATGAGTGCCCCTGAGGTGACGCCTGGTAAGCGCCCACACGGTAAAATATATCGTCATCATTACCGATGTCTACATCTATATATATATATAATATATATATATATATATATATATATATATATATATATATATATATATATATATATAGACGAGACGCACATACAGACATCATCGTAAAACTAGTAAAATCGTATTCTAAGGACCCTAAAACTAATAAATTATAGAACATTGAAATAGTTTGACCATTGTGCGACAATATTGACTATGGCGGCTGGTTGCGCTAGTGTTTGTCTATTAATGGTTTCTGGTGGCGGGGCGTATAAGACGTGGAATTCTTGCTTTTAAAATTAGGCAACCAATCAAATGACTTAGGACATGATATGTATTAATCGACTTCAATCGCTTACAGTTAGCGAACTAATTATTATTTAAACAATTTTTTGACTAATCTTCATTAATTTGCATATATATTTTCACTGTCTTGTTCAAGATAGTTAAGTTTTGGTATAGTACCCCACTTAAATGAACAGATGCATCGAGATATCAGAAAAAAATATGGATCGAGTTTAAAACTTTATAAAAAGTTTAGTTGCTCCTTTTCCATACATTTATAATATGTCTACGTAATTCCTGTCTTGTGACGTATGATTAAAGTGTTTGCACGAATTTTGCGAAATAATTATATCATTTATGTCAAATTTAAACTCAAAAAGTTTCAGAAAGGTGTTCTGCTATCCATAATATGAGTGTGAAACTTGTTAAAAAGTTATGACGAAGTAATAATAAAACTTTTTATCAAATTTGACAAATTACCTATTTATACCTACACTTTTTCACTTTTATACAGAGTGTGTCAAAACCTTTAGAGTATTTATATAGTACTGGACATACTGATTTTGAGTAAAAATGTATTTTTCCGAAATTTTGAAAATTATTTTTTATTAGATAATACTTGAAGTACACATATATTTTTAGTGCTCGTATTTAGAGGCCTCGCCTGCTGCTCAGGCTATTAAAACATACGTCATTCGCAAAACAGTTTCTGGACGTGTAATACACAAGATTTTTGTGTCGATTTCTCCATAAAATTATTAAATTACTTTAATTTTTCTGCACTTTATCCGATTTTATATAACCATTACAAACATATATTTTTATCGGTTTTGCATTGCAAGTTTAATTACAATAATGTACATTTGAGCTTAAAATGTGTAATACTTTTATATTTATTGAAAATATATCATAAAAAAACGTTAGTTATACTTTCGCATGTTTTCGAGAGCTGTCAACTATACTACTTAATATTGTATCAAGTAAAGTTGTAGGATGTAGTCAGAGCTGGGCAGTAACTAGTTACTTTAGGAACTTAGTTACTAACTAGTTACTTTTACGTAACTTGTAACTTAACTTAGTTACGTTTTAAAATATAGTAACTGTAACTTAACTTGCTGCGGAAAAGTAGTTGGTAACTTTACGGTTTTTAGTTACTAGTTACTTGAGTAACTTAAGTTACTTAAAGTAAATTAGAATGTAACTTAAGTTAGTCAAAGTAACTTAAAAAGTGTAATGTAACTTAGTCATAAAAAGTAACGAGGGGATTAAAATTTCTAAGAAATATTTTGTTGAGGCTGATGCCTTTTTTAGAAACCCTAACTAAAACTGTTTTGTTTTAAATAAATGTCTGCCCAGAGTGAGATTGTTGAACGCAGCATCGCGCATACCCTCTGTAATGTGTAACTTTTATTTTAATACATAATTAAATTCAATATTATTGTTGATTGATTTCAAGCCATAATAGATAATAAAATAAGTAATTATATTCATTAATAATAGTCTTTGTACGGTAAACAGAAAAACTAAAAATAACACTATTTTAACTTTTAATTCTAGAATTAAAAAGTCACTAAATGTTAAATTTGACTTATAAACTATATTATTTTCAAATGTTTTCCTCGCTTACAAATGATACGTTTTAATAAATTATAATTAAACTACCACTAAATCATTAAAATTATTCCAATTTTCAGGTTATACAAAAAATAGTGTATTTTGTTCGTTGTTCCAATGGTTGCAAGACTTGAATTCGTCTCATTTTTGCAAATTCCCTTGTCACAAGAAAATCGATGTCTGATCCGAGGTTTCCAATAAATTAATCATTATCCACTAATAAGTCTAGGAAATAATGTCATGTTAGAAAGAAAGTAGATTCTTTATATCTTGGTATAAGAAATCAAAATTGAAAAATAAATTAATAAATTTTTAAAATATCACAGCAACCGGGCCCTGCGGGCCCCTCGTCAAAGCGAGCCCTAGGCCGTGGCCTCGTGGGCCTAGGCGGTAATAAGGCCCTGTAGGTCCGTTAACATTAACAATAATAATCTGATTGGGTGTTGCCAAGCAATAACGTTAAAATTTAGGTTAACGTAGTTAGTGCAAACTCCCTGATATGTATACTACACAATAACTAAATCAACAGTCTAAGTCTACACTTCACGCCATTAAAAGTAGTTAGAAAGTAACTCAAGGTAACTAAGTTACTTTTAATGAGTAACTAGTAAATAACTTAGTTCTTTCACCAAAGTAACTGGAACTTAAGTAACTTAATTACTTTTTTTTGGAGCTAACTGTAACTGTAACTAGTTACATTTTAAAAGTAACTTGCCCAGCTCTGGATGTAGTTACAAATCGAGCTAGTCTTAAAATTGGAATATTAACCTGTCGTTGCTGCTACCTTTTTGTTGTTGTGCGCGTGTTTAACAGCACTCGACTTTCTTATTTGTGATCAGTGAACGAATGAAATAATAACGCCTTTTCGTTTCAAGGTTGATTTATTTACAATATGTACAAGGTATGGAATATTGATATTGCAGTGTGTCCCCTGGATCGACTCAGCTGCGGTCGACGGTGTGGATCTTCATCCGCGGTGTATGTACCGCTAGAGAGTGTGTGCCCACTAGCGCGGGCCTGGAGCTGGAAGTCGGCGCCTGTGGTTGCCAGGAGTGGCGTCGGCGACGACGTACTAATATGACCCGAACGAAGTGGACCTGCTTGGGATGCGGACCCGGCTGCGAGAGCGACTTTGGAGGCTTCTTGGCTGGCGACAACGAAGTTGCAGCGTTGAGTGATGTGTTGCCGCTCGGGAAGCGGGCTCTGAGGCTAAAGGGTTTTCCAAAGCTGCTCGGCGTCGGCGGAAACGATAATACGGTCCAAAGAATGACGGGGTACTGGGCGAAGTCGGTCCGCTGTGCTTGCTTGATGGATCCGGCACGGGAGCTGGTGCGTACCCTGGCAGAAGTACAAAGACAACTAAGGGTGAACGTAGACTTGTCTAGTTGGCGTGTGTGATTGTGATTGTAGGCTTGTCCAGCCTTGCGTGTGTGATGTATGGCCCAATATGGAAATGGCGAGAGGTCTTGTGATGGCCACAACAGATTTTTTACCTCTCGCTAAGAGAGGTAGGTATTAGAATCATGCCAAAAATCGCATATCCAGATTTTAGTGGATAAGCACGTTTGAAGGTTCCTAGAATCCAATTATAACATTTTTACGATTTCTCAAATACTATAAGGACTTAAAAAATATTTTAAGTGTATTAGATGGAGAATTTTATGTTCTTCAATATTTAATAAAAAAAACTCCCAAAAAATTATATTTAGAAGAATTTTTCTAAGAAACTACTACTTCCGGTTGTTCAATTGTTACCAAAACCTTTTCAGCTCTTCCCAGGAATGTCAGATTGAGGAAACTGCAGTTATATTTTTTTTAAGTCTTATAGTTTTTGAGGAATCGTGACTACAACATCCAGACATACATACATACATACATACATACATACATACATACATACACACACACACACACATACACACATACACACACACACACGCACCACACACAGACATCATTTTAAAAATGTTATAATCGGATTCTAGGGACCTTAAATCGTGCTTATTCAATAAAATCTGGATATGCGAATTTTAGCATGAATCCAATACCTCTCCTAGCGATAGGTAAAAATATTAGAGAATATAAAATTCAATCCAATACATTAAACAGGTTCATTATGTCTTCTATAGATTTCGAGATAGACTGAATTATAAATATATAACATAATCCATTCTATAATGAATCAATTAGACTATGGAAACCAGTTTTTCTGGGAAGTAGGTACTTTTAAAATTTCTTATTTTATCATTAATTAAATATTTAAAATTATAGTTAGATATAGAATTCATACATGGAAAAGTGGAAATGTAATATATAAACAGGATGTATCAAGATAATGGAACAGTGCATTTTATTCGTGTATGTGAAAAGATGCAGAAAAAAGTGATCAAGATATTTTGTAAGGCATAGAGGGGGACACATTTTAGCATAAACTTTATTATCATAAATCCAGTGGTACTTAAACTATAGGGCAATATTAAATATTTTTAAATGGCATTATATATGTTTTATTAACTCATTAAATAGAATATTTTGTTCTGAATTTAACGATATAATAATATCATGCACTTACATTGCGAAAAATTTGATAAAAAATAATTCAAAGTTAATATTTTATTTCTACTTTATCTAAGTAATCTGAGCAAACATTTAATCAATAAAACAAAATAAAATTTATTTTAGTTTTATTACATTCAAGTAAGCTACGATTTTGGAAATAAATTCAACTTTTTATAATTTTTTTGTTTTATCGATTGAATGTTTGCTCAGATTACTTAGATACAGTAGAAATAAAATACTAACTTTGAATTAATTTTTATAAATTTTTTCGCAATGTAAGGGTATGCTATTATTATATCGTTGAATTCAGCACAAAATACTGTATTTAATGAGTTAATAAAATATATATATATATATATATATATATATATATATATATATATATATATATATATGCCATTTAAAAAAATATAATATTGCCCTATAGTTTAAGTACCACTGGATTTATGATAATAACGTTTATGCTAAAATGTGTCCCCCTCTATCCCTTACAAAATATCCTAATCACTTTTTTCTGTATCTTTTGACTTACACGAATAAACGGCACTGTTCCATTATCTTGATACAACCTGTATATACAGTCTGTCCCATTTAGAGGTGCCACCATTGGGAGAACTATAAGAGATACAATGTCGGTTAAATGGAACTTTTTGTGCGCCTTTGGGAGGCCATCTCAGATGTGCTTTCGTTTTTCCAAAAAGTCTCATAGGGCACTAGATAATGACGAAAAACTGAATATTGTTGATTTTTTCTTTTTCAAATAACTTCTAAACTATTAGTAATTGAGAAAAATATATTAAATATAAAAGATAAATATTTTTATTAACTAACTAGTGAAGTACGAAATAAATTTTTATATCCGTAAATTTTCGAGATATAACACAAACTTATATTTTTTTAAATGGAACCCATATCTGATTTCAGTCTCAAAAAAATAATTATTTTTTTCTCTTTTCAATGATGTAAAGGTTATTATGTTTTATATTTGTTTTGCTCCTAAAATTTAAATTTTCTCTTTATTTTCTTGAACTTTCTTATTATTTCCCAAAAAAACATTATTATTTTTATTAATTATATTGTATTTGATCGAAATAATTTGTTTTATGCCTTTATTACGTAATATTTTTATTCTAGACTCATAATTACAAATTACATTATAATGTGCCAAGGGTGACCTGATACAAAATATTATAAAAATTTGTTTGATACGAGTTTTGAGCAAAATTTTCTAACGAAATAAATTATTTAAATAGAAGGAGTATTTTTAATAGAAATCTACCAATATTTTCAAAATAATTATAAATTTAATAAAAAATAAGGAAAAATTAATAATTTTGAAGGCGAAACAAATATAAAACATAATAACCCTTACATCGTTGAAAAGAGACTAAAATCAGATATGGGTTCCATTTAAAAAAATATAAGTTTGTTTTATATCTCGAAAATTTACGGATATAAAAATTTATTTCGTACGCCACTGGTTAGTTAATAAAAATATCTATCTTTTATATTTGAAATTTTTTTTTCAATTATTAATAGTTTAGAAGTTATTTGAAAAAGAAAAAATCAACAATATTCAGTTTTTCGTCATTATCTAGTGCCCTATGAGAATTTTTGAAAAAACAAAAGCACATCTGAGATGCCCCCCCAAAGGCACACAAAAAGTTCCATTTAACCGACATCTTATCTCTTATAGTTCTCGAGATCCCAATGGTGGCACCTCTAAATGGGACATACTGCTTATCAGTCCTAATTTTGAAAATATTTGATATTAAGATTAAGTTACCTGCTTCATGTCGAGCAGTTAGTTATAGCCAAATCGTTCAGCAGCCAATGTACGTCATTAATAAAAATCTGTTGTGGCCAGCACAAGACCTTCCGTCAATTCCATGTATTTTGTACAAATCCCATACCAAAAGGTCCTTGGAACAGATTCTATATAATATCATGTAAAATCGAACACGAACACATACTATTTTTTACAAATTCCATACCAAAAGTTCATTTGAAAAGGTTCTATAAATCCAATAAAATTATAACATAAACTACACTAAGTAATGTCCTTCCATCTTCTCTTTGGCCTTTCCCTGCGTGTCACTTACGAGCAACACTATGACATACCAATTTTAGATCCTATACTTTTTCCATATTTGGTTTTGCACTTGCAACTGACATCTGTCAATTAAATTTTTTTGAATAATTATGTCAGCTGTTTCCATGATAAATGGCAAAGCTGACTAATTTTTCAAAAATTAATTTCTTTATAATGCTTTAACTCTACATCTATTGAATATGAAGGAAAATGAATAATCAAACCATATAGAGAAGAGTATTTTCTTTAATATATATAATAACAAAATGTCAAAAAATAATATTTAACTGCGTTTTTTTAAGAAAAACTGTTAAAAACTTCAAATAAGGGTACTTCCGGTGGATCAATTATAACCAAAATCTAATCAACTCTTCATATGAATGTACAGAAGAGGAATACGAAAGAATTATAATTTTTAGAATTATAGTATTGGAGTTATCGTCGGAGAAAAATTTGTCACACACGGACACACATACACACACACGGACACACACACACACACATACATACAGACATCATCTTAAAAATAGTAAATTCGTATTGTAGGGACCCTAAAACGTGCTTATTCATTAAAAACTCACCACCGAATTTTTTGACCAAAGACAATACCTTCCTTACCTAAAGGTGACGGAAGGTAAAAATTGAATAAAAGGAACTAGATGTGTCTCGTCATTTACTGGTACGTTCGCAGAGGTTTTAGAATCTTTATGAAAGGAGTTATACAGATTGCTATCTGTATTATTGGCATGTTAATGAACTGTTACATTTACAAAATAAAACTATATTTTCGTCACTGTCCATTTCTATTTAAATTATTTTATAATACTAACCTTATTTATATAAAGAAATATACCGAATTCTTCTGATTGATTAGACGTGCTATCTTTGGCAGATTCACAGATTTTGTGTTTGAGTTAACGGTCACGTTGCGTCGTTGCATTGCGTTTAACATTACTTTATTATAAATAGGCCTTTACAACGCACAAAAATGTTTCAAACACGATACAAATATTTTTCTAATTGTCAAAAAATAACTTTGACAGTATAAACATACAAATTATCAATGTTGCCAACTATAGTAACAAATAAACGATTAATATGAAGTAGATGTACATTATTTATATATTATTCATGTCATATACGATAAGTAATGAACTCTACTATTCATCTTAAAAATAATTATGTAAGGCCATACACTTTTTGACGGTTAAAAATGATTGAAATTTTATTTCATTTTTCACTATTAGTTATTTTAATGCATTAAGGTTTTTACACTAAGTAATGACGTGCATTGGCTGCTTGAACGATTTAGGTATATCACCTTAATAACGTTGTATATGAGAAAAGTGTGTTTTGTTACTGTCGGATATTGAAATTAAGTCTCAATTTTATTTATAATTTTAAATTTAATTTATGTCACTAACAAGTTCGCTTACTCGGCTCACTAGCAATTTCCTCCTGTCAACAGTAAAAACCGTTTTACCTGGTTTGTAATGTAAAGAACTATATTACTATTATTAAAAAAACTGTTGTGGTCAGCACAAGACCTCTCGCCATTTTCATATTAGGCAATATAAATATTGTATTGAACTTCGCTTTCGAACCGTCGTTTTATAACAAAATATTACAGAACTTTACCCAAATATTGTTTTTTATTGTATTTAACATGTCTTCTGCACACATATAATTCTAATTATATTTATTTTTCATTGTATGAGGAAGTTTCTAAATGTCAGAGATTCTTCCAGTTCATTAACCAGATTTGCGGTATTTCTGATGGATATATGCATTTTACCACAATTTTACCTATAATTTCAAATATTTAATTAATAAAACAATAAGAAAGATTAAATATACTTCCCAGAAAAAGCTATCAGAATGTCACTAAAACTGCTGATTTTTGACACTGACATATGTTATTTACAAACTATGTTATAAACATTGAAATTTATCAACTGGTTTCCTTAGTGCCTTAGCCTCTGCGATTAGATTACTCTATATATTATAATGTCTTTATCTTTAAATCTATACAAGATATAATAAAAATTTTAAGTGTATTAGATGAAGAATTTTATGTTCTTCAATATTTAATAAAAAAAACTCCCAAAAAATTATATTTAGAAGATTTTTTTTAAGAAACTACTACTTCCGGTTGTTCAATTGTTACCAAAACCTTTTCAGCTCTTCCCAGGAATGTCAAATTGAGGAAACTGCAGTTAAATATTTTTTAAGTCTTATAGTTTTTGAGGAATCGTGTCTACAACATCCAGGCATATATACGCACATCCACACACACACACACACACACACACACACACACACACACACACACACACAAACACAGACATCATTTTAAAAATGTTATAATCGGATTCTAGGGACCATAAATCGTGCTTATTCAATAAAATCTGGATATGCGAATTTTAGCATGAATCCAATACCTCTCTTAGCGAGAGGTAAAAATAAGAAACATAAATATGCAGAAAATAATGCTTCATTATCCATATTGAATAAAATATGTGGTAATATATTTAAATGTTAGGGTAAATGAGAAAGTAAAATTCAGGTAGGATGCATCTAAAGCATTGAAAACAACCGTGTTTGCTTGTGATTCTTTTTGATATTAATATATGCGTTTTCACGACATCTGGCTTGTAGTAAAGATTAAAATCTCCTGTAACCAAGGAGGTAACACTTAAATGAAGCACGTTTCGTTGAAAGTGATTTGTGAAAATTGTGTTAGTATCACCGTTTATACACAAAAAGTTATGGTCATGTGTTTGCTCCCGTATAGCTACTCGTACATGCATTTAATATTTTTTACCTTGCGCTACCATAAATATGAATCATGCTAAATATCGCAAATCGAGATTCTAGGGAACAAGCACGTTTTATAGTCCTCAGAACCCGATTTAAACGTTTTTACCTTGAATTTTGTGAGGTGAATGTGTCATGTGTCATGCCGATTTCAGTAAAACTATGTGTATAAAACTTACGGAATTTTGAATTCCTTAGGAAATCTGATTATTTTGGTAAAACGGAAGAAGTGTTATATTTGAAGGAGAAAACAATTTTCTAAAAAAATATTTAAAGGTGTTATCGAATTTCGGGTAAAAAGTTTAAGTTTAGTGCTAAGTTTAGTACTCACCAAAATAAGCAAAAAAAAAAAACTTTGATCAACATAGGCCTGATCTTTAACTGTTTTCTAGAAAGAGGCCATTCTTTATTAGAATCGAAGAAAATTTAATAAAGTGATTGAACAAAATTTTGTTTGTCAGTAAATAAACTCTAAAAGAAAACAATAAAAGTGTATATGTAACATTTTTCTCAGCTTCTAATAGCTACGAAGTAATTTGAAAATTAAACACATTTACACTTTAAAAAAAAAGAAAAAAACAAAAGCGCATCTAAGATAACCTCCTAAAGGTAAACAAAAAGTCTCAATTAATAGAAGTCGTTGCTCTTATAGTTTTCGAGGATAGCAATGATGAACCTCGTGAAAACTCATTTTTCAGCGCCTTGCATCTCAGAAACTATTGAAGATCGGACTTATGTTGATTAAGCTTTCTTAGTCATTTTGGTCAGAACTTTATCTTTATGCCTTTAAAGTTTTTATTTGAAGTGCGATAACACTCTGTGTATTTAAATTTTTAAATATTATTTTATTAAATAAAATTAATGTTAAATTCAAAATTTAAAATTCTTAGAAATAGGAAAGGAAAAGGCGCGAAATTTTTCAAGGTCAAATGCATTATTATTGAATGTTACATTTTTTCAAGGGATGTGAAGGTGTATATTTTTCCCCTTTCATGTACAAAAATAAATTGCCAGATCACAGAACATTTTAAAAGAGAACATATTTAACGGATTGTTGACTTATACCTGGATAAACTGTCTAAAGTCTATACACAACACAATTTGGCGCGACTATTATACTGGTTTCCGGTCAACAATATCTGCAGAATTCCTTACATTGTCACTACTACTATGGAAGAAATAATTATAGTCAGTTGAATTGGAGGCTTAATAACTTGCTCAAAAAAAAAATCAAAAATGACGAAACATGCTTTCATTTATAGACTATGCATACGTAATTACACTAATTTTTAAATAAAAATTTATTAATATTTTATATAAAAACTGCATTTTCGAATAAACATGCCAAATTTCAATTCTTAATTATTAATAGAAGCTGAGAGCTAACACTTTTGAAATTATTATTAACAAATTATAAACAAATTGAAAAAAAAATAATTAAATTATTCCAAAGCCTATGGTTACAAAATAATTTTTATTTCTTAATTCGCGCTAAAAATGGGGGTTATTATATATATACAGGGTGTCTCTTAAATGGGACATGGCTTAACCACAGATTTCTGAGGTTAAAATAAGATGATTTAACCAAACGTGCTTCTACCGGAAAGTGTACCATTTAGCCAGAATTCTGCTTCAATGTTTTTCGAAAAAAAATTAATTTTGCTTATAATAATCGGACGCTTTATTCGATTTGGATGAAATTTGGTATGACAGTTTATATGGTTATAAGTCATCTTCTTATAACCATATAAACTGTCATACCAAATTTCATCTTTTAAGGTGATACTTGTTATTATTAGTGAACCACTAGTCTATGAAACTTAGGTGTCCCAACATTAATTAGACCGTAACATTTTATTGGCAATGCCGAATACGTGAAATTATTTTTCTACAGAAAGATACATTAAATAGTAAACTTTTCTCTCTCTGTTTAATTTTTGATATCTGTTACAGTTCAGACAGAAAAAAATAAAATTTGAGTGACTGCATCTTGAATTTTTTTAAAATAAATTTAATCTACCAGTTTATCCAAATGTCAAACACGTAATTTTTAATGACAGTAACAAGTTGTCAATCTTCACAACTTGTTTAGGAGTAAGCAGAGATATGTAATCGTCTTATTTATAATAATGGTAGTAAAATATTATTAGGCCGAACAAACGGATGTTACTAATTTTAGATTATTGCGAAGAAAATTTTTGACAACCCGTAAAACAATTGTTATTGTTATTAAAAATTAATTGTTTGACATTTGGATAGACTGCTAGATTAAATTTATTTTAAAAATTTAGCAGTGCAGTCACTCAAATTTTATTTTTTTCTGTCTGAACCGTAACAGATATCAAAAATTAAATAGAAAGAGAAAAGATTACTATTGAATGAATCTTACCGAAAAAAAATAATTTCACGTTTTCGGCATTGCCATTAAAAAGTTACGGTCTAATTAATGTTGGGACACCTAAGTTTCATACACTAATGTTTCACTAATAATAACAAGTATCACCTTAAAAGATTACCTATAACCATATAAACTGTCAAACTAAATTTCATCCAAATCAAATAAAGCGTCCGATTATTATAAGCAAAATTAATTTTTTTTCGAAGAACTTTGAAGCAGAATTCTGGCTAAATGCTACACTTTCCGGTAGAAGCAAGTTTGGTTAAATCGTCTTATTTTAGCCTCAGGAATCTGTGGTTAAGCCATGTCCCCGTATTTAAGAGACACCCTGTATATATATATATATATATATATATATATATATATATATATATATATATATATTGTCATTATTTTTATATTAATTAATTTAAAAATATGAAAATTAGTATATACGCAGAAATATGTAGTCTATAAATGAAAGTACGTTTTATATTTTTTAAATTTTTTGACTATAATTATTTCCCCGAAAGCAGTTTTCGTAATATTAATTCAACGATAGGGAATTTGTAGCCCCTAGCAAAGTGATGACCATCTTTATTTTAAAAACAATTCAATATTATTTTGTGAAATTTGGGATATACAGATTTTGCTACACTGAGAAAAAGATTTATTTGACGTAATGCAGGCAGGTTAAATATAAATAAATTATTTAATGAAATAAATATGTATGTATATGTTTACCAGTAATAAATAATTTCTTCTGAATTAGTAAATAAAGTTTGTTAACTATTAATAAATATATTAATTGTTCATTATATTTAATATTAGATGACTAGATAGTGTTTTTAATTTAGTTATCTGTTATAATAAATGAAAAAAATTAACTATTAATAAATATAATATTACCGTCAAAAAGAAACTAGTTGCATAGTTTATTATTTTACAATAAATTTGAATGTAATATGAAATATGTATTTTTAACAATTAAAGTAGAAAATTCTGATTGTTTCGATATATTATTTAACATTATACTAAAATTAATTAATGCTAATAAATTGAACGTTAATAAATTATATGTTGCAGAGAAATAAATGATAATAAAAAAAAAAATAATAAATTGGACGTTACTAAAGTATTTATTTACTATTAACAGGTTATTTTTTTTCAGTGTGCATGCCCGTTTAAACTTCAATATTTTCATAGAATTGGCACTTCCGGTTTAATCGGAAGAAGTCCCTAACTTTTATGTGGAATATGTTTTATTTCAGCAGAAAATTTTACATATGAAACAATGAAAACATTCTACGTATGATCAATCACTTTCGACGCAATTCAACTATTTTAATTTTTTTTCTAAAAACGGCCACTTCTTTATCAGTCAATAAAGCGAGAATGGAATCGAATTTTTATAATCTGTAAAAACAGTTTTACAAAGAAAATTTTGTTAACACTAATGTAAATTAATAATTAACAATTTTTGAAATATATAATTTCCAGGTTAACGTAAATAAATGGAACACGACATTTTTTATTAAAAAATAGAGGTAGTCTGCTGAAATATAAATATAGCATTCCATTGAAAATAAGAAAGTTATGATCTTCTTCCGGTTAAATCGAAAGTTCTACTGTTATGAAAATATTTTAGTTGAAAGGGCATATCGGTAAACCCATAAATCCAACTTTTGTAAAATAATATTGAATAGTTTTAAATATAGAAGCTCGTTGTAATAGGTACACCCTGTGTATCATTTATAGATTTAGAGATAAATATTATACACAAATTTATCTCTTGTAGTAAATGAAACCTTCATCATTTCAAGGAAACCAGGTAAGAAACTGACAATTCCATTCACGATCAGTAATCCAATGACATGGGTGTATTTTGCTGTTCTGATGGGGTTATGTGATTGATTTTCATTAGGCAATTTTTGAGAAGTGCACTTCTGCTTGTTGCTTAAAAAATTATAGTCATTAGCGGTATTGTACTGACAAAAATCAGGAATAGATTATTAAAGAGTCTCAAAATTTAACAGTTTATTCCTTGGGTCAAGTTCAAGTAAAAAATGTCGTATAAACAAAAGTCATATGTTAGATTTTCCAAAGCACAAGAAGTCAAAGTTTTGTAAATAAACAAATAATTTTTAAATTTTCATAAATAAAATATGGTGCTTTGTAGAAATAGAACTATTTTGCGTTGTTTAACATTTTTAAATTTTAATTATACCATTATTTTGTTTATTTAAAACTTAATATTATTTTGAAAATTAACCGTTATAAACAAAAAAAGTACTCGAAAGGAACAGAGACCAGAGGAATACTTAACCTGTTAAATCAGCCTGTATATTAAGTTCCTAATACAATTATGCTGTTTAGCAAGAATTGTTTCAAATTATATTCCATCAGTATAATAATTAAATTTCTATGATCGTACAAAACATGTTTTTTACACTATTTTTTTCTATAGAGGTATTTTTAAAACTGCTACTTGCCAAAAAAAATAACTTTTTATGGGTATGATTCTAGCTACAAATCTCCAATTAAATCGGTGTTGAATATCATAATTCATATGGTTTGTACTCAAAATAATAGATCAAAATTGAGTCAGCAAACAATTCCAAAATGATTCCTTAAAAATTAAAGTAAATTTTTCTGGAAATATTGTTAATTATCAAATAATGAGGTTTGTATTTAAAATAATAGGTTAGCCTTCAAAACTGTATGACCAAATTATTTTAAAATAATTATTTAAAAATGGTAAATATATCACCCAAAAACAGATAAAATGAATGTTTTTGTGGAAACAATTTGATGAAACGGTACACTGGCGATCCGCCGGAAGCCAATAATGACGTTATTATTTAGGGACAAATCTATTATTTCGAGAACGGGGCTTTTACTCAATAGATAGAGTATGGTGATCAAGATTTTATCTTTTATACAAATTGACATTAATTTGGGCATTTATAGGTACATACCTGGAAACATTTTTAATTAATCCGAGAATAAAAATATTTTGTAATGATAGATAGATTAATATTAGCATACGATTTGATGACAAATATAAACTTTGGTGACAGAAAATATTGTTCCCTGTTTTTATCAATTATTTTCGTAGCGCTTCCCGCCAAAAAAATTAACTTTACGGATTGAAAATTCCTTGTTGACTGACAGCACTTTGAGGTTATATGTCATTCATCTGTCAATTTTGATAACAATCATACTACTTCTAGAAAATAAAAAGCACAAAAAACAGTGCTTGTATAGCACATCACCGACGTGTTCTCAGTGCGTTTATAGACTCATAAAGACGGCGAAATAGAAAAAATATATAAACTACTTCACAGAAAACTTCTCAATTTGAGAGCCTATGTATCATAATCAGAATAATATTATGTTACGAGGTGTATTAATAGTTAAACGAATAAATTAATTTCCTGTGTATTAATTAATACGTACATGTTCCAATTGGTTTGATAATGCGCTAATTTATATATTATTGTTTAATTATAGTAGTAGTATTGTATTAGTACAATATTGTATTTGATGTCTATTCAATTTGTAAATTACATACAGTTTGGTCTAACTTGCATAGACATGCAATCTACCACCAGAATGGGGTAAGTAGTTTTCATCATATTTAAAAAAAATATTTGTATGTTGTAAAAAATAATATACCCATATTATTTAAATTTGTTAAATCTCTATTGTGCGACCAAAAGAACTTAAATAAAAAAAAGAATAGGTTTGGTAATGATTTTTTTAAAATTTTGATTGTTTTCAAAAATCAGATTTTAGGTACGCACAACTTGAAAATTTATTTTTAGTAACAAAAAGCATACTTTACAATATAGTTTAAGTATTTACTGTTATAAGAAATAGTTTGGGAATGAGAAATGACTTAAGAGACTAATAGGTATGTTCGTGGTAGCGATCCCGGACTAGTTTGAGCATCACACGCATGCGCAGCTTCATTTTAGTTGTTCGCGATAAGATTCTGACTGAAAATTTCGTGTTCATGGAAGACCGTGGACTAATATATGATTGCCCACCTACTAAATCAGACCAGTCTGAAGATTGAAGTAACTATTAGAATCAGGGGCTAATACGACTATTCATATTAGTTACATACTCCATTTTACATTTGAAAGAGATATATTCAGACCTATCTCTTTCGGTTTCATGCGGTTTTTCTCGAGATCTCTATTGCACGGACAAAAGAACTTAAGTTGAAAAATGGCTAAAATGGATTACCTAACTTATAAAAATATCTTAAAAGTTGATTGGTAAAAACGTCAGGATCGGTAAATACGAATTCTGTAACCATATGGGTATTTTAGATTCAAGTAGTTTTGACGTTTTTTTGTAAGTAGAATAGAATTAAGTTACTTGTAGATCAACTTAATGATCCTTAACGGAAAAGGCTTATGTTCAGTTAAGTCTGATTTTTGATATAAGTTTTACGTACTACCAGTGATTGGTATTTATGTTAACGTGGTTTAAACTACCCTTTTATTTCATGGATACGAAACTATAATGTCTGAACAAACCAACAAGATTACTGAAATAGCAAGATTAAGGACAAATAATGATAAATAATATGCACTATGTGTTACTGATGATTTAAATATATTTTGTAGCATTTCAACAAATATTATTATTATTTGTTGAAACGCGGTAACAATCTCTGACGGATGCCAAACTTATTCCGTACTACTTATTTGTAAATTCCGTACTAATTCATAAACTGTTAAATACGCATGCGTGATCCGAGATTGATTTGGATTATTTCTACCAGGAATGCTCATTTTGATGTTTTAAGTTACGTAAATTAATTAATCAAATTTTGGGGTTGGTGCGATATCTAGCAGGAAAACTGCCCTTCAGTGTCGAAAATTATTTAAGCGCGGAGTTTACATTTTTTTTTTTCATGTATCTAAATTATATTTGGGGTTTGTTGGCGCTATGAATAATTTTTATGGATTGCAGAACCTATTACCCTTTTATTTTGTTTTATCAGTCGTTTTTCATTTAGTCAATTTACAAGTTTTGATTCTTTTGTATACCTTTTGACAGAGTACGAACTGTCGCTCTTTGCTTGTTATAATTCTGTTTAGTAACCACGTCTTTCAGGCGAGCGTATTACTCTATTGAATACAGAGTACTGTGGAAGGAGAACTTTTTCTAGAGACAGTACTAGCTTTGGTGGCCATGTAGTGGCCCTCCGTCTTTAACGAACTTTACCAGACCAGCCGTCGCAGACCGATAGGAGAACGAGGCATGAGACGTGCCCAAGACTGTTGTAGCGGTAACTGGTCATTTCATCGCTCCAAGTGAATAAGAGGTAATTTCCCCGAGGACTCTCTCTACGAGGGCTAAACTTCCTCCGAGCACTACCGCCGGAGCGTCTTCAAGGTTCCTGCAGCTGTGTTAGGGCCGAGGGCTCGATTACGTCACCTTAATATGCCCCCAGCATTAGCTAGACGACACCGCCGTATTGCCGCCTTTATTTTGGTATACAAATCTTTTTATCATATTTTTTTTATCCGTACAAATTTCGAGACTAAAGTCTCATTTTATTTGTGTAGTATTCCTTCCTTGAGTACACCTTCTTAAGGGTCACTTTTTATAAAGGTGTTGGGAAAAATTTGATTTGAAGTGGGCCCACCCTGAGTTTTTCTTTATTTCTAGTGTATGGTACTTACTAACACGAACGAAACCTTTGGGTTCATTAGAAAGCACTAACGATGCACTAACATGTTAATTAAGCTGAAATAATTTAAAAAAATGTATTTAAATCTTAAAATATAATTTGAAGTTAGCTCACCTATAATTTTTATAATTTATACAGTAATACAAAGTGCACTTATGTTCCTTTATAGTGCACTAAAAAGCACTAACGGTGCCTTAATTAATAAAATAAAAAAATTGATGCTAGATTGTGCGGGGCAGACAGACGCTAGATGCCGAACTTTACAGTACGTTCTCAATGAAAAAGCTGCTAGTGTTAGCTAGCGTCAAATGAATTGCTATACTACGAGGCGCTGGGACACCTCGATCTGTCTGAAGTTAGTAATGGATTTCGAACGCCACCCGATATATGTTTAAATCTCGCAGGCAATAATGACCTGGGAAATTAAGCATTATGCCCTCTGATGCACCAATAAGAATATTTTTAATAAAGGAAATATTGAAATTGCGTGTTTATGTACTTTATAACATAAGTCAAATATGTAACCGAACTATTAGTGTTCTTTTTTACATACATATCAAATTGTGTGCTATAATACATCTATAGTATGTAGCATTAGGTGAGGATGAAAAAAAACGTATTTTTTTTTTCATTGGTTCACAGGCGGAGTTGACTTACGTGATTCAGTATGGTTGTGAGTTTTTGAAAGACTGACATGACGCAATAATAACAAATAAATGCTATTTTTAGACTTGTGCTTAAGCCCGCAGAACCTAAATATATTAATCGTAGATAAATAGTATACAACTCGTTATAGTGGCTATTTCTAACTTGGTTTCAACCCTTGCTCGCTTCACTCGCTCGTATTGCAAACATATTTGGTAATAAGAGCATCCATTATAGCGTCGTTGTATAATATACTGAGTGTTAAAAAATAAGTGTCACAAATTATGAGGGCATATTGTACTGACCAAAATGAGTAAAAAAAGTTTAATCAACATGGATCCGATCTTCAACTCTTTTTGAGAAAGAGACCATTTCGTATTAGAATCGAAGAAAAACTGACTAAGATAGTGGTCAAACAAAATTTTGTCTATGCCAGTATATAGACTATAAAAAAACAATAAGATTTTATAAGGAACATTTTTTTTTCACTTTCTAATAGTTTCGAAGTTATTGAAGATCGGACCCATGTTGATTAAGCTTTTTTTTTTTGGTCAGTACTATATGCCCTCATAATTTGTCACACTTAATTTTTAACACCCTGTATTATTGATGTTATATAAATAAATTATTTCTGTTAAGTTTTATAAAACAGATGGACAAACGGCAAGAACATAATGGTATTTGGAGCCTGGAGCACATAGTATACAATTTGGCGCCCTAAGAGATATATTATAAAATAGAGATCTTTTCATATAATTGGTTAAATACAGAAGAACATAGAACAAACTGGCTCTAGCTGCATAACTGATAGTCGGATGCACCAAGGTAACTTAAATTTTAAACTTGGCTTAAATTCACAATTCTGCATCATCGAAATGAAATGTCAAATGAATTGTAATATATTGCTGTCAAAATTTCGATTTTCCTTTTTTTGTTTTATACGTATTCAAGTCTTGTTGATGCAACTGGCCATGAGTGATTAGTACGAGTTTAGCAATCAATATATATATATATATATATATATATATATATATATATATATATATATATATATATATATTATCTCAATTTCAATATATGTATATGTAAATCAGTGGGCGCCTTCTCACAAAAGGCGCCTAGATACATAGATACTCAATTTCACAACACGGCCCTGTTGACATCAAACATAAATAAATAATAATAAATAAATATATCATCACGGCATATTACCCATTTCTGGGTGTGCCAGTATCTACAACACATGTAGACATCGGCAATGATGATATATTTTACCGTAAATATTTCCTTTTATATAGGTACGTATAATCTGATTAACTAATATATCTACTGACTTCATTGTAGGTAGATTAAACGAGAAATTTTCGGGAAGGTGCATGTAATTAGTTTATAATAGTTAATTACTTGAACTATGAGCCACAATGAAATGCTTGAACAACACCCAACACCTACGGGCATATTTGAAGATAGGCAATGTAGTCCTGTATATAAATTTGATTTCGAGCAATAATCTACTTCCCACGGTTTTGAAGAGCAAATATATAAAATGTTACTGTTCTTGACTTAAATCTAAAACGTTTTTGGGAATCAGTTTCCATGGGGAATTTTTAAATAAAATATTCAAATATTCTGCAACCTCTTGTCGCACTAATTAAAATTTACATGAAAAGTAAAATTATACTCGGGCTACAGTGTAAATTAGTAGTTAATTTTAAACGAAACATTAATTTCTTTTACTAATTTGAATTGTTGATGTGCGACACAAATTGGTTTCTTACTTCTCAAAACTTCCTACTTAATGAAAATGTTAAACAATTGTTAAAAATTAACCACTTAGTTACAAGATAGATTTAATTTCGTGATTATTATTACTAATAAGAAAAGTATTTCGACTGAAAATACGTGTGATTGTTTTTCGCGGTAAAACTCTAAGATAACATGAACCTGAAGTGTTATATACAATAATAATTAACCCTCCTAAGGCCTAGTGCGGGTATTTTTTTACCACAGCAATATTTTTTTAAATAACTTCATTTCCGGAAATTGTAATATTATGCTTCATGGAATGCCAAAAAGACACTTCGACGAGTATAATGCATCACTTTGCCTAAATTAATAAACCATCATTTATTTACAGTTATAACAATTGAATTTGTTTAATTTTCACGTGAATAAATGTTTGAATACATAAATACTAAAATTTCGTCAGTTAAATTCTAATACTTTAAATTGTGGTAGAAAATGATCCTACGTGGGCGGAAAAAATCACTCGGCTTTACGGAGATTAAAATTTACATGTTAATTACAATATAGTTTTTGCTTAAATTTACGTGGGTACCTATTAAAATTTGGAAAGAATTATTTTTTAACGTATGTATGTATGTATGTATGTATAGCACAAAAATAAGTATATTAAATCTTAGTCATATACAAAACAAAAATATTTATAAAGCTTTGATACTAAATAACAAATCTGTTGTGGCCAGCACAAGACCTCTCGCCATTACTATTTTATGTTACATAAGTAATGTATTGCACTTCGCTATCGAACCGTCGTTTTGTAACAAAAAAATTCAGAACTTTACCCAAATATTGTTTTTTATTGTACTTAAGATCTCTTCTGCACACATAGAATTCTAATAATATATGTATTTTTCATTGTATGAGTGTAAACCTAAGTCAGCACATAAATGAGATTGCGTATATTTCGAAATTAACCTAGTAATATATTGACTCATTTATAAGTAGGCAATTGCTGAATATATATTTTTTAATATTACAACAAATACCAGACCTCAATTTTTTTGCTGACTTTTCTTTACGTGAATATACAGTGTGTCCGTTTTTCGAGGCGCACCATTGGGATCTCGAGAACCGTAAGAGATACGAAGTCGGTTAAATTGGGGCAAAGTTGACTCATTGAAGGACCATCTTAGATGTGTTTTTGATTTTCCATTAAAATGCACAGCTAACTAGATAGAACCGAAAATGTAAATTTTGCCAATTTCGTTTTTGGCTTATAACTTTTTTGTGCGACTTTGTACAAGTTTCTAATTTGCACGTTCTACAGGCACTTTTTATGAGGAATTCACAGCCGTCTTCAAAATTTTTATAGCCCGTACCGTTTTTGAGAAATTAATACTAACTTTCAATTTTCATATGGGCTCAAAGTTGTCTTTATTACCATTAAATAGAGATTTTTTTTCTCTTTCCAACGATATAAAACACATCTACATTAACATGAAAATTAACGTACAAAATAAAAAATTAAAGGTTTTATTCATTTCTATCAAGTGTACTTTGGAAACAAATGAAGAATCTTTTGTTTCAACAATACTTTTGATTTTGACAGTTAGGGCAAATTTTATGTGAAAATGCAGCAATTTTCAAATGAAGAGAAGCGGGATATGTTGGAAATTTGAATCGTTTGAATCATGTGTGGTTCCAACAAGATGGCGTTCCGAGAGTGTTTGACGCAAATGTTTCCTAATAAAGTAATTTCAAATAATGGTGACGTACGTTGGCCGGCACGATCACCCGATTTATCTCCGTTGGATTATTTTTTATGGGGAACCATGAAAAATTATATTTATAAAACTATACCTGCCGATATTAATGAACTGCATAAAAACATTGTTGACACTCTATCGCATGAACATGAAACATTTGAGCATTTTTTGCAATATAAATTTTGTTTTGATTCATTTGTTTCCAAAGAACACTTGATAGAAATGAATAAAACCTTTAATTTTTTATATTATACTTTAATTTTCATGTTAATGTAGATGTGTTTTATGTCGTTGGAAAGAGAAAAAAAATCTCTATTTAATGGTAATAAAGACAACTTTGAGCCCATATGAAAATTGAAAGTTAGTATTAATTTCTCGAAAACGGTACGGGCTATAAAAATTTTGAAGACGGCTGTGAATTCCTCATAAAAAAGTGCCTGTAGAACGTGCAAATTAGAAACTTGTACAAAGTCGCACAAAAAAGTTATAAGCCTAATACGAAATTGGCAAAATTTATATTTTCGCTTCTATCTAGTTACCTGTGCATTTTAATGGAAAAACAAAAACACATCTAAGATGGTCCCCTAATGAAGCAACTTTGCCCTAATTTAACCGACTTCGTATCTCTTACGGTTCTCGAGATCCTAATGGTGCGCCTCGAAAAATGGACATAAATAAATAAAATAAAATATATCATCACGGCATATTACCCATTTCTGGGTGTGCCAGTATCTACAACACATCTAGACATCGGTAATGATGACGATATATTTTACCGTGTGGGCGCTTACCAGGCGTCACCTCACGGGCACTCATAGCTGGCGTGGAGAGTGCACCACAGGGGTCACTTTTGTGCCATTTAAAATTGGAAATATTTGGCGTCAGTCGGGATCGAACCCGGTTCCCCCAGGTTCGCGACCAGACACTCAGGCACGCGGCTACATCCTGTATATAAACGACTGAACGACAGGGAGAAAAAGCTCTAACATTGTAGCCTGCTCGTTACAGTCGACGCGTTTATATACTCGATCTTTATTTACTATTTGTACCATTTTACTTAATAATAAAAGTTATATATATTTTTTAATTAAACTGTGTGAATCCAACCTTTGGGCGACCCATTACAGAAACAGAAGCAATCACCTCGCTAAGAAAAGTAATTAATTAATATTCTTTATTACGTCACTAGCTAAGTTGATACGAAACGTAACTTCCAATCTGGCAAGAACCCGTTCTTTAATTTTATTTGTTAATTCGCCTCATAAAGGCGGGTTACATGAGGAAGTTCCTAAATATCAGAGATTCTTCCAATTCATTAACAAGACTGGCGGTATTTCTAATGGATATATGCAGCTATGCAGGTTACCTATAATTTTAAATATTTAATTAATAAAACCATAAAGAAAGATTAAATGTACTTCCCAGAAAAAAGCTTTCAGAATGTAACTAAACGTTTTGGTTTTTGACACTGATATCTGTCATTTACAAATTATGTTATAAACATTTGAATTTGTCAACTGGTTTCCCTAGTGTAGTTTCGCCTACTCGACTTATTATATCCCGATATTCTGTATATTATAGCGTCTTTATCTCTAAATTTATAGAAGATATAATAAAAAATTTAAATGTATCAGATGTAGAATTTCTTCTTCAAAATCAGTAATACCAAAATTTTCAAAAAATAATATATAAAAAATTTTCTTTAAAAACCTACTACTTCCGGTTGTTCAATTGTTACCAAAACTTTTTCAGCTCTCCCCAGGAATGACAGATTGAGGAATTCATAGTTAAAGAGGTCTTAAGTCTTATAGTTTTTAAGGAATCGTCCCTCCAACATCCAGCCATACACACACACACACACACACACACACACACACAGCATACACACATCCACACAGACATCATTGTAAAAATGATAAAATCGAATTCTAGTGACTTTGAAACGTGCTTATTCATTAAAATCTGGATACGTGATTTTTAGCATGATTCCAATACCTCTCTTAGCAAGAGGTAAAAATAAAAAAAAATAATATAAAAAACAGTTAAAAGTGAGTAGTGCATCTTACAAAAAGAATGCGACACGGCAAGTTATTATTGTCGCGACCCCCGGAACGTAAATTATTTATATTTTCTTGAACTGAATATAGTTACTTATGTAACAAGAGGGTAAAGTAGTACTTTTTGCGATGTTTTATTAAAACTAGATAAAAAATACTATTTAGACACGAATTGCATACAATACTTTGCCTGCAACCGAAATGTTTGTGCTATTTCTCATAATACTGAGTGTGGGTGTACAGGCATCTTCAAATATTGTTATAGTGAAAATGAAATGGCAGAAGACCTACGTCGTAGATCTGAAAAAAACGTTATAAAATGAAATATAACTTGTAAAAATTATTTATTTTTAAATACAGAGTAGTAAATCAATATCTATTCCTTTTACGGAATATAAAATTATTTGAAATAATTGTAGTTCATTTTTATTCTATACGTTGGCATGACCACGTTTACATAACATTTTGAATTTTATGGCAATTATAAATCAAATGACATATCACTTGATTGTCAGTTTTCTCTACGTTGAGAATTTTTGTGAATTTTGCTTGTGCAAAATTATTACTTGTTTTAATAAGTAATATAATTTGTGACAAAACGTTCCATCCATAATCATTATGCCGAAAGCTTTATCAAAGCAGTCTCAGGAGCTGACAGCGAATGTGGTGAATTATTTTGAACGGGAACTGGACAACGGGGGGCCTTTGATTCCGTTGCAAGCTATCAAATTTTAATTAAATTGTGTATTTTTAGAGAGCAGCAGATGCCATTCAAATAAGTAAATCGGTTGTGTGCAAGATTTCGGGAAAAATTAGAAGGGGCGAACCTCTAACATCACCCAAGAAATCTAAACGGAAAAAGACTGTAACTGAAATTGATAGTTTTACCGAAACCGCTATCAGAAATGTTATCTACAAGATGTACGCGAAGAGTAAGTTTATTATTATAAATACGTATATTGAATAATTCGTTTTGCAATAATAGAAATGCCATTAATTATTACCGATTTCTAGAAACACATGTGACCTGCAAATCCTTGCTCGACATTTTAAAGTCTCGAGACATTTTCAACGGTGGAATTTCAAGTCTTTTAACAATACTACATAATATTGGTTTTTCGTGGCAGGAAGATTGTAATAGGCGAGCGTTGTATGAACTACCACATGTCATTACGAAAAGAATAAATTTTCTCCACTAATTTATGAGAAATTATAATGCAACAAATCTCCATAAAATAGTTTTCCTGGATGAAACCTGGATATTTCAGAACGGATCTGCTCGGAGAAGTTGGCAAGATTCTGACGCGAAAAGCGTTAAGCGGAAAACCTCGTCGGATGGAAAAAGGTTGGTTATTGTTCGCCACTTATTCTATAGAGCCAGTTAAAACTTGTTGTTTTCGTATGATTTTTATTTATTTTATATTGTCATAGGTACATAATTCTGCATGCTGGGACTGAGGATGGTTGGGTTCCCAACTGCTCACTTGTTTTTGCATCGACAACGAAACAGGATGATTATCATGGGGAGATTAACCATGAAACGTTTACAAAATGGTTCAAAGAACAATTAATTCCTAATTTCGATGAACCTTCATTGTTAATAATGGACAATGCATCTTATCATTCCAAGTTAATAGAAAAAACCCCTAGGGAAAGTTGGAGCAAGGCCCAAATTCAAACAATATTGACTTCACGCAATGTCCATTTAAAAGACAACTGCTCGATCTTGCTGCTGAGTAAGTTAAAAAATATAAATATTTTACAAGTTGTTTTATGTTTTTACTTTGAAGTTCTGAATTTTCTGCATTGGAAAATGGACATCAGATTTTGCGTTTGCCACCCTACCACTGTATTTTCAATGTCATTGAATCTTCAAAAATTATTATAATAAATGGCTCTACATAAGGACGTGGAAAGAAGCTCTACAAACAGTGGTTGAATACGGTCAAACACACAGTGAAGGAAATTCGAAAATGGTATTTATATACTATTTTACTGAATGCAGAGCGCTAATTATTGGACGAATTGTAATTCAGTCTAAAGGCAATGAATCAAATAAAACGCCTTTTTCTATTTCGGTGTCTTTATGTGTTTATATACGTATCAAAAAACCCGTTCTTAAGAAAATGTATAAACGCATTGTTTTCGGCACTTTTCGTTTTCTAGAGGTGGCTTTCAAAACTAACAAACAGATGAATGACACACAACCTCAAATTGCTGTCAGTCACCAATGAATTTTCATCTGTCAAAGATAACGGGAAGCGCTGTTAATATAACTGATAAATTCCAACGACTAGTTTTTAACCAATCATGATGCAAAACACTTGAAAATTCAACCAATGGGAACAATATTACACTGATAAAACTCCGTTATCCCGATAATTTTCCGCTACCAAGTAAATAAACAGTTGCTGTTGTTTATAACTGTCAGTGTGACAATTAATGTGTCCAGTTTCATTTTGCGTTGTCTTTGGAATTTATCTGATCAAATACTACACAACCTCTCAGATTTTCTCAGATAAACTTTTATTTTTAAGCACTCATTTTTTTGCATTTAAGCAAAATCACTCAAGCAAACTGACGTTAGGTAAAATATCTCTCCTCCTTCGGAGTTGGGATTTACCATGCAGTTTGCTTTCGTATTTGTTGCTAAGCAAAAAAAATTCGTGCAAAATAAAAAATTATCAGAAGTAATATCACAAGACCTCCTGATTTTATCGATAAATTTTTATTTTGCACGAATTTTTTTTTTTGCTTAGCAAAAAACACGAAAGCAAACTGCATGGTAAATCCCGACTCCGAAGGAGGAGGGGTTTTACCTGTCAGTTTGCTTGAGTGATTTTGCTTAAAAGCAAAAAAAATGAGTGCTTAAAAATAAAAGTTTATCTGAGAAAATCTGAGAGGTCGTGTGGTATTTGGTGAGATAAATTCCAAAGACAACGCAAAATAAAAAACTTGACACATTAATTGTCACACTGACAGTTATAAACAATAACAATTGTTTATTTACTTGGTAGCGGAAAATTATCGGGGGTAACGGGGTTTTATCGGGGTAACGAGGTTTTATCAGTATAATACTGTTCCCATTGGTTGAATTTTCAAGTGTTTTGCATCATGATTGGTTAAAAACTAGTCGTTGGAATTTATCGATAAAATCAGGAGGTCTTGTGATATTACTTCTGATAGAGAAGAAAATAATATTTAAGTTAATTTTTCTTATTTCTGGATTAAAGCGTGAAAGTTTGAAATTGAGAGTGAAAGGTACGCTTTAATCCCTCAAAATAACAGGATGGAGTTGAAGACCCACCCTCTTTTCAAGTATGCGGGGTTGTGTGAGACAGCACAGCTTATCAAAAAATAAAATAAAAGAAATGTAAAACTTAACTAACAAAATGTATAATTTTGAAGATGGAGGTCTTTCGACCTCCGAAACGTCCAAATAAATTTTAAAACAAGGAGAATTGTGAATATGAATTATCCCTCTTCTCGACACCACCTTTAGTAGGCGAATAAAGTTCATCATTTATTTAAGTTAGTTAAATAACGTGAAGGAAGACTCTCATTTTATTTTCCCTAATCAATTCCATTTCACTTCGGTTTTCAATCATTTAATTATCTACAGGATATTAAAAAATAAGTGTCAGAAATTATGAGGGCATATACTGCAGACCAAAATGAGTAAAAAAAAGCTTAATCAATACGGGTCAGATCTTTAATAGTTTCCGAAATAAGGCAGTGAAAAATAAGTTTTTTCGGGGTTTACCTCTGCTATCTCGAAAACTGTAAGAGTTACGACCTTGATTAAATAAGACTTTTTGTTTACCTTTGAGAGGTCATCTTAGATGTGCTTTTGTTTTTCAAAACAAAAAATCGAATAATTGTACCAAGACAAATGTTGTGGCGACCTTGGGCTATATTTAGTTTTAAAATAACTTTGTAACTATTAGAAAGTCAAAAAAAATAAAATTTTATTGTATTTTATGGTCTATTTACTGACAAACAAAATTTTGATTAGTTACTATCTTTGTCTGTTTATCTTCGATTTTAATACAAAATGGCCTCTTCCTCAAAAACAGTTGTAGTTCGGGTCAATGTTAATTAAGCCTTTTTTACTCATTTTGGTCAGTTACTATGCCCTCAGAATTTGTGACACTTATTTTTTAACACCCTGCATATTATAGATTTGCGCATCTGATCTCAATTGAATTAAACAAAACGGTAAAATCAAGATCCTTGGAAAACTGAAAAAAAGTTAAATCATTACCCTCATGTTATTTATTTCACCGTAATTGTTTACTAGTTTATAACCGAATGGTTGTTCGAGGCAAGGTTAGGTTTTAAAATAATAGTGCGGGACTTTTCATTCAATCACAGTTTCGATATAGTTTGCCAATAATAAGTGAAAGTGGTGCAAGGCTAAATGTTATTCTTTAGCTATTGTAAATTATCTTTTATTAGTTTCACTTTCGTCACATGAATTAAAACTGAAATCTCCTAAAAAATCTGTTTTAACCAGCACAAGACCTTTCGTCAATTCAATGTATTTCGTACAAATTCCATGCCAAAAGTTCCTTGCAAAAGATTCTATAAATCCAATACCATTATAACGCGAACATACACTATATAAATTTTACTTGATACTTCCATCCTCCTTCTTCAGCTTTTCTCTATTTTATTAAGAGTCGCTGTTTGTTATTCTTCTCTTCTACTCATTTCTGACCAACGCATCTTCACATAGTTCTTCCTCTCTCAAGTCTTCTGCGATATAGTTCTTCCATCTTCTCTTTGGCCCTCCTCGTACTCCATTGAAAGTTCCAATCCTGAGGCGAGACTGTAACTGCATGTCACTCTACCACTTATACCACTTTCAGATCCTATATTTTCCATCTTTGGTTTTGCAATTGACACTGACAAATGTCAATTAGAATTTTTTGAATATACCAACTGTTTCCATGATTATAACAAAGCTGACTGATTTTTGAAAGTTAATCCCTTCATAATCCCTAATTCTTTATCTAATGAATATGAAGGAAAATGTATAATCAAACCGTATAGAGAATAAGATAATCTTTCATATTGATAATCATATAAAATGTCAAAAAATGATATTTAACTGTGTTTTCTCAAGAAAAACTGTTAAGAACTTCAAATATGGGAACTTTCGTGTTCACCAATTATAATCAAAATCTAATCAGCTCTTCATATGGATGTAAAGAAGAGGAATACGAAAGAATCATAATTTTTAGAATTGTAATATTGGAGTTATTGTCGGAGAAAAATTTGTCACACATGGGCACACACACACACACACACACACGAACATACATACAATAATTGACAAATGCTTAAAATTATAGACCTACCTTTAAAAGTTTGGATCAGATTGTTTAGATTCCGTCTGTTAACGTTTTAACTTCAAAGACGTCTACCATGTTCATGTTACAAAAATCAATACAAAAACGACGTATACACACAATATTCGTAACTTGAAATATTAAAATAAATGCTTCTAAAACACTGCAACTTGCACGAGTACCTACACCCTACAAATGTTTCTCTTGTGCTAACAAATTACGTCTCGTGCATAACGTCGTAAAAGGCTTTACAAGTTATGCTGTTTAGAGTAACCAAAACACAGTGGTAAAAATTACTGTACTTTGTAGTACGAATTTACAGATAAGTAAAAATTTTTACGAGAAATTTTTGTTCACAACTAAATTGTAACTTTTATCACAATAATTGTGGTATTTCACACATCCAGTATGTTAATCGGGTCCACCATCATAACAAAAAATAATAAATTGCACCGTTTATACTTAAAGTACTACTCCATCATTAACGATTAAGATAAAGAAAAAAATATTTTAATAAATACTTTGCGAGATATTTGAATATTTACTATAGAAACGGGTGCGAGGAAGATAACAATGGTTTTCTTTAAAAATCAAATGCATTTAAACTAAAAACATTTATGCCTTTACGAATTGCTTCAAAATTAAACAAACTTTCATTTAAAATAATAAAAAAAATAAGAGTGGAGGACCCCATTGTTATAATATACTGTATTTTGTTCCGTGGCCGCGTGGCAGAGTGTCTGGTCGCGAACCTGAGGAACCGGGTTCGATCCCGACCGACGCCAAATATTTCGTATTTTAAGTAGCACAAAAGTGACCGCTGTGGTGCACTCTCCACGCCAACAGTGAGTGCCCGTGAGGTGACGCCTGGTAAGCGCCCGCATGATACAAATATATCATCATTACCGATATCTGCGATAAAGCAGATTGTGGCTCACTCAGAAATGGGTAATATTGAACTACAAAATTTTCTTAATAAATGCAAAACGACAAAGAAAGTTTATAAGCCGTTATATTTTATAAGAGTAATAATTATTGTCATTAAAATTAGCATAAGAAAGTTACAACTTTGTTGTTAATTATATTATACTATTTTTTGTGTAAGTGGGCAGAAACCAGTGAATCTCAAACCTTTACTTATTTATGTAAATTGATATGAACATTTATGTTAAAAGACACTTACGGCCGATTTCACCACCGATTCCTAAACTGTTGCCTAACAAGGAATTTCCTAAATTTAAGAACTGCCTAAACTGATACTTATCCATTTTGGATTTCACCAAACAAAGCAATGTCCAGCAGGAATTACTTACGTAGGCATCGGATTATTAGTTACTTTTGTGATATTATATTTGCACACTGGAAATAAATGAATAATTTTTATAATTTATGACATTTCTCAATTGTATTTGTCAACATTGACATTGGAAATTATGTGGAGATATTATTATTACGTTGAGGTATACGAAATAATTAATTTGTTAATGACATATTTTACTATAAATATATTTTAAAATTTGTATTACAGAAATGGAAAATATAAATGAAACAAAGATGAAAATGGACAAGAAGGAAAAAATATAAATGGCAAAATATAGAATAAATAATACAAAAACAGAAACTGAATCCTATGATTTCAAGAAAAAAATTAAAATATGATAACCGGAACGCATATTTATGATATTTGGCTATGGCATTTTTGTAGAAATTATGAATTTAATTATATGTGAATACCCAATGTAATTTCCCAAAATATAAAATTAAGAATAAAACGATATATACGTATTTACTAATTAATTTTATATGATATAAACTCGTATAGGTATATAAAAATTCTGTTTTCTAATGACATTTTTCAAAACCATTTTTCATCACAGAATTCAAAACAATTTGTTCTTTCTTTTTTATCTTGTGCATATCTTTCTATTTCTTCGTTGTAACTATCAAAATATTCAATAAAATTGTACAATTTTCATTTTGAAGTGTCAGCTGTCAAACTTTAGGAAATGCTTAGCGATTTGGGCATCGGAAAACAGATACCTAGCTAAGTAATTCCTAAATCAAGATAGGCAATGCTTAGCGGTTGGTGAAAACGAAATTTTGCTAGGTAATGCCTATGTGGTTCACATCGGGAACATAAGTATTACTTAAATTTTAGGAATCGGTGGTGAAATCGGACATTAGGTTACTTATATTTACACAATGACAGCTGTCATCTACGGCTTATGTAACGAAAACGAGATTATGGTTGCTAGTTTCGGAATTAAATCATTCTCACTAAATTTTAACCACTCTGACAGTTTAAAACATCAAATTTGACTAAATTGCAACGATGATCGTCATGTAAAAACTACTCATTGATTGGTTTTTTATTACTTTGTTTAAACTAAATTCATAATCTTTATTATTACTATTTCGTCAAAATTGCATAAAATATTGTATAAACCACGAGAGTTAAGAATGTTTATTCACTCGCAGACTTGCCCTCGGGCTCGTAGTCTAGACTTCCTTCTCATGAATACACATTATCTTAACTCACTTGTATTCAAATATCTAATTGCATATAAATTTAGTATAGCTAAAGAAAATAAATCTCATGTGCCAGCACATTACCTTCCGTCAATTCTATGTATTTTGCACAAATCGCATACCAAAGATTCTATATATCCAGAAAAATTGTAACACAAACATATACCTTCTATATTCTACAAATTGCATACCAAAACATACACTATATAATTGTACTTGACATTGACATCTGTCAATTAGAATTCTTTGAATATATTAGCTGTTTTTTTGATTATAGCAAAGCTGAATATGAAAGTTAATCTCTTTATAATTTTTAGCTCTATATCTATTGAATATGAAGGAAAATGAATAATCAAACCGTGTAGATAACAAGATATTCTTTCATATTGAAATCACATAAAATGTCAAAAAATGAAATTTAACTGTGTTTTTTCAAGAAAAACAGTTAGAAACTTCAAATAAGGGTACCTCCGGTTGACAAATTATAATTATATGTAAAAAAGAGGAATACGAAAGAGTTATAAGTTTTACAATCGTAGTATTGAGAGAGAGTGAGAGAGAGAGAGACATACAGACATCATCGTAAAACTAGTAAAGTCGTATTCTAGGGACCCTCATTCATTAAAAACAACGGACGGTAATAAAAGAAATATTATTCACAAATAGTGAATATGCACACATGGGACATGTCCATGGCTTTGAACAATAATTATTAAAAGAAAATATATTGAGAGAAGTTTTTTGAAATGTTACTTATTTTACACATACCTAATAATGTGTTGCAATTCATTGATACTTTTCATTTTTATTTAGACATCAGTGTTACAATTACTGTTGTTATAAAAATAGATTTACGAGCTTTTTCTCAAATGAACTTTTTATTTTATTGTAGGTGTTTTATTAATTCTTGGTCTATGTTTGGTGGGTTAAAAAGGATAAAAAAGTAATTAACGATACATTGAACATAAAGAAAACATTTCAATGTTAATATGCAATTTTTTGAATATCTATAGCACTCTCTACGAGAGTAGGTTTTAAAATATGAGATTTATTTCACATATGAAAAAGCTAACTATAAAGTGCAGTATAAATATAATATCACAAATACAATTGCTATGTTGAAGTGGGCGACTAATATTTACTTAGAAGAAAAGAGCAATGGGGAGCCAAAGAAAGAATGCGAAAATGTGATTCCGAATATTTTAAAAGCGTGCAAAGAGAAATGCAATATCTATATAGTGCTACATACTCGTATCGTATCATAGGTAAAGTGTGTACCACTAACCTCAATATATGCTACTGGAATGCATATATATTTATATTGCGAGAAGAGAGAAAACATAATGGAGGGGTTTTCCGTTTTTGTTTTATATATTGAGTTAGAAATTTACTGTAATTGACAAACGTCAAATAGTTAAGTTCCTTAATGCACTTTCGATACTGTTATTAAACGTTCCCACAATCTCTATCCCCAAGCCCAATACAAATAAGGCACACCATAATAATTATAGATCAATATCTCTCTCTAATACAATGAGCAAACTATTGCGAAGGATGGCTAACAAACGACTAGTATGGTTTTGAGAAACAAACGAATTACTGAAAGAAACACGAAGCGGTTTCAGAAGAGGAAGATCAACTGAAGACTAAATAGTAGCATTGGCAGCAGAGATACGAAACAGCTTTAAAACAAACAACTTTTGATTTTGATTATTTTTCATATTTTAATCAAATTTGATGAAAAAAATTGATCCTGTGCAGACAAAAAATATTTAATATTTAGAAAGATTAAAATATAAAGTGATAATTTACTCCCATAGATTATTTTATGCTGCATATTAATTTTAATCTTCTGTTTCGAATATTTTGTAAAAGGAAATGACAATGCAAGTGTTTTTTTTTATACATTTTACTTGTATATACTTATTTTTATATAGCTAGTTGGAGACGATAATGAGATAAATCTTTAAAAAATAACCGTTAATACCACGACGGTTATAGCTTTAAATTAGCAGTGAGTACCACGTGACCGTACTTTGACAAGCAAATTTCTGTCTTAAAGTTATGCGATGATAAAGTGGGTATCTGCGCATTCAGTCTTGAACTTAGAGTTCACCTCATTTAAACATCCTATCTTATAAATCTAATGTGAATAGGGCTTCAGAATTAAAAGTTGCATATGAAACTGTTTTTTCATTTTTGTAATGTTTCTGGTTTCTTCGCAATTTTAAAAAGAAAATTTAAAATTTCTTTTATTTCATAGTATTAGCAATGAGTCAATGACATTTGTTTATTTTTTTCTCGTATTTATGACTTATTTATAGACGTCAGTCTAACTTATGGAAAATAATACAATCCTGTACTCTTCGATAGCTATTTACATAACAATTCATTGTAATACAGACGCGTTCCTCATTTGACATTCATTATTTTGCAAAAAAATAGACCGAATATGAATAAAATAATATTGTTTTCTATAATATAATGTCATGGATATTGTTACTAATTGGAACTGTTTAAATTTATTTTTAAAATTGTGACGAAATCAAAGACATTAAAAAATTAATAACTGCCACCACTCAATATAAACCAAATATAGAATAATAAAAACATATTGATATCTACACTTTCTACGAATGTGAGCAAAAAATTCTTTGAAGAGCTTTATTTTAGAAACTGTAACGGAAACTCTAAAGAATAGGGTGATTTGGACCATAGTTTTGTGAAATTACCTGCTACTCTCGCTTTTTCTACTAAAATCTTTTAATTTGAATGAGCTGGATAAGTCTATGCAATATTTTTGTTTAGTGGCTCTTTATTCTAACAATTTTTAGTAAATCGAGGATGTACAGAACTTTTTAGTTAGTTTATATATATATATATATATATATATTAGCTGACCCGCCCCGGCTTCGCACGGGTAAAGCTAAAATTACGATTAGCTACACGTGTACCAGTAATTTTTCACATTTACTTCGGAGACATGCGCTGCGTAGGGAGCCGGCAACCTGCCTCGCATCGTACATGTAACAGGCTCCGCCCGATCCCCGCACCGCACCTAAAAGCGCCTTTTCTAAACATATCTCGGGTACTTTTACTTATGTACATATGATGCAAGCTATCTCTCCGACAAATATCGAAAATCTGTTAACGGTTAAAACTTTACTATAGATAAAAAAAATAATTGAAATCATCCCCTATCGTACCGCCTTGATGGATGATTTTTTAAAAACGCTAAAACACTTTATTTCTTACCAAAAGCATAAATAAGAATTTTTATATCCCTAACATGATAAATGATGGGTTCTCCATAAAAACTTTCGTTCCCTATTTCAGCCCCTTCAAGTTTTATTTTCGCGACAAAAGGTAGTCTATGTTCTTCTCCTAGGTCCAATCTATCTCTATACCAAAATTCATCAAAATTGGTCCAACGGTTCAGACGTGAATACGTAACAGACAGACAGACAGAGTTACTTTCGCGGCATCTATAACATGATACATGCATAATATTCAAATTGTATACATGACACTTGACACTATTTTGTTAAGGATTGAAATTTCATTTAACTTCCCCGTTTGCAGATTTGTTTGTTAGTGAAACATAAATTACTAACTAAATAGTGTAATGAAATGTGGAGAAAATGAAGGAATCTTAAATGCTCGGTAATAGATTTAGGTGATTATGGGTAGATTAAGCTGAGGATTACAACAAAAGTTCAAGCTCTGCTAACATGTAATACAGCAACAAGCACTTACACAGCCGCACAATATACTACACTCATCTCTGATCCTATTTCAGTCGTTAATACTAAATTGGAATTTAATTAGCAATGTCCGGTAATTTTCCTGCATTGCTATTTCGTTCTCAAGGAGTTTTCGCATGATTAATTACAATTCTTATTATTATGTTTGGATGTACGTGTACGTCTATACCAATTACAATTAAACAGATTATGATATTTTTAGGACCGGCGGACCTAACACGTAAATCAAAGTTGTATGTTTTACAGGACACACAATATAACTTAATAAAACACTTAGTAATTTATAATTACTAACATATTTTTTTTATTTTTATTGATATGTACATAATAAATTGGATTTAGACCAGGTTTTCTCATTAATGGATAAAGTACCATTTAACTTAACTACCAGATAAAATGAAAATATCTCATCGATATTAGAGCGTAAATTGACATAGTTATACACATATCAATTATATGACACGATTTTTTTTTTATCTGGCAAATAAGTTAACTGGCACTTTATCAAGAAGTGGAAAATCGGGCCATAGAAATAGCTTTTTTTAGTATAAGTGCGCAAAGTATGCCTTTTTCCCACGCTTCCGGAACTGCACAAGTGAGAAAAAGACATGCTCACTTGTGCTAAACATGATTTATTCCACAATCTTAAAAAAAAAATCTTCTAAAAAACGAAACATACTTTTTTATTAATGAAAAACTCAACAGAACCTATGTTTATAACTTAATTTAATGTAAAGTAACTACAAAAAAATTATTGTTCTTTCATATAGAAAGGTAGATATTTATTGTTCAATTTGTAACTCTATCAAAATTGTGTATTTTGCTCACTTGTGAAGAAAGTTATTTATTTTGCTCACTGAAATTGAATAATAATGAATTTTGCTAACGATTATGGAAAAAATATTAAACTTTTTAAAAACTTTACTGTTAGGATTATTTGATAACATACTATTTTTGTATTTTTGTGCCAGAACATAAAATTGACTTATATTTTTAAAATCACTTACTTCGTCGGTCAACAGGCGAAGTTGACTTATATGCCCTAGGCCCGCCCAATCTTACAATGTCCTTTTAAAATTTAATTAACTGCCAGTTAAATAAACAATATTAAATCGGATTATTGACAGCAATTATAAATTTGTTATTTCACAGTTCAATTCGTTTTGTGTATTTTGGTAATTAAAATTTTAACCAAAGATTGTAAGATTGGCCCTTGGTTGTGAGTTGTGTTTAGGTCCGCTGGGCCTATAATTGTAATTAAAGTTTAATTTGAGAGCTGTCTGTCAAATGATAAATTTAAGTAAAAAGATTTTTTATACATAAAACTACATAAAATATTTTCAAATTTGTAATAATAAAATGCTGCGATCAGCACTAACTCCAGTATTTGCTGCCATTTCACATACCCATACTTCAATGTAATCTCTTTTGTTTTCAATATTTTCTTCTCAAAGCTAATGTTTCATAGGAGACGTGTTGTATATCTTAAAAGTATAGGTTGCTCGATTTATGAAAATGAATAATTTTATAAATATTGAAACGATTTCGTATCGTTTCGCGGTTTTTTCCAAAATTATTTAGTTGTTTTATAACTCATTTCAGCTGGCATTTCACGTAGTTTCCTGTTTGGCCCTGCTAACGGTTGTACGCTCGAGAGAAGAGATGAGTTTCGCACTTGAAGCAGTGTAGATGTCAGTGGCGGCTATTCGGGTGAAGAAGGTGAAGAGCAACTTCACCTGTTATTTCAGAAAACAAAATATTTAAAAAAAAATTAATTTCACATTATTTTTTTTATTTTGTATTATAAAGCCTGAAATAAACATTAATATAATTTAGAAATCAAATTATTTACTAAAAATTATATAAACTGATCGTCCGCAACTCGCATTACATGAAGAGTAATTCAAATTTTGAATAAACTCTTCACAGTTGCGCGCGCAGCTAGCGTTTATTGGCTAGATAGAATGGTTGCCATAGCAACGATGCTTCCCCCTCCGCTTACAGAAGCGAATGGTGAATACCACATTTTGAACTCTGCACCTCGTCTCCACATTGCAATTGATGCATTGTAATTTGCTTGTTAAAACAATTTGAATAGTTATTATTTTATTTATTATAATTTTAACTTATTTGGAAGGTAATACTAATATATATCTGAATAATTTTATTATATGCAATTTATTGGAAACACAGTTCTCTAGATGAATAGATGATAATAATGTATTGGCAAGTGGTCGACCAACCCCAACATTAAATTTAAATAAAATAAAAAATGTTAAAAACTGTGGAAGAACGCACAATCTACATTTTAAATCTGCCTGGTACAATAAATTTTCATTTGCAAAAACTTTTTTGAAGGATAGGCGTATTGAGCTAATTTATGAAGTATGACTTAAAAAATATAATTTTGTTTTGTTTATAAATATTTTTTTGATTTAAAATATATATTTGAAATTTATCGTACGTAATAATTACAACACCCCCCCCCCCCCAATAATACCCCCCCCTCCCTCCGACATTCATTCATAAATATCTCTTCACCTACTTTTCACCTCACGAGCCGCCACTGGTAGATGTTCGTGTTTTTCAAAACTTTGTTGCAATATATATATATTATTGAATTATGGATTTGTAACTTTACCTTTGACGATCACATCACAGCCGCTTGAGGTGTGGGCTCTTCTTAAAGGGGTACGTTGGTACGTTATTGTTTTGTTTATCCAAATTCATTAATTATTTTCTCATAGGAAAATTCTTTTTCAAAATTTATATAAATTATTAAGTATTTTTAGGAAATATTACCTACTTAAAAATTTATATTAGGTGTAGCATTTCTACTAGGCTCTCTAGCTCGTTTAATTGTTTTGTATGGTAGGATTTTAGACTTAGCTGATAGCTGATTTTAAGTCGTAAGTAAAAAGGTTGTATTCGTTCCTTTTCAAATTATTTTACTAACCATTAGCCTACATTATCGTGGTAGGCCGATTTAGTAGCTTATCTAGCTTTATCTTTTTGTCGGCTGCCGTTATTAGCAACTTTTTACATATAATGAGTTTATCCCGATAGTTAGTTTCAAGCCGGTTGAAATTCGACCCGGTTGAATTCAAGGTTAATTCTCTATCGTTGACCCCGCTCTTATTCTAGCGGGTTGAGCGGACCCTATTTGAACTCATTTATCTAAAAAATTCACATGGATAGGGTCGTATCTATACCCGTAAACTGTGTGTTGTGGGATCAACATTCGAGAGAAATAGATGTATACAAATTACTTCTGTGGGAAAGCGATAGAAGATTACGTACCACGTGACTAGCTTCTACGCTTTGCAGGGAAACATAGGAAAAGTTAAATAAAATGAATAATACTAGATTCAAAAAATATGTTTTAAGATAAAGGAAATCAATATCAAATAAATTAAATATAAAATCTGACTATTGATTATTGTACAATATACTTGTTATAGTTTTATTTATATTAGTGACTTTATCATTTTAAATGATGGCTAATTTGAGATTTCATATTGCAACTCAGTATCAATATATGTACAAAAAAACAATTTTATAGCTTGGAGCAAATTTATTTAGAATAAATGTTAATATCATACATAACTATGAAAATTTAAGAAAGAAATATCATTTGACTAAGAAATAAACACTTCATTCGATGTTTGAATATTTTACTGCAATTAAATTATTGTAAATGACAAATATTGCTTTGTATATTGACAGTTCGATTACCAGCACAGTTTTATATGTATATATCAGCCTCCTTATAAAAGTAAACGCGTAAAAAGGAAATTACATACCTGGTTATAACCTTAATTATCTAATTTTTAATTAAATTTACTGTCGAAATTGTAAAGTCATGAGGAGGTTTTCGCTTATGACGTATTTTCACACCCTCATATTGACACTGTTCCATTAATAACAATTATTAGCAAATTACAGAAAAACTTATAAAAGAAAAGGAATACCATAAAAATGAAAAATAAAATAAAAATAAGAGTAATTTATGAACAAATTAAAAAATATTATCTGCATTACTTGTTTTTAAAAATGAATTTATTCTGTGTATTTATATCTTATCATACATATAATTTCATTAACTGATTTATTTTTATGGTGAAGAAGAATGGTAAAATAAAGTTTTAATATATTCTTCTTCTTCAGCTTTTCCGTTATTAGTTAGGGGTCGCTGTTCCTTATTTGCCTTTTCCACTCATTCCTATCTAATGCATCATCCTCACACAGCCCTTTCTCTCTAAAATCTTCTAATTCACAGTCCTTCCCCCTTCTTTTTGGCCTCCGTCTCCCTCTTTGACCCACCACCAGCATTTCGCTTAATCTTCTGCCAACATAATCGTCGTCATTACATGCCCAAACCATTGTAATCTTCTCTTCTGAATCTTTCTTGATACCTCCACTACTCCAGCCATTTTTTTTTTTATAGCATCATTCCGAATACTATCTCTTCGTGTTTTACCCATCATCCATCTTAACATTCTCATCTCAGCGACTTCCAACCTTTTTTGTGGACTTTCTTTACTGGCCATGTTTCACTGCCATACATCATGGCTGGTCTAACAACCACCTTAAATATCTTCCCTTTTGTCCTTCTTCTAATTCTCTTATCGCACAACACTCCTGTTATCTTCTTCCAGTTCATCCATCCAGCTTGAATCCTGTGAGTAATTTCCCTATCCAGTTCTCCTTTTCCGTGACGTAAGAGCCTAGGTATTTAAACTCTCCAGTTCGAGCCAGTCTCTCTTCCAAAAATCTAATATACCCGTTATTTCCATTTCCTCCGAACCACATGTATTTGGTTTTCGTTCTACTGATCCTAAGACCTCCGCCCTCGACCGCCTGTCTCCATTTCTCCAGCTTTTTTTCCACTCTTTCCTTGTTTTCATCCACCAAAACAATCTCATCTGCAAAGAGCATACTCCAAGGAGCTGGATCTCTCACCCCTTCCGTTAGCACATCCATTAATATATTAAATAGATAAGGACTTAACGCGTATCCTTGATGAACACCAACTATCACGGGAAAGCGTTCTGTCAAACCTATACTTGTTCTTACTCTGGTGTACGTTTCATAATACATATCCCTCACCAGCCGCACATACTTTTCTGGTATCTCTTTCTCCCTCATACATCTCCACATCTCCTCCCTAGGCACTGTGTCGTAGGCTTTCTCCAGGTCTATGAAAACCAAATGTAGATCTCTTCGCATCTCTCCATACTTTTCTAACAATTGTCGCAATGCAAACAAAGTGTCTATTGTCCCTGTTCCAAACATGAAGCCAAACTGTTCCTTCGCTATTCATGTGTGTGATACTAGTTTTATCCCTCTATCATTTTTACAATCCTAGATGTCGCCTTTCTCTTTGTACAGGGGTACCAACCCACTCTCTCTCCATGCCTTCGGCATGCTCTCCTCTTCATAGATTTTACACATTAAGTCCCACAAATAGTCTACTCCATCCGTACCAAGAGCCTTCCATACCTCTGCTGGTATGCTATCTGGCCCTACGGCTTTCCCGTTTTTCATTCCCTTCAGTGCCTCAAGGGCTTCTTCCCGTTCTATCCCAGATGTTAAATTTAATATAATAATTTAGAATAATTTACAAATATTCATTTAGCATCAGAAATAGATTAAATATTTTGTAAAAAAATCGTTAATTTATATATGTAAATGATTATTTTAATTACTTATTTTATTTAATTTTACTATATTTTGGTTTCATTATTTTTGTCCTACAATTTACAATAATTTATAAATGATGACATTATTTGTACTATGTGGACGCTTACCAGGCGTCACCTTAAGGGAACTCATTGCTGACATGTAGAGTGTACCACAGGGTCATTTTTGTGTCATTTAAAATTCGAAATAATTTTGCCTCGGTTGGTATTAAATCGAACACACACAGTTCCCCACGAGACCCCATCACAAATAAATATGACAACAACAATAAGTTTGTTGGTTTTTTTTTTAAATAAATATTAAAATACTTATTTTAAAAGTTACTTTCCCTCTTTTCAACAGAACTAACTGTTTTTTTTTTTATCAAATGTCGTTCACAAAGTAACATGAAAGCTGCTGCTTTCCTATTTATAATGAGTCGTGAGTAAACTGTTTAAAAACAATTAAATTTGTAACTGCATATTTTTACGGTTGCACAAAAAAAATGTGTACACCTTGTCAGAGAAATTCTTTAGCGCCCTCAAGATTGTCCTACCTTGGCTTCAATCGGCTTCGACAGTTTTTCTTTCGGTACGCTAAAGAGAGATTTCGCGCCTGATATACAGTGGAGATAACTTGTAGTAATAAATATAGACTTCACTATTATTTATACTAAAGTACAGATGTTAATAATTATATTGTGGTAGTTTTAAATTTTGTGTACATTTCACCCAGTAGGATTAATTGTTTAGATTTGGAAAACCACGTATATATCAATCATGAATCTGGTATTATAAAAACCAACTTTAGATCTCGACTGTGGAAAATATTTAAAGCTACTAAAAGGATCACTTTTGGCTTACCGATTGTAATCAAACTAATGACCACTTTCCATTTCAGAAGAGAATAGAAACAAAAGTTTTCAAACAATTCACGTTAGTAGAAATTGATTTATAGAGTATTCCAAATTCCAAACTCACACACATCACACACTCTCTCAAACAACATCCAGAAAAAAGTTAAAATCTGATCCATAAAGAGCTTAAAACGTGCTTATTTATATCTCAATATATCTATTTATGGTTATTAATTAATAGTTAATTTAAATAAAAGTAGTCGTAGAATGCAGACTAGCAACAAATGTATTTTGTTACGAAATTTTATATCTAGAAAAATTATTGATGTCTAAAATTTACAGTTATATAAGCCTCAGCTCTGAAAATAAAAATAAAATTATACATAAAATTAAAAATAACGATGTAAACAATAGATTCTTATGAAAGTGTTCACAGCTGTTGAAAATAAAATTAAACATAAGACATAAACACAAGGATTTGCAAATATTTTACACAAAAATAAGCACATCCATAACAACTGTCATTTGAGCTATCAAGTTCCATTCTGGCAAAAGGATTTCAATTTAAATATAATTTTAAAAAGCAGTCTTAAGACAAAGGTTCGCATATATGATTGCGTACAGTGCTTTAAAAGGTATGAAATTGTTATTATTGCTTGTTAATTATGAATGTATTAAATGACAGTTGATGATAATTTACGTTTTATTTTCGAAGCTATGAACACCGACCATAAAGTCTTATTTATAATTTTATTTATATTTCTTTTCAAATTAGCTTAGATCGGAGGTGGGTAACCATGATTTTTTCCATATTTAAAATAACTGAGTTTTTTAAAAAAAGACCGATGATTAACTCTGTATTTAGAAAAGCATCTTGCAAGTTTATTTATAATTCTATACTAATATTATAAAGAGGGTCTTTAAAATTAACAGTTATATAATGCAAAGTAGCTTATATCAAGGGTGGGGGGTGGATAATCATGAATTTTATCCATATTTAAAATAATCGAGTTTTTTAAAAAAAGACCGAAGAATAACTCTGTATTTAGAAAAGCACCTTGCAAGTTTCTCTATAATTCTATACTAATATTGTAAAGAGGGTCTTTAAAATTAATAGTTATATAATGCAAATTAGCTTACATCAGGGGTGGGTAACCCTATTTTGTCCATATTTAAAATAATCGAGTTTTTTGAAAAAGACCGATGAATAACTATGTATTTAGAAAAGTATCTTGCAAGTTTATTTATAATTCTATACTAATATTATAAAGAGGTTCTTTAAAATTAACAGTTATATAATGCAAAATAGCTTAGATCAGGGGTGGGTAACCATGATTTTTTTCCATATTTGAAATAGTCGAGTTTTTTAAAAAAAGACTGGTGAATAAGTCTGTATTTAGAAAAGCATCTTGCAAGTTTATCTATAATTCTATACTAATATTATAAAGAGGTAAAGTTGTTTGTATGTTTGTAGGAGGTAACTCTGAATGCAGGTCGGCAAGTGTATATTATAAATACAATCTATGCAATTCAATAGTATGACCATACCCCACTACCTCTATCTCTATACCATACCACGCACATTTGTTTTTACCCACCACGACTTGATCCAAAAGAAAATATAAACTAAACTGATTATAATAATACCAAACACAGTAATTATTGGTTATTGAAAATTACAAAATTGAAATTAAGACAATAAGATATTTTAAAAATTTCTGGTCATATTGCCGCCTGAGGCAAGGGCACCCGTACCCCTCTCTAGATCCGGGCCTATTCCAAGATAATTATAGATATGCAAAATAAAATGGAATTAGCGAGAAGATGGATGTCTAGCCAGTTTAATCAATTATTAAATTTTAGGAGGAAGATCATAATTATATGTTAAAATAATAATGATAGGGCTTATATGGTCCACCTATATTGACAATTTATTGCAGGACGTTTCGGGCTTAAAGCAAACTTCAGCTATTATACAGGTAAAATTGGCAAAATAGTGTTACATGAGAAAAAGTTATACCAAAGAAAATCCTTACCTAAGCGGTGAATATACAAAAATTCTGATTACATTTTATAAAATCTTAAAATTCAGAATTAACCACTTAGGTAAGAATTTTCTTTGGTATAATTATTTCTGTTTTGTTAATTTTACCCATATAGTTGAGGATGCGCTTGCTTCAAGAGCTAAACGTCCTATAATAAAATTTCTACATAAGCGGACCTTACAAGCCTTACCATTACACCTTATAATTAATCAACGGTTGGTCCTTCCTTTCCTTCAATAATGTTGAAGTAATATTAATTAGAAATATAATATGTATGAGGGTGCAATACAAGTTACACACATGTACTGAAACTTTTAATTATTACTCGTAAAATAACAATAGAAGCAGTTGTTACAATTAAAAAATAGTATTGCTATTGCGTGATGTTGAAAAGTTATATTTCAATTAACGAAACGTAAATATGTCTCACACAGTCACTCATTTATTGCTTATAACAATACGTGTAATTATATTTTTAATACGAATACTTTTTTGTAAATAGAGATTTGAAGTAGTAAAAATATGTAATTTAATATTTTATGAAACTTTACGATTCGTGGCAAAATCAGTATGTAACAAAGAATTAAAATTTAAACCTGTACATATACTTCATTTCTAATCGAAGAATTTATAATTATTTGTTTAACAAATTTATTTTATGTTAAATATAATATACTTATCCGTAGTCTCTTTTTAAACTACAATTTACAAAATACAAAATTCTTAGTTTGGGATTTTTTATAATTCAAAAATACCTAATACAGAATAAAAACGAAGATATGATACGTATTGTAACACCATGACGAACTAAACTTGGACTATTCAAAATATTTTTAAAAATAATCCCTACTTCAGTTTGTAACACTACTGCAATAGAGATGATTTTAACTTATTGCAGGTTACTATGAAAAAAAAACCGCAGGAATCTAAATGAAATAATTTGGAGTTTATAATAACAATTAAATAATTCAAATTATTGGGAGCTTGCCACCAGGTTATTTATGGGTAAATAAACAAAACCTAATTTTTGAATTTGGATAGATTATTCTAATGGGTGACCAAAAGTTATTTATTAAATTTGGATTATAAACTTATATAAACTATAATTTTATTTGTTCGGAGGGCAAGGCGATATATTAAATAAACAATTTCTTATTAAATAGCTATATTACCAAAAATATAATTAAAATGGAAGTTACAATACAATAAAGATACCTAAGTGAAATTTTATAACATAATTTAGAAGCAGAGCGGAAAAGTTACAATATAAAGAAAATTATTATTAAAACTTACATAACTATGAATATTTACACTATAAACAACCTACATCCTGACTAACTAATAGCTTCTTACTCCATCTTGACTATTACTCTTCTCACAATTGAGTAACTAACTAACTAACTAACTAACTAACTAACTAACTCCCTTTAATTTCTCGATCGTTCAATTTTTTTGCCCTGATTATCCCATTGTTTAGACACTACATCACCAATCTGGAATCTTATTGGTCATTTCTGACGTCAATGCACCAATCAAGTACCACGTTCATCATAAGCGTCACGAGGGAAGAAACGACCCTTGTCAAGACAAAGATGACTCATATTCTCATAACCCATGAGAACCAGACCGATGATATTTGCTAAACAATGAGATAACAATAATTCGGCAAATACAACGTCTGCTATAAGAATACTCCACATATTAAGTTTTGATAACCAACAAACAACAAAACTTAGACCAATGACCTTTGCCGAATTATTTACTTACTACAATTAATTACAAATTAAAACTAATAATACTCGTACAAGAGCCTAATACTGAAGAAACATTGTTACAGTATAGAGCAAAAATTGATTATAATCCGGATGTTAAAGGAGTCCACCCTATATTTTGTGAAATAACCGTTTCGTTCATATGTTGCTGGGACCAAACCCTACCGATTAAGAGATGTAGCCACCTGGAAATTCTCCCCAGGCACTTTATATTGCGGGTGCTAAAACTATCATTAGGGTTATTTTCCGGTATAACGTAGCGTTGTTGCACAATCGGCGAAAAAAGTCAAAAATATCTCCCAAAAACAACAAAGTCCTCGTTTAAGAGGAAAATTGGTACGTTTATTTAACAAAATTAATTTTTATTCCGCATCATTAAGGACCTTAGCATCACAATTAATATTTTGTAAGAATCAACCCAGTAGATCCAATGGTATATGCACCACTGCTACTTTAAGAAAATCGCACCAATGAGGTTATACGACCCCCGCAATATACAGTGTCTGTGAGGCATTTCCGCGTGTCTACAACTATTAATCGGTAGAGTTTGATCCCAACAACATACAAACCAAACGGCATGCTTGCATCACAAAATGCAGGATGAACTCCTTTAACTTCTGGACTGTTATTAGTAGAGATGCGTTGAATATTCAGTTATAATTCGGTATTTGGCATACTCGGCCACTTTTCGTTTATTCGGTTATAGCGTAAATATTCGTTTATACGGCCGTATATTTGGCATTTTCTTGAATTAATAATTCATTCAAAACAAAAATATTTTGTCATATAAAGTAAATATCGTTTATAACGACGACCAAGAGACAGAGTGTATTAGGTCGTTATATAGGTAGATCGTTATAATGAAATAGGCATATGAATGAAAGCAATAAAAAAATACATTAAGTATTTCATGTGATTTAATTTATTTTATCAAGGATATCTGTTATTTTGCTTTGGTTACATAGTTCTATTTCGGTTGTCCTTTCTAGAGGTGAAACGGCGTCTTTTACAACTTCGCTGAATCTGAAATAAATTTGAATAAAATAAATAGCAGAAATAGCTTGTTTCATAGATGGCGGTTCGAATTCTTCTAGATCCTCAACATCGTTATTGGTTTCACTTTCGTCATCCTTTGGATTTAAATTTGCTAAAATATCTTCTACTGCTATATTACTCTGTTTCAAAATCATCGTCTACAGCCTTAAAAATTTCCCAATTTTAATCTAATTCAATATTATTCATTTGAAGTCCCATCCATTCCATCAAAGGAAGTTCATCTTTCTCTGAAAAATCTGATTGTGGACGAAATCCAGCATGAACAAAACAATATAATATGGTGGTTTTAAAAACACGATACCAGGCTTTAGAAATCAATAGAATATGTCCCAAAATGTTTAATTTTTTTGGCAGTGAGTTTGTACAGGGTGGAATAAGTTCTAGTTTCTTATATGAAAAAATTTCTTGTTACAAATATGCACGCTACAGAAAATTGATGTAAGTCTTTATGGGCCAACAACGTTAATAGGCACCACCGGAAATTTTCCATCGTCTTTTGTTTTTAAGCTACAGACTAAAACTTGTTTTTCGTTTATTTTGAAAATACCTCATATCTCGCTTATTACGAGAGATAGAGAAAACATGTTTAAACACTTTTTACCTCTCGCTAAGAGAGGTATTGGAATCATGCTAAAATTCTCATATCCAGATTTTAGTGGATAATCACGTTTTAAGGTCCCTATAATCCGAGTATAACATTTTTACGATGATGGGTGTGTGTGTGTGTGTATATATGTGTGTGTATGTGTGTATGGATGTTGGAACCACGGTTACTCAAATACTATAAGACTTTTAACTGCAGTTTCCACAATCTGACATTCCTGGGAAGAGCTGATTAGATTTTGGTAACAATTGGACAACCGGAAGTAAAATTATCTTTAAAAAAATCTCTTAAATATTATTTTTTGAAAATTTCTGTTATTACTATTATCGAAGAACATAAAATTCTACATCTGATACATTTAAATTTTTTATTATATCTTATATAGATTTAGAGATAAAGGCACTATAATATATAGAATAGTCTAATCGCAGAGGCCACGGCACTAAGGAAACCAGTTGACAAATTCAAATGTTTATAACATAGTTTGTAAATGACAGATGTCATTGACAAAAATCAACAGTTTTAGTGACATTCTGAAAGCTTTTTCTGGGAAGTACATTTAATCTTTCTTACGGCCCATTTCACCACCGATTTTTAGCCGTTGCCTATCAATTTTAAATATGACAACAGCATCGCATATTTATGATATTTGGCTATGGCATTTTTGTAGAAATTATGAATTTAATTATATGTGAATACCCATTGTAATTTTCCAAGATATAAAACAAAGAATAAAAAAGATATCTATGTAATTACTAATTAATTTTATATCATATAAACTCGTATAGTTATAAAAAATTCTGTTTTCTAATGAAATGGACATATTTTTCAAAACTATTTTTCATCACAGAATTCAAAACAATTGTTCTTTCTCTTCTATCTTGCGCATGTCGTTCTATTTCTTCGTTATAACTATCAAAATATTCAATAAAATTGTACAATTTTCATTTCGAAGTGTCAGCTGCCAAACGTTATGAAATGCTTAGCGATTTGGGCATCGGAAAACAGATACCTAGCTAAGTAATTCCTAAATCAAGATAGGCAATGCTTAGCGGTTGGTGAAAACGAATTTTTGCTAGGTAATGCCTATGTGGTGCACATCGGGTACATAAGCATTACTTAAATTTTAGGAATCGGTGGTGAAATCGGCCATTATTGTTTTATTAATTAAATATTTAAAATTATAGGTAAAATGCATATATCTATAAGAAATACCGCCAATCGTGCTAATGTATTGGAAGAATCTCTGACATTTACGAACTTACTCATACAATGAAAAATAGATATAATTAGAATTGTATGTGTGCAGAAGACATGTTAAATACAATAAAAACAATATTAGGGTAAAGTTCTGTAATGTCTTTGTTATGAAACGACGGTTCGATAGCGAAGTGCAATACAACACTTATACAGGGTGTAAATTTTAAAACGGGTCATAGAGCTATGCTATAACATAGAAAAACAGTTTTTTAGACGCCAAAAGTTTTTACACTAAGAGAAATGAATATTAAGAAATTGTATATTGTGCATCAAAATTTTAAATTTAAATATGTAAATATTAAATATTGAGAAACGTATATGTAAAAGTATTATAAAAATGTATTTAATGTTAAGATTCGTTAATTTTTAAACGATATATATTTAAAATAAAGGAAAACATAATATTAATTATTTTATGTATATTTAACGAATATATTTAAAGGCAAATTATAAATGATGAACTTTATTCGCCTAATCAAGGTGTCGAGAAGAGAGATAATTCATGTTCACAATTCTCTTGGTTTTAACATTTATTTGGACGTTTCGGAGGTCCAACGACCTCCATCTTCAGCATTATACATTATTGTTGTCTATAAAATTTTATGTGTCATAATATAATTATTTCAATAAATATTTAAAAAAAAAAAATTACCTAAGTTTTACATTTATTTTATTTGATAAGATGTGTTTTCTCACAAAACCCCGCATACATGAAAAGAGGATGGGTCTTCACCTCCATTCTACATAATATTTGTCAAAAAACGCGTATAAAGTTTGATTTTAGTTACCAGTTTTTTGAGGGATTAAAGCGTGAAAGTTTAAAATTGAAAGTGAACGACACTGTGTAACCTCGACCACATGGTAACAAGGTCAGGTTTGAATTTGAAAGTGAAAATTTGGAAACATGAAGTTAAAAACACTAAGATTTTTTTGGGGGAATTTTTGTGAGAAAACACATCTTACCAAATAAAATAAATGTAAAACTTAAATAAGTTTTTTGAAAGATATTTATTGAAATAATTATATGTATTTTATAGACAACAATAATGTATAATGCTGAAGATGGAGGTCCTTGGACCTCCGAAACGTCCAAATAAATGTTAAAACCAAGAGAATTGTGAACATGAATTATCCCTCTTCTCGACACCTTGATTAAAGGAATAAAGTTTATCATTTAGAATCTTCAAACAAGGTACCAGAAATAAGAAAAATAAGGTAAATTATCTTCGATTTTTATTAATATTACAGCCATTTTGTCGTTCTAATGACACATAGCAATATATGTATGTTTTCTAATATATTTTGTTTTTTAATGTAAAATTAAATAATATTTGGTTTTACCAATATTTCAAGAAGTAAAACATATCTGATGTAGGTAGCACATTACCTACCGTCAATTCTATGTATTTTGTACAAATCCCATATCAAAAGTTCCTTAGAAAAGGTTCTATATATCCAGTAAAATTGTAATACAAACATATACTATTTTCCACAAATTCCGAACCGAAAGGTCCTTGGAAAAGATTCTATAAATCGAAACGCGCACATACACTATGTAAATTACATTTGATACTCATGTCTACCAATTAGAATTATTTGAATGTATCAGCTGTTTTCATGATTATAGCGAAGCTGGCTGATTTATGAAAGTTAATCTCCTTATAATTCCTTAACTCTATGTCTATTGAATATGAAGGAAAATGTATAATCAAACCGTTAGGCAATAAAATATTCTTTCATATTGATAATTACATAAAATGGCAAAAAATGAAAAAACTGTTAAAAATTTCAAATAAGGATACTTCCGGTTCACCAATTACAACAAAAATCTAATCAGGTCTTCAAATGGATGATATAAAAGTAGTGTTGGAGTTATCGTCGGAGAAATTTTTGCCACACACATACACACACACACACACACACACACACACACACACACACACACAAACAGACACACACACACACAAACACACACAAACAGACACACACACACACACACACACACATATATATATATATATATATATATATATATATATATATATATATATATATATATATATATATATATATAGGGTGAGTCTGAAATGATTTTTTTGTTTGTATAAAAGTTTTATTATTTTAAATATATAAATATAAAATGCCAGATTTACAAGACACATAAGTAAAATGTAAACAAAAAACTTTTAAAAAAATGTAAAATAAAATATTTGGGAGTTTCAAACCGACAAAAATAGTGTTAATTATTATTGATATACAAACTTTTACATCGTTGAAAAGAGAATAAAATGGCGGTTTACATTTTAGTAAAATAATTATAGGTTGCTATTTACAAAATAAAAGTTGATGGTCCTATCTTTTAAACCTGGCTTTATAAAAATTCTATATTTGCCATTATATAGTATATTTAAAATAATAATTAATAATGGGGTCGCGTGTCCGTGTGTGTATATAGTGTCTGGTTGCCAATCTGGTGACTCGGGTTCGATCCCGGCCAGTGCAGACTTTTAATTGCACAAAAGTGATCCCTGTGGTGCACTCTCCACACCAGCTATAAGTGCCCGTGAGGTGACGCCTGGTAAGCGCCCAGACGGTAAAAATATATCGTTATAATTACCGATGCCTATATGTGTTGATACTGGCACACCCAGTAATGGGTTCTTTATTTATTTACTTCAAAAAATATAACTTTATGGGCCATTTTTTTCCATTACCTGTAATAAAAAAATCTGATGTGGCCAACACAAAACTTCCCGCTATTTAATTTTTATTAATTTAAATACATACCTACCTACGTATTTACTAACGCTGCAAACTGTTCCATTGCAGAAAACTATTGCTTTATTTACTATTTTCTTTTTAAAATTCCACTATTATTAATTTGAAGTGATAAGTTTTCTGACAGTGACATTTACTGTCAGTTACATTCATTTGAAAAATGAACTGTGTAACAAAGGAATAGTTTTTATCTTAGGCTTCGCGACTAATAAAAAAAATTATGTTTAAATTTATCTGTAAAATATATAGAAAAAGTATTAATGTATTCCAGTAGAAAATTCAATAATCTTTAATTTTCATAAGACATAAAATTCGAAAAAATGGCATTTAATGGTATTTTTTGAAGAAAAACCATTATGAGTTTCAAGTAAAGTACGATTTCCGTTTATCCGATTTACACCAAAATCTAATGGCTTCTATTTCTATTAGAATAGTGTAAAAATACAAGGTTTCAGAATTTTCTGAATGATAGTATTTGAGTTAGAGTGCAAACAAAATTCGTACACATACACACATACACACATACACACACACACACACACATACACACACACATACATCATCGTGAAAATGTTAAAAATGGATTCTAGGGACCTTAAAACGTGGTCATTTACTAAAATCTCGATATGAGATTTTTAGCACGATCCCTATACCTCCCTTACCAAGGGTAGCGGGAGGTAAAAAGATGAATGGAGGAGGGAGGGTATCTTTCCACTGCTGTGGTAGAAATGAAAAGGCAGAAAACTTACGTTATCAAAAAATATCCCTAAAGTAATGACTTCATATACTACAACGTTTACACATGGGATACTAATTTATAAGGCGCAAGCAGTCACGTGACTGTTGGATTTTCTTGACAAACAGATATAGGGGACCCCTGACAGAATGACAGCCAGTAATCATTATATAGATGTCAAATGTCTTTATTTTTCATTCCAAATTTACTGAGTTTCCAATTTCATGTTATTTATTTAACTCGCCAAGTAAAGTCCACACTACTGGTAACAAAGAAACCAGGTATTTTCCTAAAAAAGTGCAAAAGTAGTGGAATTTTTCCAAAATTTATGAAAATAAAACCAAGTGAACTTGGAAAATCTTGAAATTTTGAATTAAAATTTATGACATTTTAAAGTTATGAATATAATTACAAGCTGTCATTCTGACACGGGCCCCATGTCTTCTTTATAAGATTTGATTATTTGCAGGGCATCTTTTGCTCTCTAAAAATACATAATTTAATTAAAGATTAATAACACAAGAAATTTTTGAACAGAATACCTATCGAATGGCTTTCAACAGAATTAATGGCCCACCGTTAAACAATTCCCGTTCGAATAATTCATAACATTCATGGTTAGTTTCTGAAATTACTTTGTTAAAGATTTGGGCATTATTATCGATGTATTATAGATAAATAAATAAATATATCACCCCGGCATTTCCCATTACTGGGTGCGCCAATATCTACAATACCTGTATTATAGTATATTACTTATTAAAACAGACACGTAATACTGTACCACAAGTCACAAATATTTAACGCAGAGAAAACTGTGAACCAATTGACAATAGTGACAGGATCTATATTCGATCGATATAAAATTTAATATAAACATTGTCATGCCAACGTATGGTATAAAAATCAAGTAACTGCAATTATTTCAAATAATTTTATATTCCGTAAAAGAATAGAGATTGACTTAGAAATTCTTATAAATTTCATCAGTATATACATTTCTTAATACTAGTATTTTTCTTCTGTATTTAAAAATAAATAATTTCTACAAATTATACTTCATTTTATAATTTTTTTTTCAGGTCGATGACGTAAACCTTCTGCCATTTCATTTTCCCTATAGATAGAGCAAGCGTATATTGATACATATGTATATTGCCAGATTAAGAAAGAACCCAGGAAGTGTGAGTGAGAAGGAATTTAGACATGTGAATTTGTTATTCACATAACTGCCAAATTCACATATGTCATATTCATGTCAAAAATTGCGTTTATATATATATATATATATATATATATATATATATATATATATATATTTAATCGTGAAACCTGAAGTACGAGTTCATCACTAAATTAGAACACACATAAGAATAAAAATTTAACAATTAATTCATTAAAATAATTAAATTTCAATGACGATGACAACAATAATCTAAAACTGCCGAACCTATCAGATAAATGATTGACATATAACGGAAATAAAGACAAGTCGGATATATGTATCACCTCTGTTGATCTGGCCGGGTACATGCGAAGACTAACATTTCAACCCAGCAGTTAACAAATCCCTGATGTATACTCAAGTTATTCTTATTAAAATAAATAAGACAAAAATAAATTATCTACTGAAGTAACATTATTTATTCATTTTTGTTCATTAATGCAAACAAAATATATAATTCTCTTTTCAAGTAAATATAAGTTATTTATTCTTGCAGATCTTTCGAAGATATTTACATTTAATTTTGTTATATAAATAAATTGGTATCCATTTGTGTATCACAAATAATATCTCTATAGCTTAGAAGGATTACTGATTGATTGAGAATAATAAAAGCGATTAGCAAGTCTGTGTAATAAATTTACAAATAAATTATATTTCTTTAAGAAAGAATTGTACAAATGTCAGCTTTTAATGAGGTCACGGTCTGTTTTTTTTTTTTTTTAATGTTTCCCAATCGAGATTCTAAGGCACTAGGTTTTATTTACAAGTTACTGGTCGGTAAGTGATTGTGATTACTTACAAATAATTATCTGATGAATAAATATTATCCATCGATAAGTCAAAATTTTGTTTCACCATCCAGAATCGTTGAATATAGATAGTTATTCGTAGAATATTTTTCTCTCCATTATTTTGTAGTGAGTATACAACTTATAGGTTCAACTAGATAAAAATGGCTGATAAAAATAGCTGACGCTGGTGGTGCATCGTCAGATGTATTACATAAAATCATCTATAACAGAAATTGTATAAGTAATAAAGTGAAGTGTGAGATTTGTGGCAGTGATCTTCATAAATACTGCTGTGAAAAAATGAATTTAAAAATCGGTTACAATATAACAAATTGTTGTGAAAATAAATTAGTGAAATTCCAACAATAATTCCTAAGGTGGAATTAGAAATAAAACTTTTGAAAAAATAATTCAAGAAAAAGAAAGCACCATCAAAGATAAATGTGTAATTGTTAATGACAAAGCATATATAATTAAATTATTAATATGCCGGCACTACAGGCAACTTCTAGAAATAAATTAAAACACAGTGATAAACAAAAATATGAGGTTGTGTGCCAAAATATCCATACTAATATAATAAATGCGAAAGTAACTTTGTCTGTCTGTCTGTCTCAACGTTACTGTTATCTTTTGTCTTTTTCTACACCTTGGTGAACAATATATATCTATCTCCGTTCAACAAAGGACAAATTTCTGGACTTTCTATTTGCTTTTATCTCTTACTGCGCACTAATAATATAGTAGAAGACTATCTTTCTTTTACAGCGAACGATTTTTCTGTCGAAAGTCTGACGTATTTTCTCAGCTATTAGAGCGATATTCATAATTATAAAATTTTAATAATTTTTTTCAGCAATATGGAGAGCTTTATAAAAAAAATATCACGTATTTATTCATGTAGATTAATATAATATATAAATATCAAAAATTGTGAATCTCCCCCATTTTGACGCCGCGTCGTACAATATATAGCAACAAGCTATACGCTGTTGACGTGAAAATAACAGCGTATACCCATTGTTTTTAAGCTTAATTACAGAGCAATAAAACAGAAATACCTGACGCTGCTGTAAACCGTAGCCACAAAGCAGTAAAACGATCAAACATTGGTTGGTAGCATGAACAACTGATTAACGTGATTAGTGAGCAGTTGATTAGCACTCTTTAATTTCTTTCAATTGTTTATAAATTATTTTGGGGAAAATACTTCAAATAAAGATGTGTAGAATTAATTTTTCTATAACTGTTATTATTTTTCTCCAAATTAATCCATAAACGATTGAGAGAGTTAGAACAGAGCTAGTCAGAAAAATCAGAAATATTTATTTATCATTTTCAGTGATTCAGCCGATAAACATTTTCTTCCTAATAAAAAATAATGGAATGATATATCTCGTATCTTTATTGTACCCGTACACTAACTAATACAGCATTTTTTGATATATAGGTACATTATTTTCACTCGCTCATTTTTCCTTCATTTTCAAATAATATATTAAAATGAAAGTACCAGTTCAGGTGGCCACAATAGTTATTTACATATAGAGGGTCGAAAGAAAAGGTTTACGCCTGCGGACGAAATTTGAAGCCCGACGCTTAGCGGAGGTCTTTTATTTGTCCAAGGGTGTAAACTTCTTTGGGCCCGAGGTATGTACAACGTTTTTACGCACAACTGTAATCAAATGAAATGTTTTTAAATTATTTTTTAAATACATTTAAAGCTTGTTGCTATATAAAAATATTACGTGGCCAGGTGGCCCTGTCACAAAACAATAAGGCGATGCGTTGCATTGCTAACTATTTGGTTATATGAATATTTTTTGAAATGTCAAGCTTGGAGATTTGAGACAATTTCTGAAGTAATTTCTTAGACAATTCTAATAAAATCTACTGAAAATTTAGCGGAACTAATATCATTTCTTAAAAATAAGAGTCTTGATTACATTTCCAATTGTATTTTTGATGTTTTGTTTACCAGTAAGCGGGCTCTTTTTGTATTTTACCGCCCGCATATGCTACTTTACCGCCCGCAGGGTGTAATCTTTCAGTTTCCGCCATAGACAAACAATTTTAAAGAAGATGTGAGTAAAATAATATTTACTATTCATATATTTGTTTCTTCATAATTAATATCATTCATTACTCAATGGTACCATTAAAATTTTGAGTTATAAGTTTTAACCCTCTGTTACTACCAATCACAAAATGTAACCATATAAACAATATTGTTTTTAATACATGCATGCTTAAATTAATTTTAATTTCATAATAACTAATAAACACAGAAAAATCCAAACAAAACTCAACATGTCCCAATTTTTCCATGCAAAATTTAACATATCCAAATAAAGTTTGCAAAAATAAGCTAAATAGAAAGATAAAATAATCAATTTATAAATATTTACTGATTAAGTAAAGGAAGGATTGATATAAGTTTTTCGTGCATTTCTCAAAACTGTTTACGTTGGACATGCGGCTGGTAGTGCGAGCTCGGTTTTAACAAAAACCCTGTTTTAAGAAATGTCAAATTTCACTATTTAATAACAAAAATAAATAATATCAAATTTATCAAAATATGATTTTTAAGCGGAACATAGTTTGTATTCAAATAAATATTTTTAAAAAAATCATTCTTTAAATATAAGGGTGAAATTAAATATTGAAATTTGAATTTGACATTTCTTAAAACAGCGTTTTAGTTAAAACCGAGCTCGCACTACCAGCCGTTATGTTTTGAATGAATACACCTCAAATGTAACATCTTAATTATGAATCAATCTATAATAGACTTATAAGTGTAACCTCTTATTGAATTCTCGTAAATAATATATAGTATTCTGGTCGGTTGTAATGGCCATCAATACCTGTTTGCTGAATGATATACTATTACACAAACGCAATGAATAGAAGAAAATGAAGCTAGTTGATTCAAATTAGGACATTGTTTCACAGATAAACGTATAACTTATTATTAAACAATTAATTCCAAAATCAAAGTGGAACAGTTAAACTTTTTTTTGTAGAGAAAACAGTTATAGTAAATTATATTACAGTCCAACTATTTTGTGTAATTTCAAAGGAACTGGAACTCGGCAATAATTAGTGAGTATGTATTGTATGTGCAATTTGAACGGGACAACGAATGACCCATTAAATAAATACCCTTTGTTTAAATATATTGTACAAGCTTTGAAATCACCATGCGGAGCATCTGTTAGCGTCTGTCTGCAAAAGACAGGTTTGATGAATGCTTAGATACGTACAAGGTACAAGCCCTTAGAAACGAGATCTGCTGTCTGTTGTACAACATATCAATAATGGTTTCTCTGATTGTATTCTATCGTGTAAGACGTGGGAGGCCACGCATCATGATTTAATTTTACAACTCCATCTCTAGTTTTGAGCCGAATATTCATGACTTTGGGTACTTCATTTTTATTGTAACGTCTTTGTTTACGACACATGTTGACTGAATTAGAAATATACATAGAAATGACAAGACTATAACAGAATTATTATGTAAATTTTTGTTAGAAGGAGGTAACGGCGTACTTGTTGATGGATAAAATGTAATAACGGATTTCCCGACGGCGATTATGTGGAATTATATTGTTGTTATTCCATAAGGTAGTTAAATTTATTTAAATTTCCAATATTACGTTACATGTTTTGTAACTTCGTCGCGATATAAAATAGTGTTAACTGTTATCGTTACTTGGCACTTTAGATTATTTTTTTATAACTTTTATAAAAAAAAAAAAAAATATAAATAACATTGTATTTGTATTCTGTCAGTATTTTAAATAACTTTAAAATTTAAACAGTTGGATGTTTCTGTTTTCTAACTTTTTGACCAGCGATGAAAACCAGTTGAAACTATTTTGTTCCCTGATGAAATTACAAACATTGTATTTGAATTTTAAGTGACCCTTAATCAAAAAACGTAAATCGAAATGCAATGCATAGTAATTCATTTGGCATTTCGCTGCAATATTGTCAATTTAAGGAATACTTAAAATTTATGTTACACTGGTCTTTAAGTCCTTAATACATGCACTCACACAGTTATTTAAGAATTGTGAAAGATAAAAACCCAAAATATTAATAATATTGTTTTAAGGCCCGGTATCATGAACGTCCAGTTAAATTTAGTTGCATATAAGAGTTTCCATGTTATTATGACATTCATTTAAAAATATCAAAAATTCGCGTCGAATTTGTTCATTTAATTAAATTTAATATGAAATTAAATTTATTTTACAGGCTTTTATGGCCGGTTGTACCGCTATTGTAATTGGGATATATCAAAAAATTAAGTAAAATCAACACATGTTATATACAGGGTGATTTTCAGGACTAGTGTTACAAAATTAAACCATTTATAAGGGTAGCCTTTACATATAACTATTGCTTTATTTACTATTTTCTGTTTAAAATGTCAGCATTATTAATTTGAGATGATTAGTTGTAAACCTTTTAAGGTAATAAATTTATTATTATTATTATTATTATTATTATTATTATTATTATTATTATTATTATCAAAATCTAATAGTTTCTTTCCATATTAGAATAGGATGGAAATACAATGTTTCAGAATTTTCTGAATGCTAGTATTTGAGTTAGAGCATAGACAAAATCCATACATATACACGCACATACACACACACACACACCCACACCCACACACATACACACAAACATACAGACATCATTGTGAAAATGTTAAAATTGGATTTTAGAGACCTTAAAGCGTGGTCATTTACTAAAATCTCGATATATGATTTTTAGCACGATCCCTATACCTTCTTTACCAATGGGAGCGGGAGGTAAAAATGTTGAAGATATGTTCGAAAACGTTGCGTTACAGTGTTACAGACTTATAGCCATTTGAAGGTGCACCTCATATTCACCAGACACATTTTTATATATCTGGTAAAAGGTACCCTAAAATTTTGAAACTTGATATGGAGATAGTACTTATGCATGTTTATACTTTTATTTTGTTTCTGAATCTCAATCAGACGCGTCTCGTATAGAGAAGCCTTAAACGTTTTTGTTATTTTTTATCTGTTATTTTATTTCTTTTTTACTGATAAAATATTAAGTACATAGTAGAGGAGCGTTAGCTCAAAAAAGTGCATTGTCTCGGAACCGGTCAAAACAGCTCCGATTTTAATATTTTTTTTTAAATATCCGTAATTAAAAATACTTTAACCTTTATAGGTTAAAAATTGACGCTCTAGCCAAAAAAAAAAAAATTCAAAATTCGAAAAAGTCAAAATTTTTTGAAAATTTTTTCTTTCTAATATTCCTGGTGAGAAAAATAAATTAAAAATAAAATATGTTTTAAAAATACGTTTATTATATTAACTAGTCTTCAAGATAATGAGTGTAATGCAGCAAAAAATGATGACTACTTTAATTCGTTGTCAATAGAAATTTATATTATACTTTCATAAATAACATTATTTTAACGATGATATTAATAATTTTTAAAAATTAAATAATTTAATAAATAACAAAGAGCGTCAATTTTCAAACTATAAAGGTTGAAGTATTTGGCATTACCGACATTAAAAAAAAATCATCAAAATCGGAGTTGTATGAACCGGTTCCGAGATAATTACTTAGCGCTCCTCTACTAACAGAAATATTAATAAAAAGATATCTGGTGGGGTGCACCTTCAAAGGGCTGTAACTCTGTAACGAAATGTATCCAGACATACCTTCATACAAAGTTATAATACTTACTCAAAATGACTGCCACAATATATGGTTTAATTTTGTTACACTAGTCATGAATCAGTCTATATTTTATATGTAAATATCTGATGTAGCCAGCACATTACCTTCCGTCAATTGTATGTATTTTTTTCAAATCCTGTACCAAAAGTTCCTTAGAAAAGATTCTATGTATCCAGTAAAATTATAGCACGAACAGAAACTACATAAATTGCACTTGACATTGACATCTGTCAATTAGAGTTATTGCGTAGCTGGCTGATTTAAGAAAGTTAATCTCTTTGTAAGTCTATAACTCCATATCTATTGAATATGAAAGAAAATGTGTAATCAAACTGTATAGACAAGATATTCCTTAATTTTTATAATAACAAAATGTAAAAAATGGAATTTAACTGCGTTTTTTCAAGAAAATCTGTTAAAAACTTCAAATACAGGTGCTTCTGTTGAACCAATTATAATCAAAATCTAATCAGCTTTTCATATGGATGTGAAGAAGAGGGTTACAAAAGAATTATAAATATTAGAATTGTAGTGTTGTAGTTATCCCCGGAAAAATTTGTCACATACACACGCAGGCACACCCACCCACCCACACACGCACACACACACACACACACACACACACATACACACACACACACGCACACACAATTTTACTTTAATTCGCAATTAATAGCAATGCTTCACAATCCAAAATTTCAGAGTTCTAATGTTTGTGATCATGATGAATTTAAGAAATTTATTATTTAGAATTTACGTTTAAAAAAATCACCATATATTATATTCTAAATGTAAATTTGAGAATGCGTCCAATCAGTATTCCAAACAATGATTGTACTGGGGGGTACAAGGTAAATCGTAAATTTCAATTCTAATACCCGAGACAGACGACAAAAATTAATGATCATTAACTGTTAGATATAGAATGCACACGTGAACTTGAGACTATTGACATATGTCAAAATTGCGTCTATTAACAAACCAGAAAATATTGACTGTAGTAAGTACGTGTTACTTATTGTTTTGTACTGTGTGAGTACAATACAATAAGTAGCATTGTAGTGTACTTTATTGTCGGTACATTTTGTTCTATTATTTAGCTGGGAAGTAAAACACTGAAAATTGTTTTAAATTTAAAAATATTCTAAACTAAGATTTAAATGTATTTATTTTAATTTTTGATAAGAATACTAAAACTTAATTCACAATTTTAACTAAATTACAAATTTAACAGAATGAAGAAACAATTTGAAATTTAAATGAAAAGTGTTTTATTTGGTATATAACATTTGTGAATTCTCAGAAAGTTCTAAAACAAAGTAAACATTATTATGAATTTATTGTAACAAAATGTTTCACTATAAAATAACAATATTAAAATTACATTGATACTGATACAATGAAACGTTTCATTCAACAGAATTGTTTAATGTGCACCGTGCAAATAATGAGAAAAATAATATACAGTATAGTTTCAACAAACTTTATTTAATTTAAAAATGAAATTATAGTGGTCAGTTATTTTAACACTAAGCCAAAAAAAGTATGTACATAATTCACATTATATTCGCGCAAGCTGTGGAACTCCATAATGTTCTGGAAAAATTCGAGTATATTCTGGCATAGCGAGATTTTGGTAAATGACCAAGTTTTAAGGTTCCTAGAATCCGATTTTAACATGATGTCTGCATGGTATGAATGTGTATGTTTTTTGTCAACGCTCTTACTCAAATACTATCATTTAGAAAATTCTAAAACATTGTATTTCTACCTTATTCTAATATGGAAAGAAGCTACTAGATTTTGGTGTTTAATCAGATAACCGTTGATGGCACTTTACTTGAAGCTCAAAATAGTTTTTCTTCGAAAAATATTTTTAAATGTATTTTTTTCGCCATTAACGTTACTATAAAAATTGAAGATTATTAAATTTTCTACAGGCATGCTTTCATGCTTTATATATATATATATATATATATATATATATATATATATATACAGGGTGTCTCTTAAATAGAAGGACATGGCTTAACCACATATTCCTGAGGCTAAAATAAGACGATTTAACCAAACTTGCTTCTACCGAAAAGTGTACCATTTAGTTCTTCGAAAAAAAATTAATTTTGCTTATTATAACTGGACGCTTTATTCGATTTGGATGAAATTTGGCATGACAGTTTATATGGTTATAAGTCATCTTTTAAGATGATACTTATTATTAGTGATCCACTAGTGTATGAAACGTAGGTGTCCCAACATTGATTAGACCATAACTTTTTAATGGCCACGCCAATAACATAAAATTATTTTTTTTCAGAAAGATACATTCAATAGTAAACTTTTCTCTCTCTGTGTAATTTGTGATATCGGTTACGGTTCAGACAGAAAAAAATCAAATCTGAGTGACTGCATCGTGAATTTTTTTAAAATAAATTTAATCTAGCAGTCTATTCAAATGTCAAACAATTAATTTTTAATGACAGTAACGAGTTGTCAATCTTCTCAACTTATTTAGGAGTAAGCTAACATACTTATTCGTGTTATTTATAATAATGGTAGAAAAATACTATTAGGCCGAACAAACAGATGTTACTAGTTTCTGAATATTGCGAAGGAATTTTTTGACAACCCATAAACAATTGTTACTGTCATTAAAAATTAATTGTTTGACATTTGAATAGACTGCTAGATTAAATTTATTTTAAAAAAATTCACGATGCAGTCACTCAGATTTGATTTTTTTCTGTCTGAACCATTTTATATTTTATATATGAATTTATATGTTATATTCGTGAATAAATTGTCAATATTTTCAAATGTGGCACTGATAAGACCCACATCTAAAAAATAATATTTTTGTCAACCATCAAGGCTTCTCTTAATATATGTATTTAGTGCAATAAGCTATTCCGGCTAACAGGTACTCTTTCTTCCTGACCTTCCTTGTCATTCTCCTTCTGGAGATAGTAAATAAATATTGTAATAAGAAGCTGATCATATTAAACAATGAACGCATTAGACGGAGACTGCGGTGACTACTGTATTTGTTTTTATTTTTGATTGTATTGGTTTTACCTCTCGCTAAGAGAGGTATTGGAATCATGATAAAATGCACATATCCAGATTTTTGTGGATAAGCATGTTTTAAGGTCCCTATAATCCGATTATAACATTTTTACGATGATATTCGTATGTGTGTGTGTGTGTGTGTGTGTGTGTGTGTGTGTGTGTGTGTGTATGTATGTATGTATGTATGTATGTATGTGTATGTATGTGTGTTGGAACAACGGTTTCTCAAATACTATAAGACTTAAAAAATATTTAATTGCTGTTTCCTCAATCTGACATTCCTTGGAAGAGCTGATTAGATTTTGGTAACAATTGGACAACCGGAAGTAATAGTTTCTTTAAAAAAAATCTTCTAAATATTATTTTTTGAAAATTTCTGTTATTACTATTATTGAAGAACATAAATTTCTACATCTGGTACATTTAAAAATTTTATTATATCTTGTACGGCATAGGTTATAAGGCACTAAGGACACTAGTTGACAAATTCAAATGTTTATAACATAGTTTGTAAATGACAAATGTCAGTGTCAAAAATCAACAGTTGTAGTGACATTCTGAAAGCTTTTTCTGGGAAGTACATTTTTAATCTTTCTTATTGTTTTATTAATTAAATATTTAAAATTGTAGGTATAATGCTCGGTAAAATGCATATATCCATAAGAAATTATCATTAGAATTGTATGTATGCAGAAGACATGTTAAATACAATAAAAACAATATTTGGGTAAAGTTTTGTAATGTTTTTGTTATAAAGCGACGGTTCGATAGCGAAGTGCAATACAATACTTATATAACATAAAATTGAAATGGCGAGAGGTATTGTGTTGGCCACAACAGATTTTTTTAGTTTCCATACCGAGCAAGTGTATCGTATTATTCAATTATGTAAAATATACAAGGTAATTTTTTATGAGCTACATTAAATCGACAAATACTTTATAAACAAAAAACGAACTTTGCATACCTACAGTAAAGTGCAATAAATATCGGTGTGCGAAATAAACAATAACTATTGATAAATATTAGTATATATTATTTAGGTATATTCAGATAAGTAGCCTGCCTCTTTATTTAGTTCTCTTGTCATTGTTTACAAATGAAACAATTAAATGTTTAGAGTATAATGAATCTTACAATTTCTTGTACATAATGGGTGAATACATGAAGTATCACCGTTATATGAAATGGTTGATAGTATTTTTACGATTGAAACACTATCCACTAGCCAGCAGGTAGATTAAAACTGAGAAACTTCGTATCTAAACGTAATAATATGCAACATATTTCGTTTTAATGGGCTTACCCACGGTACTTGTAGATACTTCAACAATGTAATATGTAAGACGGATAAACATCGACGTGAAATTTTATTTTTCATGATAAAATGCTTATTTTAAGACAACATTAAAGTAAATTGGTTCTGTATTATAGTTCTCTCTTTATAATTTTTCAACTATTCATGTTTAAAGCTGTAACAAACGTCCTATATAAATTATGGATTCTAATAAATACTTTTATTTCTTCTTAGAATAGAATTATTGTGACGGTTACTTGAAATGACATTTATATGAGGGTGGAGGCTGATAAGTAGGTGTTATGACTAACAACTCTTTATAGTATGAAGGCGAATTGAATAATGAAATAAATAAAATATTATTTTACCCTAGAATACTAATCTTCATTTGCTATTACGTAAACCCTAACCATTCGTATATTTTACGGCTTAAGAATCAAAAATCAAAATAAAGTAGAATTTTTTTTAATATTGATAAATTATGAACAATGGAACTTATACTAAAGAATTATACAATATAAAATGCAACAATTATTTCAGAGAATTGAAAGCAACGTAACAAACGGAACTATATTCTACACAAAAAATGGCGTCGGCAGTGGTCATAATCACAATTAATAATTGGTGGTCATCGTAAGTTTTTTTTTTTTGACAGGCAAATGAAATAAGTTGTGCGCTTTAATTCTATAGATTCTTGTCGTTCTTCGGTTGGGTCGACATCAAATAAAACTTTATATAATTACAAAAAGCGTGAAAAATTATGTATGTACATGTGAAAACTAACGCTAATTCAGAACTTTTGTAAATATTACGAACTAACTTTCTGAACAAAGCCACGTGAACAATTAATAAGGCTTAGAACAAACGTAAGTTACTTATTGTTTAAAATTAAGGGGCTAGACGGACGGTCAGCGGTTAATGCCTTTTACAAAAACATAAACTTTGGTTTCGTAATTTACAAATGATTATTCTAGGGTTAAAAAAGATAATTATTTTATAATTATATAATATTTAATTCATATTAACTAGTGAGTATGAGATGAGAAAAAAGATAAATAAAATGGAAAAAATGATATCCATAAAAGGGGACTAATAAGAAGTTAGCCTGTAATTTAATTAAAGTAATATAATATTGTATATAAAATGTAAATATGTCATTTCAGAGGTTTCTTCTGCCAATTTGTACAATAAAATATGACTGAACTACGCAATACAACTGTCATTCGTCTTCTGTTGTAGGTGCTGCCACCAGTGGTATATAAAACAATTAATTTTGTTAATTTATACGCCGTACAATAATATTTATATTATTGTACGCCGTAAAATAATATTTTTTATTATTCTACTAGTAGCAAAATGATTACCTTCTATATCGTGTATGTAGTTGCAAAATATGAACATTATAATACGCTTGAAGAAAATATAATATACCTATCTCATCAGTTCTTTTGGTCAAAATTTTCACAAAGTAAAAAAAGTTTTTTGTTGGTTTAATAACCTTATTGTTTCCAAAGATATGTATTTACATATTTATTTTATTTTTATTTCTCAAAACTAATAACTATATTGCTGTTCCCATGTCAATGTTTATTATATTAATTAGCTATATTTTATTCATTCTTAAATAATCAGTTAACGTACCTTCACAAAGTATATCAGAAGTAGGAAGTAGCGTAAACAATTTGAATTGAATTATTATGAATTCATTAAATTGTATACCGCAGCACTAACCCCATCCAGTTCACAATAAAAAAAACTGAAGTAAAAAATAAAATAAATAATTTTGCATTGCTGTTTCAATGTTTATTCTTTTGTTTTAAAGGTATCTGCCTCTAGATTAGCTGCTATTTATAAACCTTTGATCCATTCTAATTAGGGAATAGGACCCATGCTCATATGACAATTTTTTACTCCAAATGATCTCAGAAATACAATTTTTTACACTAGTCCTGATACACCCTGTATAAAATATAATTGCTCTTAAGGCCTATTTATAATGAAGTAACGTAGAACGCAACACAACGGTGCAACGTGACCGGTAACGCAAACACAAAATCTGTGATTTATAATAAACGTCAAAGATAGTACTTCTAACCAATCAGAAGAATTCGGTATATTTCGTTGAAATTCTGCTCACTTTTATTTATTATCCATATATGTATTACATAGGTATAAATAAAGTTAGTATATAAATTAATTTAAATAGAAATGGATATTGACGAAAATACAGTATTTATTTTGTAGTTGTGACAGTTCACGAACATGTCGATAATATAGATTTTTATAGTAAAACTGAAACACTGAACTCTGATTGGCTAGCGGTACGCAGTAAGGCAGTAATATGAGAGTTGATCATTTTCTGCGTTGCGTTTATTGCGTTGCTGATTGTGGCGCTGCGTTAAGCCGGATTTATAGTTTACATAACATAACAAAACATAGCATAACATAACGTAACATAACATAAGATTTTTTTTAGATTTTATAGTACGAAACATAAGCATAAGACATAGCATGAGAAAAAGAAGAATTGTTCTGATAAATGTTCATAATGTAGTATTATTACTATATTCATTACTGTTTTCACATTTCATTTTGTCATTCTTTGTACACGATAAATTTTAGAACATTTCGCGAAAACGTAATTTGTTTAGATAAAAATGGCTGATGACAATGTTATGATAGTAACTGTTACAGTATCTTGTGCATTATTATTATTAACTCTGCACAATAATTTAACTATTTATTTAACGTAAATATCTCAACAGAAACAAAAACTAACCTCACAATTTGTTTGTAAACAACAAGCAATTGCGAGCACTCCAACGCTCCAAGATTTCGCTGCTCTTCCAATAGAGCCGAATTGATCCGAATATTCCCGAACACCATAACATAACATAACGAAATAAAATATGGTCATTTCTTATGTTATGCTATGTTATGTTATGCTATGTTATAAAACTATAAAATGCCATACGGACTTATGTGTTTTTAAATTTTCACTATGTTATGCTATGCTATGTTATGTTATGTAAACTATAAATCCGGCTTTACTTTTCATTATAAATCAGCGTATTAGGAATATCATGCGTTAATGTTTTGCTTTACCTTACTGCAACTGCGTTAGCGTTTGCGTTACTTCATTATAAATAGGTCTTTAGCCCTAATTCACTATAATTGTACGTGTAAGGAGCTAAGGAACGCGTTAGAATAAAATACGCAGAAAATTAGGTATGCTCACAATGACTGTAACATAAAAATATAAAATTTAGTAACTTTTGTCATGGGTTGGTGTATACTGATCGATTTTTGTTGGAAGTTCCGATGTCATTTCGATTTAAAAATATATATACACTCTGGCGTATATAGGTTCTCAATATGGTAAATACACTATTATATGTATATAATTATAGAAAATTTTAAAATATTTTTTATTCATGCATCATAATCGCTCTTTAAAACACGCAAAAGCATGCGTAAATCGACCATATACAGTGGGATTCTGAAACCAGCGTTAAATAAAGTTCGGCGTTAAGTAACGATGGTATCGCTCACGTTTCGGAGTTAAGCTGGTATTCTGAAACTCTGGCGTGAACGTGGAACGTTAATAACGCCAGCATTAATACACGTCGCATACATTCGTGTGATCTTTCCCGTTTTGAATTTTCAACCAATAAAAACTCATTAAACGTAACAAAAACTGCACTTACCTGTCAATTTAAAAAGTATATGTCAAACGTCAAATAAACCTACGTGCATTTTGTGTTAACATATTTCTGGTATATTAATAAAATACAATTATTTGATAAAAATGATGAACAACGCGATTTATTTATAGTTTAGTATTTTACAAAAAATATAAAAAAACAAGAATTTATAATATACAAGATTGGAGATTTGCGGAATTGTTTACACTTTCACAGAATAATGTTTTTAATATTATAAATAATATTAGCCAATGTGCAATCAGTACATTTATGAAAGAAGGGAATTTCAAAATTGAAATTGAATTTACGGATAAGATTTCCAATAACTACTGAAGATAAGACAGTTTTAAAATATTTGTTCTAGTTAGAAACATTTACTATGTTAGTATAGGTACGAGGAAACAATTACTTTTCTACTAATTCCAATGGTGTATTGTTGTAATCAGTATTATTCTTTGTTGTAATCACACACAATTTTGTTCATTATAATACGAATTTCTTCTTATAATTTATACTAAAAAATCACTTTCCTTGAAAGTATTTATTGTTGTATTAAAACATAAATGATTATTACAATCAAAAGATTTTTCAATTTTTGCAAGTAACATAAAATTGCTTTCCTTCACTTGACTTTTCCTCATAAGTACATCCTCGGCTTCAGCAGTTATTTTCTTTGTCGCATTATTGTACCGATAATCAGGCACGATGAAAGGGGGGGGGGGGGGGGGCAATAATAAGGGGCCCAGGAACTTGGCTTATTTCTTTTCAAATGGCAAAATATTATTATATTTTAATTTTTATTCTTTAAAACATTTATGCCACTTTGTATTATATCATATGACGGAATTACATGAGTCTATTGTTGCAACTTAAAACGAATTTTCTTATTCTATCTTCTGGTAAAAATATTAAACATTGTAGCTGCAAGCTGCAGTGAGTGAAGATAAATGTTAAATTTAATTTTTGTTTTATATTATGTAATGTTTGAATGGACATTAAAATATATTTAATCCTATAAATATTCATTTTTGCTTCATATCTACCTATAAATAGAAGGGGCCTCAAAATTTATGCCCCGGGCCCCGGTCTACCTCTCGGCCCTCCTGCCGATAATTCTAAACTTGATACTGTTGTTTGTAATTTGAATATTGTAATTTGAAAATTTTATATTGCAAGGTTATGTTAACATTGTTTAATATAAAATAATAATCATTACGTATAACATGAATAATAGTACTCACTGTTAATGAAATACATTTTGCAAGTGTCTGAAGTAGTACACAAAAAATATTATGGCTATTCATACCATAAAACACACATGTAAGCCACCGTTTCGATGGTTCACGCTTCAATATTCCCAGCGTGAATTAACGCCGGTCAGCGGCGGTAACGATGTAACGCTGAGTTTCAGTATACCACAAGTGTCAAAATCGTCGTTAATTCACGTTAACGCCAGAAGTTAATTAACGCCGAGTTTCAGAATCCCACTATAAAACACGCTAAATTTTTGAGTTACCTAGGTAACGAAAAATGACAATAAATATGAATAACAACTAAAACAATGAAAAAAAAAATATTGACTTGTTGACAACGTAAACAATACCAATAATTATAATATTAATAATAAATAACCTTTCTTCACAAATTATTTTTATTTTAATATATACATTTCAACTGCAAAGCAGTCAACATCAGTAGTACAAAAATAAAAACATAATTGCTAACTGTCTCCTTGGAAATACTCAAACTCACTAGATCAAAAATCAAAACCGTATGATTTGCAATCGATGATGCTTTGCTACGCGTCGTGGCTTTAAACTTGTCGTGCGTGCTTTAAAGGCTAGCTTATACACTTGTATCATAATATACTATAAAGGTAAAAATAAAAAAATAATGACAGATGTCATTTCATGTAAAGTTGAGCTGGTTTCAACTTCACGTTTTTTATTACATCGCCCTTATGAAGGTACACAAGCGTAAGAAATAATGGAATTATGTACATGTAGAACCATTGGAAACCATTGCTTCACCTACATTTATGTGTTTGTATTTTCTTACCTGTTTCTTACGCTTAAGCTCATTCTGAATTAGGACGTAAATATTTGATGTACTTTTTAGATATATGCACATATAATGAGACACCATTTTCTAAAAAGTGAATTTTCAAGTTTAAATTAATTTTGAGACGAGTAAACAGATATCGATTCATTGATATTCATAAAAGCGTAATGGGAAAAGTTCGCAATAGAATGTTTATCTTTTGAAAATTTTGAATTAACATAATAAATTTACAGGTAAATTTTTGTATTTTAGTACTAATCACGGGAACCATGGATATTTTTTTTAATGGTTATAATTTGTTCATTTTTACCTCCCGCTACCCTAGATAAGGGAGGTATAGGGATCGTGCTAAAAATCGCATATAGAAATTTTAGTAAATAAGCACGTTTTGATGTCCCCAGAATCCGATTTTAACATTTTTACTATGATGTCTGTGGGTATGTATGTAGGTGTGTGTGGATCCTGTGGACACAATTACTCAAATACTATCAATCAGAAAAATTTGAAATTTTTTATATCCATTCTAAACTATAATACAATTGGATATTATAGTACAATCTTCAATTCTACGATAATAGTATTTAGTAAATAATTTGATATAACTTTAAATATTAAATTATAAAATAATTTATTATTGTACATAATCTTACCTATGCGTCAAACAAAAACATAATATTTTAATAACAATTTTGACATATTTAAACAAATGTCACTGTCAGGAAGCAATTACGTTAAAATTAATAATGAAACCGTGTTAAGAAGATTGTATTGAGTCTAATGAAATTAAGGTTATTAAAAATAATGTATTTTCCATCATACATATATATTAGATGTACAGAATGATCCGATATAAATTTGATATTTTTGCAGCACTAAAAATCAAACAGCTGTGAATAAGTACGTGTTATCAAAGTGTCAAATATTAGTTTACAACTACACATTAACGAAATGGATAATGTAAAGCAATAGATGTATGCAAGGGAACTTAATATAGTTTGCAGGATTAGTAAATAAGTAGGTATGTATTTAAATTAATAAAAATTAAAAAGCGAGAATGTCACCATTATTAATTAGAGGTTATTAGTCTTTTGACAGTGACATTTACCTGTCAGTTACATATATTTGAAATATGAACTAGGTAACAAAGAAATTGTGTTTGTCAATTCAATAATCTTTAATTTTCATAATGACATAAAATGCGAAAAAATGGCATTTAATGATATATTTTGAAAAAAATAACCATTATGAGCTTAAGTAAAGTGCCATTTCTGGTTATCCGATTTACACCAATCTAACGGTTTCTTTCCATATTAGAGTAGGGTCGAAATACAAGGTTTCAGAATTTTCTGAATGCTAGTATTTGAGTTACAGCGTAGACAAAATCCATGTACATAGGTACACACACACATGCAAACACACACACACATACACACACACATACACATACATACATCATCGTGAAAAGGTTAAAATTGGATTCTAGGGTCCTTCAAACGTGGTCATTTACTAAAATCTCGATATGCGGATATGCGATTTTTAGAACGATCCCTATACTACCCTTACCAAGGGTAGCGGGAGGTAAAAAACAAGGATGATTTCATTTCCGACAAAATCGTTCGCAACGTTGTAATTTAAAGTATAGATCTAAAATTAATAATAAAGAAAATTGGCATTTATCCGTATTTGATAAACCATCCTGTTGGTATTGAATTTATTATAATTTTTTTTTCTGAAATTTACAAAAATAAGTTGTTTATAACATATTTTTTAGATTTTGTGTTCATAATGAAGTCATTACGATACGCATTTTTTTGTTTTAGAAGGTTGGTACTAGACGACATTTACACTACAAATACTTAAATTTAACCTTCAAATCTTCAAATAAATAATAATTGAATGTGGTCAGTTCAGTGATACCAACTACAACATTTCACTAGCAAATTTCCTTAAATTGACTCGGTTTAATATTAGCAGTTTTTTACAATATTTTAGTATGTAGAAGTCGCAAAATCTAAAAAATAGTATAAAGAACTCATTTTATAAGACTTTTTTTCGCACTTGTCAATTAGAAAACTCGCCAAGGCTCGTTTTCTAAACTTTGACGCGTGCGAAAAAAACATGTCTTATAAAACTTGTTCTTTAATATACTATTGTACCACTACATTCCTATACTTCTCTAATAGAAAATAAATAATGTAATTAAACTTATATAATGTAATGTTTGAAAACTAATTAAAATTTAATATTTTTAGCGAGAAACTATTTCTCTTAAACATAAATTATAATTCATATAATTCAGTACCAAACCAGTAGCACAAAATGTTCACTTCAAATAACCTGTACTTATGTTGGCGAATATCGAAAATAGTTATTTATGCAACAAGTGTGTAAAGTAGTCCTTTTTTGGTCGAGTGCTATGTTTTACGCACGAATAGCAACAGCAACTATTATGCCTTCGTGTTGCATAAAATATTTTTCCGAAATGTTAGTGCTGTTTCTCGTAATACTGAGTGTGAATGTACAGACATCTTCAAATGTTGTTAGTGCTTTTTTTCATAATACTGTACAAAATGTAACTTAAACATTCGAAACAATTAAAAGACAGGCGGATTAGTCATCTAGAATTGTATAAATTGTACATTCAAATTAATATTAAAAATTAGCATAGGTTAGAACTCATTGTGTCAAAAAAAAAATGTTATTGTTCTTAAGAATTAGATTAATACTAAATATGCTACTAAAAATTATTACGCTTGTTTCATTTGCGGTGTACAATATAATTAATAATAAATAAAATTAATAAGATTTATTACTTTCATTATGTCATATACACACTGTAAAGATTGCAAGTGTCCATACTATATGTACTTTATAGAAACAAATCTTTTTGTAATATAATCAATATATGAAAGTATATTACTCGTTAACGTTTGGTGCATGAGTCGTAAAACATATGAAAATGTTAAATTCAAAATGTACTTTAAAATGTGGTTATTCAATAAGTTCTTGATAGACTATTTTAATCCCATTTTTACACTTATTTACCGTAGTAGGCGATAAAAATAGGTCGTACAAACCTTTAAGTCTTGTGAAACAGATTTAGATTGACCAAGAAAAACCTCGCCTTCTAGTTTTGCAAATTAAAGCAAACAGTTAAGTATTAATTGCTAACCAAATGCTAATTAAAACCGCATTACTTTCAGACATCATCCACCACGCCTCCAAATTCACTCCATTTAAGTAATTAAAATGTTTTCGCACGCAATGTCGCTAGTATATTTCAGAGAACGTCATGAGCTCCACCGTTTCACTACCGCCGATAAGAATTAATTACATCTATAGCTATCTATCATTAATTACCTGTGCATCAGCCTCTGCACTGTTTCATTTCAATCCATTGTTTGATTGTTGCTCTTTGCGGCCTATTGTCATTCTTCAAATAATCTAGCTGTTGGATTATCTAGAGGCAAATGTTTAAAAACAATAGCGGTAGAGAGTATAGGTATCTATTGACTTTAAAAATTTCTTTGGTTTCATTGCGCCATTAACATTATTACTTTGGGGGAGTATTAATTATTTCCTAAAAACCTTATTTAGTTGTAAAATTAAATGAATGTAATAAACATTCAAGTTCATTAAATTTACGCAAAGTGAAAGTTGCTGAATTTAAATAATTTTGTCAAGAATAGGTAAATCAATCCAAATTAACGAACAAATAGAATCACACATATTACTCAATGCTCAAGTGTACCAATCTGCTTTTAATGGGAAATATAGGGAATGCCAGTATATTGGGATCGAACATGTTCATTGGAGTTTTGATCATAATAAAATTCTGGATTGCGATCTGAATTTTCGAATAGTTTTAAAACACCAAATATGGCAGTCGGATTGTTTTGATTGTTAGCTACAGTGAGGATCGTTAGTATTACCACATGAATGGTATTATTGTTTGTGTTTTGTGTTTGTACAGGCTCTACACAAATCTAATATAAAAAGTTTTCTTTCGTTTTGTTTGCGGTATAAGTTTGTCGACATAGGTACATATAATGGAAAATATAGAGGAGGAGCATTATACATTAATTTATGTTGACAAAAAATTCAATTTTGTACACTCGTTGACAGAAAAATAATAATTTCAAAATACGTTGTAACGGCAAATATTGTTATGCGACTAGTTCTTTTCAGTCATGATTGTAACGTCCTGCGATCGAATCTGTACAATGGGGTCCGGTACTCATTTTTCAATTTATTTCTTTTTTCTGAAAGTTTGAATAAACCGATGAATTTGAGCGTTTACGCACTTTCCGAATGTGTATGGTTCAGATCAGAGCTGTGCACAAGTACAAGAAAAAAGGATTTAAGTACAAGTACAAGTACTTTGCTGCAAAATGTACTTAAGTACAATTACTTTCATTTTAAAAGTATTTAAGTACAAGTACAAGTACAGTACTTGTACTTGCAATTTCAGGTATAAGTACAAGTACATTTAAAAAAAAGAAAATTGAAAAAAACATTTAGTATATTGTTATTTGACTTTCTTTATGAAACATAAATAAATGGTTTATTATTTAAATGTTTTCGTTATCGGAGACTTTTTTGTCATGAAATTTTGAATACTTTCAATATTTACCCCATAAAATAATAAAGTAATATAATGCTTTTCATTTTGGATTAAAACAAAATCAATATATTGTATTTTAGACTGTTATTTTTCCTAAAATATTTTGAAACTATTGTAGTACGGAGACTTTCGTATGACTGTACATCTAATAATTCATTGCAAAATATTAAGAGCCTGTACATTCACCAAAATGAGTATTTTTTCTACAGAACTGCGGGTTTCAAACTAAAAACTAACATTAAATACAAATTGTTAATTAATTTTTATAGATATTTATAGATAGTACAAGTTCATTACCACATTTAGTAAAACGTTTTATTTAATTTACGAAGAAAATAATGGCTAAGAACAACAACTAATAGCATGGAATACATCCGCAGTTTGAACTGCAAATGAAATTATATTATAACTTAAATAATACAGTGTATTGCTTAGTTAAAAAATACGAGACAAACTGGATATATATTTTCTACTGCTTAATTTGACAGTTGCAGGTTGAAACGTGCAAAGTACTTGTCCAAAAATATTGGACTTAAGTACAAGTACAATTACACATTGAAAAATTGTACTTAAATACAAGTACAAGTACAAGAAAAATGTATTTAAGTACAGTTTAAAGTACATGTACTTAAGTACATGCACAGCTCTGGTTCAGATGCATTCCCACATTTAGGCGAGCGTATAACAGCTTACCGGGTATGCTTGAACCACAGTCAGCTCTCTACTCATTATTTCTTTCTCTTTTCATTATTTCGTATCCGAATTATTTTTTATAAAAGAATATAAATAATTTATTATTATTAAATATTGGATTATTGAATTCATCCCCCAGTGCTAAATATAAACACAATTTGGTTTTCTTTACATGCATTTTCACTGTCAAAACTGCTTGTGATAGTTTTAAAATACGTAGAATATGCATAACCAACAAGTAGGGTTTAGCCTGTAATCTATGCTGCTATGTTGTTTACGTGATTAAAATTTGTACTTCCTCTACGTGCATATAGAGTATAATTTTTTTATATTTGTTTTTTATTTACAAGGTATGAAAGTAGCATGCGATGTTATTTTAATAAAATAGTGAGTTAGTTTTTACGTTGTAACCAATAGTTGCCCAACTAGCATAAAAGCTGCAGCTTACAACTAAATACTTGTATTTATTACTTTATAGGTGAAAATTATGCACCTTTTAATTATATTAAATTAATTCAGAGTACAATTTTGCTTATAAAGCAGTTTGCTTTTATAAGATAGTTATAAAAATATTCTCTCAGCGTAGTAAGAAACTAATTTTATAATACTCTTATAAAAGCTTTCTTCGAATACTCTATACAACAAAAAACTTATGATAGTTTTATAGTGGTTCTTACAATCTCTCATAAATCTTTAATATAATATTACGTTATCTCTATTAAGTTGTTACTATTAAGTGTTAAGAACATTTATAAATAAAAAATTTAAAATATTTCACCTGTTTAAGCTACAAAGTGTAAATATAATATCTTATAAAGATATTTTATTATAATTTTTTAAAGTATCATATCTCAGTTTTTGTTTTTAAAATTCTTACGCAAGTGCCATTAAAGATCGGTCTTACAGTCACATTTGCTCATTTGAGAGACAAATCTGGGATAAAAACTCGGCGATCATCTATGACAAGTACCCGTAGAGCACGATTATCCCTCTTTTTAATAATCGAAAAATGTCCAGTTGTAACGTTCGTCTCAATATTTCCGGCATTTTTAAACTGCAATATTGTTTCTCGTCGTTCCTTGAGGAATACTATTTTTTTTGTTGCATTTCTTCAATATTTAAAAAACACACATTTTCCATTTGTTTAGGGGGGGGGGGGGGAATTACCTCCCTTAACCCGCCCCCCATATATTCGCTACTGTGTCATTCAAGTGATTAGGTTCAGCTGAAATTGATCCAGCTTTTAGTATAATTACACGGGAGTTTAAAATAAATACTTTATATAAATCAACTACGAGTAGAAATATTTAATCTAGAAAATAATACTATGGATATTATTGAAATACCCATATAATATATGATGAAGAAAGCAAGTTTAGATATTTTTGAAAATGTGTTTTATTAATGGAAAGTTTGTAATAATATAAGTAACCTCAATTTTAGATATGATCTCTCTATACAAATAATATTGATAAGCAATTATCAGCTATAATATCCCGAGGACATGGATAATTACGAAATAATTTTATGACAGTTACCGAAAGCGCATTGCTTGGTAACCGCCCGACGCCAAAGGTGGAGGGGTGTTATCTAAAAGCAACGTGCTTGAGGAAGTTGTGATAAAATTACAAGTATTTATCAATGGTCGAGGGGTATTCGGAGAGAATTTTTTTTGCAGTTTTAATATTAAAGTTGCCTAGAATTCGTTTTTGACAGAATTTTTGTGTCTTACATAGCCCTTGTAGATGTCACTAGTAGTTATGAATATGAACGTGAATAAGAATTGTTCAGTGTGAAGTGTGCAATGAAAATAAGACCTCTTTGAGTGAGACTAAAGAGAAGAAGATAAGACATATAAAAGTCCATAAATATTTTCCACATCTACTTTTTTATTTAATCCAGTTTTTTATGTGTTTTCTTCTATAATTTTGTTGATTGAATCATTATTTTCATTGACAGCGTGAAAATCACATTTTCAAATTAAAACAATTAATCTTTAATTTTCTGTCAAAAAGTGTTTATTACTTAGCTAATTTGGGCCGGGTTTTCAATATCAGATTTATCATTGCTGTCAACAAAAGGATGCAATATTGTTTACTTAACTAGAAGTTAAAATTTTAACCAGAGATTGAAAAACCGGCCCTTACTGACATAAGTGATAATTGTCTTAGTATAATTATCAGTGTAGTATGTTTTGATTGGTTACTTTCGCACCCGTGACCAGAAATATAGAGATTCAATTGGAAAATTTTTTTAACAAAAAATTTTCTTTTGTAATATTCTACATAGATTAGCTCTCATAATTTATATCAGTTACAAGTTACACTCTTGTATATATGTTGTTCCATTTGAACAAGTGATCTGAAATAAGTGAACTGATATATCTGAACTGATTTTTTTTTTTAGAGAATTGGATCTGATCCTAGAGGCAACTGGAATACGCCTATAGATTAAGCGTAATGCACAAGCCTGGCAACAAATTAACCAGATGATTTTTACCTACACCACTGACCACATCATACCGTAACTCATAATATAAATTTGTGATGAATGAATTAAAAATTGCATTCTACAGTAAGAATAATTATAAAATAAAAACTGAAATGAAGATAGGGATGACCATATTAAAATTTACGTCGTTGTAATAAAGTTTTTATAAAGTTTTAAATTGAATTGTCTGGTTATTTCTTGTTGTTTTTTCTTTTATATTACAAAAAATAACTTGTATGGCAGTAAAATGAATGTATATACTACTCGTGCATGTCTTTTGCATATGTTGAAATTCAATTTACGTTTATAAAATATATTTTTTTGTTTTTTTCTTTTTATGAGTAACAACCGTATCTTATATCACTTAAGGGACATCTCTGAAGTAGACAAATTTGAATTTACTAAAAATTTTTTTCGTAGAATTAACAAACAAAATAGCTGCATTAATATTCGATAGTATTCGTATTTGTCATTTTGAAACATATTTACTACTGTTTTTGCTTTATTCATGTTGAAGGGATTAGAAAACGAATACTTTGCAAAAGGTTTATTTATTATTACCGTTACAATGGCAATTCAGCTTGTATTCGGCATTTTCAACAAGAAATAATCTGAAGGATAACAACCATTTATAATGAATTATAAAAAGGTATGAAGATAGAATAACCGCAATTTTGTTTTATAATAATTGGCCTCACATTATCATAAATTGTAGGTACGACTACTTTGGAAAAAACATAATGGGATGACATTAATATTACTTCAGATTATTTTATTACTGAGGGGCGCAGTAATAATTATAATCCCTAATTGCCACAATATACCTACTAGAAAAGTAAAACGAACAGAACCAGAGTAAAATGATTCTCAGTTACACTGCGGCCGAACTGTTGCCGTATATTAAAATTTGTCCACTTTTCGGTTTAGGGAACTGGAAAAATTTGAAAAAAGCACTGGCTTTCTTTAGGCATTCTACAACAAAGTAGTCTTAATAACAAAATTTATTATAATATCGTATTTCCGCAATTTTTTGCATCCAACCCACAAAATTTTCGGTTGATAGTCGACAATATTTCCATAATAAATTTAAATACGCCATTGCCTTCTATTGTCAGCAGCTGTCAAAATAAAACATATTCTGCAATTCAGATTATCACAGACTACATAAATTTATATGTATACTGACAAAAATTGTACTGAGTGATAATTTTGTTTGTTACAAAAACTATTGCTAGCTTTGCGCGGTTAAAAATAGCGCTCATGTGGGACACAGGGGCCTGGAGTCGATGTCGAAATCAGGATTCGGAATCATGGAGTCTTTAGTAGAGTCGAAGTCGGAGTTAGAGTCGACTACGACTCCAAATTTTATAAAATATAAATTACTCTCTTTAATACTAAGTACTATGTAAATTATTAAATGTACTACATTGTGGATATAAACTTAGTTGATATTGTTACACACGGTCTTGTGTGAACTTATATTTTATAAATGTAGATTCAGATTTTGTAAAATCTAATTGACGTGATTTTAGTTGAAAGGACATATTTAATATAGTTTTATCTATATAATTTTTTTTCTTTATTTTACATGAAGTATACGTTTATTTTTTTTAATATTGTACAATGAATGAAACAAAAAATAAATTAAAATAAGTCGGAGTCAAATATTTAAAATTTCTAGAGTTTCCGTTAGAGTTGCATTCGTAATTTTTTGTCTGTCTTTCCGCATTTAATTTGTAATAGCTATTTTTGTAGGTAACAAGTGCGAGAAATTAGTGATTCTAAAACGAATGCAAGTTTTCCAAAACTCTCTGCGCATGGGGCTTCAAAATTACGTTTTCCTATTGTGTTATATACAATATTTATTCTACAATAGTTAAAAAATAGAAATAAGAGACATTATAAAACATATTTTAAATTTTTCACATATTTGCTAATGTGGAGCGAAAACAGCATATTTTCCTCACTCATTTTACAGTTTGCCGCGAACTGAATTGAACAGCAATTTCTTACCATTGCGGTAAGTGGTTGACGCAATCTAGTAAAACGAATAAAACTATTATATCTTTCACTCATTAAGCAATCACTGTCAAATCTTATATGAATTCAAATTATTCACGGCAAGAATTCATTTGACAGAAAGTATTTTTAAAACTTTGACTTCAAATTTTACATAAGCAGGATTATATTTAAATTGTATATCAGATTTAGAAATATGACCTAATTGCAAGGTACAGGTACATAAATATAAATTAACTGTTCGTGATTGAAGCTAAAGTGGGCGGCTCTCCTTTCAACGGATGGAAACTAATTATTAATAAGTCGTAATTAACACTTTTTATGAAAAATAGTGATTTTCAAGCAAAGACTTTTTACACCACCAGATATGTAAATGCAATTTAATGTCGAATGATTTTCAGGCCTTAATGTTCCATTAGTTTATTTAAAATACGTACAAATCGAACGTTTCGTAAAAATATAAGTCCATCATCAGCTGAATGGAAATGCATAAAAGTTTGTTACATTTCCTTTTTTTATTTGTTAATTTTTATTTTACGCCACTAGGCAGCACGTTCTTCTGAGACGATATTCTTAAATTATAATCGAGGGCGTATTCAGTGGCCATCCACTGGTCACTTTGTTGAAGTACGGACAGGTATAATTCAATATTTTTTTCGTTTCCCCCTTTTTTTCTGAAAACGATCGTAGCCAGAGACACACGTTCTCAAGTTTTGTGAATTGCGTTTTTGTTGAGTTTTCAATTTTTAAGTGTAGTTTTCTTTATACTAGTTTTTTGGGATTTTTGGAGCGTATGCGGAGAAAATACCTTCCTGCCGGAATTTACCCGGATTTTTCTTGGGTTACGATCATCAGAAAAACCGACAAAGCCGCACTCCATCTTAGGTAACCGAATTATGGGGCGTCCAGTTTTACAGATTTTGGCAAGTATGACAACATTAATATTAATCTTTTGTTACATAACAGTGCTATATTTCATTTAAAGTAATTTTTTTGGTAATTGTTATTGTTTTAAACCTTATTGAAAGGAGCCACAAGGCTACGATCATCGTGTAGTCGCCATTTTGCATTGCGATTTTGGGTGTTAACTCAGTAACTCTTTTAGGCTTTTTGCGTTTATTGTGGGTTTGCGATACTCCTCGCTTTCTAAATCTTCCCGTCGATTTGGCATATTGGAAATTGTTATCGAGACATGCAATAGCATACACGGCGAGAGACAAAGAAGACGAACGTCTTCGACGGGATCACCTCTAACATTTTTGTTCCACACACGCCACTGCAATTACCCGCAATTGTGGAAATTTACATTGTCGCCGCCCTGTATGAGGACAACAGGACGTCACCCGTTGCAGATAAGCCAAATTACTTTTATTAACTATTCTTTTATGTGTTCTCAATTCATTTAAATATTGTCGTATCTTACTCTGATTATTGAGACCTCTTAGACCATTTAGACAATTTGATCTGTTTTCGCGGTAACAGATTGTATTATATTAATTACCTTTTGTACTTACTAAACAGTAGTAGGTCGTCGTAGTTACTAGGACACGTTACACGATCAGGTTAGTCCCGATTTATGTATTATGCTGTAAAAAAGGGCGGTTCAGCGCAAGATAATTACGACTACCAGACTAGACTACTAGACATAATGCCATAGTGCTATATAAGTGAAAAGCTTTAAAAATTTAAGTTTTACGCTTATATGAACGCTTAAAGGTGGCGTAAAGCAAGCCCGTTGAAGGTCACCAAACTGAAATACACACGTATAGGGTAGTGTTGTACCATTAGTAATATTTCCATGCTCCTCTCTCGTTGCTAATTGCCTTTAGTTGAATCTTTTTATTGAGATTAACCAAATTAAAAATATATAATTATTTCAGTTTTCGGTATTGTTAGATGAAGGATTTCGGAATCTCACACCCACACCCTTCTCCAACTGTAGCTTGCCGCGGTTCAACCGTTCTGCGCGGGATTGTCATCCGGGGACGTAGCAGTTAATTGACGCCCAAAACGTAGGGCCTTTAAGTAACATTTAGTTAAAATCGCTTTTTACCTCTCGCTAAGAGAGGTATTGGAATCATGCTAAAAATCACATATCCAGATTTTAATGAATAAGCACGGTTCAAGGTCACTAGAATCCGATTTTAACATTTTTACAATGATGTCTGTGTGTGTGTGTGGATGTGTGTATGTGTGTGTGTGTGTATGGCTGGATGTTGGACGGACGATTCCTCAAAAACTATAAGACATAAGACCTGTTTAACTATGAATTCCTCAATCTGACATTCCTGGGAAGAGCTGAAAAGGTTTTGGTAACAATTGAACAACCGGAAGTAGTTTTTAAAAGAAATTCTTCAAAATATTAATTTTTGAAAATTTTTGATATTACTAATTTTAAGAACAAAATTCTACACCTGATACATTTCAATTTTTTATTATATCTTCTATAAATTTAGAGATAAAGACGCTATAATATATAGAATATCGGGATATAACAAGTCGAGTAGGCGAAACTACACTAAGGAAACCAGTTGACAAATTCAAATGTTTATAACATAATTTGTAAATGACAGATTTCAGTGTCAAAAATCAACAGTTTTAGTGACATTTTGATAGCATTTTCTAGGAAGTACATTTAATCTTTCTTATTGTTTTATTAATTAAATATTTGAAATTATAGGTAATATGCATATATCCATCAGAAATACCGTCAATCTGGTTAATGAGTTGGAAAAATCTGTGACATTTAGAAACTTCCTCATACAATGAAAAATAGATATAATTAAAATTGTATGTGTGCAGAAGACATATTAAATACAATAAAATACAATATTTGGGTAAAGTTCTGTAATTTTTTTGTTGCAAAACGACGGTTCGATAGCGAAGTGCAATACATTACTTATATAAAAATGGAAATGGCGAGAGGTCTTGTGCTGGCCACAACTGATTTTTTTTTTTTGTTTTTCGTCCAGATAGTGGGATACTTATATAAATTTAACACCCAATACCAATGTTTGAAGTCACTATTTATTTGTCGTATGGTATACTCCCTTAAAATATTGAAATATTACTCAAGTGGTAACATAACTTGATTTTTCTTATTTGTATAGATAGGCAATTTTGAGGTAAGTTTTTCATTTTTCGTTCTATTTTTTCACGATTACGTATTTGTGGGATCTTTTTTATTAAGGCAGTATGAACGTAAAGATAGAAATTAATAGGCTAAGTAAAGAGGAACTGATTTATGAATTAAAAATTAGGGGTATCGTAGAAGTTAGTAGAGTTAAATCAAAGAGACGGTCCCTTCGTTCGTTAGTGAAGATTGAAAAAAGTTCTGCGTATTCACCACCGCCATACCCATTACTTTTGAGGAAGGTAGTACCCGTTAGCTGATCAAATCAAAGCAATATCGCACCTCGTAATTCCATTTGCGGGCTTAAAATGTTCTACAGAATTCAAAAAGATAAAAACGGAGGTTTTGCACTGCTGTTAATCGTAGCATTGCTAGGAATAAGGCACACAAAAAGAAACGTTCGGAAAGCCTCTTAAAATTAATTACATAACAATCAGATTTAAAACAAAAGCGAAGAACATGAAATTTTCTTCGACAGTAATATATCAAGTATTAGATAATACAAATACTATTTCTAACCTTAATTTATCCGAAATTGATATCGATATCGAATCATACGATAGTGAACGCGAAATGGAAGCCACGAATTCATATTTAGTAGTCAAATCAGTACCCGTCATTAAATGGAAACTAAAATTTTGTGGAAATACAAAAGTATATAATATCCTTCAACGATTTTCTTGATAGAGTAGAGGAACTTCGTTATGCTCGGGATGTTAGTAGAGGACAGTTGTTAGCTTCGGCCATTGATTTGTTTGAAGGAAAAGCATTAACGTGTTACAGGGCCAATAAACATTTATTTAGTATGTGGGATCAACTCGTAGAAGGACTGCGCGAATAGTTTTTACCGGTTAATTATGAACTAAAATTATTCGAAGACATTATGCATCGGACTCAAGGGCCGCAAGAATCCATTGGTATTTGTATAGGCAGTACGACATTATTTTCTCGACTACGTTCAAGACGCTTATCGGAAGGATTTAAAATACGGATTTTAGTGAAAAATATTTTACCATTTTATCAAACGCAGCTCGCGCTACTTGACGTGAAAACTGTTTACGAATTATTAAAATTATGTCGCAAGATTGATGAGCGGAAGGAATCAGTGGAATATTTTGTCAAATGCGGAACGCTCCTCTCGTGCTAATTCTACTGACGCTGTTCAACCCGGAAGTCATTCAGATAGTACTTGTTGGAATTGTGAGAAGAGTTGTCATATCTTTCCGATGTTGTCAGAACCTTACAAAGCACTGTTACCGTTGTGGCCATGCGAACGTAACTATCAAAACATGTACAAAATGTTCGGAAAACTCCAATCAGACGCGTTAGGTAACCGACTAGGGCGTTGTCATAAATTTGCAGTCCTTTCAGACACCGTCTTACTTGATTTTATACTTACCTATGCTAAAGGGGATGAGAGGCCTTGTTTAGAAATAAATATTTTAGGTAAAATTTTGTTTGGTCTTTTAGATTCAGGTGCTTCTTGTACAATAACAGGAGGCCCAGATATTAGTTAGGTTTAAATTAATTACGAAACGGACTAGTTGTACAGTTGCGAATGGTGAAAGTTGTCAAAGTCCCGGTGAATTCTCGGTTCCGGGATTATTAATGTTCTTGAGGTACCTGATTTAAACCATACACTTATTTTAGGCGCGGATTTTTGGAGAATAATGGGAATTTTCCCCGATTTAAGGAAAGAAGAATGGACGTTGTCCTCAAAGACGGTGTTAGTTGACGAAGTCAGTACGGTATCTTCTCAGAAAAATATTAGTATTGCGCAGGAAGCTATTTTGAACTCGACATTGAATAGAATTTTTACTAGTGTCGATTCACATAGTATCGGATGTGCTACTGGTGTAGAGCACAAAATAGTCACTCATAGCCTACCAGTTAAACAACGTCACCGCTGTCACCTGCTATGCACAACTTAGTTTATCAAGAATTGGACACAATGTTAAAGCATGGTATACCGAAGAAAGATGATACGTATCGGTTTTGTTTTGACTATCGAAAACTAAATAAAGTCACGCGTTGCGATACTTGCCCAATCCCGTACGTGTCGAATACTTTAGATAAGCTTAGAAACGCTAAATTTTTGTCTCCATTAGACATCAAGACATTGTGGGTTATTTTAGTTCCGCCGTATGCCATTCGGGTTGCACAATTCCCCTACAATATGGCAACGATATATCGAGAGTGTTCTTGGGTCTGACCTGGAACCATATGTATTTGTTTACTTAGACAGTATTGTCATAGTTACTCCAACGTTTGAGAAACACTTGAATTTTCACTTTTTTGTTTAGGCCTAGTTTAAAATACAGAATATATACACAGGTGTTTCACGGATAAGGGACACTCCGATTATTTTTTTTATTAGAAATAGAACACAATCATTCAAATAAAAGTTATAGTGGATCGAGGGGGACATTAAATTATTAAAGATTTTTTTAAAAAAAACCTGGGGTTCTCAAACTATAATATATAGTTATATATTTTTTAAATAGGATGGTACATATTTTTAGGCCTATATCATATAGTTATATTGTTTTAAAAAGGATGGTACTTATCTTTTAGGCCTATTTGATAGAATATTTTTTCTAAATTCAACCATGTAATCGTTTTATATCCTTACATGACAAAAATTGAAATTTAAATAAAGTTTTGTTTATTGTTTGCTAATTTATCCCCTGTTCGAACTGAAGAAAATAATTTACTCTGTGCAATAGAAGAACAAAATCAGCAGTCTACAAAAGTTTTGGCAAATCAATTAAATGTTAGCAAAACTTGTCTATTTAGACGACAATTTTCATTCTTATCATTTTCAAAATCACCAAGAGTTAAAACACTGCTGTTATTACTTTCTTACGTTATTTATAAATCAGTAAATTATGATGACAATTTAATTTATCCTTGACATCTTATGTTACATTTTATCTGGAACGATACAGTATGTGTAACTGGTATCCATAGTAACACATTAATGACAGTAGTAAATATTGCATCTTAGCTGAAACTCACGGTATTTATTAGATAATTGTGATTTATAATTAAGGCTTTCCAATACCTAAATTCTTTTGAAATTCTATATTGATCATTATTTATTAGTATCATTTTTATATTATTAATTTTAAATATGTGCTAAATTAACTTATTTTTTATTTATTATTACACGCTTTTTCTTACATTGTTAGGATATACGCGGTGATTTAATAGTGACGAGACAGTTTTCCTCGAAACTCTTTGTATCTTTACATTTCATAATCGTTGCTAATGATGATGAAATAATGAAAGACGCACAACAGCCATTCCGGATTCGAACCCGGAACGCTTGGGTTGCCAAGGGTAAAGCAATATCGTTACTACTACGCTACCTGGATCAGCAAATTAAATAATTCAACTGTATTATATTCCTTCATATATATAATAATAATAATAATAATAATATGTTTATTCCTTTTGAAAACGTGATTACATTTTATCGGAAGCGTCAGGATTAATACTATATACATTTACATATAAAATTATTACATTGGTGTAGTATTAAAATATTCATTCAGATCATAGAAACACTGTTCTATAAGAAATTTTTTTAGTTTTTGTTTAAAAGTTGTTACGGATTTTGACTCTGTAAGTAATGGTGGCAAATGATTGTAAATTTTTACTCCCACAGTATTTGGAGATAAACTACTTATTTTTAATCTATTAGTAGGAGCTCTAAGTTCATTTTTCCTCCTTGTATTAAAATTATGAACATCTTTATTTTGAATAAAATTGTTTTTATTTTGGAATATGTGTAAAGAAGTTTCATAAATAAAAAGACCGGTCAAAGTTAAGATTTTGTACTTAACAAAAATATTTCTGCACGATTCTTGCCTTTTTAAGTTCATAATACATCGAAGTACTCTCTTCTGACTTACGAAAACGTTTTTGGAATGAGTAGAGGCACCCCAAAAAGTGACACTGTACCTGAGGATAGATTCAGTTTTAGCATAATAAAATGTTAATAGTTGAGAAACAGATAAATATAGTTTTAAATGTTTAATTAGGTAACATAGTTTGTTTAAATTTGTAATAATTAGTTCACAGTGATTTTTCCAATTTAAGTGTTCATCAAATGTGAAACCTAAGATTTTGGATGAACTGACTCTGTTGATTTGATTATTTCCAATAGCAACATCAATATCCATATTATTTGAATTCTGATGAGTATGGAAGCGTATATAATTCGTCTTAGATTCGTTTAAGTAAAGTAAATTATTATTACACCAATGAATTATTATCTTTTGCTGAAACTATCAACGATGTATCATCAGCGTAAATTATTGAATCTATATCATCCTGAAAAATAAGGCTAAGGTCATTAATGTAAATAATGAAAAGTATGGGGGCAAGAATGCTTCCTTGAGGTGCTCCGATGTTTATAGTTGTGCTGTTCGAATTAACTATTTGGCACTGAGAACTAGAATAAAAACGAACAGAAACATATTGTTGACGATTTTCAAGAAATTTTATTATCCAATTCAGAGGTGCACCTCTTACACCAATATTGTTTAATTTGTCAAATAAACGGTTATGATCTATACAGTCGAAAGCTTTGCTGAGATCACAGAAAACACCTATTGGGCATTCTCCAGCTTCCAAATGTGAAATAATTTTTTCATAAAAAACGTGTGTAGCTTTTGCTGTAGAGGAGTTCTTTCTAAAACCAAACTGATTTTTATCGATAGCATTTGTTTGCTGTAAAAATGCATTTAATCTTTCAAGGTAACAATATTCAAATATTTTTGAAAAAGTTGATGAAATAGCCACTGGTCTATAATTATTTATATCAAGTTTATTTCCTTTCTTGTAAAGAGGAATAATTTTGCTTGATTTTAATGTTTCTGGAAAATTACCTGTTTCAAACGAAAGGTTTATGCAATGTGTTACCGGTTTGATAATTGCAGATGATACTTTCTTCACGAGAAAACTCGGTATATCGTCTGGCCCTGCTGATGTTTTATTTTTGATTTTAGAGTTAATTATATATGATAATTCTTCCTCAGTAAAAGGATTCAGAAAGAAAGAAGAAGATTGTATCTGTGATCTGGGCAAAGCAGCATCACTGGATTTATTTATTTTCGCTGTCACTGAAAGAGGTGCATCTCTGAAAAAATTATTAAAACTGTTAGCTACCAATTTTGGTTCTTTAATTACAATGTTATCTAATTTTAGGGATATATTCTCGTTCTTTCGTGAATTTTTGTCGGCATCATTGATAATGCTCCACATAGACTTGGCTACGTTATCCGAAGATGTAATTTTATTTTGGTAAAAAGATCTTTTGACTGTAGAAATTAATCGAAAATGAGTACGTTTTGCTCTTCCATAAGTTGAAGAAAGTTGAGGATAATGTTTACTTAGATAGTATAATTGTTTCAAAGAATTACTTGACTGTTTTATGTCATTATTTACCCAGCTCTTATCGCTAGATTTTATAATTTTTTTCAGAGGAAAATGAACTTGAAACAAGTAAAGAAAAATATCAAAAAATAAATTAAAAGCATTATTTATCTCAGACTCTTTTAGTATTGAATCCCAATTAGTCTGCTCTAAACTTTTGTAAAATAATATAATGTTATCGTTTGAGTAAATACGTTTGTATATAAAAGTATTGTTTCTTTGCACACACTGCCTTAAACTACAAAAGACGCTTCTATGATCTGAAATGAAATTTTCGGTCACTGAACTATTACTATTAAAATTTACATAAATATGATCCAAAATAAAATTTCCACGTGTTGGTCTAGTCACAATATTAGTTAAATTAAAGCTATGTAAAATATCACAGATTTTTTTATATTTTTGAGTGTCTCTAATAGGGTCTAAATTAAAATCTCCTCCTATCATTAAATGTTTACCAGGTTGAAAAACATAGTCCAAGGTACTACATAAATTATTTATAAAAATATTTAAATCTGAATCTGGACTTCTATAGCAACAAATAATTGAAACTGAAAAGTTTTTATCTAGTTTACAATGAACACCACATATCTCGAAGTGTTTATCAACACAAAATGATGTAAGATTGATAGATGTTACTTCTAAATCATTTCGGCACCAAATACCGACGCCTCCTCCAATAAAGTCTAATCGGCAATAACTGGATATGTGAGTGAAATTTGGAAAATTAACAAAATCAATATCTGCATTAAAACAAAAAATTACTAGCCAATTGTAACAGTAGCAACAATATGGAAAGAAATCAATAATATTTCAAAGCACTAAAAATTCATGAAAGAATGTGAACAAGAATTCTGAAATAAAACTGGAGACCAAGCTTCATACACTCATTTAATCACTCCAAAGGAAAACTTCAGAATAAAGAAGGTCATCCGAGTATGAAATTCAAATAGATTTCTTTTAAATATGTATTCAAATTTGAGACTAACTGGAATGCTCCAGGGTTTATTGAAACGTGTAGCTGGACACAAAATTTGCAGTAGGTAAATTAAAAGTGCAGTGGGAATTTTAAATTTGTGCAAGATTAATATATCAGGGAACACACGCTTCGTCATAATGTCCACATATCACCGCAATCATTTCTTGATTCTGGTTTCGTTCAGGTTCCTAACATTCAAATCTTGACTATGAAGTTGCCGCCGACGAACTTAGCGTGCACACAACGGGGGTTTACGACTCAATCGAATTAAAGGAAAATAGTAAAAATATACGAATGTATATGCTGAGTAACGAATATTAATAAAAAAATGAAATGGTATAATTGAGATATTTCGGATATAAAGGGTTTTTTGTTATAACGCTTCGACACTAATATGAAAATATTTTGATTGCCGACCGAGAAACCGCCTATACATGCATTACAAATAGCGTGTTAGGAGGTGGGATTACTACCAATGGATTACTACCAAATTCAAATTCGAAAGGAGGGGCTAACATTCCTGTACTACAGTTTCCAAAAAGTTTTTATTTTAACATACATTTGTTGCATTAAACTTAATAATTTAAATACACCTGTAATTATAAAATATGTAGAATTATACAGTGTTATAATATTCATTTATTTTTATGTAAATATAACTTAAAATAAAATAGCATATATTTCAAGAACATTTAAGTCCATGATGAAAACAGTTTGATATAAAAACACATAAATGTGACGTCACGTCAATCTTTTCAAAATTCGGAAGACCATAACTCGCTTATTAATAGGAATTTTTTCACCGGATTTTCATCAATAGTCTTAGTTTTCCTAATATTTTCAGATGAAATTATAAAAAAAAAATGGTGTAATCCCCCATTTAAAAAGTACACGCCGGAGTAATAATTGTACATGATAATATATTATTGTATTGGAATAGATTGTGTTATTAGATACTGCGGAGAGTACTTTTAAAATTGTAGCGCGCGAAGTTCATCTATGCCAACTTAATGGCGATTTGAACAGTAATAAACTTGACGAAACAAGACATGAATACGGCGATGTATGAACATTAGGACGTTGCATACCTACATCTATTTATAATATTTTTTCGTATAAAATTACTAAATTTATTGCCAGTATTTGTTTCTTTCAGCTATTTAATAGAGTCTATGGCCATGTGACTGACGCCTGAGTGTCTGGTCACGAATTTTGAATTTTAATTGGCAAATAAGTGACCCCTGTGACCTGTGATGCAATCTCTGCGCTAGCAACGAGTACCCGTCATGATATACAAGTGTTAAAAAATAAGTGTCACAAATTATGAGGGCATATAGTACTAACCAATATGAGTAAAATAAGCTTAATCAACATGGATCCGATCTTCAATAGTTTCCGAGATATAAGGCAGTGAAAAATAAGTTTTTTTGGGGTTTACCTCTGTTATCTCGTAAACTGTAAGAGTTAGGATTTTAATTAAATGAGACTTTTTGTTTACCTTTCAAAGGTCTTCTTAGATGTGTTTTTGTTTTCAAAAAGAAATCGAATAATTGTACTAAGACAAATGTTGTGACGATCTTGGCCAATATTTAGTTTTCAAATAACTTTGTAAATTTTAGAAAGTCAAAAAAATGTTTTATATAAAATTTTATTGTTTTTTATGGTCTATTTACTGACATAGACAAAATTTTGTTCAGTCACTATCTTTGTCTGTTTTTCTTCGAATCTAATACAAAATGGCTTCTTTCTCAAAAACAGTTGAAGATCGGACCAATGTTGATTAAGCTTTTTTTATTCATTTTGGTCAATACTATATGCCCTCATAATTTGTGACACTTATTTTTTAACATCCTGTATACAGGGTCTTAATACTAAGTCGTTACACCCGAAAATGGCAGTTAGAACTCATTAAAATAAACAACTTTTCTTAGTTCCAAAATCGTCATCACTCCCTCTGAACAGGTGTTCGTGAAAAATATATTATTTAAAACTTTTTAAATTTAGTACGTAAGACTTTTGTATTAATGAGAACGACAAATTTGATTTTTTCTAAAATTGATAAACCGGAAGTAATTAGTACTTCACTTGAAGCTCTGAACAGATTTTCTTGAAAAAATAGATTAAAATATGATCCAAAACTTCTTAAATTTGGTGTTTAAAACTCATATATAATTTGAAACAACATATTAGATTTTGACTATGTATTATATACCTGAAGTGGTACTTAATTTGGAACTCTTAACAAATTTTAATAAAATATAATCCAAAATTTTGTATTGCAGACTTTTCTATTTATTAGAACAACAAATTAGATTTTGTTTATAAACGATCAACCGGAAGTGATACTTTACTTAAAGCTCATTCCTATTTTAAACATTGAATTGGCGGGAAGTTATGTGCTGGCCACATCATATTTTTTTATCTGTGTAAATATTTTGAAATTTAACATCTAATTATTAAAGGTTTTTACAGTTTCAGCACAGTATAAAACTACATTTATTTATTCAGGGGTTTCAGTTTCTAATACCTATAGAGTTAGCAGCAGGTATACAAACTGGCAAATAGACTGTATGTTGATAAACAGTAACAGTTAAATAATTTATTTAAAAGATACTATTAACTGCAAGTTTATTGTCAGGCATTTTTATCCTTGCATTAAGCCCTAAATTTTATATTAATTATAAACTGAGTGTTGAGTTGAATAATTAATCACAGTTCTACCTATACATTCAAAAAACGCAGCGGAGGATTGTTTTAAAAAACCATTATAGCAGATAATTAAACATCTCGCTAAACATTATAAATACAGAAAAAATATAATTTAATATCATTACGCCTTATACAGGGTTAGTTAAAAGTATGGAGACGGCGATTTATTGTCATTAATATTCATTTTAGGAAATTATGTGCATTACAAAAGTTTTTTTTAGTAAATTTTGATCTACATTTGAGAATACTTGATTTTTTTTTTGTCTTCAATTGTTTTTGAGTTACGCTTGTCCGCGTAATTATTTAAATGGGAACCTATTAATTTCACTCTACCATTCGATAGAGTGTTTTTTTCTCTTTACAACAGTATGTTTGTTTTTTGTTTTTCAATTTATTTTAATAACATTTTTACAAGGAGAAATACCGGTTCAAGTATTTACGAATAGTAGGTACATAAGATAGACAAAGGGAAGCGATAAACAAACTCGAGCGATGTAATTTACTTAGTTATTAGTTTGTTTTTAATGATAAGATTGTGACCGACAACTTTATTGGAAATAATTTTGTCTATCTTAGATGTACCTACTATTCGTAAATACTTGAATCGGTGTTTTTCCTTGTAAAAATGTTATTAAAATAAATTGAAAAACAAAAAAAAAACAAACATACTGTTGTAAAGAGAAAAAAACACTCTTTCGAATGGTAGAGTAAAATTAATAGGTTCCCATTTAAAAAAATTACGCGCACAAGCTTAACTCAAAAACAATTAAAGAAAAAAAAAATTCAAGTATTCTCAAATGTAGATCAAAATTTCTTAAAAAACTTTTGTGTTGAACATAATTTCCTAAAATGTATATTAACGACAATAAATCGCCGTCTCCATACTTTTAACTAACCCGGAATAACGAAATAAATATATCACGACATAATACCCATTGCTGGGTGTGCCAATCTGCTGACAGCAGTGATAGAAGAAATGTTATGCCAAAACGGTAAGTTTGTAACTAGAACTTCTTTTTATTATTACAAAAGTAAACTGCGAGAATACTTTAAAACAAAAGAAAATACCACAGACTTGCATAAAACCATTGACCAAATAGATAAGAACTACTCACCTTTATATCTAGCTAATAAAAATACTGACCCAATAAAAAATGTAATCTCAGATGAGAGAAAGATCGAGCTATGGAAAGAAAATGAACTGCATGGTAGGAACATTGCAAGCATTGAACTTGCTGAATCTAAAGGTTTTTTAATGGCCATCCAGAACCAAGTCATAAACACCCGCAATTACAGAAAGTATATATTTAAGGAACTAGCCACAACCAACACCAACCGTCGATGAAAAAGCCGAAAACATGGATAACATGATATCAGCATGTCCAGCTCTGGCTGGTATTGAATATATATTCCGTCACAATATCGTAGCCAATAGTTATTTACATTCGAGTGCGTGTAATTTGTATTTTACAGCAGGCGAGTGCCTTTTTAGCTGGAGTTCTGTAAAATAATTCATGCACGAGAATGCGGTCATTTAAAAAAAAATAAAAATTGGTCGTTTTTTACCTTCCGTCAAAAGGAAGGTATTGTTTTTGGTCAAAAAATTCGGTGGTGAGTTTTTAATGTATAAGCACGTTTTAGGGTCCCTACAATACGAATGTACTATTTTTAAGATGATGTCTGTATGTGTGTATGTGTGTCCGTGTGTGTGTCTGTGTGTGTGTCTGTGTGTGTGTCTGTGTGTGTGTCTGTGTGTGTGTCTGTGTGTGTCTGTGTGTGTGCCTGTGTGTGTGTCTGTGTGTCCGTGTGTGTGTGTGTGACAAATTTTTCTCCGACGATAACTCCAAAACTACAATTCTAAAAAATATGATTCTTTCATATTCCTCTTCTTTACAACCATATGAAGAGCTGATTAGATTTTGGTTATAATTGGTCAACCGGAAGTACCCTTATTTGAAGTTTTTAACAGTTTTTCTTAAAAAAATGCAGTTAAATATTATTTTTTGACATTTTCTTATTATATTTATTAAAGAAAATAATCATCTCTATATGGTTTGATTATACATTTTCCTTCATATTCAATAGATGTAGAGTTAAAGCATTACAAAGAAATTAATTTTCAAAAATTAGTCAGCTTTGTTATTTATTATGGAAACAGCTGACATAATTATTCAAAAAAATTTAATTGACAGATGTCAGTTGCAAGTGCAAAACCAAATATAGAAAAAAGTATAGGATCTAAAATTGGTATGTCATAGTGTTGCTCGCAAGTGACACGCAGAGAAAGGCCAAAGAGAAGATGGAAGGACATTACTTAGTGTAGTTTATGTTATAATTTTATTGGATTTATAGAACCTTTTCAAATGAACTTTTGGTATGGAATTTGTAAAAAATAGTATGTGTTCGTGTTCGATTTTACATGATAGTATATAGAATCTGTTCCAAGGACCTTTTGGTATGGGATTTGTACAAAATACATGGAATTGACGGAAGGTCTTGTGCTGACCACAACAGATTTTTTTTTTATAAAATCATGAAACCCGTCTCATTTAATAAATATAGTAATAGAAAATAATTTGAAATATGCGACTTTTCATTCATGAATATGCTAATAAACTTTCACGCTTTTAAACACGGACTGAATTTGTGACGACACAAATTCATACTCACACAAAGACAATTCTCTCTCACACACACACACTTCACAACATGAAACAGTAATCTAACCTAAAAGTGTGACAGCTGACAGCAAAATATACAAGAGAGAAGATTATTATTACTTTCTATTTCTTTAAAACTACTAGTGCAGTATAAGATATGTAAATAAACTATTTATTTCAATAAATACCAAACCAAATAATCATAGTTCTAAATTAAACCGGTAGAGCTCGACTGTCGTATCCGTGAAATTGCGTCGTCAGTCGTTGAAATATTTGAAACTACACCCAACTTTTAAAAAATCATTTCTTTGATTCTAAAAACTTGTAAGATGTAAAACATACACGTACATGTTTAATTTGACCTATTTTTTTAAGAAAAAAATAAATCAGAAAATGTGAAATGACCCCATTGTTTCAAACCTTTTGGCCGACGATAATGTAAATCAATTTTTTCAATGAGATAGGTTGTACTTCTAAAAAGGAATTGTTTAAAATACTGGAGTTAAGTCAATTTCCAAATCTTCTTTTCTTCTTAATAAATAATAGGTAGATGTCGATATTTGACATTTGAGCAGTGTTCGCCTCGCGTATTTGACAGGTATATCGGTCGGTGACTATGTCGGTAACGGCGGATTTTTAGAATAATAACAGATGTCGCTGCCATGATTTTTGTTTATATAAATTAGTTTTAAATATAGAATATGTTAAAATAAACAATAACTTATGTAGATAGTACTTTTTACATGAACTTTATTATAGTGAAGATGTTTTTTATGCCCATAAATGTCCAGTGTTTTTTGATTATTTTACCGCATAGTTAGATAAGTTACAACACAGTAAGCTTAAAATGTTGGTTACACTTGCTGAGTATACAATTGTAAAGTTCGTATTACACTTCAGGAGGATAAAAAATAATGTACAATACACTATGTTATAAGATCCTGGGACACGAGAAAATAGCGTACTACAAATACAAAATACAAGCCACAGGCAATATTAGACACACCGAGCGCTAAAATTTACTTGGGATAGAACAATACAAACGCACAGAGTAGTTAACCAAAATAGACCCGACACAGTATACCAAAATAAAGTAAGCAACTGTACTTACCAGAATGACATAGAGATACCGACACCTGCAAACATTAGAATAAACAATTCCGATAAAATAAATAAATATCTATGGGCTATCCAGCGAATCAAGCGGTTTACGTCTTCGTTTAGGGACTTATGAAATTTTCTTTATTTTTTAAAATATATTTTATTAACGGTATTTTATTGGTTTTTTTATAATTACTATGTATTGGACACCTTTAATAGAAATAATTATATTTGGATATATTGGCTGGTAGTACGAGCTCGGTTTTAACTAAAACGCTGTTTTTAGAAATGTCAAATTCAAATTTCAATATTTAATTTCACCCTTATGTTTAAAGAATGATTTTTTAAAAAATATCTGTTTAAATACAAACTATGTTCTGCTTAAAAATCATATTTTGATAAATTTGGTATTATTTATTTTTGTTATTAAATAATAAAATTTGACATGTCTTAAAACAGCGTTTTAGTTAAAACCGAGCTCGCACTACCAGCCATAATTATTAAGTAAAATTTAGTAAATTTTTGCAAAATGATGTTTGATTATATTTTTTTAATATTGGTAATTCTGAACATGTATATTACTAAATATTATATGTCTGTATTATACTTTTCGACCTGTATTGTGATTTCATTTTGTTTTTGGTTTCGTTGTTCATTGACAAAATGTCAAATGCTCTGTCTTGTCAAATTCAAGAGCTTGTAGTTAATTTATTGACTTATTTTGAAAATGAAAAATAGAATGGTGGGCTCTTACTTTCACTGAATTGTAATATTGAGGTAATATTTCGTTCTATTTGTTAGTAATAATTCGAAAATTAAATCTATATCTACAGCGTGTGACAAACGCTATACGCAATGTACAGAAACAGTAAGAAATTGTATGGTATGTAGTATTCTGTATTTTTCTTAAGGATCTCACATAATACTACATAATTTGTTGCATATAGTACAAGAATGAAGTATTTATAACGGCGTAAGCAGTATCGTTCAGAATATTTTAAATAAAATTAGATTTCGCTGGAAAAAAATGATACCACACGTGTTACCTTTTTAAGAAAGATTTGGATTTATGAAGGCAACCTACAGATCATATTTTCATCCGTTTTACATGCTCATGTAAACTTTTTAACATATGACGTCATTGTTTCTAGTGATATTGTATTTATGACGTAAACCGCTTGATTCGCTGGATGGCCCATACATTACATCACACTAGATGACGACCTAAAAGCAACATGGAATCAAGATAAAGTCACCATCCTGCATACTGGAGAAATCCCAAAGAAGCTACACAAAATCAGTAAACAGCTAGACTTACCAAAGTGCATATATGTATAAGAGAATTAAAAAAGCAGTTTTATTAGACTTATGCAATATTTTACGTATAGTACTAAACATGAAATAACAGAAGAATAGGGTAAGTATAGAAAACAAACTAAACAATAACTCACAAACAACACAATACTACATACACAAACTTACTGTATGTACTTACATACTTGCCTTCAAAGGCCGTAGTATAAACAATGTACCCGCCCTTATATGTTTATATGGACTGCGAGATCATTTACAACTTATTATTTTATATATTTTATTTATATGTCTCTATCTTTAACTCCATAGAAGATATAATAAAAATTTTAAATGTATCGCATAGAGATTTTTGTATTCTTTAATATTAGTAATAACAGAAATTTTCAAAAAATAATATTTAGGAGATTTTTTTAAAAGAAACTGTTACTTCCGGTTGTCCAGTTGATACCAAAATCTAATCAGCTCTTTCCAGGAATGTCAGATTGACGAAACTGCAGTTAAATATTTTATAAGTCTTATATTATTTGAGTACCTGTGGTTCCAACATCCACACATACATCCACACATACACACACGGACATCATCGTAAAAATGTTATAATCGGATTATAGGGACCTTAAAACGTGCTTATCCACTAAAATCTGGATATGCGATTTTAGCATGATTCCAATAGGTATGGGCTATCCAGCGAATCAAGCGGTTGACGTCATCGTTGAGGGATTTTTGAAATTTTCTTTATTTTTTTAAATATATTTTATTAACGGTATTTTATTGGTTTTTTATGATTATATTTTTTTAATATTGGTAATTCTGAACATGTATATTACTAAATATTATATGTCTATATTATACTTTTCAACCTGTATTGTGATTTCATTTTGTTTTTGGTTTTGTTGTTCATTGAAAAAATGTCAAATGCTCTGTCATGACAAATTCAAGAGCTTGTAGTTAATTTATTGAGTTATTTTGAAAATGAAAAATAGATTGGTGGGCTCTTACTTTCACTGAATTGTAATATTGAGGTAATATTTCGTTCTATTTGTTAGTAATAATTTTGAAAATTAAATCTATATGTACAGCGTGTGGCAAACGCTATACGCAATGTACAGAAACAGTGACAAATTGTATGGTATGCAATATTTTGTATTTTTTTAAGGATCTCACATAATACTAGATAGTTTGTTGTGTATACTACAAGAATGAAATATTTATAACGGCGTAAGCAGTATCGTTCAGAATATTTTAAATAAAATTGGATTTCGCTGGAAAAAAAATGATACCAGACTTGTTACCTTTTTAAGATAGATTTGGATTTATGAAGACAACCCACAGATCATATTTTAATCCGTTTTACATGCTCATGTAAACTTTTTAACATATGACGTCATTGTTTCTAGTGATATTGTATTTATGACGTAAAGCCCAGCAAAAAATGGAGAAAATTAATTTTATATAAATGTTATGTAGATAATAAATATCCTTGTATTTTTTATGTACATATCGTCAGAAATCTATATTAGTGCATATTTAGTAAGAATAATATATATTTTTTTTAATTTAGAGGCAATATAAGCAAAATCCCAAATACGGCGTAAATTCCACTGTTCGCGCACTCATGTAACTTTATAAAGGGCGCCCGCCGGAGGGTTAAATTAAATTGCGCACGAAGTTAAATACCACTTTTTGGTGTAAAAAGATCCGGAATTCTACTTCCGGTTTTGCCCGAAGCGAAATCATCGTTGATTTTTTAAATGAAATGTTATACTGAGTGTCTCTGCCCGACCGACCCATAAATGATTTAACATATGAAACAAGTTCATTGTGAATGGTATTTCTACGATGCTAGTGGAAGATATTGAGTTAAATTTTTTTATACTTATTAATTCTATGAATCGCAGTCCAAATTAGTCAATTTAAATGTGAAATTTTAAATAAAAAATTGTTGAATTTCCAGTATTGTTGTTCATATCCCCGTAACAATTGTTACCAAGCAGCAGTTTAATGGTACTGTGTGCGCTTTGCAATAAATAAAACTTGGAGAGACTTGTGTACGAAAGCAGCCAATAGCCATAATTTATTTTTTTAATTTTTCCTTTTTTTTGTTTAATTTTTTATTGAAATTTAAAAAATGGATACGTTTTCTGAAACACAACTTTTTACCTTCCGTCACCTTTAGGTAAGGAAGGTATTGTCTTTGGTCAAAAAATTCGGTGGTGAGTTTTCAATGAATAAGCATGTTTTAGGGTCCCTACAATACGAATTTACTATTTTTTAGATGATGTCAGTATGTATGTGTATATATGTATGTGTGTGAATGGGTGTCCGTGTGTGACAAATTTTTCTCCGACGATAACTTCAGTACTACAATTCTAAAAATTATAATTCTTTCGCATTCCTCTTCTGTACATCCCTATGAAGAGTTGATTAAATTTTGGTTATAATTGATCCACCGGAAGTACCCTTATTTGAAGTTTTTAACAGTTTTTCTTAAAAAAACGAAGTTAAATATTATTTTTTGACATTTTGTTATTATATTTATTAAAAAAAATACTCTTCTCTATATGGTTTGATTAACATTTTCCTTCATATTCAATAGATGTAGAGTTAAAGCATTATAAAGAAATTAATATTCAAAAATTAGTCAGCTTTGCTATTTATCATGGAAACAGCTGCTCATTCAAAAAATTCTAATTGACAGATGTCTGTTGCAAGTGCAAAACCAAATATGGAAAATATGGTATCAAAAATTACTATGTCATAGTGTTCCTCGCAAGTGACATGCAGTGAAAGGCTAAAGAGAAGATGGAAGGACTGTATCTTGAGACTTGAGAAAGGAAAGACTGTGTGAAGAAGATGCGTTGGACAGGAATGAGTGGAAGAGAAGAGGAAACAGCGACCCCTAATAAAATAGGGGAAAGCTGAAGCAGAAAGAAATGTGTCAAGTGCATTTTACTTAGTGTTTGTTTATGTCATAATTTTATTGGATTTATAAAACCTTTTCAAATGAACTTTTGGTATGGAATTTGTAAAAAATAGTATGTGTTCGTGTTCGATTTTACATGATATTATATAGAAACTGTTCCGCGGTACTTTTGGTATGGGATTTGTACAAAATACATCGAAATGACGGAAGGTCTTGTGCTGGCCACATCAGATTTTTTTATTAATAACGTCAAATTTTAAGGATTTAATTTTCTACGATGGCATAAACAGGATGCAATATGACAGGATTTATATTGGTTATATATTTTGGATAATTTTACGTCGTTTATTAATTTAAAAGTGAGTGGAACAGTTTACGAATTATATTCTTAACAGCAGAAGTACTAATAGCTTAAAAAAATTAGTTTTAATTCATCCTCCTCGGTCATTGAAAGATCTGAAATTGGAATATAACGATAAATAACCATTTTCTAATGTTAGAATACCAGTTAGCCCCGCGGTTTCCATGGAAAGTTGTTGAAAATATGATTGACACCTGTTCCGTTTTTGTATAATATTAGGCATTTACGAAAATTCTATCGGTGAATTGTTACCGGTATACAGGGCCGCATTTATATCTTCAGAGGCCCGAGGCGCAGTGACCTGTTGAGGCCCCTATTTTTTATATACTTTAAAATATATCCGGTGAAAAACACCTGTCTATTTTAGATTAAAGTATAAGTTGTTAATGGTTATTAAATCAAAATAAATTATGGAGTATTAATAATAGTAAATAATTTTATTATCATTAGTATCACATAAACAAAAACAAAAATAGTTCGAAAACTTTTTCTGAGGCCCCCCGGAAGATGAGGCCCCCAGCTAGCGCCTCATGCGCCTCTGCTTAAATGCGACCCTGCCGGTATATACCGAAAAACAGAGTCAAATAGTGAAACATTTATTTATTAGAAAACACATTTTTCATAGAATATGACTATTTAAAAATAAGCCTACGAGGGTCCTGGCTATTTTTTTTTAATATTTCGCCTTCATATTGCTTATTTTTTCCCATACTCTTTTCCTATGTAGAAAGTCTGACCTATTCCATGTGCCAGGGAAAGGGGGGGGGGGCAAGCGCCCCTTAACATTTTCCGTCTTCCCTGAAAAATTCATTAATTAGTAATTCATCCGCTCATCCGCATCACGTTTTTGTGTAGTCATATATCATTTTATTGTTACCCAGTGCGTCCCTGGTGTTTTCCTCTCATTTTCCCAAGTGTTTTCACATTTCCTTTCTATATTTTCTCTACATTTCATTATTTCATTTCATTAACCTGTAAATCGTGTTGTTGTTGCTGTTGATGTTCGGAGTTCTAATTTTGGTCGACGTGTAGCGTACGTGTCGCCTTGCTTTCATTCAAATTTTGTGAAGATTCATTGGCCCCTAAGACATCGCACTATTAATAAATCACATTTAAGTATTCTATCTTATTTTTGAACAAAAAGCCCTAATTAAACTGACTTAAGGCAGGTTCGTCGTCCATCTTAAAATTTTTGTTCTTTTTGAAAAGTAATATTGAAGTTTAAGCATTTAGTGGAGTTTGGGAGTTAAAACCTTAAGCGCTCAGATTTTGAGGTTTCGATCCTCATTTGTCTACATTTAAAGAATTTTGGTATTCTCGAAAAATTTTTCTGGATTTTGTGACTTTCGTCAACTTTTCTTTACCAAAGCCGTCTGACATCAAAGGTAAAGATTCAAATTATTATAACATTGACAGTAATATTTTAGTCACTTTGTAGTCCAGTGAACGAAACATTTTACTCCACAAAAGGTCGGGTAGTTCTGAATTTTAGATATGTTTTTTCAGTTTATTGCCTTTCTGGTGAATTTTAGCGCAAAAGAAAATTATTTGCCTATTTGTAGAGGACAAAATTTCCTGCTAATTACTTATGTAAAGTTATTTTGTACGATTAATAGCAACGGAGAAACTCAAAATTTTGCTAAGTACGCAATTTTAGCCTTTTTTCAGCTTCATAGCTCCCAAGAATGTCAGATTGAGGAAACTGAAATTAAATATTTTTTAAGTCTTATAGTATTTGAGACATCGTGGCTCTAACATACAAACACACTCACACACACGCACACACGCACACACACACACATACGGAAATCATCGTGAAAATGTTATATTCGGATTCTAGGGACCTTAAAACGTGCTTATCCACTAAAATCTGGATATACGATTTTTAGCATGATTCCAATACCTCTCTTAGCGAGAGGTAAAAATGAACTATTCTTCATTTCACGTAAGAAAATAGCAGATGGCGCTTGAGAGCCGACCGTGTTTATATGCATTAAATAAATAATTTAAATTCGTGATACCAAACTTGGTCAATTCTAAATATTTTTATTTATGAAATCAGGTACAAATACCTGAATATTAAAAATTTAAAAATCGAAATGACTGAATATAATTTAAGTTTGTCAATTTTATTTCATAACTGACAGCTGACGGGTGATATTGTTTTCGCTTTTGTGAACTTTGTGCGTATCTGACCAATCAGATGGCAGAATTTATATCCCTATCTAAACCAGCGCTATTTTCTTAAGTGAAATGAAATATAAACTCTAATGAAACTCAAACGAAAATTCTAGTACGAGAATATGACAAAATAGTATAATGTAATGCAAGTTTAATACATCCGGTATATATTTTTATATTTATATTGAATATTTTAAATTAGCTTTGCAGTGATACTAAATTTTCATTTAAAAATAGTCTAGTTATTCATTTCTGAAAAATATGATATTTGAATGTCGTATCAGTTTGCCATGACATTTGTGCCTTCTTTTGTTTTTGAGGTTATATTTTGACTTTTATTTGGTGTTGTTTTGGTTATTGGATAATTCCAATTGTCTAAAATTCAAAAAAGAATAAAATTTAAACACACCTTATATATTTTTAATTCTTTGACAGTTCAGAATAATCAAAAACAAATAATACATCAGGTAAACGTCAAAATATATTCTCAAACAAAGAATGAAGGCATAAATGTCATGGCAAATTGACACTATATAAAAATATTATAATCACTGTAAAGCTAATTTAAAATATTTCCCAAAAATAACATACCATTCCAATTAAAATATCAACGATAATTTCTCTTTTACCGAAACCGGAAGTAGAATTTCGGATTTTTTCACAATGAAGAATGGTGTTTAATTTTGCAAGCAACTTTGTAATTATGGGTCTAAAATTATTAATAAATAATATATATACCGGGTGTAACACGAAATCCAGGCCATAGGCGTTTAACATGGGAAAACAGTTTTTCCTTGGCTATAGTGGCCAATTAATTTTAGACAAAAATGCTCCAAACAAATGTTGTAGAGAATTAAATTCTGCGTCTAAATCAATAGTTACATTTTCTTTTGCATCTTTGGTAACCGAGAAAATTGAATTTAAAATTTTGTAAAACTTACTTCTTTATAGTATTAGCCATGGTATTAACATTAAATGTCAAACAAATTTTATGACATTTTACCTGTCAGAAAGTATAAAATGTAGTTTTCATCAAAATAATACTACTATCCCCTCTTCCTGAGAATAATTCGCCATTTTCAGCAGGGTGTTTCTGATAGGTAAAATATGACATTTTACCTTGTCAGAAACCTATCTTTCAGATTGTGACATGTTTTACCTATCAGGAACGTATTTGTCTGATTGTGACATATTTCACCTGTTAGAAAAGCTCTGTTTGAATTATCATTATTGAAAATGGAGAATTATGCACAGGAAGAGAAGATACAAATCATTGAGTAGTGTTATTTTGCTGAAAACTATGTTTTATAATTTCTGACAAACAAAATGTCATAAAAGTTGTTTGAAATTTTATTTCAATACTATGGCTAATACTATAAAGAAGTAACTTTTATAAAATTTTAAATTCAATTTCTTCTGTTACGAAACTTTGCAAAAGAAACTGTGATTATTTATTTAGATGCAGAATTTAATTCTCTACAATATTTATTTGAAGCATTTTTGGCTAAAATTAATAGGCCACTTTTGCGCAAGGAAAAACTGATTTTCCATGTTAAACGGCTATGGCCCGGTTTTCGTGTTACACCCGGTATACATGGTTATAGTTTCATTAGGGTTTCAAGTAATACCTTCATGTATCATTTGCAAAGCAAAATTTGAATATACGGCGAGAGCTATGACATCGTGTATGAAACATAATATTACATGTTATTTCTACCGGGGAAATGAAGTTAACATGTTTTTAAATGGGTAATAGATTGATTTCGTTAAATGAAGATTTACCTTCTTGTAAATAGCAAATACAAGAATGGACCAACCACTGGAAGGGTAAAACAGAGAACAAATTAAGAACTATAAAGGACGAAACGAAAATGTGGCAATCACCAAAAGAAAGAAAACTACAAGTAATAATATCAAGACTACGAATGGGTCACACAAAATACAACCATGAACACATAATAACCAAAACCAACCCAAAAATCTGCGAAGTCTGCTCAACCACCACCACAGTCAAGCACATAATAGAGACTGCACCAAATACACCAACCACAGACAGAGACACAACATACCAACCACGATAAAAGAAGCACTGAGAAACAACACAGAAAAAATGACAAATATACTAAATTTCTTTAGGGAAATAGATCTAATAAATGAAATATAGTCATATATAACCCCCAACATCAAATGTAATGTAAAATAAATATTATAAGTATAATGTAACAATATCATACAATCATATGTAACATTATTAAAGGCTAATGATGTATATTCGAAGCCTCTTCTTTAAATAATAATAATAAAAAAAAAAAAAATAGCAAATACTGCGGTGGCTCTAATGATGAACTTGTAAAATTTTAAAACATCCTGTAATACATCCAAATACATAGTTGTTGTTTTAATATAAACAAATTTTGCATTCAGTTTCAAGGTATCATATTAATTTATTATAATGTTTCTTATTATAGTTTACATAAATGTTTAAAAATATATGTAAATAAGGAAGTTATTTTATATTAAATTGTTGATCAGAGAATAGTTGGCAGTAATAATTTTTATTATAAATTTACAATAAATTTTAAAGTGATTTTTAGATTTTCATCTTTTAAAGAGATATAAGAAATGTTTGCTTCAAACGATTAAACAAATATGAATACATCACATTGCAAATTATGTACCCTGAAACATAAACAATAATTTAAATGCTCATTTTCAAATATAGCTAAATAATATTGTTGACTTACCAAAGTATATATTTATACATAGGTACTAATTACATTTTCTTTTGAAGTATATTTTAAGTCAAATAACTAATAAAATGCCTCCGCATTAAATTATGCAGTTGCGTGAGTGGCTATGAAACTTTCAAAGGAGGAACATGCATTTCATAAATTTATCGGTTGTGAGAAAATTCTGCGTAACTCGACATACAGTACAAATAAGACTATTAAAATTTGAACTGTCGTAGTCGCAGTTTATTTGCTGTTGCGTATCTGACTGTGTTAATTAAATTTTGCTTTCAAAATGTTTGAGGTGAATTTTCTAACTACAGATTAGTGTCTAATGATTGAGACACTAAAATAATGTAAGAAAAATATGTGAAGTAGGAAAAAGACAGATCATTTTGTAGAATAGTCCTATTAGCAATCTTTAACATAATATTGGATGTACCCGTTACTGCTTTTAGGTTGTTTCCTGAATAATCGACGAAACAATGCTATCATACAAACGGTATGTATGAAATCTATGTTAGTTCTAATATGTTTTTGCAATAAAAAAAATCGCAAGTGAAACGCGCGATCCACGTAATTTTCTAGCGGCAAAGATTATTTTTTTTTCGCAGGGACAGCGGCTGAGACATGAAAATCGCATGTGCGCGCCTAACCTTATGTACGTATCCATATGCAGTGTCGAATGTCGCATTGTGGCATCGTATTTAGGATTTAGGTTTACTTCACTTAAGTACAACTCTGAATTGGAAACTAATGACATCCATTATCTTACATCCATTGGCTTGTATGGGAACATTTTAGAACAACATAGTAAATTTGACATTTTACCTAAATTATAGCAACGAACATGATTTGTTTAGAGTGCTCCTACAAAACCCTAAAATCTAATTCCTAAAATCGTAAATAGTGATGTCATTTATGGCACATAAATTTAGGATTTAGATATTAGGGTGATAAAAGTGCAGCATCGGACACAGCCCGATTTTCAATTTTTACCGAAGTGATATGAAATGAATTTATTTAGTTTATCACTTGGAGCTAACTGATCTAATGTAAATGAGTGAGGAAGTATGATATTGTATGTATTTAACGTATTTTGACGATATTAGTTGGGCATAACAAGGAAATACGACTTTGGTGCATGCGTTTGTTGACATTTGGCAAATAATATCCTGACACTGACAAGTAATATGATGTAAATTTTTTAGATGAGCTTTATAGTGCGATTCTGTAACTTTCTGTAACGCTATAGTAGGTAATGTAAAAGTGAACAAAATCGCAACAATTTTTATTTACTAATACATTTATTATCGTTTGACATTAAAAAATGAAGCGCTTTTGTTGAGAGTTACAGTTCTATAGTGGCATAGAAGATTACAGAATCGCACCGTTAGCTACATTTTTTTTTACCAACATCTCACCTCACTTGTTCTCAAAATGAAATGATGTTGAAGTGAGGTGAGCGGAGATAGCTGCTTAGCAAATAGAACGCAGTTTAGAGAAAGAGCGATATCTAATCTTTCTCTGTGTTCTCGCTATTATATAAAAAAATAAATCTGTATCGTCCAAATCTTCTTTGCATTTTCAAAGAACATCCTAAAACAATTCAATTTATTTATTAAATTTATAATTAAAGAAATTCAATTTCACTTATCAAAAATTATCAATATCAACACTTTCTGAAATATTCATTTTGAAATAAAAAATAACATGTATATTCATTTAAATTCACGGGAAAAAGATCCCCACTTCTCAACTGAGGTGATAAACTCAACAAGCATCACCACACAATAGCTTTGTATCGGCAAGGGGGGAGCAATCCGCCTCGCTTCATCTAACCCCATTTGGGACAAATATAACTGTCAAAATTACTAAGACAGCTCAGGAGAGCTGAGATGAACTGAGATTGTGTGTAAAAAGAATGCAGCTATTATTGTGACAAGTATGACATATCAACGTGGTGTCTTAACATTGAAAGTTGAACTTATGACATTAGTGTTACCATATATTTCATATCATAATGGTTGCTAGGTTAGGTTAGGTTACCATATGTACAGTGTGTCTGCTGTAAGCGGGCCACCATTGCTAACTTTCTTATTTGAAGAGATAGAGAGACGATTAAATGGACAAAGTTGGGCGATATTATACGACAAATTTAACGGTGGAAAATACAAAACAAATGAACATCAAATACGCGACTTATTCAACAAAATAACATTTTTTAAACGGAATGCCATATTGAAAATGGTACCATTTAAAAGATTTTTATCTGAATATAAAAGTTCATTATCACTATGCCTCTAAAATTAAAAACAAAAGAGTTATTTCAAGTTGAAATTTAAATATTTTATTTCATATTTTGATACAAATACAATATTGTTGCTATGGAAAGAATAAAAACAAATAACGAAATTAATTATTAACTAGTAAACTTAAAAAAATTGTTCAAAATGTTGACCATTTCTTTCACGACAAATGTGTGCTCTTTTTATCACAGACTTCATTGTTTTAGTCAACATCCTTTTGGATATTAGAGTACAGGCAGCGGTAATTCTGTTTTTTAATTCATCAACCGTATTCACTGGTCTTTGATATACTTTATCTTTAATAAAACCCCAGACAAAAAAATCTAGGGGCGTAAGGTTAGGTGACCGTGCTGGCTACGGAACAGGGCCATATGTGCCAATCCATTTTTGAGGGAATCTATCATTCAAATAGTGCCTCACTGCTAGCGCATTGTGTGCTGGAGCACCATCCTGTTGAAAGAACTTCATATTTCGTGCAACGTTTAATGTTTAATGTTATATTATCAAGATAGTTCTCGAAAGTATCTTGAAGAAAATGTAAATATACCTTGAGTCACACTTCTTTCAAGAAAATAAGGGCCAATCAAATATGTATCTAATACACCTAACCACCTAACACCGAAATGACCTTGAAAACTTGTCTGTTGGGTCCAAAAATTATTTTGATCACTCCACCGATAATGAATATTATCTACTGTTAGAGAAGCCATTTTGCGAAAAATAAGATTCATCGGACCATAATATTTGATGGCTAGCCTTCTTTCAAAATCGCGATCTTGTAAATGATGAATTTTATTTATATGGTTTGAATTTATTTTTCTTCAAAATTTTTCTTATCGAATCTTTATTAACGTTAGTATTTGTTTCAATTTCTCGTAATGATACTTCTTCAGTATTTTCCATTTTGTGGTGAGTATACGCCAAAACATTTTCTACATTTTCTTCGTTTTCTGTCATTTGATCGCGTTTTTTTTTTCTTCACGTAATTTAGCGGTTTCTCTTAAGCGGATTTCAATTTTCCTAAAATATGTTCTATTGGGTTGAGGTCTATTAGGATATAGTTCTAAATACTTTTGCGCACTGGCTACAGAATTTTTATTGCACTTTGCATAAACAACTAATCATCACTAGTATATTTTTCCATTTTGTTGACAGCATCTATCAATAAAATGTCAATTGTTCTTTGTTTAATGTTAGTTTCTGTTGTTTCCATAGCAACAATAATATATGTGTATTAAAATATGAAATAAAATATTTAAATTTCAACTTGAAATAGTGGTAATGAACTTTTATATTTAGATAATAAAAATCTTTTAAATGGTACCATTTTCAATATGGCATTCCATTTAAAAAAATGTTATTTTGTTGAATAAGTCGCGTATTTGATGTTCAATTGTTTTGTATTTTCCACTGTTAAATTTGTCGTATAATATCGCCCAACTTTGTCCATTTAATCGTCTTTCTATCTCTTCAAATAAGAAAGTTAGCAATGGTGGCCCGCTTACAGCAGACACACTGTACATTATTCATTTTATGATATTAGTATTACGATATGTTTCATATCATATAGAAAATAATGTTCGTAACTTGTATGAAATTCAAAAATATCTTAGCTCGTGTGTATTGACTTGCACTTTCATGATATTTGGTATTTTTCATAACTTGTTACGAATATAACTATTTCATTTTATATTATATTTCAATTTTCACCGTGTTGATATGAAATGATTTATATCATGGCACTTGTCAGCGTCATGGTACTATATATCAAAAATATCAATATGCAACATGCACCAAATTTGTGGTTTCTTATTATGCGCAACCTACGGTAAATATACACAATATAATACTTTCTCAATCATTTATATCAGATCATTTTGCAATTGAGAATAGCTCCATCAGGTAGTAAAGTGAAAATTTTTTACTTCATATCACTTCAGTGAAAACTGAGAATTAGGCCCTATAAAATATACAAATGTTGAGGTCGAGAACGAAGGAAGCAATGCTTGGTGAAGCTATATACTCAAGTATGAGAGTGAGCATTTACTATGGATAAGGCAAGTTTCTTTAAACCCAAACCAAGCTAAGCTTAATTTAAAAAAAAAACTGTTGTGGCCAGCACAATATCTCTCGCCATTTCCATTTTATCAATACTAATATCATAAAGAGATAAAGTTGTTTGTATATTTGTAAGAGGTAATCTTTGGAAATTCTGATTCGATGCTGAAAATTCTTTCACTGATAGATTTCCGAGTAATATAGGGTATATTTTATTGTGATAAAAATTAGTTTTTAGCACGAAATCACTAATATTGGTAAATCAAGTCGAAGAAAATTGAGCTGATTGGCCGCTTTATCGGCGTGCGATGACCAAACAGTAAACATAAATAGACAAAATGTATTGTAAAAGTATTGGTCTTCAGTAGTCCTATAAAACAAGTCCGCAACACTATATATCTATCTTTTATATTTGACACAATAACGGTTTTTATGTTAAAAGTAAAAGAAAAATTATAAGGTGATGCTTGGGTCTATTTATTATGTATAACATATCAATCCATTTAAAAATAAATAACTTTGTCACCACGAAAATTTAATGAATATAAAATTTGCCCTTTACAGCATGTGATTTGATCGTATAGTTTCGGAGATAATATAAAATGAAGAAATTACGAAGATTTGTCGGCTCCGGTGGCTCAATGGTTAGAGCAACGCCTCTTAGTCATGAGTGTGCTCGGTGTTCTGGGTTCGAATCCCACTAAGGCATGGATGTTTGTGTATGTGAACCTACTCAGTAATTGGGATTTAATCCTGTTGAGAGGTTTTTTTAAAAAAAAAAAAAAAAAAAAAATAAATAAATGGATTCACGGCAGTCGCAGCGCTATTGAGAACTGACATGTCCGATGGCGGCAGCACCATCGGACCGATCAGCTGTTTCTGAATTGGTACTCGTAATGTTGTGACATATGAATGCAAACAACAAGAACAATTTTTTCATTTAAAATGAGGCTAGGTATCAGGGGCGAATTGGAGAAGTAAATCGGCCCGGGCGATTATTTTTAGTCCGGCCCTTTTCAGAGTGAAAATGATATATTACATACTCGTATATGTACACTGCTGAAAAAAAATCGGACACTTGGTTTTTTAATTTTTAATTTTTGTTATTATCTCGAAAACTATAAGAGCTACGATGTTGGTTAATTAGACGAAAGTTGTCCTATATTAGAATGCCATATCAGCAATGTATTGTTTATTCAGAAGAAACACATAGGTCATTAGATACAGACAAATATGTAAATTTTATAGATATTTTTTTTTGTTGTTTTTGAAAACTTCTAAGTATGAAATGATTCTAGATTTTGATTTGCACTTCTGTAGGACACTTTTTATGGCGATATCCATTTTTTGTCACTACTGTATTTCACGCTACACTAATAAGCCGACTTCGTACCTCTGATAGTTCTCGAGATAATGACAAAAATAAAAATTAAAAATCAAAGTGTCTGACTTTTTTATCCATCAGTGTAATAATTTTTATTTATGAAAATTATCACATTATCATATCATGTATTTCAAAATTGTCCAGAAACATGTTACCGGCTTAGGCCTATAGGCTAATAGGATTGGCTTTGAAAATCAAATTTTCCGATGATACCAACATAAAAAAAACCCTAGTATTTAATATTTGGAACGAAATACATTGGCAATATTGCCTCGGGTAAAAAATGCATATAATTTTTATTTGATAACTCGACCTTAAAATTACTCGAAATTCTTGGTAACTTTAACCGAAAACTGGAATCCATCAGAAACAGAACTTCGTTAAGTCTAATATTTTGGGGAAACTCCTAGTTCTTTTTATTTGGTTTGATTTGTAAGTTTTGAAACTGGACGAAAAATTTATATGTATGTGCAGGAAGATTTTTTTTTTATTCCAACAGATATCCATTTTTTCCTGACATACTCGTATTCAATTTCGAGTTATCGAAGTTCCACGAAAAAATAACATGTTTTCCAAATATTAGAGTAATTGTCCAAAATTTATATTTTTAAATATATTCTGACTACATTATGTAATTGAAGGTGGCCAACCGGCCCTTTGGACCACTCGGCCCTTCGGGATTTGCCCGATCGCCCGATAGGGCAATCCGCCCCTGCTAGGTATCATGGAACATTTTAGATATCTGGAAGCAACAGCTAATTCTATATGTGCATAGAAGGTATTTATAATTATATATATATATATATATATATATATATATATATATATATATATATATATATATATATATATTTACATCCCGCTATCATTGCTGCGTCCTTTCGTGGCTAGGACATTGTGGCAACCACCGAAAGGAATAGAGATAGGCTTCGACTTTATAAAGTATATCTACTTATTTTTCCCCCTGATTATGAATTTCGGTTCAAATTTCAATAAAGTCGATTTACAACGATATACGTTTCCGTTCATTTGACGACATTATGAGCTCCTCCACACTGAGTGAATCCGACGTCCACAGTATATACTTCGTACATAATCAGTACTTATGACGTCCAATTTGTATATTTTTATTCATACTACCGCTACAGTGACGTCCAGCAGCGTTGCCAATATTAAATACATTATTCTGATGTAGAAACCAAAGCACACTCTTTCACAACAATATGCATACTTAGCTGCAAACATCATAGATTCCTACAATGTTTGATAATGGTAATTTCTTTTGGCAATCCGTAAGCAATTTGAAAATGGAACTTCTAATTTCTCATTTAAAATGTCATTTTAAATAATTAACACTTTTGTTCTAAAATTATTAGGAAAAAAATTTCTCCAAATTAAAATTTTACCGTTGTATTTCTTATACATATAACAAAAATAAAGTAGATACCCGGTATACAAGTAAACAATGACAAAAAGAACTCGCTGGTACAAAATGTGATAGAAATGTGAAATGTTCTTGCACTTGGTGTACAAGAACAACAATTCCATTTTCTCCGACGGTAAATGTAAATATGGGAAAATAAGTGAAGAATGAACTATTTCAATGTATTTATTTAAATAGCCCCAAAATCTTACAATTAAAAAGTACAGATATTTTCATATTCACTCATAACAAACTTTATTTTATATTTAACAAATATATCATACACAAAATAAATTTCACGAATATTGACAAAACTAATTGAAAAACTTAACAACAATTCAAAATAGTATTCGTATCTTTACACAAAGTTCACACACACACATACGCACACACACAGACACACATACATACCTACAGACATCATTGTAATAATGTTAAAATCGGATTCTCGGGACATCAAAACGTGCTTCTTCACTAAAATCTCTATGTGCGATTTTTTATTTGTTACGTGTCAATAAAATAGTGAAAAATATCTGCATAGCAACCATTTTGGTTCACTTCGGCTATTTGTACGAAAATTATAATAATAAGGTTAATATGAATATTAATCTCCGGTTTTAATACGTTTATTCCAAGTAAATAGGTATTTGTTAAACAAATTATTTGTTACATGTTAAAAAAATAGTGAAAATATATAAAAAGCAACCGTTTGGATGCACTTCGGCTATTTGTGCAATAAATTCAAATTTTTATGAAATTTATAATAATAAGCTTGTTATTAATATTCAATTCCGATTTTAATACGCTTATTCTAAGTAAATATGTATTTGTTGAACAAATTATTTTTCATATGCCAATAAAATAGTGAAAACATATGAAAAGCAGCCGTTTGGATTCACTTCGGCTATTTTTACAACAAATTGAAATTTTTACGGATATTACAATATTATTAAGAAAATTCTAATTGACATATGTCAGTGTCAAGTGTAAATTACATAATACGTTTTTGTTATAATTTTACTGAAAATATAGAAATTTTCTATGTGGTATTTGTACAAAATACATAGAACTGATGGAAGGTAATGTGATGGCAACATCAGATTTTTTTATTTAACATAGGAATATAGTCGAAATTCTGGATATTTGATAAAATATTATAAATCACAGCAAAAGATAATTTTAGAGCTTTAGCTTGTGAACTGTTCTGAAATTATCAATCTCCCCTGAGAGTTAGTGAGCCCCTTCTGACAAAATAAAATGAAAAAATCTGATGTGGCCAACACAATACCTCACGCTATTTCATTTTTATTAATTTAAATACATACCTACATATGCTGCAAACTATATTAACTTCCATTGCATAGAACTATTGCTTTATTTTTATTTATTTTTATAGTTTATCTTTAAAATATAGGCTTCGGGATTTATAAAAAAATATTTTTTAAATTTATCTGTAAAATAATAAAAAAATTATGAATGTATACCTGTAGAAAATTCAATTAGCTTTAATTTTCAAAAAAATAACATCTAATAGTATTTTTTGACGAAAAATCATTATGAGCTTCAAGTAAAGTGCCGTTTCCGATTATCCGATTTATAGCAAAATCTAATGGTTTTTTTTCCATATTAGAATAGGGTTAAAATACGAGAATTTTCTGAATGATAGTATTTGAGTTAGAGCGTTGACAAAATCCACACACACACATATATAGACATCATCGTGAAAATGTTAAAATCGGACCTTAAAACGTGTTCATTTACCAAAATCTCAAGTTGCGATTTTTAGCAAGATCCCTATACCTACCTCTCTTACCAAGGGTAGCGGGCAGTAAAAACAAATAAGTGAAATATCTATTATTACATCGAACAGTTCTGCTTATTTCCAGAAAGAGTATTTCATAAACATAAATTTGTTTCATTAATCTTTAGTTGTTACACATAAAAAAATTACTTCTCTGTGTTTCTTTCTAAGTTTGCATATAGATTGCAATAAAAATACGGTGTTTTCAAGTCATTACATTTGATCATTTATATTTTTACATATCTCACTAGCGCATATAATAAAATTTTTCAAATTCAAATTATAATAAAAAAAATCTGATGTGGCCAACACAAAACCTCCCACTATTTAATTTTTATTCATTTGAATACATACCTCCGTATTTACTAATTCTGCAAACTGTTTCATTGCATATAACTATTTATTTATTTAATATTTTCTTTTTAAAATGTCACTATTATTAATTTGAAGTAATTAGTTTTTTGACAATGACATTCATCTGTATTTACATTCATTTGAAATATGAACTATGTAACAAAGGAATTGTGTTTACCTTAGGCTTCGGGATTTTTTTAAAATATTTTTTGAAGAAAAATCATTATGAGCTTCAGGTAAAGTGTCATTTCCACCAAAATCGAATGGTGTCTTGCCATATTAGAATACGGTAGAAATACAAGGTTTCAGAATTTTCTGAATGATAGTATTTGAGTTAGAGCGTTAACAAAATCCATACACACACACACACACACACATACATACATCATCGTGAAAATGTTAAAATTGGATTCTAGGGACCTTAAAACGTGGTCATTTACTAAAATCTCGATATCTAAAATGTATAAAAATATTTTCTAATTAAATGAAAACACTTTATTAAAACACTTCAGTAAGTAGAGGAGAAATAGGAAGAAGTACCTAGAGTAAAAAATATCTATATGTAATAAATCGTTTGTAGTTTAAAACATTTTTTCTTTTAATAATTATTTCTACACTCTCTTTTTCGACACACTTAAAATTTCGGACTTCGTATTTTAGATCAAAAGTTTATAAATATTTTATTTATATATTTCACTATAGCATACGGTTCTCATATTTATTCCATACATTTAATCATTAATCTTCTTACCCTTACATTTGGCTTTTATTTACAATTTACACAATATTTTGTAATTAATAATTCAGCTTTATGATACGAGTATTTAAATAATTACCTTTTTTAAATTTATTACATTGAAACCATACATTTTGACTTTGTATTTACTAAAAGGATTTTGCAAAACAAAAGTTTGATTACATAAATATTAATTTAAATACTATCATGTGTGCACAATATAGCTTTAAATACGATTAGAAGAGTTGCGCGCTAATGTAGTAACCCAATGTTACACTGTTGCCAAGCGTACGGAGTTCAGAATGTCGCTGGAATGAAACTTCAGTATATACAGCGTATATACGCCTGACGACACTAGCTCCGCAAGTGGAATTTTTTTGAACTACAAAAAATATACATTTTCCATTCCGCTATCATTCTGACGTCCATAACAAATTTTGCTATACGATACTAGAGGCCCCCCTGATGTCAGAAAAAAATTTATAAGGCCATGTGCATATGACGTCCGGTATACGGACGTCTTATGCACAAGGACGTCACTTTGAATGTAGAAAATTACACAGGGGACGCCACAATGGTAGTGGGATGTAAATATATATATATATATATATATATATTTAATCAATCGAAATTGATTTTTGCAGGTGAGCGAATTATAACCGCCAACCACATACTATTTATAACTAGAGCAATTACTGCGAAGCCACATGAAATCAAAATATATTTAGCGAGTTCTTCAGACAATTTAGATGCTGGTGCTGATGTATTATTAATATTATCCTCTACTACTTCATTTACTGCATTGCAATGTCACTGGCGTTTACTGCTTTTGGCTTTACACGTTTGGTTTGTCGTAGCAAACGTTTATTATCAGGACCGTTTACTTGAAATACGAGAAGACAAAGTGATGGTACTGCAGTTCTTTTTAAAATTTTGCACTTAATTGTATAGAAAAATACATAAATAATTAGAACGAACACAACATGAACTTTTTATTCTAAGACAAAATCTGAACATTGAATTTTTTACTCACTAGGAAATATGTAATCATCCGATTTAAAATGACGAGAACAAACTTTCATATGCTTCGTTATTTGTTTTGTACTAGGAATAGCATATTCCCATGCTTTTCGTCAATCCATATCCATTTCAACACCTACACTTGTCGTAATTTTAACTTTATTTTAGCGATGTTTCGGAATATTATATAACCCAATGCCTGTGTCTCGACCAGATCTTGAGTTGCATCCGAATACACTACAATTAGTACGAGTTTTTCCCATTTCTATTCACATCAAATGATTAAACCACATGTAACTCAAGCATACAGTCACAATACAGTACTAAACCGGAAAATTCATATTTTTCCCAGCAGATTCGTCTTTACGAGATAGACCCTAACATACAGCGACAAAGTTGTAGTAAATGAATTAAAGAAGATTTATATTTTAATTTTTTTTCAAAAATTTTCACCAGTTTCGAATAAAACGAACACAAAAAGTAAGTACATCGTAATGCATGCAACTTTGGCACTCACCCAGCCATGGAAATTGACTAACATGTATGGAGTTACCGCGCATTACGATGTCATAACTTTTTGTGTTCGTTTTTTTTTTTTTTTCGAAACCGATAAAGATTTTGGAAAAAATTTAAATAAAAAGAATTTCTTTAATTCATTTACTACAACTTTGTCGCTGTATATTAGGGTCTATCTCGTAAGGACGAAAAGTTTCTCGCTTAGTGTTTCTTGTGCTGCAAAATCCAAAACCAACATGTTCGAATGCTAGTTTTTATTATTTTTCTTATCATTTTAGAAACAAATATGATATTTTTGTTATATATACACATTCTCAAAATATAAATAAAATATAATCTGAAAATTGCCAGACATGCAACAAGTCTGCTAGATACGAGAAGCTTTAGAGGAGCGGATTGCTCTTCCGATCACATACTAGTACTAGCAAAGGTGAGACAAAAAAAAAAAAAAAAAAAATATCCAGAATCTTTGAAAAAAAGGGAGAGTACAGACCAAAAGGGAATACTGATCAACTAAAAATACAAGATAAACTAGCACAGTACCAAAATGAGATAAGAACAAACATACAAAATATAAGCATATCAGAAAATGAGGACATCGAAACAGAATGGAATAAAATAAAAACAGTGATTGCCAGCGCAGCGGACACAATCATTGGAAAACAAGAAAAGAAAAAGCAAAATCCATGGTGGGATGATGAATGCCGCGACATAGTAATGAGAAGAAGACAGGCCAGAATGGAAGCGTTGCAGACTGTAACTAGAAATAAAACTAAAATATACAAAGATATACGAAATGAAGCGTGTAAGCTAATACGCAAGAAGAAAAGAATACACATGCAAAGGAAGGTACAACAAATCCAAGAAGACCATGAAAGTAGAAATACTAGAAACATGTACAAAACAGTAAGAGAAATCCAGAAAGGGTATCAACCACGAACAAACCTATGCAAGAAAAAAGAAGGAAACCTCCTATGTGACAAGCAGAAAATAATGCAACGATGGGCTGAACATTTCAGCGAATTACTCAACGGGCAAGATATCGATGCAATGGATGAGATTTCGGAGGAAGAAGAAAATGTCACAGATCAAGAAGAAGAAATACATCAACAAGAACCATCGATAGAGGAAGTAGAAATAGCAATCTATAAAATGAAATCAAACAAAGCACCAGGAGTAGACAATATTCCAGCCGAATTGATAAAGTCGGGAGGCCCAGACTTATATGAAATTTTTCATAAATTTATACTAAAGGTATGGCGGCAAGAAAGAATCCCAAACGAGTGGAAAATAGGTGTTATATGCCCAATATACAAGAAAGGGGACAAACAAGTATGCAGCAATTATAGGGGCATATGTCTCTTAAATATATCCTATAAAATCTTGTCGTACATTATATACAGGCGAATGACACCAATGGCGGAGACCATAATTGGCGAGTATCAAGCGGGGTTTAGAACCGGCAGATCAACAACAGATAATATATTTAGCCTGCGACAAGTGTTGGAAAAATGCTGGGAATTCAATTTAGACGTCCATCAACTCTATATCGACTATAAACAAGCATACGACAGCATCAAACACACCTCCATCTGGACAACACTAAAAAAAATTAAAATACCAGCAAAACTAATAAACCTCCTCAAGACCTGCATTATAGGCACTAAATGTAAATGCAAAATCGGAAACGAGCTCTCCCAGGACTTCGAAGTCAAACGAGGAGTTAAACAGGGCGATATTATATCACCATTAATTTTTAACTTAGTGCTGGAAAACATAGTACGACAAGCAGATCTTAGCAATAATGGAGTGATTTACAACCGAAGAAAACAAGCACTTGCATACGCTGATGATGTGGCAGTGTTAGGGAAAAACGAGGAAGATATTGTAGAAGCATTCACAGAATTAAAAAGGGCTGGAAGATCCGCAGGTCTCAGCATCAATATAAACAAAACAAAAGCGATGATAAGTAAAAACGATCCACAACAAGACAACACGTACCTCATAATAGAGAATAATAATATAGAATATGTAAATCATTTCCAATATTTGGGTACGTTAATAACGTACAATAATAATATGACAACAGAGATAATGAATCGAATAGCGGCTGGGAATAGATGCCTTTTCGCATTAGACTCTGTATTTAAGTCAAAACTTGCATCGCTAAAAGTCAAAGTCCAACTTTATAAAACCAATATCCGACCAACCGTGACGTACGGATGCGAGGCTTGGAGCCTAACAAGAGCAAACGAAGAAATGTTAATGCGTTTCGAACGGAGAGTTCTCAGAAAAATATATGGGCCTGTGTACGATAATACACAGAAGGGATGGAGAACACGCATGAACCATGAACTACAACAAATGTATGGTGAACAGGATATAGTAGGATGGGTGAAAAAACAAAGAATTAGATGGATGGGACACCTATACCGCATGCCACAAAATAGAATCCCAAAAAAAGCATTCAAATTAACACCCACAAGTAAAAGAAGAAGAGGCAGGCCTCGTACTAGATGGGTCGACAACATCGTGGAAGACTTACGATCCTTGAAGGTACAAAACTGGATCCAAGCGACACAAGATAGACAGAGATGGAGAGGCGTTGTGGAGGAAGCCAAGGCTCTACATGGGCCATAGAGCAGAGAAGAAGAAGAAGATAATCTGAAAAAATCAGAACGATATCTTTAATAACTACAAAGATATGAGAAGTTAAAGTTAAAAATTGTGAAGTCATTTAATTGAGATGATTTTTTCGAGAAATGTGAATTTTCAAATGTTTGCAATGAGATAGAACATTCCGAATAACATCATCAAATTTATCGGAATCCTTTAAGATCACGTAACTTTTAACTTTAAAGTAGCTAGGAAGGTTTCATCTCCAACTATAATAGTGCCAAAATCCTCCAACATGGCGGCATTCAATTAGTCACAAAGGTTTAATATTGCGTCCGCTATCCAGATATGTATAGAGATCAGTGTAGTCATCTGACAAAATAATACAATAATGAAGAATAGTACTTCACGAAAATAGAATTTCAAATTTGAATTGTCAGTATGACTTGCCGCCAAGCCGCCACAATTTTAAAATCACTGAACATCTGAACATTTACGAATTTTAACGAATTAATCCGAACGAAGCACTACTAGCGCTAAGTGTTGTAATACATAACTAACTGAAAGTCTCAAGGTCATGCTATATAGTTGACACGGCCAGATTTTTGTTACGAAAACAATTATTTTGACACATTTGATTAATATATATCTTTCATTTTTCTGATTACTATGATCACAAAATTTTATTCAAAATGAAAAACAGCGGAGCACCTGTGACAAAGTAATTTGTGTTGCAGAAATAAAGGCGCTACTTTGCTGGAAATGCTTTCAGTAATGTCACTAAAACTGTTGATTTTTGACACAATTATCTGTCATTCACAAACTATGTTACAAATATTTGAATTTATCAGCTGGTTTCCTGGGTGTAGTTTGGACTGTGCGATTTATTTTATCAGATTATTCTATATATTACCTATATTGTTTATCTCTAAATCTAAAGAAGATATAATAAAAAATTAAATTTATCAGATTTAGAATTTAATGTAGTTTTGTTATTTGTAATATCACAAATTTTCAAAAAATAATATTTATAGATTTTTTTAAAGAAACTACTACTTTCGATTGTCCAATTGTTACCAAAACCTTTTCAGTTCTAGAATACGTAATTGAACAGGTTTTAAGTCTTATGCCCATATTCATAAACACTCGTAAAGTTTCAAAACGGCTCATTATAATTTTTGACAAATAGAATCACACTTGACAAATAAAATTTCGATTTTTGTTTCAATGTCGACTGTTTTTATTGGATAAAAATTATAACAAACCGTTTAAAATTTTACGAGTGTTTATGAATACGGGCATTAGTGTTTGAGGAATATCCACACACACATTCATACAAACATCGTCGTAAAAATGTTAAAATCGGATATTACGGACCTTAAAAAGAGATTAATCACTAAAATCTGGTTATGCAATTTTCAGTATGAATCCAATAAAAGAGAGGTAAAAATTTAAATATCAAGTCAAAGAGCCACCGACTATCAAGTAGATTGCTTGAAAACAAGCTTTCCAACAAGAAAGACAAAATCATAATTTTAGGGAGATAATGTAGTTTTTCAATGCTCCTGTACATTTGTACGAACTTGTAAAAAACTAGAGTTTAGGAAAGTACCATCAGCCTTCATTATGCTAGTTTGCTTAGCTTCAAAACTTTGTAAATAAGACAGTATTACAGTATAAAAGTCCTGAAAATAAACACTCTAACTTGTCTTAAAAACGAAATATGAAGCTTCAAGAAATAAACATTTTAAATGAAATGTACTATCTCATTTTATTTCACTACTAAAAGAAAAATTCTGATTTAGAATATATTATACTGTACAGGCTGTTATGTAAGTGTACAACGCTTAACCCATGGTAGAACTGACCCCATAGAAGTAAATCTGAGAATAATTTTTGTTTAACATGCTTTCTACAAGAACTGGAGGCCTTTAAAACTGACCAATCATGTCACAGTTCAAAAATTTGTAAAAAAGTAAAAATCTATGTGTCCTCTGGAAAATTGTCACACCTGTCACAATTGTTGAAATATCTAGAAAACATACATGTACATACGGCATCTTTAACTTTAGTAAAAAAAATCTGTTGTGACCAGCACAAGACCTCTCGCCATTTCCATATTAGGCTATATAACTATTGTATTGGACTTCGCTTTCGATCCGTCGTATTATAACAAAAAAATACGGAACTTTATTCAATAAGAAAGATTAAATATATTTCCCAGAAAAAGCTATCAGAATGTCACTAAAACTGTTGATATTTGACAATGACATGTGTCATTTACAAACTATGTTATAAACATTGGAATTTGTCAACTGGTTTCCTTAGTGCCTTAGCCTCTGCGATTAGTTTTCTCTATAAATTATAGTGTCTTTATCTCTAAATCTATACATGATATAATATAAATTTTAAGTGTATTAGATGGAGAATTTTATGTTCTACAATATTTAATAAATTCTAAGAAACTACTACTTCCGGTTGTTCAATTGTTACCAAAACCTTTTCAGCTCTTCCCAGGAATGTCAGATTGAAGAAACTGCAGTTAAATATTTTTTAAGTCTTATAGTCTTTGAGGAATCGTCCCTACAACATCCAGACATACATACACACATACACACATCCACACACACACACACACACACACACACAAACACACACACACACACACACACACACACACACACACACACAGAGATATCATTTTAAAAATGTTATAATCGGATTCTAGGAACCTTAAATCTTGCTTATTCAATAAAATCTGGATATGCGAATTTTAGCATGAATCCAATACCTCTCTTAGCGAGAGGAAAAAGTTTAACGTCAGTCTTGAAAATAAACATTCTTTTTTACAAAATCATGTTAAACAAAAATTATTACCAGATTTACTATCTATGGGGTCAGTTCTGCCATAAGTTAAGCGTCGTACACTTACTTACATAACATTTTGTTTTATGGTTCGCAAATGTTCTCATTTTTTTTAGCAGCAAGGAATGTACAATGTCTGTTTCCCTAGTATTTTCGAATCATGGGGAATAAAAAAGTATAAAAGCTCAAGTTTCTGGATATGTGGATTCGTGTTTATATATAAAGATTTCGATGTTATTTTAGTAAAATCTTTTATTTACCTTCACCGTAATAAACCGACACCTTGTGTGTGGGTAAACACGAGAGAATGGGAGTCTTCCTCAAAAAAACTTGTATTTTTGTTTAATAATTATTGAAGATTGGCTAATTTTAAACAATTTTTTCGAAAATATGAAACTTCATTCATAATTTTAATAAAATAAATTCATGCTATTAAATGTGTGACGTCACGACTGCAGAAATATGTATAGTCACAAAAAAGTGGACATGACCATACTTTCATTACTATGTATTTATTCAAGTCAATATATACCTATACACTATAATAGAATGCATAAAATACTTATTTCATTTAGTAAATTATAAATACGAAATATCTCAAAACATGTGATACTTGTATTTTGCAAGGAGGATGTACATTGATAGAACATGAATCCACGCATTATAACTTAAAAACTTGTTTTATTGGTGTTCTTCAGATTTCAGCGTGAGTGTCATATAAAATAAACAGTAAGTTTTATGTAAATATGTTGTTGGTTCTTTCTTTACTCACCAGTTAGCAGCATTGCATCTGCAGTATTGACGTCACTTATAAATTTGAAATTTCATTAAAAAAATAAAAAATGATATCTGAAAAACTGTGCACTTTTGAGATATTTAACAAACGTAAAATTAACACCTTAACTCAATTTTTCAAAAAAAAAAAAAAAAATTAAGAGAAAAATTGATAGCAATAATGAAATCACAGAGAATATTCTCTTTAAAATATTTCCTTGTTTAAAATTTACTTCATTTAAATCAGATAAATATCTTATTTTATAAATTAAAAAATATAAGTAAAATTATCACTTTTATTTTCAAACCTTGAAAATCAAGCATGACTAAAATTTTAAAAGCTTTGGGATTCTTAACACGTTGGCTTCGGAAGTAAAAAATGCTGTCTTGATTTCAGTGCGGTATTGGTCCCCGGAGATCAAAAGCAAACTTTCTGTATATGCGGGACTGGGCTCCGGTGACCAGTGATGTTTGGAACATAAATTACCATCTTTTGGCTACTAGTTGTATTAAAAATTAGTATGTCAATACAGAAAACTGTTACTAGGCCATGTGTGTAGCTACGTCTGCGCCAGGAATGGTCTCCGAAGACCGGAACCGCAGCAAATAAATGATAAAAGAAACAATTAATTAGGTTTCATTTAAAACTAAAACGATACTACTTGTGATGTGCATTCAAACTTACATTGGTCGCCGGAGACCAATGCCGCACTGAAGTAAAAGTTATTACTTCAGTGCGATACTGGTCTCCGGAGACCAATAACGAATTATTGGAAATTTGTAAAATATATGACAAGAACTTTTAGCAGCTACATTTAAAATATTTCTAGGACCCTTAGTTAAAAAAATATAAAATCCGTAAGTTGGGGAAGTTTTATAAAAAATGGTGCCGCATTAGACAAATACAGATTATTGGTCCCCGGTGACCAGAGCTGGGCAGTAACTAGTTACTTTAGGAACTTAGTTACTTTTTTTGGAGGTAACTGTAACTGTAACTAGTTACATTTTAAAAGTAACTTGCCCAGCTCTGCCGGCGACCAATGCCGTAGTCAACGTGTTAAACACCATTACTAGAAAAAAATAACATATAAAGATTAAATGTCTCACCCAGTACCATAAAGTAACTGCACTAACATATATATATATATATATATATATATATATATATATATATATATATATATATATATACAGGGTGTAAATTTTAAAACGGGTCATAGGGCTATAACATAGAAAAACAGTTTTTTAGACGCCAAAAGTTTCCATATTAATTTATTGAAAATATAATTGGTGCGTATTATAAAGAAAAAAATTACGAATTTTTTGATACCAAACACCTTACATTTCTGTTTCATATAAAGCCACAAATTAAATTTAAAAATTTTTACAATTAAGAAAAAGTATCATTAGCCATGAAAGTGACAGTAACAAAACATTGTCATAATAGGGGACAATTAAAGATTAAAGTTATTAATTTATGAACCAATACAAAATAACACAAAATAAAGTAAAAAAATAGGATATTTATATCAGAAACAACTATATTAATAGGTATTTACAAACTAAAAGTGATCTACATGTAAGAAGAAATAAGTTATAAGAAACGAGAAAAACTGCGAACTACAAGAAAACAAAAAAAGCATGTAAATTATGAAATTAAATTAAACTACTCAATTAAGAAACTAAACTAAAATAACGTCGTTTATGCAGTAAATTAAAATTCAGAATTTTATGTTTGACATTTCGTATAACCTAACTTTTATAGGTGCAATTGCAATAGGGCGCGTGCATGTGACGTCACGGCGATTTAAAAATGGCAGCCTGGTGGACCAACAAACCATACTTGACATATAAGAATTGTGACAAATCTCAACAAAAATGCCTCAATTTTGTGCTGTAGTTGGCTGTGCGAAAAAAAGTGGTACTGGTGATGGGTTATCTTTTTATAGGTTCTTATCTGAGAAAGATTGTAGAGGTAGAATAATTCCTGTAGCTCTAGAACGACGAAAAAAGTGGATAACACCGCTTAAGAGAGTTGATCTGACAGATAGCAAAATTAAATACGGCCGAATATGTTCTAGGCACTTTATTACAGGTATTTTTTCTATACGAGCCTAGCATTAAATATTATGGTAAATTGAAATTAATATCTGCTTAAACTAAATGAATTTTGCCAGATGTAAACAGTAAGATCAAAAATTAGGTTAATATGGGATAAAAGTGGGTTGTTTAAACTAAGTAAAAGATATATTTCATCAGAAATTATTCATTTAGAGTCCCCGATAGTTAAATAACGTAGATAATAAAGAAATACTAAAATTATTGCTAAATTAAAGGAAAACCAGCTGCTTTGGAAGACAAAAACAATCCTGATTGGATTCCGTCTTTAAACATGGGATATACAAAGGGAATACAAAATAAAGATACCGGTTTAGACCGTTATAAAAGGTTAACAGATCGACACACTAAGGTTTGATGGTTGTAATAATTATTGTATGTTGTAACTAACATATTTATTAACGAATTCAAATACATTTTACTAACATTCAATATGTTAATAACTAATATAATTATGTTGTAACTAACAATACAATAAATACATTTTATTGACAGTAGAACACATAGCTGCATAATATTCTGAGTTTTAAGTTAGTGGTCCAAAGACATACTAACGTATGATTAATCAAAAACTTCTAATTTGAAAGTAATACATTAAATTTAAAACTAAAAATTAAAATTTCTAATCCAGATAATTTTTAGAATGGTATTTTAAACTTTATGACACATAATTTATTTTTAGAGCTAATTTGTAATAAATTTGTTTTGGAACTATGTATAAATTACAATAATTACAATTACAGAAGCAAGCAGAAAGTTTCCGTGGAGCCTATTAATGAGGAACATGATTCTAATACTAATACTCGTAGCACTAACAATGAGACTTGCACTAGTTCTAGCACTAGGAACATGGTTTACCTGAGACTATTGATAGTTTAAAAGCAGAATTAATGTCTAGAAATGCTGAAATTTACCATTTGCGAGAGGAGCTTTCGAAAATAACTCTGACTATAGATGCATTTGAAAATAATGACGCAAGAACTCAATTTTATACAGGCATTCCCACATTTTCACGACTCATCATAATATTAAAAATAGTAGAACCTTATATAACTGAAATTCCTTCTATTACAAAAATTCAACAGTGCCTATTATTTTTTATGAAACTACGAGAATAATAGTGTTCACTTAACTGAGCCATAATACAACTTCAACTATCACAAATTTTAGATTGAAAAATCACAAAATAAGCACAGAAATCAAAAAACGCCAACTTCGCACGATGATATCAAAGGCAATGAAACTGTTTGTTGGTCCACCAGGCTGGCGGGTTGCCTGCATTTGATCACGTGATGCACGGGCCCTATACATTATATTTATATAAGATAAAAAAATAAAGGTAAACAATTTGTTGAATAAGTCCAATTAGTATTTCGGCGCTCTTTTCTGCAGGAACTTTGTTGTCATCGTCGTACATTTTCATAGGTTAGGTGCGAAAATTTGTCATAAGTGCGCGAATGGCGCAGGCGCAGCATTAATAATTTGTAATTTTTCTTCATGAGTCAAATTGTTCATGATTTCTTCTTAATAAAACGAAAATAATAATAATTTAACAAATAAAGTGTAAGAAACGTTTAGTAATGAGCGTTTAAAGTCAACAATTGTTTTGTTTTGTTTCTGTCAGTTTCACGGCTATTGATATTTTTTCTTAATTGTGCAAATTTTTAAATTTATTTTCTGGCTTTATATGAAACAGAAATATAATATGTTTGGTATCAAAAAATTCGTAAATTTTTTCTTTGTAATATGCACTAATTATTTTTTTAATAAATTAATATAGAAACTTTTGGCGTCCAAAACTGTTTTTCTATGTTATAGCCCTATGACCCGTTTTAAAATATACACCCTGTATATATATATATATATATATATATATATATATATATATATATGTATATATATTCCGATTTATACTAATTTGCAGTGTGTTAAAAAAAATCCTAACTCGGAATACTAGGTCACCACCGCCTGCTCTCATTAGACAAGATATTATATAAACAAATAACGAACATCAAATTGAAATTAATTATAAGGTATTAAACAAATACTGCCTAATATATCCAAAGAAAATAAACTATATGAGTGATAAAAGGGAACTTCAGTGACGAGGTGCATATTAAATTTTATTTTAAATCGAAAAATTGTGAAAATAAAAGGAATATTATTAGGTTAGTTCTTCTTGCACATATTTTTGTGTCATTTTTACGCACAAATTTACTATTGTACATAGTACATCGTACACCTGTTCAAATTCATACATGGACATAAATTTGCATAAGGTTGCGTACACTGCATTAACATGGAATCGTTGTATAAAGGATTACTTTAATGCTTATATCTGAACTTTGAATGACGATTTTTGTTCACTTTAGTGACGACTTACTGTATTCTTTCTTCTAATTAATAATCTTTTTTGTAGATCCGAAGAAAAGATAAAAAAGATTAGTAAATGGCAAAAGAAAAAGCTTGGAGCCCTACTCAAAAAGAATATTTCTCTGAATTATTACATATTCGTTAGTCGAGCTCCAGGAAGTTGAATTAAATTTTACTACTATCACAATTAAACTCAACCCAAAATTAAACTTGAATTATATAATGGGGCTTTAATATAGCCAGTGTCGCAAATACCACCGTAATGTTTGTATTGATTAGTAATTATTTTAATTAAATATAAGCCCGGTGTTTAAATCTCCTAACAAAATTCCTTATAAAATTATCTGTCTAATAAACTAAAAACAGCGCAACGAAATTATTATTCAAATTGCAATAATTTCATGTTTTTCATTTTTCGATGCGATATTTTTTATTTCTTCGGAAATTAAATTTATCAGCCACTTTGTTAGGATATTAAAAATGGAGCCTTAGTATGACAAATAGTATTTTTAATTATGTACATAAGTTTCTAAAATCCACTTTTATTTTATAATATATAACGTTCATTTGGACTCAATGCAACGGACGAGACACCAGGTAAGTATTATGTAGTAACTTCCTTATTTTTGAAGAATATATTTATTTCATTTCTTTCAATACATTATATACAGAGTGTTAAAAATAAGTGTCACAAATTATGGAGGCATATAGTACTGACCAAATTGAGTAAAAAAAGTTTAATCAACATGAGTGCGATCTTCAACTGTTTTTGAGAAGGAGGCCATTTTGTATTAAAATCAAAGAAAAACTGACTAAGATAGTGGCAGAAGAAAATTTTGTCTATGCCAGTAAATAGACTGTGAAAAAACAATAACATTTTATATGAAACATTTTTTTCACTTTCTAATAGTTATACGAAGTTATTTGAAAACTGAATATTGACTAAGGTCGCCACAATTATTGTCTTAGTACAATTGTTCGTTTTCGAAAAACAAAAACACGTCTGACATGATCTCTGAAAGGTAAACAATATATCTTATTTAATCAAAGTCGTAACTCTTACAGTTTTCGAGATAGCAAAGGTAAACACCGAAAAAAACTCATTTTTCATTGTCTTATATATCGGAAACTATTAAAGATCGGATCCTTCATAATATGTGACACTTATTTTTTAACACCTGTATGTACGTTCGATTTTTTTTTTTATACTAATTTCACTTAATCCGTCTAAGCTGGTGTAGGTATATAATAACTGTTGGAAAATACATAAATTATGAATTTTATAATAATTAAAAACCAAGTATATCAACATTGTCTTACCTTTGTTGAATTCGAGATGATAGCTTGACGTTCATTCACTTTTTCTAATTAAATAAAAGAAAAACATAGTGTTAATTACAATTGTATCAAATAAACCTTATCGAGTGCAGTGCAGTAACTAAAATAATGAACCAAAGTCCAGAAAGTTGAGCTTGCAGTGAATATTCGTAAGTAAAATTCCCAGCACGAACATGTCCGTGTCACTAATTATAACAACTTATAATTGGTTTCGGATTCGCACAGCGTCGTACCTGTGAGTAAAAATGAGACACATGAGAGTTATAGAAACAAACAACTTTATTGATTTTATACAGTGTATTTGAACGATCTGAAGTATAATTTCAATGGATCATCGTGTGTAGGGTGTATGTATGTACAAAGTTAAGTGCAGTGGCCGTGGATCAGGGCAGGGCGGGGGGAAATTCAGTCCTTTTTGCAATGGTAGCATGCGCAGTTCGTGGCAGATTTGAACGTCAGCGTTTTCACTCCGTCAACGCAAAGGACACGCGCTTCCACCTGTAACACACCATAACCAAAACACCATTATATTTTATACTGTAACCTAAAACAAGCCAAATTTATTTAAAATTTTCGTTTTGACATTATTTATTAGTCGTGAAACTTTTACTACAACTAATTACCTACTTGACCAATCAGATTTTTAATGATATTGCGAATGAGTCCCAATTAAATTTAAAAAAATATATTACCTGTTTCGAACAAACAATGAAAAAGATAATTTCAATGCCTTCCCACAACAATGGGGTATGTGACCTATAAAATTTAGAAAAAATGTTTATACATCATTAAAACATAAAACCTTTTCATTACCATTACAAATGCTAAAATCAATAATGCAATAATGAAAGCCGAACTAAATGATAGATGAAGTCAATGATATATTTTATTTTGATTTCTCAAGTGTTTTGAGATTAAGACTAAATATTCAGCGCAGATATTATCTCCTAGTAAAATACATATTTTCATCGCTTTTTTTTTTTTGTAGAAAAAGGTGTAGAAATGAACATTTTATTAACTTTTTTTATTGACTATTTCACTCTTATATTTGTAAACCAATCAAAATTCAGGATTCTACCTAGCTACCAAGTTTCATTACGACAAAACACCGTCACAAAAAGTTTTCGCATCCTTTGAGCCAATAATGCTGCATTTTTGGAAATAAGTGAGTTTTGATAAGTGAAAAATATTTGTCGTTTTAAAGAGTGCCTAGGAACAAAAAGCTATGCATGTTTTCATTATTTATGTAGTCATATATTATACAATAAGACGATTGACTGTTGCCTAAAGGAAATGCCATTTGACCTTCGGTCTCATGGTGTTTCCAGGCAACACGTTTCGCATAATCGAAAATTTTAGATTGTTGAGTTGTATATAGATAGTCAGATAGACCAAGATAGACTATAACATGAATAAAAAAGAAATTAAAAAGTAAACAATAAATTTATCGTTATGGCCCGTAGTCTGTTGAAATACTTGTATTTCATAATAAACTGGCGCTAACAACAGTGTAGTTTCTCAAGCAGTGATTAAATAATTATTTGTCTACTTGTCAAATTTTTATTTCAATAATGCCTAGTTGTCAAATAATTAGAAGTCATATAAAAATTCTTGCAACAGCCTTGTTATATGGAATAAAAAAATCTGATGTGGCCAACACAAAACCTCCCGCTATTTAATTTTTATTAATTTAAATACATACCTACGTATTTACTAATACTGCAAACTACATTATGTTCCATTGCATATTACTATTGCTTTATTAACTATTTTCTTTTTAAAATGTCAGTATTTATTAATTTGAAATGATTAGTTTTTTGACAGTGACGTTTACCTGTCAGTTACATACATTTGAAATATGAACTGCGTAATAAAGGAATTGTGTTTATCTTAGTCTTCGGGATGTATAAAAGAAATTATTTTTAAATTTATCTGTAAAATATATATAGACAAAGTATGAATGTATGCCTGTAGAAAATTTAATAATCTTTAATCTTCATAATGGCATAAAATGCAAAAAATTGACATTTAATGGTATTTTTGAAGAAAAACCATTATGAGCATCAAGTAAAGTGCCATTTCCGTTTATCTGATTTACACCAAAATCTAATGGTTTCTTTTCATATTAAAATAGGGTAGAAATACAAGGTTTCAGAATTTTCTGAATGATAGTATTTGAGTTAGAGTGAAGACAAAATTCATACACATACACACACATAAAACAGGATTCTAGGGACCTTAAAACGTGGTCATTTACTAAAATCTCGATATGCGATTTTTAGCACGATTCCTATACCTCCCTCACCAAGGGTAGCGGGAGGTAAAAATTATCGCACCCGATGTTGTGGTGAATTAAAACAAAATAAATTATAGCGGAGTTTGGTCTCCGCGGGTCGATCCAGGTTTTAAAAATTAACAATAGGGCTGTTGCAAGAATTTTAAATGCCGTCTAAGTATGAAATTTTAAAAAAAATATTATAATAGCCTGAAATTTGAGAATATCAGGAAATATCCATTTGATATTTTACAATAACTATTGAAATTTGTGTAATATTTTAGAATAGTCAAGTGATCTAAAACAGATTTTAATGTCAAAGTTTATAACAGCTAAACTTGTGACAAACTATCGCCTACGTTCATTTATATAAATAATGTAGGTGATGGAAAAACTGTTTTCGTGTTGACTATGAATGACGTGCTGTATGTAATTTGACAACACAGGAGTGGGGGATTGTTATTCATTACTATTTCTTTTTATTTAATTATTTTAAAAATAACAACTTTCATTTAAAATACTTTTTGGAAAAATGTGAAACCGGCTCATATCATAGGGTATGTGATACAATTAAAGCCTTGAGATTTATAGTAATAGCCCAATTTATTATGCTATCGTTAGACTCAATGCACATGTAACAACCCTTGATTATCTTTATAACGAAGCCTGCATTGGAAAATGTATACTAACAAGACCATATTTTTAATGCTAACAAATGGTTCGATTAAATGAAATAACCGTGGTTTGACGGGTGTTATAAGAATTTTCCTAATTTCGTTTCATTATTTTAACTTTTTGTTAGCTATTTTGAATGTCATATGAAATTCTTTTTCTCGGAAATAAATTGTCAGCCATCGGGATTTGAACCCAAGACCGTCACTTTGCCAGAGTGACGCTCTTACCATCTAAGCTATTGGCTGCTCTATCACGATGGCTGATATACTTGCGTGCACCATAAACAAAACGCAGACAAGAGTTCTCGACAAGTGTAATTCTATTTTTATCTGTTTCTGTAAGATGTGGAATATACGTACAAGCGCAATAATGAAATAAGGGTAGAATTAGAGTGTGAACAAGGCGTAATTTAACTTGCCTAAACTGATACAGGTGTCGCAAGCGAAGTCTCTAGGCAGTAAGTTTTTTATTTAGATGTTGCCTGAAAGAGAGATTTTCATCAACAACAAGTCCTAAAATATTGACAGATGTGCTACGTTCGACAATGGTACCATTCAGTCTTATATCAGGTATGGAGTTGGAATTAACAACAGCAAGATATGATGACTTAGAGACATTGATTTTGAGACCGTTGTCTTGTATCCATAGGATAATTTCTGTAAATCCAAATTAACGTTTGTAATTTGTTCATTCATATCTGATGGATCTACAGTTGCAATAATCGTTGTTTCGTCTGCATATGAGTGTGCTATGGAGTAATTTAAAACTGATGGCATATCTGCTACATATATAAGAAAAAACAATGGGCCTAATATTGAACCTTGTGGTACACCTTTCTGCAGAGCAAAATTATTTGATATAAATGTATTTGAGTTGTGCGACATGCACACCTGAAAATTTCTGCTAATCAAATAATTTTTACACCATAGAATTACATTTTCAGAAAAATTGTAAAATTTTAGCTTAGCAAGCAGCATACTGGGATTCACCATATCAAATGCTTTTGATAAATCAATCTGAATCAATAAGGAATTCTTGGATTCATCGAAATTATTTAATAAAGTATCAACAATGTTTAAGAGACATGTATTCAGTGGCGGCTGGTGATATCTTTGTATGGTAGGGCACAAAAATTTAAAAAAGTTAAAAGAGTATATTAAATTATTTAATCTTTAAGATACAGAAGCCATCGTAATTAAATGAGTACTAGACGATTATAATTCAACAATAACAGATTACCTCGGAAAATGCCGGACATACTCGGACATCTTCGTTTATTTTGGGCTGTGCCCGGAACAGGCTTAATGCAGTCATATGCAGCTTCGCGCGCTTCGCTGCTATTGGTCAAAATTCGAGTAAAAATAGTGGGAGACCGGGGCAGAAACATTTGTGCCCTAGCTTCTAGCAACATATCGGTACGTGCACACGTCAGTATATAGGCTATCTAGCTATCGGCGGTGTAGTAAGAATTGCATAATAATGAAAGTAAATTCTTTTTATTTGGTAGGGCTGCGCCCTTGTGCCCTATAGCACGAGCCGCCACTGCATGTATTGGTACTATAACCTGCTCTAAATCCGGATTAATTATCAGGCAAAATATTAGTTTCCTTTATGTAAATCATGATTTGATCACAGCATACTCTCTCCAAAACTTTGGACATGACTGGTAAAATAGTAATTGGTCTCAAATCATCGAACGTTGCACACTCTTTATGTTTAGCAATAGGCTTTATAATTGCCGTTTTCCAAATTTTAGGTACAACACCATCGAGTATACACGTATTTACAATGTGTGTTATATAATCTGCAATTACTGGCAATATAATTATTAACATTTTAAGTGAAATTTCATCTACCCCTACTGCATTAAATTTGTATTTTTTTTTAAATTGTTGCTATAGTATCGCTATCAACACATTTGAATTCAAATTGTTGAGACTCCCCGTACTACCATTCAAATAAAAATTTAATGTATCAAAATTTATATTAGTAGTACCAATTTTATTACAGAGAACCTGACCATAACATTCTGGTTTACATAAATTTTCCGGAATATTTTTTGCCAATTCACCTTTTACCTCCATATTATTTAAATTTTTCCTCTATGTTTTGGAATTTTTCATATTATTATTTATTTCATATTCCATAAAAGCTTTCTTTTCTCTGCGAATAGCTGCTGTCGTGAGATTACGTAACTGTTTGTAATAATCTAGTTTAGATTTTATTTTATGTTTTTTATATTCTAATAAAGCTTTATCCCTTTTCCTTTGCATGATTTTTACAATTAACGAAGAGTTATCATAGAAATAAATTGTAAAAAGATCATGCCAGTCCTAGACTGTTAACTCTTCATTAATTATAAAAACTGGTCCGATAAGGCCAAGAGCAAAATTATGACGTGTTCACAGATGTTTAAATATAGAGGGAATTCTAACCCCACATCGAGCAACATGAATAAAAATAGTATACTCGAATGAGAGATGCAATAGCAGTACGCCAAGTAGAAGATCTTATGCAGCAATATGTTACTGCTTTGCTTCGAGTATGTAACTATATTGAGAATGCATCTATATATCTGTACATTGAATTATTTCAGTCATCGTAATAGAGCAGCTAATATGTTAGTTGGTAAGAGCGTCACTCCGGAAAAGTGAAGGTTATTTCTAATAATTATATAGACTGTTAACTCTTTTTTAATTATAAGTCTTTTTCTCATTGGTGGGTTTATTACATTAATGCGAATTTAATATATAATTTAATATTTTTTCTTGTAAATGTTGATTTTAAATGGACGTTGTATGTTATTCGTTGAAGAATCGTGTTTTTCGCACATAGCGTGATCGGCTATCTTCATGTCTAGTGCGAAAAATGCCATAATTTTGTAACTAAACACATAAATAGCTATTTTACTTATCATAATGAAAATATTAATTTCGGAATTGATTTATTCTAATGCAATTTGCAGTAGTACCCAAAGTGGATCACCTTGAGATAATAATTTTACTATTTATTTTAATTTTTTAGGCACAGAGCAAAAGAAAGTAAATAAAATAAACAAATTTAAAATAACTCTGGGTTAGTTAATATTTAATTATAGTTGATATGTTCTGTTTTTATTTAAGTTCAACAAAATATAAAATGACAAATCGGTTTACTGGACATATACTCGTAATTAATTAATTAATTAATTAATTAATTAATTTATAAAAAAAAGTGACTCACAAATATATTACAAATATATTTCATTTTGCTACTGTTATATAATTTATAAAATATGAATTAAAATGATTATATTTATACACATTTTTTATACTAGAAAAGTAATTATTTCAATATCTATAACAATTTAATGTATTTGTTATTTTAATACCAAATATTTCAACTTGACACTCAATTTTAATTATAAATATGCAAGGTTCTTTTATTATAACGTTTTTTTTTTCCTATTTTGTCCTCCTAATAATACAGTTATTATATTATTTTAGTTAGCTTTGAAATATTGACAAATAAATAAATGGAAAAATTAAATCTTATTATCATAAAGTAGGGAGGTATTGTCCAAAATAGAGTTTGTTAAAAATGTTAACGAGAGAACAAAATTTTTTTTTAGTACAATGTTATGGTATGGGGAGTAAAAGTTACCGCTACATAATTGAAATATTTAATGAGAAGTTTCCTGATATTTATGTGTCACGTATGCGTGTACAGAAGCTTATAGAATTTTTTTTAAGAACTGACTCAGTAATGTGTTTTTTGCAATACCTCTACTGTAATAGCCGAGACAGACGACAAAAATTAATTATCATTAAGGGTCAGATATAGTATGCGTACCCAAAGGTGATACTGTTGACAGATGTCAAAATTACGTCTATTAACAAACCAGAAAATATTGACTGTAGTCAGTACATGTTACTTGTTGTTTTGGATTGTATGAGTACAATACAATAAGTAACACGAGCTTACTACATTCAATATTTTCTGGTTTGTTAATAGACGCAATTTTGACATCTGTCAATAGTCTCAAGTTCACTTGTGCATACTATATCTAACCGTTAATGATCATTAATTTTTGTTGTCTGTCTCGGCTATAAGTTACTCATTATTCATTAATAACAAAATTTAAACACAGTAAGTGGAACTTTTATTGCACAATTGGTTTCCATGGTTACATCATTTACTTACCGTCCACGCTGGATGGTAAGTGAAACACCTACCGTTCATGGTGGACGGTAAGTAAATATATAATATAATGGCTGTTAGTTACGCAGAATTTCAGGAAAATAAATTCAGATTATTATCAAGCATTTTACAAATATGTATACAGAATTGAATACAAAATTTTAAGCATTTTTTTATTATTATTTTACAAATAGGTAGTATACAGAATGGGGTCATGCCAAAAAAAAAATGTTGCTAATATTTTTATAAAAATATAATCTATGACACTTATTATCCATATTGCAACATAGATCATCCCAAAATATAATACTTTTCATTCATAATTTACTTAAATATATTCGCGCTACAATTTTCTGTGACGTCATGTATCGGCTACTCACACAACGACACTAGTCACACGTACATGAAGGTCACAATGTCACAAACTTCAAACGCGAAATTAAACGTATCTTAATTTACATTTTGTCCGCCAGGGTGAACTGGAATCGTTCAGATACATGACGTAAGCGCTCACGTATCCTCATTGAGATTTGAAATTGACCCCTATTTTAAAAAAATTATATCTATAAAACAATGTACACAAATGACGTGAAAATATTATTTACATATACTGTGACCGGTAGACTTCCAGGAAAAAAATAAAACAGAAAATGTGGCATGACCCCATTGAATACAAAATTTTTAAGCATCTCTAGCAGTAAGAATTGAGGCTAAATTTTTATTTATTTCCGTAGTTAAATCAGGATCATCGAGAGAGGCACTCATCGCATTATTGGGTATGTCATCAGTAACTGGAACATTCACCATAGAATCATCCTGGTGGGATGCACAATCTTCTTCACTTCTGTGTAATTTCTTCTTAGCCACTTCAATTTTGTTCGACAAAGATTCTGCTACATAACTTTCGGCTACTGTCGACGACTTCCAGCCGCCATGTCTTTTCAACCCAATAATGTCGACTCCGCTGTTAGCCAAAAGTGTGGCCGAGGTTCTGCGAAATTAGTGTCCCGTATAATTTTTTGCGTTTTTCAAATTTAAAAATTCTGCAATTTCAGAAGGAATTTTAGCAAAAATGTTTCTCCCAACCGGTTGGTTAACACATTTCTCATTTTTATATCTAAGAAAAAATCTTTTATTATCTGAATTTTTTGGTCGCAGGCTCATATATTTTCTAAATAATTCCAGACAGTGTAATTTTTTGTTGTGATTGTCTACGATGATGAAACTTCTTGGTTCGTGATTTTTTGAATCTGGTATTCTGATAAGTATTATGCTACCTTTATCTGAAATGTCATCTAAAGTTACCTTGCATAATTCGTCTTTGCGGCAAGCTCCCGCAATGCCCATTACAGCAACAACCTTTTTCATTAGAAACGTTTCATCTGGCGCTTCGTTCAAAAATGTTATAATATCTTTCATTGTAAATACTTCACTCTTTTTGGGACGGTATCCAACATATTTTACCTCCTGCTACCCTTGGTAAGGGAGGTATAGGGATCGTGCTAAAAATCACATATCGAGATTTTAGTAAATGACCACGTTTTCAGGTCCCTAGATCCAATTTTAACATTTGATGTCTGTATGTGTGTATGTGTGTGTGTGTATGTATGTGTGTATGTGTGTGTGTGTGTGTGTGTGTATGTGTACGGATTTTGGTGACGCACTAACTCAAATACTATCATTCAGAAAATTTTGAAACCTTGCATTTCTACCCTATTCTAATATGGAAAGACACCATTAGATTTTGGCACTTTACCTGAAGCTCATAATGGTTTTTCTTCAAAAAATACCATTAAATGCCATTTTTCTCATTTTTGTCATTAAGAAAATTAAAGATTATTAAATTTTGTACAGGAATACATTAATACTTTTTCTATATATTTTACAGATAAATTTAAAAATAATTGTTTAAAAAAAATCCCAAAGCCTGAGATAAACACAATTTCTTTGTTATACAGTTCATATTTCAAATGACTGTAAGTACTGGTGAATGTCACGGTCAAAAAAATAATCACTTCAAATTAATAATAGTGTCAATTTAAAAAGAAAATAGTAAATAAAGCAATAGTTATATGCAATGGAACAGTTTGCAGCATTAGTAAATACGGAGGTAATAAAAATTAAATAGCGGGAGGTTTTGTGTTGGCCACATCAGATTTTTTTCTTCAGAAATGCCTTTAATTTGGCGTATTTAGAAATGTCAACATTATCGTTTAGAGTGATAGTAGACCGGAGCATCGAATATTCACACCATAAACTCGAAGGGCAAGAAATTTTTGTAGATCTTTCTAAAAAATATGCTAGTAAAACTGCCTCACTGGTATGGATATCCACCTTCTTCCCGTTGCACCACTCTCGAAAAAGATTATAAGTGGTTTCGTACCTCTTTCTCGATCTACCGGGTAGAAGCGATGCACAGGCAACACTGGCAGCTCCTTCTACTCGTATATCCATCTTATTCATTTATTTACTCAAAGAAGCTGCAAATAAAACCTCACACCTTCGCCAAACGTCAATTTTTCAAGAATTGTTTATTTACAATTTTTTCCTTTGTTCAGTTTCCACCACATCATAAACATTCATAGCACCCTCAGCCTCACCTATCATTCAAATTTTATTTTTGACATCAATCTGACAGCTGTTAATTTGAAACCTATTTTTCTTTTTCTTCTATTGTCACAGGTATTGCAAAAAATAGCTTACTAACCTCGAACTGTAAGTGATTTTTTAGGTCTACCTAAAAACTATCACTTACCGTTCACGGTACGTAATATACTATTGTTGATGCCAAATTGGAGTGATCGTCTTCGTAAAAATAATTTTTCGCGCTACTTGTATTGTAAGTATGTATTGCAACCATAGTTACTACGTATGTAAGTTACCTTTTATATTTGTTTATAATTTTTCCTTGACGACGGAACTTAATAAATTTATAGGCCATCCAGCGAATCAAGCGGTTTACGTCATCGTTTAGGGATTTTTGAAATTTTCTTTATTTTTTTTAAATATATTTTATTAACGGTATTTTATTGGTTTTTTATTATTATCATGTATTTGACACCTTTAATAGAAATAATTATATTTGGATATATTATTATTAAGTAAAATTTTGTAAATTTTTGCAAAATGACGTTTGATTATATTTTTTTAATATTGGTAATTCTGAACATGTATATTACTAAATATTATATGTCTATATTATACTTTTCAACGTGTATTGTGATTTCATTTTGTTTTTAGTTTCGTTGTTCATTGTCAAAATGTCAAATGCTCTGTCATGTCAAATTCAAGAGCTTGTATTTAATTTATTGACTTATTTTGAAAATGAAAAATAGATTGGTGGGTTTTTACTTTCACTGAAATCTAATATTGAGGTAATATTTGGTTCTATTTGTTAGTAATAATTTGAAAATTAAATCTATATGTACAGCGTGTGGCAAACGCTGTACGCAATGTATAGAAACAGTGAGAAATTGTATGGTATGCAGTATTTTGTATTTTTTTAAGGATCTCACATAATACTAGATAGTTTGTTGCATATACTACAAGAATGAAGTACCTATTTATAACAGCGTAAGCAGTATCGTTCAGAATATTTCAAATAAAATTTCGTTGGAAAAATATTATACCAGACGTGTTTTAAGAAAAATTTGGGTTTATGAAGGCAACCCACAGATTTTAATCCGTTTTACATGCTCATGTAAACTTTTTAACATATGACGTCATTGTTTCTAGTGATATTGTATTTATGACGTAAACCGCTTGATTCGCTGGATGGCCTATACTTACATTCCTAGGAAAATAATCACAGACTACTTAGAATTTTAATATTTTATTTAAGGAAACAAAATTTTCACATTGAGTATTTATTTATTTATATTAAAAACTACAGTGCTATGTACAATATTTTATTTGAAGTATCAATTTTATTTTTGACGGATTCTGCCACGTAACCTTCGGCAACGGTACTGGATTTCCATCCGCCGAGTCTCTTATTACTTAAAATGTCTGCTCCACTATTGGCCTATTGGCCAGTAAAGTGGCTGAAGAGCGTCTAAAGCATTGAGAGTTATTAGTAACAAATAAAAGTAACTAAATTTCAATAACTTTATTTATTTAAATTGTTTAAATTTGAATTTATATTTTAAAAGTCATGCGATGTTTGATTAGCTCTTTTTCTGCATTTATTTAATTTTAAAAAATAAATTAGGATAGTTCTCACGCGACGACGTAATTATTGTTTTGTCGTGGATTGAGAACACTGACTAGGCGTTGGCGAGATGATACTTTTTGCTTTCCGGTGGACATTGAGAGAGATTAGACTTTTTTTGGTTGTACACGTTTTTTACCTCTCGCTAAGAGAGGTATTGGAATCATGATAAAAATCACATATCCAGATTTTAATGAATAAGCACGTTTCAAGGTCACTAGAATCCGATTTTAATATTTTTACAATGATGTCTGTGTGGGTGTGTGTGTGTGTGGATGTGTGTATGTGTGTGTGTGTGTGTGTGTGTGTGTGTATGGCTGGATGTTGGACGGACGATTCCTCAAAAACTTTAAGACATAAGACCTGTTTAACTATGAATTCCTCAATCTGACATTCCTGGGAAGAGCTGAAAAGGTTTTGGTAACAATTGAACAACCGGAAGTAGTAGTTTTTAAAAGAAATTCTTCCAAATATTATATTTTGAAAAATTTTGATAATACCAATTTGGAAGAACAAAATTCTACATCTGATACATTTAAATTTTTTATTATATCTTCTATAAATTTAGAGATAAAGGCGCTGTAATATATAGAATATCGGGATAAAACAAGTCGAGTAGGCGAAACTACACTGAGGAAACCAGTTCACAAATTCAAATGTTTATAACATAATTTGTAAATGACAGATTTCAGTGTCAAAAATCTACAGTTTTAGTGACATTTTATTAGCTTTTTCTGGGAAGTACATTTAATCTTTCTTATTGTTTTATTAATTAAATATTTGAAATTATAGGTAATATGAATACATATATCCATCAGAAATACTGCCAATATGATTAATGAATTGGAAGAATCTGTGACATTTAGGAACTTCCTCATACAATGAAAAATAGATATAATTAGAATTATGTGTTCAGAAGACATGTTAAATACAATAAAAAACAATATTTGGGTCAAGTTCTGTAATATTTTGTTATAAAACGACGGTTCGATAGCAAAGTGCAATACAATACTTATATAGCCTAATATGGAAATGGCGAGAGGTCTTGTGCTGGCCACAACAGATTTTTTTTTTACGCGAACTTGTGATTTTTTCCGTAATGGAAAATTGAGTATTAGTCTCGAGTGTTCGTTCTTCGCTAGTGGAAGAAGGAGGTAAGCATTTCACTATCTTTTGTTGTAATTAGTTAGCGTTGTATTTACTCGAATTGTATTTTTGTCGAGTTCTATATGATTTCTTTTGATGAGTCACGTTGGATTTCATACTGTGCGGTTTTGTCCGTGGAGTTGGTGGAGTGCTTACTTAAATTTTCCAGCGATTTCGTTGCAACTTGGAAGCGTCTAATTTGTCTCAAGGGCCTAGCCTCGTTTCGGTTTATCTAAATTTTGAGTTTCGATTAAATGCCACCCGGCTACTACCAAATTCCGTTTCGATGTCAAAATTCTTAGATTTTTTTTTGTATGGTAGTTGGGCAAAATTGTAAAATTTTTATACGACGTAAACCCCATGCTCAAGTCATACCTTGACTTGTTCAGTCCCCCCGCGTACGGAGTACGACTTCCTTCTTGTATCTTTTCCATATACCGTGCGTTTTATTTAACGTGAAACATGGGATTTGTCATATCCATAGTAACCAAATGACAGCAATGTATAAGAGCGTTCCATTTAAAATAGAACATATTTTGATTTAATCATATAAATGAAAAAGATTGTAAGAAATAATGTAAACATTTAATTAGATGGTTATTCACAATACAATTTATAACAAATTTTCAAATATCCCCCCATTCACAGCTAAACAGTGTCCCAATCGGTTGTAAAATTCATTAATAACATTACTTATTTGGGCTACAGTAATTGTTTCAGATATATGTTGAATCTGAATTTTCAATTCATCTAAATTTAAAATACGTCCAGTGTATACGTTAGATTTCAGAAATCCCCAGTAAAAAAAATCCAATGGTGTGAGATCGGGAGATCTAGCAGGCCAGGCTATTTCTCCACCACGTCCAATCCAACGATGTGGAAACATTTGATTTAAATAAGTTCTTACAACTTGAGCATTATGTGCCGGGGCACCATCATGTTGAAACCATATTTGTGCAATGTCTAATTCTCTAACTGCAGGTATTATTCTTTGTTGAAGTAAGTTAAGATATTTTTCAGCAGTGAGGTTTCCGTCTATGAAGAAAGGTCCTATAATACTCGTACCTATCATTCCAGCCCATACATTAACTTTCTGTGGTCGCTGTGTTCTATTACTATTAAATAAATACAAATTTTCCCTACTCCAGTATCTACAGTTTTGTGAATTCATTTCAGCGTGTAAATAAAATGTTGCTTCATCAGTAAAAAGTATCTTTTGGAGTAAGTTTCCATTGTCATTTATTTTTTCAAACATAATTTCACAAAACGTGATTCTATGTTCACTGTCACCCACAACCAATTCTTGATGGTTTTGAAAGTGGTACGATTTAAAATGTTCTTTCCTCAGTAGACGATGTACAGTGGTTTTACTTACGCCCGCAGCTTGTCCTATCGTTTTCGTAGATAATCTATTATTATTTCGTACTAGCGTAATAATTTCGGCCATTTTTACTTCTGTTAAAACATTATTTCGTCTTGTTTTCTTTACATGTTGATGTTTAACGCAACCATTTTTCTTAAAATTGTTAATAATTCGTAGTATAGTTGAAGCACTTGGTTTTGGTCGATCAGGAAATGATATCCGAAATAAATCAGATACCTGTCTGAGGCTAATATCGGTATTATACCATTGAATTATTTGCACTTTTTCTTGAACTGTATACATTATTTTTAACTCGGAATTAACAATACAACCTTAATGGACTGATAATATTCACTTGACAATGACAGGCTATGTTCTATTTTAAATGGAACGCTGTTATACATTGCTGTCATTTAGTTACTATGGAAATTGCAAATCCTATGTTTCACGTTAAAAAATACTCACGGTAAGTAACTTAGTAATTCTGTTTAACTTTTTATGTTCGAGTAGTACCTTGACTCGACCGGTTCCTTTGCGTAAAGGATTACGCACTCAAATTTTGCGAGTATATCACTTATCTGTACTTCTGCTTAAATAAACCCCTTTTATTATTTTTTTTAAACCCAAGCTCAAGTTGTACTTTAACTTGTTCAGTTCCCTTAACGTACAGTGTACGTCTTCAATTTTGTATAATTTCCATAAATTTTATGAGTAGTTCTGTTTAACTTTTTCTGCTCGAGTTGTACCTTGATTCGACCGGTTATTTGCGTAAGGGATTCGCATTCAAATTTTGCTTGTATACCACAATATTAGTAATTCTGCGTAAGTAGTAATTTATTTTTTGGACTAAATTATTTAAGGATAATTTTTTGGGTAAAATTTTTAGGATTTAAAATTTATTTCTGGAATTCAAAATTTAGTTAAAGTTTCCTACCGAATCACACATTTCCTCTCCTATACCCTAGGCTGAATGTAGGTTGTGAGTACATGACGTGACTATACAATTTCGGACTAGACAGATTTTCGGCTCGGTTTTTCCGCTTTAAAAGTCGACTTCTTAGAGTCAATTTTCTTTTATCGTATTTATACCTAAATTACCGTGGTAGCTACAATTTTTTTTTGATAATTTGTAACTGATTGATTGTGCGCTACACTCGACTCGACGAAGTGTTTGTCCGGTTATTAATCTTTTCGCGCTGCATTTTTTTTTTGTGGTTGGTAAAGCCCTTTTGGCTTCTTTTATTATCGGGTTAATTGCTGCGCCCTTAAGATTACCGTTTAGTCACATTTTCCACTCTACATTTTATCTCTATTCACTCTTTTTCTAATATCTTCTTTTGCATGCGGCCGTTCTAGTTTTATAAAAAAATTTATTGTTATTTAAAACCTAGGTGCACTTTTGTAAATAATTTTTGTTATGTGAAAATTTTCGTTTTGTGATACATTCTCGTCTGGAGCTCTCGCTAGGGCCTTCAATTTTTATGTACAGTATAAAGCCCTTAAGGCACTTTGTAAATATCTGTAGAGATATTTTTGCTGGCCAGATTTTTTTTTTTAGGGAACATAGTCAAGGACTTACACGGTTTTTTTTTTCGGGATTGGGATTGAGAAGCGACTGAGGGAGGCAGCCCTTTCTGCAGTTGAACCTACTGGCATTTTTTTTTTATCTCCGTCGAAGTGGAATATTTCGCCCGACGATCTCCAAGGAAAACCAGTTTCGCCGTTGACTAAACCCTAGCCGTGTGGATGCCTAGGCCGTACAACTCTGACGCCGTCACAACCAGAGCCCAGAATTGGACTGGAGCAGTAATTCAAACTCAGTTGATCCTGACGACACCCGTTCACCTGCGTGAAACCACGGGATAGTACGTTTCGACGTTACTTCAACAGAGTCAGGTAACGAGTTGTTCCTTTTTTTTATTCGTCGGTGCCGCCGCCGTTAGCAGGAGCGCTGACCTCAGTCCTTCTCTTTCCGGATGCCGGAAAGGACCCAGGTGTCCCTTTTTATAATACTTATGTTTGTAATTATAGTTCACATAAGCTCCAGCGTGAATTCTGTTAACGTAAAATTAAATATTTTTATAATAAAACTTTACTTTACTTTTCTTTAGAGTTGACCTTACTCTAAACTTTCCCTGCTTATAAGGTCTGGCGCCCACTAATTTCTTTCGAGAAAAGCTCGTTTTTCACTTTTCCAAATTAAGTTGTACATATTTATTAAATTTAATTCTGTCGCGAATATCTGTATCTCGAAATAAATTACAAAACCCTAGACCCAACCACCGCTTTGCGTTTCAGCTAAACGGAGCAAATTTTATGAGTGTACACGTACAGGTAGGAGGAATTTGCTTATTGTTTTGGTTACTTCAATTATCCTCTTGTGTCACACTTATAAAGTTTGGCCCAGTATATAGATGTGGATCTGGGCAATTAAAAACTTTTGCTATTACTGAAGGCATTTTTGAAAATATGTGTTTTCCGACTGGTTGATTCGTGCATTTTCCAGCTTAATATCGTAAAAAAAGTGAGGATTTGTATTAATTTTTCCGAATTTAGAAATATTTTTTTGAATGTTCCCAAGTAGTCAATAATTTCTTCTTTATTTTTAACAATGGAAAAACTACGTTGGATATCATTCTTACTTTGAGGAATATTAACAATGAGAATCTCCGTGGTCAGCCACATCTGTTATTGTCATCTTGCATAATTCATCGGTTCTACAAACCCCGGCAATGCCCATTATCATTACAGTCTATAGCAAATAAAATTATTAAGAAATATAATTGCAGAAAATTAATTATTACATATATCTTACTTTGATTAATAAATATTTATCATCATCAGCTTCTTGAAAAAATGTTACTATCTGTTCCCTGGTTAAAATTTGGGATTTCTTTGGGTGATGTCCTTTGCTTTACTTTTGAGAAAACCAATTAAATTGGAAAATTTTGAGATATCCACATTATCTTTATTTTTAATAGTGGCTTTTAACATGGAATATGCACACCATAAGCTGGATGGTGATTTTAAAGAATTGGATCTTTCCAACATATACGCCAACATTACATTTTCGGAAATCGTCTTGACTTTCTTCGCGGCACACCATTTTTTAAATATTTCATATGTAAATTCATACCTTTTTCCTGATTTTTTAGGTAAACAACTTAATAAAGCAACTTTCTCGATATAAACCAATTTTTAAATAAATGTCAACAGCACAGTCAACAGCGTCAACAGTTTTTTTTTACTTTTTAATATAGTAACATAGCAACAAACAAAGGTAACTTGAATTTAAAATTGTAGTAAAAAAAAGAATAATGTTGATGACAGAAGTCAACCAGGCTACTTTTTTCAATATTTAAGCATAATCTTTTAGTAGCGCGAAAAATATAATAAGTAACACGGAATGTACATACATCTTAACATCCTCGCAAGTTACTAGGACCTCGGCGTACGCCTGGGTCTAGTACAACTTCCTCGGATATAAAGATGTACTTACATTCCTTGTTACTTAAATATCTATTAGATAAGTTTGTAGTGAAGCGGCGTCCTTTATATTATGTACTTGCTGTATTTTCTTTACTCCAGTTGATTCTTTTTGACCCAACGTAGGTATTTTCTTTACATTATTCATTGAACCAGTTCTTAAAAAGTTGTAGATTTTTTGTTCTAACGTTAACATTTCTTTAACAAATACTCTCTATTTTGAACAATACCTTCTTTCTTTATGATAACAAGAATTACGTTTGACATGTAATCATTTGTCAATATTTCAAAGCTAACTAAAATAATATTAGATTCAATGTAATAACTATAATATTTGGAGGACAAAATATGAAAAAAAAAAAAATGTTGTAATAAAAGAACCTTGCATTAAGTAAAAAAATTAATAACTTAAACATACGTTTTAAATCAAGCAAAATTTTTTCTTTATTTGTCATTTTTTCGTAAAATCAAAAATAAGATTTTTTTTCCTTTTGTAAACTCAATCCGGGGACATACTATATATATGATGTCTCTCTAATAGGGGGACATGGCTTAACCACAGATTCCTGAGGCTAAAAAAACGATTTAACTAAACTTGCTTCTGCAGGAAAGTATACCATTTAGCCAGTATTCTGTTTCAAAGTTCTTGAAAAAAAAAAATTAATTTAGCTTATAACAAGAGAACGCTTTATTCGATTTGAATGAAATTTGGTATGACAGTTTATATGGTTATGACACTTGTTATTATTAGTGAACCACGAGTGTATGACACTTAGTTGTCCCAACATTGATTAAACCGTAACTTTTTAATGGCCACGCCGATAACGTGAAATTATTATTTTTTTTTTTTTCAGAAAGATACATTCAATAGCAAACTTTTCTTTCTCCGTGTAATTTGTGATATCTGTTAAAATAAATTTAATCTAGCAGTCTATCCAAATGTCATACAACTAACTTTTAATGACAGTAACAATTATTTATGGGTTGTCAAAAATTTTCTTCGCAATATTCTAAAATTAGTAATATCCGTTTGTTCAGCCTAATACCATTTCACTACCATTATTGTAAATAAGACTATTACATTTCTTAGCTTACTCCTAAACAAGTTGTGAAGATTGGCAACTCGTTACTTTCATTAAAAATTAAATGTTTGGCATTTGGACAGACTGCTAGATACAATTTATTTTAAAAATTTATCAATGCAGACACTCAGATTTTATTTTTTTCTGTGTGAACCGTAACAGATATCACATATTACACACAGAGAGGAAAAAGTTTACTATTGAATGTATCTTTATGAAAAAAAAAAATAATTTCACGTTATCGGCGTGGCCATTAAAAAGTTACGGTGTAATCTATGTTGGGACACCTAATTTTATCTAAATCGAATAAAGCGCCCTGTTATTATAAGCAAAATTAATTTTTTTTCGACGAACTTTGAAGCAGTTTATTGGCTAAATGGTACGATAGAAGCAAGTTTGGACACATCGAGTCCATTTAAGTCCTCATCATCTATTAGCAGTTGTTAATTAATTAGTAGTTATACGTTATTATTTTGTTAGGGAATACGACACGAGTGTATTTAATTACACTAGCAAAATCAAAGTGGGGGTAACTATAAAGCTGGGTGTCAGTATAGAAGGACGGTTCTGTTCTCTCTCCTTTATTTTGGTACAAGGAGGTGGTTGTTTCGAGTTGTAGCCAACCTAGGGATTGCTACGTGTCAGTTTGTGTGGTGAATTGTGTTTGAGTTTATATATAGAGTACCAATCTAGTGAATTCAACAAGAAAACTTCGTTTTGAAAATTTAAAACATTGTTTTCATTATCGTCCAACGCTTTTCTTCGATATATATATATATATATATATATATATATATATATATATATACAGGGAATTTATTTTAACATGCAACATATGGTCAATCACTTCCATGGTTACTCACTTTTGTCAAAAAATGACAACAATGTACCTAATATTTGTCCATTTTAAAATGCAACATGCAAAATTTGTAGTTTTGTATTATCAAAAGTAATTTCCAATAAATTAGCCTACATATGATTAACAAAAAATCAAAACATGAATGTTGTACATCTTAAGAAACTTCAGCTTACAAAAATTCATAACTTTCATGTAATAAATGTTAAAAAATATCCCCATTCACACTCTGGCAATATTCTAGTCGGTCGTAATAAGAATGGACACTATTTGTGATGTGTTTTTGGAGGTATCTGCTGTGCTGCAATACTATTTATAATGTTGCATTTTAAAATGGACAAATATTACATTGCTGTCATTTTTTGACAATAGTGAGTAACCATGGAAGTGATGAACTATAATGTTGCATTTTAAAATAAATTCTCTGCATGTATATATATATATATATATATATATATATATATATATATATATATATATATATAACTTTTTCAATAATATTAAAAAATGAAAAGCATGTAGGTATTCAAATTTTATAACGTGTTTTTTACAATTACCAAATACATTTTCCTAATTTAATTCTCAAAGTTTTATTAAGTTAATACGTTCGCTGCGTATGACGTTGATAAACGTCATAACATAACTATGTTTCGGTGCGCATGATGTTCTCAGGCGTCAATAGCCAAGCTGGAGAATGCACCTATTCCATAACTGGAACGTAATATTTTATACCAATGAGCTTGACGCCTAAAGATGTCATTGTTTTTTTTTTCAATGATTTTTTTTAAAACAATTTATGTATTTAGTCCTAATTCTACGCACAAAAAAATATTCCTTAATCTTTCAGTTTCCAGGTGAGGGAAGTTAATTTTACAAACAGCGAATGTATTAAATTAATATGAATGGTACTTAAGTTAAAAAAAAGCTCTTTTCAATGCGGTAGTATTCTAATAAAGCGTCCATTAAAAAATGTAACCTTCAAAATGCAACAGTAATAAAAATTTGAACATCGCCGTTCGATTGATTTTAAAAAAGTGCCCTGGAGAATAATAACAAAATCTAATATTATTGCACCTGAATAAAAAACTGCAAAATTTATATTTTTGTCTATAGGTACACGCGCACTACTATTTTGTAAGAAAGTTGTTAAGTCTTAGCAACATTGCTATAGCAAATAACCAATAATAATTGCGAACACTGAATAAAACCTAAAAATGACAGGCTTTATTTTATTTTCTATTGGTATTTAGCAAAACGTGCCTTACAAAATTGAGATGGTAGTGATCCTTTTCTTTGGATAAAAAATACCATTACCATTATTTGATAGTTGGTGAATAATTAACTTGTTTTTCAGATCAAGTTTCGAAGTACAACAAATTTTAAATCAGGCAGATAACGTTATGTAAACTGAAATAAAGTTAAAATTTCATATATAACAATCTTTAATTATAGAGACAGTAAAGAGCCCATAAAGTTTTATGGTACTATGGCCTTCATTAATGAAGAAGCGTAAAAAAGTGTAATTATAATTAAAAATTACGCATGAACGTAAATGCCTGTAATTACACTATGTTCATTTTTTCGTGCATAATTAAATAAATAATAAAAATATCAAACACTTTTAATTGAAACATTTTACTGGATTGTTACTAATATAGAAATTAGTAAAAATGAAAATTTCAATAAAATTAGTTTTCATGATTATATACGAGTATAAAAACTACACAATATGGGAATTAATCACAATTTCTTTTTATTTTACGAAAAAACGCAAATTGAAATTCGCAATTCACAGCATATTTCAGAGTGCCAGTGAATTACTGATGTTTTATTTGTTTTTATTTGATATTTTTGGGTTTAATTATACTTTTAATAATTATGTAAAATTGTTTATTGACAAGAGTAGAATTATGAGATCTGTCAAATAAAAAAAAAATAAACATCAGTAATTAAATGGTACTCTGAAATTTGCTGCGTTTTTTCGTAAAATAAAATGAAATTTTGATTAATTTTAATTTAATTCTGAATAACAGGTGCGTGAAGTTAGCACTAAAAGATAAAGCACTAATTATCTAAATAGTACAACGTTTTAGTGCCTAATTCGTACAAAAAAAAATTGCTCTTCTACCTTCCCTCTTAGAAATAATGAACTTTAATTTTTTTCCCGCTAACTTCAAGCTGGCATTGAAGTTTCGTAAAAAGACAATGACTTACACTGTAATAATTAGTGCCTAATTAGTGCTAATTGGTGCCAAAATAACTTTTTGAATATCTTGCATTTTAAAAAAAATTACAGGACAATTAAAAATATCTAGCTAACTTCACGCTAGAATTAAAGGGTTGCAAATTTTATTCACAGGTGTAATTAGTGCTAATTAGTACAGTTAAAATTATTTGCATATTATTTATAACAATTAAGTTATAATGCACTACATTTTTACCTCTCGCTAAGAGAGGTATTGGATTCATGATAAAATTCGCATATCCAGATTTTATTGAATAAGCATGATTTAAGTTCCCTAGAATCCAATTATAACATTTTAAAATCTCTCTCTCTCTCTCTCTCTCTCTCTCTCTCTGTGTGTGTGTGTGTGTGTGTGTGTGTGTGTGTGTGTGTGTGTGTGTGTGTGTGTGTGCGTGTGCGCGTGTGTGCGTGTGTGTGTGTGTATGTATGGATGTTGGAGGGACGATTCTTCAAAAACTATAAGACTTAAGAACTGTTTAACTACGGATTCCTCAATCTGACATTCCTGGGAAGAGTTGAAAAGGTTTTGGTAACAATTGAACAACCGAAAGTATTGAAGAACCTAAAATTCTCCATCTAATACACTTATACACAATTTTTTATTAAATCTTGTAAAGATTTAGAGATGAAGACACTATAATATATAGAGTAATCAAATCGCAGAGGCTGAGGCACTAAGGAAACCAGTTGACAAATTCCAATGTTTATAACATAGATTGTAAATGACACATGACAGTGTCAAAAATCAACAGTTTTAGTGACATTCTGATAGCTTTTTCTGGGAAGCATATTTAATCGTTCTTATTGTTTTATTAATTAAATATTTGAAATTATAGGTAAAATGCATATATCCATCAGAAATACCTCCAATCTGGTTAATGAATTGGAAGAATCTCTTACATTTAGGAACTTCCTCATACAATGAAAAATAGATATAATTAGAATTATATGTGGGCAGAAGACATGTTAAATACAATAAAAAACAATATTTGGGTAAAGTTCTGTAATTTTTTGTTATAAAACGATTGTTCGAAAGCGAAGTGCAATACAATACTTATACAGGGTGTTCCATTTAAGTGTGCCACCATTGCTATCTCGAGAACTATAAGAGCTACGAGGTTAGTTAAATTAGCAATGAACCACCATTTTACAAGAATAATATAATGAGCAAAAAAAAATTTTTTTCGACCATTGGTTCTCAAAATACGGAACACAACTTTCTTATTTTAAATGGGAACATTTTTAGATTATTCGATAGAGTATTTTTTTCTGAATTCAACAATATAAACATATCTTATACTAATATAACAAAAGAACTGAGAAAAATGCATGTTAAATTTATATGTATTTTATTTATGTCTGGCTGAAACAAGAGTGCTATGGATGGAAAACATTAATCAGAATGGGAGAAATTTTTAACAATTTTTATAATTTAATATTTATTAATTTTAATATTATTGTAGTTACACCGTTGTTTGATTTGTTTATTTTTCAATTGAAAAACTAATTTCCCATGTTAAACGTCTATGGTCTACTTTTTAATTAACACCCTGTTTTTAGAGGCTGTTAATTAAAAAGTGAGCCAAAGGCGTTTAACATGGGAAATCAGTTTTTTCCTTGCGGAAAACTTCCTATTATATTTAGATTTAGATGTAGAATTTAATACTCTACATTTATTTGAAACATTTTTGACTAAAATTAAATGGGAAGTTTTGCGCAAGGAAAATCAGATGTCCCATGTTAAACGCCTATGGCCCGCATTTTATTTTGATAGGGTGTTATCGAACTGCGGGTAAAAACTTTAAAGGCATATAATTCTGACCAAAATGAGTAAAAAACTTAATCAACATGAGTCCGATCTTCAATAGTAGTGCGATATATAATGCAGTGAAAAATGAGTTTTTACGGGATTTAGCACTTTTATTTTTACTTACAACTTTATTCTCCTGAGGATGACCCAGGTAAGGTCGAAACGTTGAAGATTTAATAAAACGAGTAAGGCTGAAACCTTGCAGATTTATTCTTGCATTTCATAATAGGCGAGGGGTGGAATTCTGTAACTCATCTGATATCAAACGGTGCCGTTATCACTATGGGTACGTAGAAGATCACATTTTATTTGATAAATATGACGAAAATATACCAATCATCTTATAAAAACATCCGTGTCTATAGTGATAACAGTACCATTTGATATGAGTTACAGAATCCCATTTCAATATGAATTCTTTCTATAAAGTCAGAGCTGTGCATGTACTTAAGTACATGTACTTTAAACTGTACTTAAATACATTTTTCTTGTACTTGTACTTGTATTTAAGTACAATTTTTCAATGTGTAATTGTACTTGTACTTAAGTCCAATATTTTTGGAATTGTACTTGTGTGTTCACAAGTACATGGACAAGTACTTTTGCTTTGCACGTTTCAACCTGCAACTGCCAAATTAAGCAGTAGAAAATATATATCCAGTTTGTTTCGTATTTTTTAACTAAGCAATACGCTGTATTATTTAAGTTATAATATAATTTCATTTGCAGTTCAAACTGCGGATGTATTCTATGCTATTAGTTGTTGTTCTTAGCCATTATTTTCTTCGTAAATTAAATAAAACGTTTTACTAAATGTGGTAATGAACTTGTACTATCTATAAATATCTATAAAAATTAATTAACAATTTGTATTTAATGTTAGTTTTTAGTTTGAAACCCGCAGTTCTGTAGAAAAAATACTCATTTTGGTGAATGTACAGGCTCTTAATATTTTGCAATGAATTATTAGATGTACAGTCATACGAAAGTCTCCGTACTACAATAGTTTCAAAATATTTTAGGAAAAATAACAGTCTAAAATACAATATATTGATTTTCTTTTAATCCAAAATGAAAAGCATTATATTACTTTATTATTTTATGGGGTAAATATTGAAAGTATTCAAAATTTCATGACAAAAAAGTCTCCGATAACGAAAACATTTAAATAATAAACCATTTATTTATGTTTCATAAAGAAAGTCAAATAAAAATATACTAAATGATTTTTTCAATTTCCTTTTTTTTAAATGTACTTGTACTTATACCTGAAATTGCAAGTACAAGTACTGTACTTGTACTTAAATACTTTTAAAATGAAAGTAATTGTACTTAAGTACATTTTGCAGCAAAGTACTTGTACTTGTACTTAAATCCTTTTTTCTTGTACTTGTGCACAGCTCTGTATAAAGTATAATTTTAATTTATTAATATTCGTTGTTACTTGTACAAATAGGTCACCAATAATTTTAATAGTAATAAAACGATATTTTACTTCAAAATTATGTTTTAAGACGTTTGCTCCCAAAAGAATTATTTCCTTGTTCCGGCACTATTTTGTAGTTTCGAGATCCGAAAATGTATCCGATCGAACATTACGCGACGTGTGTCTATAGTTGCATCCAGCATAAATGACTTACGTCTTCCGTATCCATGATATTACAGCACTGTCCGACGGAGGTGACGGGCTGCTCAGGGTTCGCCTTTGGACCAGAAGGAATGGCCCAGCTTTCACAGAAGCCGCGGCAAGCGTTTGTCGTCATGTGGAATTCAACACATCCGGGGATACTGATTTTTCGAGTATGACCTGCAAAAGCCCAACGCAAATTTCCGGATTACTAACAATAATTTCGTGCTATCTTTAAAACTGTAAAATGATATGGATGTGATGTGATAAAATACTAAAGAATTGAAAGTTTTAAAGAATTTTTTAAGCATATCGAAAGGTGATTCCTGGTAGTTGTGTCATATTATTTTATTCTATAACACTTCACTAAACGAGGATTTAAACCCGGGAGCCCTACTTGAAATATTCATGACCAATCCAATAACCAATATGCTCCAGGATATATGAGGTTAGTAAAGTTGTACTCCCAACGTTAAAATTATTTTTAAAAAAATAATGCCAGTAATTGCGCTTTTATGAGCTTATACAGGGTTTTTCAAATCGTATATCCGGATTTTAAATTGCTCTCATTCAGCAACCTAAGGAAAGTTTACACATCTGATTTGATAAAAACAATAATTAATATTTGACAATTAATAATAGAAAAGTTCACTGTCCAACAACGCATAGAAATTATTAAGCGATATGAAAATTCGCTTTCTCTAATTTGTAATTTCGACCAAAAATTCATTTTCAGCTACCAGATTCACTTTTGACTGAACGATTTGTGAACTGGCAAAAATGCTGCATATAGGTTGAAGACATTTCACTAGAGGCTAGAGGCATCATCGGCCCTTTAGTATGTTGAAACAGTCGAGCATTGACCGTCATTGGAGAGAGGTATAGTGCATAATACATGTTTTTTGTTGCCTTTTTTTGCTTGATATGGGGTTATTTGAAGTCACTCTTGTACTCCAATACAATTCAAGAGCTGAAGGAAAACACACAACGCGAAGTAGCCATTGTGTAGACTGAAATGTACCAAAATGTGATTGAAAATTGGGCTCAATGATGTTATTTTGTTACCAAGGTCAACATTTTGATTAAATTATAAAAGATTCTTGAAAATCCTTTATGTTTTATAGTGGGGATCAACCACTATAATATGTAAAAACTAATCTTGTTTAAATATAATTAAATTATGAGACAAATTTAGTAAAATATGGTTAAATATTTTAATTTGTTAAATTTGAATTTGACAAATTTCAATATTTATTTAATAACAACTGTTTTTTTATAATTAAGAAAAATGTTACGTTACATAAATCATTTCATATAAAAATATAACATAAACATAAATTAAATGATATAAATAATAAATATAACTTATGACATAACATATTTCCCCCCAAAAGTAACAGGCGAAAATAAAATTATAAAGATTAAAATACGGAGGAAAATAAATGAGAGTCGTTATTTTTCATTATGTGAGGACTGTGCTAATAATGCAGGTTTAAGCCTGTCAATTGAAACGGTATCTAAAGTGACATTTACTAAAATTTTGAAAAAATGTCATAACGTTTAATGACCTTGAATGGGCCTTCAACAGATTATTGTAGAGAAGCATCTATTGCATCATGTATAATGAATACGTGTGATGTGCGAAATAAATTTTATATATATATATATATATATATATATATATATATATATATATATATATCTTTAACTATAGTACGACCTTACAAAACAATTGGCAAATGGGTAATCCATTCTGTAGGAGTATTGTATTGCATTGTATTATTTTCGCCTGTCTGTTGTAATACAATCGCTACAATCTTTAATAGGAATGGTTTCCGGCCACCTACTAAATCGATCAATACCAGTGAAAAGGTAAAAAAAAACCTTTAGGTAAATGAATTAAATCAATGTGTATATTATCAAAACGAAAATTTGGCTCATTGAATGCTTTAAGTGGAGAATGAGTATATTTAAATGTTTTAGAGCGTTGACAATGTATACATTGTTTTGTCTAATTTTGTAAATTTTTATTAATGTTATACCAGACAAATTTTGAAGACATTAATTTTATTGTCGCTGTAAGTCCTGGGTGTGATAAAGTATGAAAGTGAGTGAAAATATTAAAACGAAATTGCTTGACTATACAGAATGTCTCAAATTGATTAGGCTACCATTGGGATCTCGGAAACTATAAGAGCTTCGAGGTCGGATAAATGGGCAATGTTGTGTAGTTTTGAGGGTTGATTCATATTCCGTTAAGAAACATTCAAAATTTCAAACAGTCTGAAAATTATACAAAAAAAATAGAAAATCGCGATTTTTAAAAATGTCATATAACTCCGTAATTGTAAGAGATATAAAAAAATGTTTCATATAAAAGTTACACTATTTAATAAGGCAAACTTAAAAATGTTGTCAGTATAAAATTCAAGATAGCGGTTTTTAAGATATTAATAGCAACTTTCTTATTTTAAATGGGTGCCATATTGGATTTTTACATGATTAAATAGAACTTTTTTTTCTCTTTTCAATGATGTATAAAAAAGTATGTTTAAATTAAAATTTAATAAAGATATTAATTATTTCAATTTGATAACTAATCAAATAGGCTTAAAAACAAATGCAAGTGAATAAGAAACAAAACAAAATTTATTATAACAGTGAACTGTCATAATTAAATTTGTATGTATTCGTTTATTCAATTTAATTAGTGAATTTATTTATTACATATGTAAGGAAAGTATATTATACTTCCCTAATTGGATTTGAATTCTCCCACACAATTCTCCCACGGTAAAACAGATCCCTAACTGCGCAACCGACCGGATGTAGAAGAAGAGGTTAGAAAGGTTTTATTGACAAGAAGAAAAACACGATATTTGATTTATTAAATTATTAAGAAATTTGTAAAGAAGGGATTAACATTGTGAATAATAAACATTGAATGTTGTTTCTTTGTATTACAGGTAAAAGTTGTAAATATTTGTTTGTAATTTTAAGGTTAATAAAAACTTCTTTGTTTTACAGAGAAACAATTCAGTTTATTACTTATAGCCATTCCCAAAAGGAAAATAATTCAAGAACACATTATAAAACAACATTCTTAAGTGGAAGATTCACAAAGAAATAAAAATAATGGAAAAATTACGATTTGATTTTGCAATCAAAAGTGCGCCAAATGGAAAGAGAAACGTCATGTGCCTTACCTCAATAGGAACACCTGATAACCGAACTTTTAGCTTACCAGATGAATATCAGCCAATATCTTTGCACACAGATCTAATAAAAACACAAACATTCGCTAGAGTAAAGAACACGTTAAAAAAAAAAGACATCAGTCAAGAAAAGTTTGGATCAGCTTATCAAACGAATTGTCAAAGATTTATTTAGATGAGGAGGAAAATTTACAATTTAATGAGTATCTCCTAGAGGAAATTGTAGAGGAAAAATCCCATACTACAGCTGAAATTAGTGCAGATCAATCAATGATAAATTTATTAGAAAAATTATTAGAGGAAAAGCAAAAGGACTCTCAAGTTCAAAATTTAGGAAAATTAGCAAATGATTTTATGATTGAAAAATTCACAAGCTCAACAGTGGATTAATGAATTCGAGAAAGAGTGTGGACGTCTTAGCATAATTAAAGACAAGTAGAAAATTGAAATTCTAAAATTTTTTCTAGGAAAAACTTGTAATGATTGGTATAGTTGCATGTTGATGAAACTTACGGTAGAGTCTGAATGGGAAAAATGGAAGACAAAATTTTGCGAAACGTTTGCAAAAAAAGGGTGGTCTCCAATCAGATATGCTCTTTCCTTCAGATACCAAACAGGCTCCCTCCTAGATTATGCAATAAAAAAAGAGAGACTACTATTAGAAGTGAGAAAATCAATTGATAAAGGAACCTTGATAGATCTCATCGCATCTGGCCTGCCAAACTTTATATGTGACTTGATTAATAGGGAAACTCTGAAAGAGACTGAAGATCTTTACAATGAAATAGGCAAGATGGAACATTTTGTTAATAAAAATAAGTTTGAAAGTAAGAAGAGTAGAGATTATAACACCAAATTAACAATAGAAAAAACACCATGTAAAATTTGTAAAAATAAAAATAAGGGCACACGTTATCACCCTGAATGTACATGTTGGTTTAAGGATAAAGAAGACAAGATAAAATATGTTAACAACTCCGAGTTGGAAGTAGAACTAAATTGCAAGGACCAAAAAAACTAATTATTCCACCATTAATCAAACTCAATATACTATTAAATGATACATTGGAAGCGGTCGGAATCTACGATTCGGGCTCAAATGTTTCATTAATAAATTCAAAGATACTTAAATTAAACAACAAGGATGAAAATAAGAAAAAAAAAGTCAATTTGAGAACGATTAATGGTGTAAATGAAACGGAAGGGATGATAACAATAAAAGCAAAAATTTTCAATATAGAACAGGAAATAGATGTTTTTATAGTGAACAATAAAAATGTTAATTATGAATTTCTAATTGGACTGGATTGCATAAAAAAATTCAAATTATCACAAAATGAAGATTTAAAAATTGAATTAAAATGTCCAGATTTCTGTGGTAAAGATGAAAAACAAATAAATTCTGAAAAAGAAGAAAAAATCCCTGATAAACCAGGTACAGATAATTGGTTAAATTTTAACGAACATGTGGATGAGAATAACTTCCAAATCACAATAAATCATATAGATTACCATGAAAAATTTATGATAGAAAATTTAATAGAAAAATATAAAACATTATTTGCCAAAGATAAATATGATGTAGGCACAGTAAAAGATTACGAAGCCAGAATAGACAAATTTTGTAGCAAAAGACCATATAGATGTGTAATTGAAGATAAAATAGAAATAGAACACCAAATCTCAGAGTTATTACATAAGAAATTAATAAAGGAATCATATAGTCCTTTTTCTGCCCCAGTAACACTGGCATACAAAAAAGACGAAAATAAAAGATCAAGATTATGTATAGATTTTAGAGATTTAAATAAATAATAATTCCGCAATCTCATCCATTTCCACTGATTGAGGATTTGGTAATAAAAACAAGAAACTGCAAATATTTTTCAAAACTTGATATCAACTCGGCATTTTGGTCGATTCCACTACGAATTGAAGATAGAAGGAAAACAGGATTTATCACTCAGGAGGGACACTATCAATGGACCTGCTTACCATTCGGATTGAAGACTTCACCGGCTATCTTTCAAAGAATTTTAAGTAGTATAATCAGAAAACATAAACTATCAGATTTTACAGTCAATTATATAGATGATATTTTGATTTTTTCAAAATCGTTTGAAGAACACATGAATCATTTAACACTATTATTAGAAGCAATAAAGAAAGATGGTTTTAGATTAAAATTTTCTAAATGTACCTTTGCTTTAGATTCAGTTACATACTTAGGCCACATAATAAAAAATAATTCAGTTTCTCCAATAAAAGACAATTTGATATCAATACGAAACTTTCCTGTGCCAAAAACACAAAAAAATGTTCGGCAATTCCTAGGGAAAATAAATGTTTACAATAATTATTATGTACTAAAAATTTCAATTACACTAGCTCCACTACATAATTTGTTAAGAAAAGGACAGAAATTTATCTGGACGGAAGAATGTCAAGAAGCTTTCGAAAAAATGAAGAACTTTCTCTGTACTCAACCAGTTTTAGCTATTTTCGATCCTGAACTACCGATATACATTTATACAGATGCAAGTTTGCAAGGTATAGGAGCGGTATTAAAACAACTACAACCAATCGAAGGCATAGAAAAACCAGTAGCATATTTCTCTAAGAAACTGAACGAAGCTCAAAAAAAGAAGAAAGCAATATACCTAGAATGTCTAGCAATAAAGGAAGCGGTGAAATACCGGCAACACTGGCTAATGGGCAGATCATTTAAAAATTTTTCAGATCACAAGCCACTGGAAAAATTGAATATCAAATCAAGAACAGATGAGGAATTAGGTGACTTAACGTACTACCTTTCACAGTATGACTTTCAAATAATATACCACCCAGGCAAAGATAATCTGGAAGCAGATTGCTTAAGCAGAAATCCGGTGTTAGAAGCACACGAAAATGAAGAGGAGGACTTAAAAACGGTAAATTTAATAAAACTAGATGATATTCTCAAAGATCAAGAAAAAAATATAGATTTGCAAGCTAACAAGGAAAATTTAAAATTGAAGAACTGTCTGCACTATAAAAAAATAAAGGAAAATGAAAAAAATTATACTATCAGAAGACTTTAGTAAAGAATTGTTACGAAAAACACACAATACCTTCTGCCACATAGGAATAAAACAAATGGAAAACAAAATCAAACCACATTATACAGCAAAAAACTTAAGAAAAATCTGTAAGGAGTGTAGGATTTGTATAAGGAATAAATCAAGAGGACAAAGTAAATTTGGCCTAACGTCCCAACTTGGCCCGGCAGAGAAACCATTGGCCAGCACAAGACCTCTAGCCATTTCCATATTAGGCTATATAAGTATTGTACATATTTGACATTTCTGATACACACCTTCATACCTTCTTTATATATTTTTATATTTTTTAATTTATTCCATTCACTCTTATTGTTCTAATGTTTGAGATTCTTCCAATTCATTGATATTTCTGAAGGGTATTTCTGAAGGGTATATGTATGTACCTATAAATATTTAATAAATAATAAAATAAGAAATATTAAATGTACTTCACAGAAAAAGTCTCCAGTAATGACTCTGGCTTTTGACACGCACATTTATCTGCCAATTACAAAGATTTTAATTTTTCCACTTGTTTTCCATAGGCTGCGAGATTCATTTACAACTTATTATTTTATATATTTATATATCTCAATCTTTAACTCCATAGAAGGTATAATAAAAAAAATAAATGTATCGGATAGAGATTTTTATATTCTTTAATATCAGTAATAACAAAAATTTTCAAAAAGTAATATTTAGAAGATTATTTTAAAGAAACTATTACTTTCGGTTGTCCAGTTGTTACCAAAATCTAATCAGCTCTTCCCAGGAATGTCAGATTGAGGTAACTGCAGTTAAATATTTTTTAAGTCTTATAGTATTTGAGAAACCGTGGTTCCAACATCCACACATCTACATATCCATACACACACACACACACACTCACACCCACTCATACACACACACACACACGAACATCATTGTAAAAAATTTATAATTAGATTATAGGGACCTTAAAAAGTGATTATCCACTAAAATCTGGATATGCGATTTTTAGCATTATTCCAATACCTCTCTTACCAAGAGGTAAAAATTTTGAAAATTTCTATGCTTTAAAATAGTGCAACAATGTAAAAAATACTGATAACAAATGATATAGTTTTTTATTTTGTACAATGGATATTTTAAATAAATTAATAGTATATTATTCAAAGACCATGGTAATGTATGCTATTACTAATAAAAATGCAGTTTGGATCTCGAGCCTGAAGGCGATTAATAACATTGTATTGAAAAATAAATAGACATAGACAAATCTAGTTATCGTTGTTGCAACAAACTTTTGTTGTAACAAAATTATGTAGTGATTTAACATGTTAAAATAGTAAAACCGACTATTCAGCTACAGTTTAAGCTTAAAAAGAAAATAAAAGTATAAAAATGACAAAACTAGTGTAACTTTAGCTTTGTGTGAAAACAATGTTTGTGCTAAGATAGGCAAGATTTGAAATTGACTTAACAATTTAATTAGTATATTACATCCGAGGTAGGAAATGTTTCATTAAAGCTGAGGACTTCTGTAGATTATCGAGAGGCGAAGCCTCGAGGTAAGACACACCGCGAGGCTGTGAAGAAACTCCCACCGAGGTACATAATTATGTAAACTATTTATTTACAATCATACTATTTTTAAATCAATCATTTTCAAAATAAATAATTAAGTTTTTTGTATAACTTTGGATATTTGCTTTTGTTTCCTAGTTATTTATTTGTTATTTACATTCTTTTTCATGCAGAAGGCCGCAGTGTATGCGGCCGATACATTGATATTAAGGCGATTGCCGGTGCTTCGCTAAACAGCACTTTAGTAGAAATCAAACTACACTCGTAAATATTAAGTTATAACTTCAAACTTGATACCATTGTATAGTAAAGATCAATGCATGGGGCTGACCAATTATTTTGCATAATTATTAATTTCTATTGCATTTAAATTTAGTTCAAAAAACATCATAAAAATGGCTATTTTAAAATTTATTTTTTACACGATAACTGTACTTTATACAAAAAATGTTTGGGTCACCCCCATAGCGCCCACCTTTAGTAGTAAGTTTGTGAAAAAAATCCGAATTATCTCTTTTAGTTTACCTGTTATTTGATTTCTACTAAACCCCTTTTTGCCGCTTATTTCAGAAATCGGAACGATAGACTATGGAGGAGAAAGTGTTAGGAGAATATGTTCCCCCTCTACTACACACATCTCCTCTCTCAATCCAACAATTTGATTCACAACACGGGCAGAGTTTTCCCCTTATGCTTTAAACAAGGACAAACATATATAAAAGCAGACAGAGAGAAATAAACTTAGCAATCTTAAAAGTAGTGGGGGAACGTAAGAAGTTTATGTTTATCTGCACTAGTGTCATACTAGCAACAAAACTGATTTCGTTGTGCGACCGGTAATGCTCTTAAATAAAAATACAGAACTTAAACTAAAGTAGTACCTATATTATTCTAATTATTGAGTTATAACCTTTAATTTTATTAACATTATGGACAGCGCTATTAATTTTTTTAGCCTACTTTATTATAGGGATCTATGACAATGTTGCTAGATAACCCTACATAAACATTTTCCACCCATGAGATGGAAGCGTGATCGGTCATTTCCCACCCAAGAGATTGTCGTTGCAGTTAGGAATGACGTATTTACCAACCTCTAAAAGGTTGGAAATCGATATTACAATAATGATTGTGAATAAAATATTATTTCATCGACCTGGCAATATTATTCAATTAGGAACAGTAATGAAAATCATTAATTGATAAAAATCTGCTGAATTATAGGAATATTATTTGACAGTTGTGGATAAAATTATTTATATATTATTTATTTTATATTATTATATATTCAGCCAAATAATAAAAGAAACATGAATATATTCATATAAAAGTAATTCATCAGTGTAAATAGCAGACCCTGCACTAATGTTTCATGAATTTCTATTTATAATTATAATGTTAGTTTTGCCTCAAATACGAAAAGTTCAGAATTCTAGATCGATTTATCCTGGTGTGGTCGGTGTGTTCACCCACATGTGATAACTTCTGGTTTCTATTATAATTAGGACAGCAACGAAGAAACTTTTATGACAGTATTACAATTGCGGTAAACTTGCAAACCTGTTCGCAATAGGGGATTTCGACATTGACATCAAAATTCGTTACACCAGTTCCACTTCTGGTGAACTATGCAGACAAACAAAGCATGATTAGAACTGTAAATACAATATTTGTGAGATGCGTGTTCAAAATGATTTTTTAAAGCCAGAAATCGTAAGTATCAGGTGCCAAATTTAGAAATGATAATGTCGAAGAATTGAGAAGGTAGCTTGAATGCAGAGGATTAAATATATCTGCAAAAAACAGATCTTATATCAAAGTGCGATATATATATATATATATATATATATATATATATATATATATATATATATATATATATAAATTCTCAGTTGTTATTACTATAACAAGTATTTATTTAGTATTATTTACTTGCAGATATAAAAATTGCAATAAATTCGTCTAAGGGCCGGTATTATAAACGTCCAGTTAAATTTAGTTCCAAAGTAAATTTAATAAAATAGACAAATTCGAATCAATTTCTACGTTCTTATGACATTTAAATCATTGCTGTCAAAAATTCGCGTTGCATTTGTTCATTGAATTAAATTTACTATGGAACTAAATTTAACTAGACGTTTATAATACCGGCCCTAAAGGGATTAAATTTTACTAATATAGATGGAGGAAAATTGATTGGCTAAGACAGTGTAAAAAGTAATAACACGCTAGCAATTTTAATTTCAAATGACAGAAAAATTAATTTTACGTAACTTTTATTTGAAGTATTTTTCTCTAAAATAATCAATAGACGATTGACAGTAATAAAACACCGCTAACCAACTCCTCGCTAATAACATCATATATATATATATATATATATATATATATATATATATATGTTTTGGTCAGTACTATACCTCCCGCCAGTATTTCTGATGATGAAACTAAACCGGGTGTTATTATTTTTTTTTTTTAACTTTTATTAATTTAAATACATACCAAAGTACAGACATATTTATTGATGCTGGAAACTATATTATGTTCTTTTGCATTTTTCTGAAAATGTCTAATATATGCTGATGATTTGAAGATCTATAATCCAATTTGTAATGTTGAATATCATAATAAACTCCAAAAAGATCTTAATGCTGTGATTAATTACGCCAAAAATAATTGTATAACGTACTTATTTCAATACATAATTGAAGATCGTCAGCTTCAACATATCAATTCATATAGAGATTTAGGTATAACTTTCAGCCCAATTTACACTTCACCCATCAAATTGACATCATTGTAAATGAAAGTAACAGAATTCTTTCATTTGTTTTACTGAGTACGAAAGATTTTAATACTGAAGCTATAATTATATTATTTAATCCTTAGTAAGATCAAAGTTAGAGTATGTTTCTGTTATATGGAATCCATACACTATGAACGATATAGACCATGCACATAGAAAAAGTACAGAAAAGATTATTAAGAACATTATATGTATCTCCGTAAATACAACAATTATTCATTTTAAGTATCATACATATGTAGTAAAGTCCACCCTTTTCTTTATGATTAATCAATATTAATTAATTAATAATTAATATATGTAATTATTCTAGTTATGTTTAGGATATTATATATTTTATGTATTGTAAAATTAGTTTAAAGTGCTGAACTAATGTAAATTCTGAGTATTAGTTATTTGTCATTCACATGAACCTAAATTCCACAGTTCATTTATATTCATGTTTATATCATTTTATTTGCACCTTTCTTTCTTTCAAGGATGAGAACACCTTGTTTTTGACTTTCATAATTTTTAGAATTGTTTTTCATTTTTCTTCCAGACTTAATTCGGCATTTTATACTTATTTCAAAAGACTTCTGGGACATTCTCTGTTCCTTTGCTTAAAATCCTAGATCAACATTTTTACCCTGCCACCTCTTTGGTAGTAAGAGCCGCGGGTGTAAGACCGGAACAGGTCGAAAGAGGAATGATGTAAAGTTATAATAGAATAAGGCAGGAATTGTTATTAGAATGTCGACGCAGTAAGTTAATAAGAACTAAAACTAGACATAAAGTAGAGTGTCTACAAACCATCTCCAATCACATCTTTGGTAGTAAGAGCCGCGGGTGTAAAACGGGAACACATCGAAAAAATAGAATAAGGCAGGAGTTGTTTTTAAAATGTCGACGCAGTAAGTTGTTAAGAACTAGAACTAGACATAAAGTAGAATCTCTACTCTACAAATCATTTATGTAGAACTTCGTAAACCTACAAATATCAGCTAGGCAACCGAAGCCAGGAGGCGCTATAGGACGGCGGCAATCTGTGGTACGCTCCGGACGTGTAAAATTACAACACATAGATGAACTTCATGAAATTGAATTCAAAACTTTAAGAATACCTAAAGACATGATTTCTGTTATGTTCATAAGTAACATTATAAACAATACCATATACATATGCTATTATGTAATATTAATTTCATAGTTCCTAATATAATACTAATAGTTAGGGATACAATGTTCCAAATCAATAAAAAAAATCTAATTATCTATTAACTACATGTTTAAACATTACTAACATGATCATAAAAAAACTCTAGTATTAACATATTTAACGTAAGGAATATATATTTATTTCAATGTTATTAATAATATGTACCTATATTTTCTAACTATGGTTGAAATGCGAATGCATTTGTCCGTATTTTGGTCAGTATAAATAAATATTTATTATTATTATTATTATTATTATTATTATTATTATATAACTATTGTTTTATTACAATTTTCTTTTTAAAACGTTAGGTGAATGATAAGTCTTTCGACAATTACATTTATCAGTTAGTTACATTTGAAATCTTAACTAAGGAACTGTGTTTATCTTTAAAACAAAGGCTCCGTGATTTATAAAATAGATTATTTTATATATTTATTTGTAAAATGTACGGGTTTTTTAGACAAAATGCTTCAAATAAATGTTGTAGAGAATTAAATTCTGCATCTAAATCAATAATCTTCGTGTTACACCCGGTAGAAAAAGTATGAATACATGTCTGTATAAAATTTAATAATCTTTAATTCTTATGATAACATATATCACGAAAAAATACATTTTAAGGTATTTTTCGAAGAATAACTATTTTCAGCTTCAAATAAAGTGCATTTGCGGTTACTTGATTTACACCAAAATCTAATGGCATCTTTCCATACTAGAATAAGCTAGATATACATGATTTTTGAATTTTCTGAATGATAGTATTTGGGTTAGAGCGTTGACAATATATATACACACACACACACTTACAAAAATAATCGTGAAAATGTTAAAATCGGATTCTAGGGACATTACAACTTGGTCATTTACCAAATTCTCGACATGTAATTTTTAACACGTACCCTGTATCTCTCTTACCAAGGGGAGGGGGAGGTAAAAAAAAACTTTCAATTCAAACACCTGACATGGTTTGCACAATGAGTAATCAAAACTTTTCTTATTACAATAAAATATTTCATAGTTTTTCTACAGATGATAAAGGTACCTACCTAAATATGTTGTTATTTTAATGTTAGGGATAAATTTAGTTCATGTTTTTACAATGTGTGATTAGTGCGTCTGCGAGAAAATTTTTTTTGTTCAGGTAGATTATCGCGCCAATGAGAATGCTAAGGTTACTAAAATCTTCGAAGTCACAAAAGGCTTATAGCCGAGACAGACGACAAAAATTAATGATCATTAAGGGTTAGATATACCGTGAGTATTTGTTAACGTGAAACATTGGATTTGTCATATCCATAGTGACGACTTCACATTTGATTGACAGCAATGTATTTGTCTGTCCAATTTAAAATGAAACATAGGGAAAGAATTTGACATTTGATAAGACGTCAGTAGAGGTTAATTTTGTTTAAATAATTTCTAAATTAAATTATTGTTGCATCTAGTGCCCGAGTGATTTTCTGACTCGACTAAATTTCTAACACTATCTAAATGTAATACTTCTGTCAAATTCATTCGCTATGTTTTATTTTAAATGAGACAGGCAAATTTCTGTCAATGAAATGTCAAGTCGTAACTTATAGGAAAATTCAACGGTTATCTGTCATATTGACACGATGTCATTAGAGGTTAATTTTGTTAAATAATTATACCTGTTTTCTAAAAAATTAAATTTAGATGTAGAAAAAATACTGTGTGCACCTTGTGCCCGAAATATGTTTAGTGTAGTGCTCTCGAGTGGTTTTCTGACTCGGCTAAATTTCTTGCAATATTTAAATATAATACTTCTGTCTAATTAGTTCCCTATGTTTCAATTTAAATGGAACGGGAAAATACATTGCTGTCAATCAAATGTCGAGTCGTCATCATGGATATGATAAACCCAATGTTTCACCGTAAAAAATACTCACGGTAGTATGCGTACGTGAACTTGAGACTATTGACAGATGTCAAAATTGTGTCTATTAACAAACCAGAAAATATTAACTGTAGCAGTACGTGTTACTTATTGTTTTGTACTGTATGGGTACAATACAATAAGTAGCACGAGCTACTATATACAATATTTTCTGGTTTGTTAATAGACGCAATTTTGACATCTGTCAATAGTCTCAAGTTCACGTGCGCATAATATATCTAACCCTTAATGATAATTAATTTTGACGTCTGTCTCGGCTATAACACAGCGAATATTATATTAATTTGTTTCTACTATTGAAAAAAATCACGTTTTTAAATACAGTAAAAATATGATGGTTACGATATGTTTCTACATCTTCGCTATCTATAAAAATATGAAATTCACCGTGGAAGTTGAAGAAAATGACATTGTTTCCTTCCTGGATGTATTACTGGAAAAAAGAGAAGATGAATATTTACTATAATTAGTCTACAGGAAGCCTATACACAGTAATCAATATATTAATGCCAAATAATACCACCATCCTTCTCAGAAATATGTTAGTATCAAATGCCTAATGAAACGAGCTATCTGCAAGTATTTATCCTGACAAATTAAAAGAAGAGATGAAAGAAATTCAAAATATTTTTATGAAGAATGGTTTTTCAATTTCTTTAATCGTAATATTTTTAAAAACAAGAACACCATCAACGTCAAGCAATTCCAAGTGCAGAAACATGACAAACATTGATAGAATCCTTAGTAAGAACATGAAAATATCGTTTACTCCATATATTAAACTTTGACTTATATGTTGAGACAAGTAAAAGACGTAATCCCCCTTCAGTCCTCAAGGATTTACCAGATTCTATGTCTATGTGCGTCGAGGAAAGTGTACGTCGGCTAGATTGGTAGAACTATGTATTTCTACTAGATTAAATGAACACCGACAATCGATTAGATTGAACAACCCTGAGAAATCGTCAATTATAGTTGCGGAGCATTTCCTAGAGGAATACTATAATTATTTCAAGATCTACATATCTTAATAACATTTTAATTAGAGAAGTCGCTAAGATTTTCAAAACTAAAAGTAATAATTCAGTGATAGTGACAAATTAGAACCTAATCGAGCATGACTTCTGTATTAAAAGAAGTTATAAAATGTTTTCTTAGATTGTTTTGTTGTATTATTAATTATTTGTTGTTGTACCATCTACCCTGAAGAAGGCAGCATTATATGCTGCTGGAACGTTGGTTTGTAATTTGTATAAATATATGCAGAATTTTAACTAAATGGTTGTTTTATTTGAATATTATGAGCTACGAAAGATATTATACTAATATAAATTTATATATTTGCAAATAGTCTCTTTTCTCTGTGCATTTGAAAATATTTATGACAGGAGTTGGAGAATACTTTACAAAATAATAAAATAACCGTATTTTTAAACATCATTTTCGTAATTTTAATAAATGTAAAATATATGCACAAACTAAACAAGATTTTTATATTTTAATAAACGACGGATTTATAAAATAAAATTTCAAACTGAACGCTTTAGTTGTTTAGTTCGTATTACGAATGTACTATTATAATAATAGAGCTAATATGAAGCGCGTTTTTACACTTTTATAAAAGCGCCATACTGCCATATAAATATAGGTTCGTATTATAGACCTTTGTTTTTATGCTTATTATACGAATATGTATGAAAAGAATTGTCACTTTCATACAAATGTATGGGTTTGAAAGTTTTTTTTTTTGTTTCCTAAAAATTCGAGTTCTTGTCATGTTCGTCTTTTACAAAAAAAAAACCTCAAATCGTAAAAGTAAAATATTGTTATTTTTGTACTTCATTTATTACTTCTGAATGAATCACAATTTATAGCAACGTATAATGAAATTAGCAGTTGTTTATTTGTAGTACTAACGTGCGACTAGAACTGCACATTGGGGTTTGATTGCTAATTTAGTCGGCGTGTTTGGGTTTATTTAGGTCTTACCCCACACACCACATAATCAGAGCCAACTTCCTACAATAACCCTCTGTGCATTGTGGATACAGAATTTATTACCACTTCATAGTGCATTCCGCTTCTAGCTGTCAATCTTCATTTATCCTTGCTCTTGCTATGTAAATAAAATTTGAATCTCAAGATAGAAATTAATGGAATAATCGAAATGTTTATATAACAATTAATTACTCCACAACGGGTTTGTATACAGATTCAAGGAGAAATAATGCTACGGCAACGAGCAATAAAGTGTTTAAAATGGTGTAATTTAAGACAAAAAATAAACTAAAAACGATCAGAATAAATAATTGAAGGGCTTCCCGAAATAATCGAACAAATCCACTTAATGAAGTTCCCATTGTCTGGTACAGGGTCAGTCATGGGCACCACATGTTTTTCATTTGGCCAGTAGATGCAACCGGTGATTCGTAGAAAGCCGGAGGAGGACTCGTTTTGTTCGTTAAGAAACACATTTTTAGTTTTCATCATATCTTGGATCCTTGAGCATCGAAAGTTCGGCCTACGGCGTTTTTTCGTAAACGGTGAGTCGGTGACACAGGCGCAACGCGACCTTGGCAGAGACTTCAATATTCCAAACCACAGGCCTGATTCAGATGGAAACACGGAAATTCTACTAGAAGTAGTAATTAGTAATTTATTTATAATTTAGTTTATTTGTAGTAGATCCCCGATTGACAATGGAGCCCCCAATTGACAAAATAATTGACTTACGTACTAAAAATTCTGAGGCGGATTGCTGTATAAAAATACTTTATTTTACCCTTTAAGTAATGTTAATATTTTGCTTTATTATTTATTGTGTATAATATTTGACGACTAGTGACAAGTTGCCGCCTAGTCTAATAACAACTAATACCAAGTTAATACATTTTTAGGTAGGTGTCAATATCACTACAGTTATTTTATGTCAGCACAGTCGCGGCAGCTCTTTTTTGCTATTGCACATTGAACGATGGAATGGGGGTTTCCACTAATTTTCAGTTTTTTTATATGTTATTCTTCATGAAAAGTTATATATATATATATATATATATATATATATATATATATATATATGTATATATATATATATATTTATTATAACAGGTTTTGTGTAAAAAAAATTTGAAAGCAGTATTTTTCATATCTCGTCTAAACGGCTAATTTTTACCGCCACAATGACTGCGTACGCTCCCGCCGATTTTCTGCTAACGCTCAATAGATGGACGAGATATAAAAGTCTATAAAATATAGAAAATGCTTCACTAATATACGATAACGTAAACGATAATAATTGTATTTACAATTTTAATTTTGCTTAAAGTAACCATTAACCTCAAATACTTTTAAATGTAATGTTACAATTTGGATGTGTTGCCATCTATTACTACTAAACTGAAAACCGTGCCGGGCGTTTACGTCACAAATTTGGCAGCGTTTCAAACGTAGTAAAATGTTTTCATGCATTTGAAAAAAAAAATGGAAACATATTTAAACATTTAGTTAGTGTTTTCATGAATGTATTGTAATATATTTTAGTGTACTAGTGTTATTTTTCATTATTTTAATAATGGTGGAAACCCCTATTACAACTACCTATACATTAATAAGGGAACAATAATTAATGTTATGATCTTTATGTTTAAAACGAAAGAACATGCGAATGACATAGTTGAAACAAAATTAAAAAGTGCTGTAGAGATGTGAAAACTTAAATTCAGTAGGTATTGTTTGTTACGTGAAAGTTAAATGAGTAAATTTTGAGAATATTTAATAGTTTAATATCGCTGTAGCTTGGTATCTATTGGTTATAGAATAAAATAATTTAATACGAGTAAATATTTTGTGAAAAATTCATGGACTCCAGTCATTGTCCTCAAAATATTTATTTGTGTTTAAATAATTGAATCGTTCGCTTTCTGAATGTTGTAATAAAAGCTGTATAGAAAACAGTTGAATATATAAAAAGTTTTAGATCGAAGTTATAGGGAATAAAATTAATAACTATTTTTATTCTAGCTACTGGTGAGATATTAAAAAAAAATGATTTGCACAATTGTTGCAAGATGGCGGTGCTTCCAGAAGTGCACCAAGGTCAAAAATTTGGATTTTTTACAAGCACCTTTAACCGACTTCTGTGGTGTAGTAGTATAGCCCACTCACGATCCAAGGGTTCCGGGTTTGAATTCCGCGTAAAATATGGCTGTTGTATACGTCTTTCACAATTTTAACTTCATTACCGTCAATTAAGAGTACAAAGCAACGAAATGTTATTGGAAAAACTGTCTCATACCCATCATATCGCCTCTTATACATATATATTGAACTGTAACAAAAATAATAAAACAATAATATTAGCACCTTTTTAATTATTTTGTTTGTCCATGGGAAAATCCACCACTGTTGACTTGCGGAAACAGTCGTTGTAACAGTTTTATCAAAAACTAAACGAAGCAAGCCAATATATCTCAGGTTGTACATTCGTAATTCTACAAACACCAACTTAGTCCTCTCGGTATTTGAAATTATTTTTGTAAGAAATTTGAGATTTCTTTAATAAAATAAACAGTTGAAAAATGTACTCGTATAGAACTTTATTTTTTTATTTTTTGTTCATATTTTTCGTCGGAGAAATGTAAAAGTACTTGAGAAACCAAACAAATACAGATGTTTTATTTTTTAAATGATGGAAACAAGATAATATATATACCAGTGGTGTTTTAATAATTGTTTGTTAAGAGATAGTCAAAAAGACTGAATTCGATAGAGTTCGACCGTTTCAGTTCAGTCACCTTACAACTTTAATAAAGAACTACTACTTACAGATAATATACATACAGAGTGGCGCGCTTAAAACTATCCACCCTTAATAACTTTGAAACGAATTGCGATAGACATACCCGGTTTACGCTATATGTTTTAATATCTAGGAGGCCACATTTTACTATTATTTTTGTTTTTTTTTTAAATTCACTAATCTCAATCCCACCATTCTCATCTTTAGATCATAAATGGCAATATACCTCTTGTGACATATCAAATGAAAGCTCTTGAAAAATTCTATACAGGCATATTTACTAATGCTGCAAACTATATTATGTTCCATGTTCAATTGCATATAACTATTGCTTTATTTACCATGTTCTTTTTAAAATGTCATTATTATTAGTTTGTAGTGATTAGTTTTTTTGACAGTGGCATTTACCTGTCAGTTACATACATTTGAAATACGAACTGCGTAAAAAAGGAATTGTGTTTATCTTAGGCTTCGGGGTTATAATAAAGATTAATTTTTAAATTTATCTGTAAAATATAAAGAAAAAGTATTAAAGTACAGCTGTAAAAAATTCAATAATCTTTAATTTTTAAAATGATATAAAATGCGAAAAACATTTAATGGTATTTTTTGAAGAAAAACCATTATGAGCTTCAAGTAGAGTGCCATTTTCGGTTAACCGATTTACACCAAAATCTAATGGTTTCTTTCCATATTAGAATAGAGTTGAAATACAAGGTTTCAAAATTTTATGAGTGATAGTATTTGAGTTAGAGCTTAGAGCGTGGACAAAATCCATACAAACACACAAACACACACACACACACACACACACACACACACACACAAACATACGCACACGCGGGCATCATCTTGAAAATGTTAAAATTGGATTCTAGGGACATTAAAACGTGGTCATTTGCTAAAATCTCGATGCCAAGGGTAGCGGGAAATGAAAAGAATACAACAAATGTGTTAACGTAAGTAAGCAGCTATATTTTTGCGAAACATAAGTAAAAAAATCTGATGTGACCAACACAAAACCTCCCGCTTTTTAATTTTTATTAATTTAAATACATAACTCCGTATTTACTAATGTTGCAAACTGTTCCATTGCATATAACTATTGCTTTATTTACTATTTTCTTTATAAAATTTGAAGTGATTAGTTTTTTGACAGTGACATTCACCTGTACTTACATTCATTTGAAATATAAACTGTGTAACAAAGGAATTGTGTTTATCTTAGGCTTCGGGATTTTTTTTTAAAAAAAAAGATTTTTAAATTTATCTGTAAAATATATAGAAAAGTATTTATGTATTCCTGTAGAAAATTCAATAATCTTTAAATTTCATAATGACAAAAAATGCGAAAAATGTTATTTAATGGTATTTTTTGAAGAAAAACCATTATGAGCTTCAGGTAAAGTGCCATTTCCGGTTATCCGATTTACACCAAATTCTAATGGTGTCTTTCCATATTAAAATAGGATAGAAATACAACGTTTCAGAATTTTATGAATGATAGTATTTGAGTTAGAGCGTCAACAAAATCCATACAAATACACACATACACATACACTACACACATACAAACATTATCGTGAAAATGTTAAAATTGGATTCTAGGGACCTTAAAACGTGGTCATTTGCTAAAATCTCGATATGTGATTTTTAGCACGATCCCTATACCTCCCTTGCCAAGGGTAGCGGGAGGTAAAAAGAAAAACGGTTTCGTAAAAATTAATATTACATTCTTTTGTTATTGAGATTTATGTTTAATAATTAATTTTTTGTATTGTAAATGTGACTTTTAAAATTTGTTTTATATGTCAATTTTCCCTGAAGAAGGCACCAGTTTATGGTGCCGAAATACAGAACATAAACTACAAAGGTAGTATTCTTCCAATTGTTTTACTTGGTTTAAAAATGAACTATAGGAAAAATCAAATGTAAACAAACACAATTTTACATGTAATATCATGAAAATAAAACTTTTTGCTACTATTCGTATTTTTGTCTTAAATACATAAACGGAATATAAAATATCCCAATATAATATGCTAAACAATTTTGAAACTTATTTATAAGTGTACAATTTAATAACATTCCTTAGTATCAAGGGATGCATTAGTTCCAACCACATGTCATGTCCAGGAATATATTGCTTGCTGCGCCGCGTGTGTGTTCACTGATACCGACACTCCTTTAACGCGAATATGTTATGTGAATCATTATTTCGCAAAAATACGAATTTTTATTTCTCGCCTAAGTTATAGGAAGGCAGGTATTTTCATTGTCCAGTAAATCGGATAGTGAGATTTTAATGAATAATCTACGCTAACTACATTATTAGAAGTACAATATTCCATTCTATTTTTAAAGTTTCTATAAATAAATATCTGAAACGTAACGTCTATGCTTTTGGAATTGATTTAGAGGATTAAAAAGATATCGAAATTTAGGAAAAAAATTTCTTACTGTTCTCGTTATCAAGTTTTAAAGCACGGCCGCTCCGTTTAGTGTTTAAAATTCAGTGGTGTAGCTAGAGGGGCGGGTGAAGGGACCGACATTATTTATTAATTAAATAATGTTGAAATAATATGAAAAGTTACCGCCTTCTCGAGGTGGGGAAAATGAAGAACATTTGTATTTTTATAAACACATATTCAATGTATTGGAACGTTTCGGAAGTTGGAAAACTTCCATCATCAGCCAATGTTTAATCTTGACAACTTTTTTAAAAATTTTACATCTATAACACAGTAACAGAATTTTTTTTTGATAATACAATAAAGTTTTATAATTGTCATAAATTACTTACCAGAGCATTCATAAACAATCCACACGACAGGTGGGCCAAAAATACGACGTCGGAGAAACGAAACACATGGCTAAACGCCATTTTTCTGGGACGACAATGCAACAAGTGTGAAAATGTCACAGGTGTAATTGACGGAAACGAAAGCTGACAAGTGTTAGGATTCCAATGTATTGAGCAAAGGTGCCGCGAATTTTAAACAGCTGTCAAAGTCGGTGTGGTTGTTTGTATATTTATTTTTATTTAAATTAATTAGTTCACATTCCTTAAACAAACGTTTGTACTTATTCTCTTCATTTAGCAGTATTATAGGTTCTTTGAAGTTAAAAGTTTTAACTTCAAAGAACCAATAAAGTTTGGGAGGTTTTGGGGCTGGAACCAGCCCTGCCAATTTAACTTTTAATAACGTTTTCATATATATTATTATTTCTCCGACTTCGTATTTTTGGCCCACCTGTCGTGTGGATTGTTTATGAATGCTCTGGTAAGTAATTTATGACAATTATAAAACTTTATTGTATTATCCAAAAAAAAAAAAAATTCTGTTACTGTATTATAGATGTAAAAATTTTTAAAAAAGTTGTCAAGATTAAACATTGGCTGATAATGGAAATTTTCCAGCTTCCGAAACGTTCCAATACATTGAATATGTGTTTATAAAAATACAAATGTTCTTCATTTTCCCCACCTCGAGAAGGCGGTAACTTTTCATATTATTTCAACTTAATTGTACTACGAGGTATTTTAAAAAACAACTAATTAAATAATACAAATGTTCTTTATTTTCCCCACCTCGAGAAGGCGGTAACTTTTCATATTATTTCAAGTTAATTGTACTACGAGGTATTTTAAAAAACTACTAATTAAATAATGATTAGTTTATAATATACAGGGTGTTTCACGGATATGGGGCACCCCAAATATTTTCTTAATTATTAGGAAAAGAAGAAAATCATTCAAAAAAAAGTTGCAGTAGATCAAGGGGACATACACTTATTGAAGAAAAAAAAATTTATACCAGTGGTTCACAAGTTACAAACTAAAGTTATATTTTTTAAATGGGATATTATACATTTTTTAGGCTCATTCGACAGAGTATTTTTTTTCTGAACTCAGCCATATAAATATTTATGTGCTTACATGACAAAAATATTGAGAAAAATTCCTTTAAAAATTAAATAAATTTGTATTTAACATAAAACAAAACAGTAGGCCATGATCAATAACAAAACAATTAAATTGTATTTAACTTAACAAAAAAATTCAAAATTGTTTACATTATTTTCTAAACATAAATTAATTCTCCTTTCTGATGCAACTTTTCTTAGAATGCCCGGTGGCAGTGAAACACATGAATCTCTAATACGTTATTTAAGGTTTTCTTTTGTGGTTGTGGGCTGAGAATATAATTTATCTTTTAAATAACCCCACAAAAAGAAGTCCATCGGTGTCAAGTCAGGAGAATGTGCTGGCCACTTGTATGGACCATTGTTACCAATCCTACGATAATCAAACATAAAGTCTAGTCTTCATGCTGAAACCACATAGTACTCCTTTCTTGCAGATTTAAATCTTCTAAATATTCTGTTATTTCATTCTCCAAAAAGTTTGAATATCTCTCACTAGTGTAATTTTCATCATAAAAATGAGGCTCAAAAATTCTATTTCCCATCACACCTAACCACACGTTAAAACTCCATTTATGCTGATAATTTCTATTTCTAAAAGAATATGAATTTTCAGCTAACCATAAATGTTCGTTGTTCCTATTAAATAACCCATTATTTAAAATTTCGATTCGTCTGTCCATAATATTTTATTGAGGAAATTATTATCATCTTGAGATTGAACTATAAACCATTCACAAAATTCAATTCTTCGTACATTATCATTATCATATCATACAACTTTTGAACTAATTTGTATGAATATGGTTTTAATTTATATATTTCTTTAAAATTCTCCACACTGACGCATTTGTTATGTAATGATGAGACGCTATTTCTCTAGTTGATGCAGTAGGATTTTCTGAAATAAATGCTAAAACAGCAATTTCTATTTCTTCCCTATTTCTCACTATTTCGACCCGGCATTATCTTTTTTTTTTTAGAAAATGCACCATGTTCTTTCAAATTTCTTTCCAATCGATAAATCATTTTTCTAGACACGGGTGGTTTGTTCGGGTATCTCTCACCAAACACAATACAAGCTTCAAAAGCATTTTTATGACACTCTCCATAAATTAAAAGTAAATTAAAATAATCTTCATTAGTCAAATTTTCCATTATTAACGTTTACTTTTCACCAAAAACACAACAATCACAATTACTTATTATAAATAATGATATTTTGACATAACAATAATAGTTTAGTATAAGTTAATTGTTTTGTTATTGATCATGGGCTACTGTTTTGTGTTATGTTAAATAAAATTTATTTAATTTTCAAATTAATTTTTCTCAATATTTTTGTTATGCAAGAACATAAAATATTTATATGATTGAATTAAAAAAATACTCTGTCGAATGAGCCTAAAAAATGTATAATATCCCGGAAAAATACTACCTTTTTTAGTTTATGTTCTGTATTTATTAATTTAAACCCATAAACTGGTGCCTTCTTCAGGGGATACATTTTTTTTTAATTTTTTTTTGTTAATTAAAAAATTAATGTCAATGTATCCCCTGAAGAAGGCACCAGTTTATGGTGCCGAAACGTTGGGTTTAAATTAATAAATACAGAACATAAACTAAAAAAGGTAGTATTTTTCCAATTTATAATATGAGTTCTGAAAGATATTTTAATAGTATAATATCCCATTTAAAAAAATAAAACTTTGGTTTGTAACACAGTTATATTTTATCACACCCTGCTAATATCACTTTTTACCGCCCGCTAGGTAAGGTAGGTATAGAAATTGTGCTAAAAATAGCATATAGAGATTATAGTATATAAGCACGTTTCGATGTCCCCAGAATACGATTTTAACATTTTTACAATGATGTCTGTACATATGTATGTGCGTGAGTGTGTGAGTCTGTGAGTGTGGATCCTGTCGACACTCAAATACTATGAATCAGAAAATTTTGAAATTCTGTATACTAATGTGGGAAGAGCCAGTTAGTTTCAAGTGTATACCGGATAACTGAAAGTATCACTTATACAAGCTTTTAATAAGCAAAATTGCTACATATGGGCAGAGGAAAATCTTCATGTGATTTATGAGGTACCATTATGCCAAATGAGACTGTTTGGTGTGCACTGTGGTCAGGTAGCGTCATCGGAACTTACTTTTTTGAAAACGATAAAGGTCGGACTGTTATAGTTGATGGTGAGCTCTGTAAGCACATGATAATCGATTATTTTTGGCACGAAATTAATTTCTTATTACAGACATCTATTAACTGAAACAACAAATTAAATTTTGTTTACAAACGACCAACCGGATATGATACTTTACTTAAAGCTCATTGCTATTTTAAACATGGAATTTGCTGGAGGTCATGTGCTGGCCACATCAGATTTTTTATTTTATTGTTGCTACGCAAGACAAAACATGCACGTCGATGGACGGTCCTCTTGAACTTTTGCAGTTTTGAAATACAGCCTCGAGAACTCCGTGATATTATTGCTAATTTTTTTTACAATTGCTGTAAGTGTTATTAGTGACGAGCATGGTCGCTGGCACCGAGGGTCCAGGTGGTGCAAGTGCATCACCTTTCAGTTTCGAAAAATGATGCATAATTCAATATTTGCATTAATTTATTGTAAAATTTACATTGATAAATCTTTTCAAGCAACAAAATCACTACAAGAAAGTAAACAAAAACGACCCGAAACTTAATTCTTTTTAATTTTCTGAGTAAGAGAGTATTTTCTCAGAAATACACTTACCGTAGAGGTTTAGGAATTCTACTTTTTTCGATAATTTTACACCACCTTTCAAGAGAGGAGTTTATCTATATGTATTTGAATTTATTTAGAATTCCCTAAGATATACCATGAGGACCTTGCATCTAAGGAATCTTCCTATACTTACTATCACTATGTCAATTATGTAATTAGAAATCCTATTATACACATGGTAAAATTAAAATTATGAATTATTGTCAATTTGTGAGTTGTGAAACTGTAAAATATAATTATGCAAAATACTGAGACCGTTTATATCGGTTCTTTTATTCATTGTGTTAGGTTATTTATTTATACTCGTATGTACCATTCTGGAAACGCAAAGTGACAAGGATGGGAATCGAAATGGATGATCACTGCTTGACGACCCTCTTATTTGCCGATGATCAGATAATCATAGCAAAAGATGAAGACGATATGGACTATATATTCAGAAAACTAGTAGAAGAATATAAAAAATGGGGCTTAAACATGAATATAACTAAGACAGAATACCTTGTTGTTGGGAATGACACAGGGACCAGGGACGTCAGATACAGAACTGCAAATAAATGAAAACATTAAAAAGTGTGAGGAATACAAATATCTAGGCAGTATCATATCAAAAGAAGGAACATCAAAAAAAGACATACAAAACAGAGTACAACAAGATTGAAAAAGTATTAGAGTTCTTAACTCGGTATTATGGTCAAATCGGATAAAATTGAAAACAAAAATGACAATCTACACAGCGATTGTAGAGCCAGTTTTAACGTATGGTGCTGAACGCTGGCAACTTTCTGCCAAAGACAAGAAGTTGATTGAGACAGTAGAGATGGATTTTAAAAGACGAGCATGCAAACTGTCCAGAATAGAACATGTACAAAATGAAGAAATCAGACGTCGGACAAAAAGCGTGTATACGAGCGCAGAAAGAATAGAAACTAGACAATTAATATGGTATGGCCACGTGATGAGAATGGGAGAAGACCGTTGGCCAAAAAGAGCCCTGCAATATGCACCACCAAATAGAAGGAAAAGAGGAAGACCCACAACATCGTGGTTCGTGGATACAAGGAGTCCAACAAAATATGATTGACCGAGCTATAGATGAAGACGACTGGCGAAACAGAGATATGTGGCGATCGAAATGCGGGATGCGGCAGAAGCTGTAGGAACCCTGCTGAAAAAAAAAAAATGTACCATTTCTAAGAACTGTCTTTTACTCAGGTTATTTTCCTGATATAAGAAGATTGTATTACCAAAATCCATTCGAATTTTTTTTCTTGTTTATGTGTATTGATAGTTCAGAAGAAGCGGGTCGTAATCTACAGTTGCTTTTATAAGATATAATTCTATCCTTCTAGATGTTTATCCTATGTATACCTCGTTGCATTCCGTAAAGAGGATTTTGTAAACTATATTAGATTTGTGGTTAGGGGCGATTTTGTCTTTAACAATGGAAAAAAGGAAACGGTCAATTAGTATTAATTATCGGATAGCTATTTTTACTAGATCGTTCCGTAGAACTTCAATTCTGTGTTTCAATCGCAGTATGGTGTTGATTTTTGTCCTTATGACCTTAACTAGTTATTCGGGCGCAGAAATTGATGAGATTTCTGGTAGCATAATCAAAATTGTCTTGACTGGGTTATTGCTCCTCTTACACACTGTATAAATTCATCATTAACACAAGAAATTTTTCCTGATGCATTAAAATAATTATATAAAAGTAATCCTTCTCCATAAAAAGAAGATAAATAACTTGTTTCTACTTATAGACCAATAACATTGGTGACTTCTTTTTACAAATTTTTTATTATGTTGGCTCGAATTTCCCTTCCTGGAAAAGAATAAGTTATTAATCGGCGCACAGCACGGATTTAGAAAGAATCACGGTACGACATCAGCTTTGGAAAACCGGGCTATAGGAGTTTAATATGGGAAATCACATTTGACTCACCACGTTTTTGGTGTTAGAAAATTTTAACCGTACATCGAAAAGTTTATATCTTAGTTAGTAAAAAATACTTGAAAATCAGGATGTATACACTTTGTATTATGTATTGCCAATTGTCATGTAAAATTTGCTTAATTTTACAGTCTTCAAACAAAATTTAAAAAAAGGTATTAATAAATAATACACAACAAAAAATTACACAGAAATTTCAATTTTTGTATATTAAATTAGCTGGAGTTAATTTTAATTTTTTTACTTCATTTGAATGACTTCTGAATTATATAGAAAAAAGTAACGAAATTTTCCTCAATACGAATACCCTAATATTTGCTTCTAAATTAAAGAGTACAATTTGCATTTTTCCTGTTTAATATATAGTTGGTAGGTATTATGAAAAATCTGAACTTAATTTAATAATTTTACTTATTATTTCATTATACAAAGATTTAATATTACCTTTTGATTAGCAATTGCAGTTTTTTTAAATATTTTCCTGGGCTACTATTTAAATTAAAAAAATTATGTCGGTAATGAATGAACTATAAATAAAGAACTCAAACTGGATTTGATCTCGCAAAAATGAATGTGAACAGTTATTGATGTACTTTCGAATACTATTTTTTGTGCGGATATTCTTTACAAGGTACATTAATTTTCATAAGCAATATTTGATGAAGATTTTCATATTTACATTTTTACATAATTACTCGAGGCATATTTGTGAGCAAAATGAAGAATAATTTCGTAGAAATGATTTACTTTGATAAAAAAAATATCAATGACAGTTGAAGTATTTAAAAGCGAGGTGTAAGAGGAAAAATTGTAATTATAAAGTTTATATTTAGAATTAGCGTACTACGTTCACGTTCCACGTACTTTGCATGAATAGCATATTTTATCGCTCATTCTCGGAAAAGCATGACTCATTTGGAGACCGATTTCATTCACGTTTCAAGTATTTACGGGAAGTTGTCTGCAATCAGTGGCGTATTTAGGGCGGGGGGAAGCTAGGGGTCTGTGCCCTCTATAAATATCCTTTTTATTTTTTCTCTATAACAAATTTTCTTAATTAGTTGTAGATTTAATGTGACAAATAATGTTTGAGTGTTAGTTAGTGCCAAACAAACTTGTGAAATTTTTGGGAATTAAATTTATGCCCGCTAGTAGAACCTCTCAAATAAGTAAACATCGCAAACCATTGTTTCGTTTAACAGAAGAAGAAATTCTTATGTTTAGATTTATAATTTTATTTGAACATGTAGGAAAAAAAGATTGAAATGAAGTAAATATACATAATATTCATCACAATTGTTAAAGTTGCGAACGAGAAAGAAAAAATGGATGAATCGAATTGAAATGAATGAAATTTAATAAAAAAAAATGTTTAAAGATCGTAAAACTCTAACGTGCTAAATATATATATGTAGTGGATTTTTTTGACAGTGAAATTTTCACAAAATGGTGTTGTACACGTGTTTACTTCGACAACTTGTGCACAATTATAAAAGTTAAACATTATTTTAACAAAATTGTTTACTTTATTAGTTTGTAATTTATCAATTTTAATGTGATAACTATTTTGGCCAAAATTTTTAATATGTAATTCAGTTATTTCGATTTTTATTGTACTAAACCATGCGCGTGTGCATGTTCAAAATTAAATGTTTGTAAATGCTGTATATTCTACAAAAAATCTCAACTAATGTGAGTACTAAATACCAAATTTATTCTTTATTCTTTATTCTCACAAAGCTAGAATTTCGATGAGCCACACGTATACCAGTAATTTTTCACATTTACCTTGCGATTATGTGAGACAACACAGTTTAACACAATAAATAAAGAAATGTAAAACTTAGCCACTCAATGTACCTATATTGCTGAAGATAGATGTCATTGGACCTTGAGTAGGCGGCAAAAGTCCTTTATTTTAATCTCTTCAACAAGGTACCAGAAATAAGAAATAATAATAATGTGACAGGGCGGGTCTCCTAGGCTTCTAATTACTTTTTGTTCTCTTACCCAACGATGACACTTTTTCTTCTTTGCCGAACGGTGACTTTATCTAACTGGTGGACACTTCACCGAGCGACTACTGCTTTATTGAGGAGGAACACCCTTACACTCACTATCACTAAACACTTACACTTGATGATAGATGATGAACATATTTTGGATGGATGGCACACAATATATTTATACTCCTAATTTTATTTACACATATTTACATTAATACTAACTTATAATTAGTGATTACACTCTGAACGCAAACTAAACTGTTACATAATTATATTGTAACCCTAATTACACGTACTCGCGTACGTGCACCAAACTAAACCGCCGACTACTTATCTGTCCTGTCTGAGTCTATAATCTCGACTGCCTTAAAACAAAAGGGTTATCTCTTGAACAGGCATATCTGATGAACGGTGCGACGGTGTAGCATCTATGGCTAAATAACAAGACTGCACGTATCATAGGCAATAACTTATATGGTTAATTGTCAAATCAATAAATGTCTACGCGGTTGACATCTAGACTAAACAGATATATGAGAGAATAATGATTATTATTTCTCAATAGAATTTTGACTTACAAAGATAACAGAGTTAAAATGTAGTTATTGAAACTGTAATTTAGAAGTTTATAATAAAGTGCATTACTTGTTATTTCACCTTGCTACAACAATAAAAATTATAATAATAAAATTCTTTATTGTATCTCACTATTTTTATATCTTATTACAATTGATATGGGGGGGGGGGGGGGGGTGAATCCGTTTTTCCTGGTGTTTTTGGAACACGTTGCGTTGATGGAAATGAGTTTATTATGAGAAAATAATTTGAATATAATAGTTATAAACTACAACAAAAAATTTTTAAGCTGTACATAGGAGATTAACATGGGAAACCAGATTTTTACAGGCACTGTTGTTCCCCATTTTAACATACAGCGGTGGCTATTGTATTAATAGAAAGATAAAACATGATTTTTTGAGTTTTTTTAAATGAATAAAAATTACATGGACGGAGATATTTGTAAAGAAATGCCTAAATATTGAAATAGAAGTGCGCGTACATGTGAAATTTTTTAGAAACAAGTAATTTTAAATTTATTTAAAAATTATTTTAATTAATTATTATTTTGTAGTTGTTTATATTCAGTTCTTTTCTTTTTATTTTCAAAACGCAAAATTTCAATTTACGAATATGTTTAACCGCTGCAGATCACCAAGCTATAGGCAGTGATCGTTGTTGCCTTAGTTCAAAGAAGCAATCTGTCACTAGTTTTGAAGGTATTTCAAAAATTACATTGACTGTTCTATCTATTGTGTAGGTTCATTCAACTATATAACTAGAATATACGACATTCGTATGACAATAAATAAATGAAAGCAAGATGTTTCCATGGTTACCATAAATTTAATGGAAGGTATGGAATACGTTACATAAGTGGCATGGTTCAAAACTTACAATACCTTATACTGTAAGAGACATAGTTCTGTATATTATTTGAAGATCTATCACATTGTTCTCATTCATAAATACAAATTTAGTTTCGCTTCTATACACATTGCTTTACAAAATGCTTATACAGATATGTCCGTTTTTCGAGCATCATCATTGGGATCTCGAAAAATACATGTCACTAGATAAATGCAAAATACAAATTTTACAGATTTTTATTTTTACAAATAACTTCGAAATATGAAATAATACCAGATTTTAGTTTGCACTTCTTTAGGACACTATTTTCTTTCATTGTTAGATTTCATATTGTGAGATCAAAGTTATGATTATATGGGCGCCATATTGGAAAATGACGCTATGGAAAAGAGAATATTTTAAACTTTCCAACGATGTATACATCATACTATGACGTCCATATAAAAGTATTAAAACAAATAAAATAAAATATTGTAAACTAAACTAGGAAATTTGCAATGAAAATAAATTATAATTTATAATTATGTTTTCTTTTGTTTCATTGCCAGAATCTTTGTTTTTGGCCCATAAAATTAATAATTGTTGCATTTTTGCTGTTTGAAACAAATGAACGTCAATAAGTTATACGCGTACCTACATCGTTGTATAGCTTTAAAAATTCTCTTTTCAACGGTTTTTGCGTCATAAAATTAATAATTGTTGCATATTTGCTGTTTGAAATAAATGAACGTCAATAAGTTGCACGTCATTGGATGGATTAGCAATTCACTTTTCAACGGTGTAACTTTTCAACATAAAAAAATTCTGTCCTAAAGAAGAGTAAACCAAAATTCCATATTATTTCATGTGCAAAAGTTATTTGTAAAAATAGAAATCAGCAAAATTTGAATTTTTGCATTTATTTAATTTTTTATTATTTTTTGTTTTACTTACGAATTTTTCAGGGAAATAAAATACACCTACGAATGCGGTAACTTTGCCGTAATTTAACGGACACTCTGAATATAAGCAAAAGGGACCCAAGGTACATTTTTATGTACTTTATAGGTGTACTATTAGTGACAGGAAGATCATGGATCAATTTTTATATTTAAATCAAGAAGTATAGCAAGCGCGCGTTTAGTTGGTACTGGGCATACTTTGTCTTATAAATGAATCCTCTTTTTCTTTATACCAATTTTAGATGTTGACGGAGTCTTTTCCTCGTTAGCAATAACATATTAATTGCTATTATATTTCGACTTGTCCAAATACGAATTTTAGATCCTCCGCATTCAAGGTCAGGATCAACGTAATGTGCGACAGATATAGTATTTCATGTATGCGGGGTTTTGTGAGAAAAAACATCTTACCATATAAAATAAAATGTAAAACTTAGAAGACCATAATGTATAATGCTGAAGATGGAGGTCTTTGGTCCTCCGAAACGTCCAAATAAATGTTAAAATCAAGAGAATTGTGAACATGCATTATCCCTCTTCTCGAAACCTTGAATAGGCGAATAAAGTTCAACATTTAGAACTTGAAAAAAATACATTGAATATAATTTTTCAACAACTTTTACTGATAAAAATTAAATATAATGGTATAATCTTCAATTCTACGATAATAGCATTTAGTAAATAACTTTAAATATAAATTTATAATATAATTTATTTTCATATATCATCTTGCCTATGCCTCGAACAAAAACAATATTTTAATAACAATACTGACATATTTAAACAAACGCCACTGTCAGGAAGCAATTACATTAAAATTAATAATGAAACCGTGTTAAGGAGAATGTAGTAATAATATATGTATTTGAATCTAATAAAATTAAGGTTTGTAAAAATGATATATTTTCAATCATACGAGTTCATAAATATTAGAAGTCCTATTGATTCGCTTCATTATCTTACAGAATACGGGTTTGAAAAGACTTTGTGTCAAGATGCGAGTACTATTTTGATTTTTGTTAAGTGTTTCTATTAGTTTTGTCAATATTTGTGAAATTTATTTTGTGTATGATATATTTGTTAAATGTAAAATGAAAATTGTTATGAGTGAATGTAAAAATATTTCAACATAATGATTGCTTTATTTATTCTGCATGGTTAAATAGGTACCTAGCGGCAGGTTATGGGCTGGTCACATCAGATATTTTCCTTTGAAATTGTTATAAGATTAGTTCACATCTCCTTCATTGTAAAAAGGTAAAATCAAAGTTACATATTATTTAGGGAATCACCTTCCGGTCAAAGTTCCAGTTTAAGTGGTAAATTTTTGTCAGAAAATTTTCAGATTGTTACGAAAGTTGGTTGCCTAGCAAGGCATTGACAAAAAATCTCGAGATGTCAAGTTAGGGATTTTGATCAATGTCACGAGATAAATTTAGCAACAGGATCGAGTAAAGCAATCGGAAAATTTTGCTAGGATAAAATTGAACTACGAATGGTATTCGGATGACTATTTTCAAAATAAAAATTAGTGAACAAAAAACAATTTTGACAAGACACTCTTAAAACGTCAAAAAAATTCGCTTATCAAAACTCACTTATTTGTAAAATGCAGCTTCTTACTGGCTCAAAGGTTGCGATTTTTTTGTGATAACGTTTTGTCGAAGTAAAACTTCGTAACTAGGTAGAATCCTGAATTTGGATTGGTTTATGAATTAATGAATTAAGCACAAGTTTTGCGACTATTTTTTCGCAAATTTTAGTTTTATAATTCAGATTTATTTTAATTGCTTAGCATCAGGTGCAAGGAATGACAAACACCATACTTGATCGCTATAATATTGGTACACTTAGCGTAAAATTATCATTTGGTAAATGTACATGAAAATAACGCCTTTATTAAATGACCTAAATAGAAACATTTTGAAGAAAGAGGTACTCATAATTTCTTTCTAATAATGTGTCATGCTACCATTTTGAGCTATTCCTTCATTTAATTGCCGAGAAAATGAATGAATCAATTGCCTTGTATAATACAAATCATCTGCCATTTCTTCCCACGTATTCTGTACTGCTTCCCATAATTGTTCTTAGTTCTGAGGATGAAAATTTGTTTTATATATATATTTTTTTTTTGTTATTTAACTAAAATTATAACATGAACATATTCTACGTACATTACACTTGACACATTTTAGCAAAGCTGGCTGATTTATGAAAGTTAATCTCATTATAATTCTTTAACTCTATATCTATTGAATTTGAAGGAAAATCTGTAATCAAACCACATATAAAATCAAATGTTCTGCCATATTTATAATGACATAAAATCTCAAAAATTTGTAACAATGGTCAAAGACATATTTTGAAGTACGAAATGCATACAGAGATTTGCAAATTGAATTTTTTTTCAGTGCGACCCTATGCGACAGGTAGTGCTACCCCCAGCTGTTCTCGGTCAGCCACAGGCTTAGTAAGTCAAAGCCAAAACGGTAGAATTCTGTACGAACTAAACATAGGTTAACATGCAGGACTGTGAGTGCAAGAAAGACAGAAGAATATACTTTTAGTGAAAATCTTCCAAAGAAAATATAGAACATGCACTACTTTTTCTTAAAAGTCCCAATAAGTTTTGACTGTCAAGGAACTATCAAAGGTCATTTGTGTTTATTTTTTGATGTGTACAAATGTGCTATTATAAGTGATTGACATTAAATTGAAAAATAGCAAAATGGGATAGAGAAGTAATAGAAATCTTGATGGTTATATACGATAAATATGATAAAATTCAATAAACAATTTAATATAGATCATACTTAACTTTTGACACTTATTTTAATTCACGCAATACTTATAAAGACACTTTTCAAGTCACTTGAAAAGAAAAACTTCATCGTGTAATGCACGCTTAAGATTTATGAAATTTAATTTTTTATAATATTTAAATGAAAATACATTTAAAATATATCATCAAGATATCGGTAATGATGATGACTTACGTACATATATAATATTTTGCAAAAAAAAAACCTTCCTTATGGATTGATAGAAGTCAAAAATAAGAATTTATTTAAATTATGATTTCCCCGTTGCAAACACATCAACCTATTATATCTAAAATAGCTGATCTGAATAAATCCCATCGATAGAAAATATATAAAACATTTTTTAGAATCTTTAGTAATTACAAATAAGCCATACTAACACTGTGAATAAATTGTCTAATATACATCTATTATCTGCAAGTACCAAAACAACAACAACAACAATAATAATAATAATAATAATAATAATAATATTTATCATCAAATTAGCAAAGGAAAATTGAAAATGTATACACAATAATTAAGCTTATGGTATCTTAAATGAATCTATGTTAGGAACTTCTGGGCCGCTTTGATAATAATGTCAATGTTCGAATAGAAACTGTCTTCTGCACCACATAAAGCTAAATTTGAATTAGTTTTCATACAATTATTGCGGTACTTAAGGATTTGACCATAGAAACTAAAATCCCTTGAACTGTAAATTCCTAATATAAGCGCGCAGATAAAGCTAATTAATTAAATTTATTAAATCGGAATGCGAGGCTAAATATACGATTATGCAAGTATAAATAGTCTTCATGACATTTACCAATTGCTGATTGCGCCAATCTAAACCGGTATGTACGCAATTATGGCATAATAGGAAGTACGGAAAGTGCATTACTTGGATTACTTTAGTATAAAAAAAATTTTAAATCATTAACTTCACTCGACTTCAAATTCTGGTCGCTAGAATTTTGCCAGTTGTTTGATTAATTATATATCTCAGGCATACATATGCATAATTATTTTAGAAAAATAAAACGTAAACAATTAACTAAAAGACAACTACAATACTTAGATGTGTTACGGGAAACGCGCGTTCTATATTAAAATTATATTTTGTAATTCTTACAACACATGCGAATAATAAGTAACATAGTGAGAAGTAAAAAAAGCAACTGCAAATTTGAATTTAGACTTACATTTCTCAAATATAGAACTGCAGAAACAAGAGAGTTGTACCATATGGGATGGGATGACACATTTATGCCTGATTACACCGCTTACGCTTAAATTTTGTGTTCTTTAAATTGACAATATAATATCACAATGAAATGTCAAATGAGAAAATGACTATTGCTGTTAAAATTTCAAATTGCATTTTTTTAATCCTAGCTTAAAATTTGGGCACGAAGTTCACTTAACTTAATTTTATTTATATTTTTACAAAATTTGTATTAAAATTTTATTAAAATTAAACGCAACTAAACATAACTAATAACTCTAGCTTGTATGGGCTGCACTTAAGGCATTTTACTCTACAACTACCTATTGCTGATAACTTCAAAGTCTGAAACTTAACTCAAACTAATTTCCACCTAAGAATGTAGCAAAAGCTAAACTGGAAAAGACGCTACTGATTCTCAAAATGATCTTCACCAGAGAATGGAACCAATCGACAACAATACAATAGGTACCTTGATTGTGTCTTTGTCGGTATATACGACCTGAGTAGCGCCGTTATCCTCTTATATCAGTCTTACGATTTCATTATTCACGTCGTGGTCGTAAATGGTACGTAGCTAAATTGTGAAAAATATTAATTTGAAGTAGGATCTTTTCGGATAAAAAAATTTCGGATATAAAAATTACACTGATTATTCTATCGATGACTGGGCCAGTGTAATAATATAAGACTGGAGTCTTGACGCTTATCGCTGCTTAATGATGGTCGACGACGACACTACTGGGGAGAATGGGACAACACATAAACACTTGGACACAGATTCATATAACTTACTATTTTACATTCGTAAAAATTTATATTATACTATTATTAAAGTACCTTAAATAATAAATAAATATATCACCACGGCTTATTACCCATTGCTGGGTGTTCCAATCCCCTTATACACAGATAAATATAAATAAACATGACTAAGTAATAACAATAACTCAAACTATGCGCTGGCTGCACTTTACGGCATTTTACTCTACAGCTATATTGTCAGCAGCTTCAAACTATAAAACCCAATTCAAAGTGATTTCCACTAAAAAATCTAGCAGAACTCCTATTTCACCCCTTGCCCCGCTCTATACCTGGGCATCTATGGGTCAACCATCTCAACTTTGCAAGCCAGGATGGAAAAGACGTTGCCAATTTTCGGAATGAAAGATGATATGGAAGGAAAATATGACTTGAACAGTCAATCTGGTCCTATAACTTCCCTAAGAACACTCATATATCCCGAATGTCCAACCTGGCCATATTTTTTGCACATGTTTTCAACCTGCTCTTGTTACACTGCCCTCTCCTTCGCATTCATGAATTCAGTCATGAGTTACACATAACTCGACAAATGAAATGAGAATATACATACCAGCCTAATCAAGTAATTTTGCATGCACTTATTGTCCCTAAACTTTCACTATTCTCTTAAACACTACACAAAACGGTCACAACAATCTTCATAAAAAAGGAAGGGTCACTAGCGGTGGACACTATAAAAAGTTTTGAAATATCCCTGAATGCGATTGGAATACAGAGTGATGACCATGCAAAATATTGAATTTATCTGCTTCAGGATCATTGGCTACTTTAACCTCACTGGAGTTCACGTCCACGTTGTTGTCCTCGGAACTGCTGACCACGTCGTCATCACGGGTATCCACGTCCAAGATGTTATTCCCGGGACTGCTGGCTTCGTCGTCATCGCTGGTGCCCACATTCAGTTTGCCATCCTCGCCCATCAGTTCTTGTGGGAGCAGAATATACACACCACGATGCTACTCTACTGCCAGTAGCGATTCAACTTCTTCTAAGCTGAATCTTGTTTGCAACGCTTGCCCTCCAAGGCGGCGAAACTACTTGCGTCTGTGGTATACAAATCTGCTGCACTACCACGTCATTTTTTTAAAATTCGGCGTACAAGATGGAAAAGTGAAAACAACCTAGACTATATACCTTTCCAAAGGCATTGGAATACTTTTCCATGTCGCAGTGCCAAAACAATGCTTTATTTCGTAAATGTCATCTATTGTCACACAACTGCCAAATTTTTAGCTAGTTGCACCAAATAGTTTCTGTTTGACAGTAATCGAAAGCGAGCAACTTTTGTATTTTTACAAAAAATGGAAAAAAATTGAGTACCGGTCCGTGATTAAATACTTATATTTTGTGACGATGGTCACTAGTTTTGAATTTATTCTTCATGTTTAACGTAATAGCCTTGTGGTTAGCATGTCAGTTTTTTGCTAAAGTTTGATTATTTAAATCAAAGTTCAAATCCCACAAGTAAAAATATTGTTTTTCATTTTTTATTGGTTTGTATTGTTTTGATTTACGCATACAGTATAATTGTTTGGTTATATTGTATGTCGTTTGTTGTAAAATGTATTTTTGTATTTTGGTTATAGCTGCTAATGTTTATAAAATTGTTGTTTTTCTGTCAGCTATTGTGTGGTCGAGTGGCTAGTGCGCTTGAGCAACACGCTAGATATCGTCAGTTCGATTCTACATAAAACTGTATTTTTTATATTTTTATTCAAACTTAGCGAGAATTTGCAGGATGATTAAAAACATGTTTGAACCTTTTTTGATATTTTTAACGGTTTTTCGGGGTATAAATACGAGCTCGAGCATTAGTTTTAGGCAGAGAGAGTGTGTGCTCTCTCAAGGGAGCGTTAGCTCTCCAACGAGCCTAAGATGGTGTGTGCCGTCTTCTGCGCACCTGGTGAGGGCCAGGTGAGCGGGTTGTGGGTGACCTTGACTGCCTCTGACTCAGTGCTGTTGATGTATGCCGGCAGCTCGTGAGAGAGTGCAGAAGGTGGACCGTACCGGTGTAGCCGGTTGTTTTGTGCAGTGGTGTTGGCCGCTGTTCGCCGTAATCGCGATTGTCAATGAGTGTTGGTGTGTGCCAACACTGTCTTAGATTGAAATCACGATTGTTAATGAGTGTTGTCAAAGTGACAACACTGTAACCGTACCGTGTTCCCGTAACTTTGGTGTGTGCCATTGTTACTCGTTCATAGCGTGTTCCCGCAACCTTGGTGTGTGCCATTGTTGCCCGTTCATTGTTGATCGTGCGTAGTAGAGAAAATATCCTGCAAGTATCGCTCGTGCATTGTTACTTAGCTTTGTTATATTTATTACTTTCTCGTTTTAATATATTTTAATAAAATATTAAAAATGATTACAATTGATTTCATTGTCAAAAGCCGAACTCTGTCTCCACTAAGCTGCCCGAGCACTTTTTTTGGCGTTCCAGCCATCCTTTTCAGCGACGCTATTAAAGCGTCCTTTACAGGATCGACCATCTCTCCTTATGCTGTGTTTCCGATTGATTGGCGCCCGAGCAAACCCTTTGAAAGCATGGAGAACGAGCAGGGACGTCATTACAAAATGGCGACCGAATAGGGACAGCGTCCGCCGTCGCCGTTACAATATGAAAAATAAAAGGAACGAAAAAATCAAAACCGAATTAAACGCTGTATATGGGGAATCTACACCTTCTTTATCAACAATAAAATATTGGACAAGTGAATTTAAACGAGGTCGAACGAGCATTTTTAATGAGGAACGTCTAGACCGCCCAAGAGAAGTCATTATTCCACAAATCGTCGATAAAATTCATAATATGGTGTTGACCGATCTGCGAGTGGAAGCAAAATTATTTGGTCATGAGAAAGGTGTCGGCGAGATGGGTACCGCGTTTGCTGACAGTCCATTTCCAAACAGAATTTAACATTTTTCAAGCGCAATCCAAAAGACATACTGCGTCGATTCGTAACCTTTGATGAAACATGGCTCCAACATCACACACTGGAGATGAAGGGACAGTCTAAATAATGTATTTCTACTAGCGAATGTTCTCCGAAGAAGCCAAGACGGTTGCATCAGGCAGAAAGGTAATAGCGACTGTTTTTTGGAATAATCACGGTATAATCTTTATTGACTACTTGCAAAAAGGAAAAACCAACACAGGAGAGTATTATCCTGCATTATTGGACCGATTAGATAACGAAAACAAATCTAAACGTCCCCATTTAGCCAAGAAAATTTTTTCCATCAAGAAAATGAGCCAGCTCATACTTCGGTAATTGCAATGGGAAAACTACACCAATTACGTTACGAATTGATTCCGCATCCACTATATTCAGCAGATTTGACCCCCTGAGATCTTCACCTGTTTCCAAATCTGAAGAAATGGCTCGTCGGATAGAGATTTGGGTCGAACGATGAGGTCATCGCCCAAACAAACGCTTATTTTGAAGACTTACCGAAGACGTATTTTAAAGAAGGGATCGAAAAACTGGAAAAGCGTTGGATGAAGTGTGTCGAGCTAAAAGAAGATTACATCGAAAAGAAAAACGAATTTTCTCAAAAGTTGTGTTTTTCTCCTCTAGGCCAACTATTTCTCAAACGCCCCTCGTATTTATCCACACCATATTGATCTTCACCAGAGAATGTACCAATCGACAAAAATACCTAGATTGTATCTTTATCGGCTTATATTACCTGCGTAGCACCGTTATTCGCTTACACGCTTACTTTTTGTTTACATTTGTAAAAAAATTATATTAAACTATTATTAAAACTTAACCTAACTGAACATGATTAATAACTCTAACTATACGCGGGCCGCACATAACGGCATTTTACTCTACAGATATATTGCCCGTAACTTTAAACTCTGAAATCCAACTCAAACTGATTTCCACCCGAGAATCTTACAAACACTATAATGTAGAATTCCGTGCAATGCGAACTTGCGAAGACGTTACTTAACGCACCCTCGCTAATTTAGTGTGGGGCGGACAGCTTTTGTATAGTGTGTTAAAAAAGTCCTAATACGGAGTAGGCGATGAACAGAAAAATGTATGCCAATAGGATACTATACCATAGTCAAATTTTAACTAACTTAAATAAGAAAATGAAAAATACATAAATTAATGAATATTAGTGAAAAAATTTTGTTTACTTGTATATGGATTAGGTTGGAAACTACGTTGATGTATAACATAACAAAAACAATTTTGTGTTTGATTAATTTGTTTAATTATTATTTAATTAATTTTAAAAAAAACCTTGCGGATTATTAAGTGTCTTAGCACGCAAAATACATTACTTAAGTAGTTCCATGGCTGTGGTCATGTAGAACATTTGTTCTTCGTTTTTATAAAAAAGAGATATATAATTTTTCTTTTATTTTTTGACGAAATCCATGTGCTTATGTTGCACTTTTATATATTTTGTTATGTTAACAATGTTACTAATATTATCATAATTCTCATGTAAGTAATTACCATTTATATCTTTGTTAGTTCTGACGGTTGAATTGTAATTTGTTATTGTAATTATTCTTCAGCTCCTGAAGAAGGCTCATGTGGAGCTCGAAACCGGTCGACCCGGGAATTTAAAAACTAAAATTTATGACTGCAATCCAAAAACAATATATTTCCTCATCAATACATCCAGCCAAGAAGCCTTTTCTCTTATTTAATTATAATATCTAGTAATATGAACAATAATAATGTATGCCATGGATGAAATTAGTGTTCATTTGTACAAAATATGTAAAATTGCCAAAATACTCAATTATTTCATTCATGACATTCTAATTCTACGTATAAAAAGAAACATGAATTCATTTTTTCCATACCTGATACTCTTTTATATTTAAATAAAATTAATAAAAAACAATATAGATATATTTTCAAAAAAAAATAAAAAATTGATGTTGCCAGCGCATTACTATCTGTCAATTCTATGTATTTTGTACAAATTCCAGACCAAAGAGAAGATTCGATATAGCCAATAAAATTGGAACACAAACATATACTATTTTATACAAGTTCAATATTGAGAGTTCCTTGGAAAAGATTCTATAAATCCAATAAAATTATAGCACGAACGTACACCACGTAAATTGTATTTGACACTAACATTCTGACCGTGTCCGATATTTAAAAAAAAAATTGATATATCAGCTATTTCCATGATTATAACAAAGATGGTTGATTGCAATCTCTTTTTAATTCTTTAATTCTATATCTATTAAATATGAAGTAAAATGTATAATCAAACCGTATAGAGAATAAGATATTCTTTCATATTGATAATCACATGAAATGTCCAAAAATGATATTTAACTGCGTTTTTTCAAGAAAAACTATTAAGAATTTCAAAAAAGGCAACTTCCGGTTGAACAATTATAACCAAAATCGAATTAGCTCTTCATCTACAGGTGACGGAAGGTAAAAAAAAAACGATATGCAAGGATATGAAACGATTATATCGTTGAATTCAAAATTAGATTCTCTAGTGAAAAAGCAAATAAAAATGTATGTTCTGATTTAAAATAAAAAGGTAGACCCTATATTTTGGGAACCGCTGATATAAATTTATTTTTGCTGATATCAATTTTGTAATTCATAATAGCACAGTTTTGCTCATTTAGTCAAAGTTGTATCTCTTCAAATAAAAAAGTTACCAATAGCGTGCAAACATACTGAAACATCCAGTACATTTTATTATAATGTTCTTTATTATCTTTCTAAGTCCTTGCAATAAACTATAAGTAATTAAAACAACTCCAGCTCAAACCACCTTAGTCGACATTTTTTAAATGGAAAAATCAAAAGTAGATACTGTACAGAAAACACTGTTCCTTGCTTCCACTCGCCCTATTGTTACACGAGGCTATTTTCCTAGCTTACGAGTGAACTTGCCAGCTAGTTGCTAGTAAAATTAAATGGGATTTAACTATACTTCTTTAGCGAGGTAATTCGCCAGCTAGTTTACTTGCCGCTCCGTTTACAAGTAGCTAGTTAGTTTACTCGTTGCCAGAAAACTAGATCACTTGTAGCAAAATAGCCTCGTATACCCAAATCATTCAAGCAGCCAATGCACGTCATTAATAAAAATTGAATAAAAGCAACTGGATGTGTGACGTCATGTACTGGTAGGTACGTTTGCAGAGGTTCTAGAAACTTTATGAAAAGAGTTGTACAGATTGCAATCTGTATTATCGACATGGTCATGAACTGTCACATCTACAAAATAAATACTATATTTTCGTCACTGTCCATTTCTATTTAAATTATTTTATAATACTAACCTTATTTATACTTATGTATGCCATATAAAGGCAATAAATAAAAGTGAGCCGAATTTCAAAGAAATATACCGAATTCTTCTGATTGTTTAGAAGTGGTACCTTTGGCAGATTCACAGATTTTGTGTTTGCGTTGCGTCGTTGCGTTGCGTTTAACATTACTTAATAGGCCTTTGCAACGCACAAAAATGTTTCAAACACGATACGAATATTTTTCAAATAATAATTTTGACAGTATGAACATACAAATTATCAATGTTGCCAACTATAGCAACAATTAAACGAATAATTTGACGTTGATATACATTATTTATATATTATTCATGTCATATATGATAAGTAATGAACTCTACTATTCATCTTAATAATAATTATGTAAGGCCATATACTTTTTGACGGTTAAAAATGATTAAAATTTTATTTCATTTTTCACTATTAGTGATTTTAATGCATTAAGGTTTTTACACTAAGTGATGACGTACATTGGCTGCTTGAATGATTTGGGTATACAACATACTGCTTAGGATATTTACCGATCACGTGATATACTAAGAATTACTAACCAAATGTAATTACATCATTTATTGCTATTATTAAATTGTTAATCTAGATAATTTTTCAGATATAATTTCTTTCTGTGATTCTTAATACGTTCGCTACGTCTGTTATTTTTTGTACTCACGCTAAGTGTTTAACATATTTGTGGTAATGTTATCTATTAGTTAACTTCAAAATAGAATTATCCAGACCAGTGAACGAAGGTAATCACAATAGTTCAATGCTTTAACTTACTGCTGAACAAAATTCACATGTACAGTACTGAATACAAAATGAATGTATTAACGTACAAAATGCGAGAGATGGTTGTCGCCTATGCGCGACTTGCACACTAAGGTAAGGATGTATACAGCAAACGTGTTAATAAATAACAAATATTCCACATTTTTACCTCTCGCTAAGAGATATTGGAATCATACTAAAAATCACAAATCAAGATTTAATGAATAAGCACGTTTCAAGGTCACTAGACTCCAATTTTAACATTTTTACAATGATGTCTGTGTGTTGTGTGTGTGTGTGTGTGTGTGTGTGCGTGCGCGCGCGCGTGCTTGTGTGTGTGTGTGTAGATGTGTGTATGTGTGTGTGGGGCTGGATGTTGGAAGGACAATTCCTCAAAAATTATAAGACTTAAGACTTGTTTAATTATGAATTCCTCAATCTGACATTCCTGGGAAGAGCTGAAAAGGTTTTGGTATCAATTGAACAACCGAAAGTAGTAGTTTCTAAAAAAAATTCTTCTAAATATTATTTATTGAAAATTTTTGATATTACTAATATTGAAGAACATAAAATTCTACATCTGATACATTTAATTTTTTTATTATATCTTCTATAAATTTAAAGATAAAGACGCTATAATATATAGAATAACGAGATGTAATAAGTCGAGTAGGCTAAACTACATTAAGGAAACTAGTTGACAAATTCAAATGTTTATAACATAATTTGTAAATGTCAGTGTCAAAAATCAAAAGTTTTAATTACATTCTGAAAGCTTTTTCTGGGAAGTACATTTAATCTTTCTTATGGTTTTATTAATTAAATATTTAAAATAATAGGTAACCTGCATATATCCATTAGAAATACCGCCAATCTTATTAATGAATTGGAAGAATCTCTGACATTTAGGAACTTGCTCATACAATGAAAAATAGATATAGGGAATTTATTTTAACATGCAACATATGGTCAATCACTTCCATGGTTACTCACTTTTGTCAAAAAATGACAGCAATGTAATATTTGTCCATTTTAAAATGCAACATACAAAATTTGTAGTTTTGTATTACCAAACTAATTTCCAATAAATTAGCCTACATACGATTAACAAAAAATCAAAACATGAATGTTGCACATTTTAACAAACTTCAGCTTACAAAAATTCATAACTTTCATGTAATAAATGTTAAAAAATATCCCAATTCACACTCTGGCAATATTCTAGTCGGGCGTAATAAGAATCGACACCATTTGTGATGTGTTTTGGAGGTATCTCCTGTGCTGCAATGCTATTTATAATGTTGCATTTTAAAATGGACAAATATTACATTGCTGTCATCTTTTGACAATAGTGAGTAACCATGGAAGTGATGAACCATAATGTTGCATTTTAAAATAAATTCTCTGTATAATTAGAATTGTATGTATGCAGAAGACATGTTAAATACAATAAATAACAATTCTGTATTTTTTTTTTTTTACAAAACTACGGTTCGATAGCGAAGTGTAATACAATACTTTTATAACATAAAATGGAATTAGCGAGAAGTTTTGCGCTGGCCACAACATATTTTTTTTACTAATCTTACATTAAAGATAATGAATATGTTAAGACTCACTAATTAGCGTTTATGGTTTACCACCAGTTCCAGCGTCATACTTTTATTGAATTAAAGTCACTTATATACAATGTTCGATAGAAAAGTTCGCGGGCTAAAATGGAGAGGGTAGCACTAGATGCATAATTATTTTTGTGAGGCTATGAAAACTAAAGGGTCTTTCAATAAGGACGCTCGATTTTTAAATGTAAATAAAACAAGTTGGGTGTGAGATATTTAGTCAATTTTATTTATTTGAAAGATTATATTAACTATGGCATTAAGTTTGAAAAATAACTTCGTTCAAATGTCCGCCGCGGTTTTGCTTGGTAGAACGTATTCGGGAGGTCCAATTTTCGATGACTTTATCGCATAAATCTGGCTGAATTTGCTGGATGGCATTCGTTATGAAGCCTTTGTGGACATCAATTGTTTGCGGTTTATTCGCATAGACCTGGGATTTAAGATAGCCCCAAAGACAGGAGCCTAAAGGCGTTAAATTGTACGATCTCGGTGGCCAGTTCCCGTCGCCGCCGCGCGAGATAACCTTGTCCTCAAATCGCTCGTGCATAATGTCCATTGTGGCATACGCTGTATGACACGTAGCGCCGTTTTCATGTCGTCGGTATCCATATCATCCAGTTTAGGGCACAAAAAGTTGCTTATCATCGATCTGTAGCGCTCGCCGTGGACGTTTTGGCAATGCCATTTTTTTTTTTTTTGGATGAAGAACAGACCGATGATTCCGCCACACGAAAATCAGCAGACCTTGTGTTTCGGTAACGTACGGGTGTTAATTATGGTTGTGGCGAGGATAAAAATCAAATAATGCGCGAAACGTTCCTTGATTTTGAAAATAAAATTTGATGATTTGCAAACGTTGTTCTACACTATAACCTTCCATGGTGATGTTTTTCCATACATTACTGAACAATTTACAAAAAAATTAACAGATGTTGCTTTAAGAACATGACTGCTATAGCCTAACGAGTTTCGAGCGTCCATATTGAAAGACTCTTTAAATTGTCCTTACACTCTACGTGAAATTTTGAGTTCCGCTAACGTGTGAATTGTTTTATTTTAATGGAGGAAATAGAACACTGCACAAAAAGAACTTGGCGCAAAAGCAAATTCATGTAAACTTGGCAACATCTTGCATTTATACAATCGTAAAAAAAGTGCTAGCGAAAGCAGTGAAAATAATCCGCCTAATGGAAGACCTGCAACAATTAATAGTGAAGAAAACAAATTTTATGCACAATATGGTGAAGGCAGATCGATGAATAAAAGTTCGAGAAATAGCAGAGACTGTGTGCATTTCCGATGAACAAGTTCAAAACATCTGTTCTGACCATTGAGTAAGGAATGACAAAAATTCTGCCAGGTGGGTTCCCCGGTTTTTGATAGTTGATAAGAAACATATTCGTTGCCAGACGTCGTCCAACTTGCAGTTAGTCGTTTGACATTTAGATAGACTACTAGATAAAATTTATTTAAAAAATATCGCGGTGCAGCCTCTCTGGTTTTATTTTTTTCTGTATGGATCGTAACAGATATCACACAGAGAAAGAAAAGTTTACTATTGAATATAACTTTCTGAAAAAAAAAATTATGTTATCGGCGTGACCATTTAGAAGTTACGGTCTAATCAAGGTTGAGGCACTTAAGTTTCATACACTAGTGGTTTACTTATAATAACAAGTAACATCTTAAAAGGTGACAAGCATATGAACTGTTGTAACAAATTGCATCCAAATCGAATAAAGAGTTCTGCTATTATAAGCAATTTTTTTTTTCTTCGAAGAACTTTGAAGCAGTATACTGGCTAAATGGTGCACTTTCCGGTTAAGGTAAGTTTAGTCAAATCGTCTTATTTTAGCCTCAGGGATCTGTGGTTATGCTATGTCCCCTTATTTTGAGACACCTATATAAATATATATATATAATAATAACAATAATGGATAATAGTTAGGTTTTAATCCACTTGATGAAATAGTCCATGACAACCACGATATATTTATTTCCGTCATTAGTTTCTAGAAATGAACCGGCCACGTCAATCGCGCTCAAAAGGACTGCTAACGTTGTATTGACGCATTGGAGCTCTTGGTCATGTATGCGGCCCATCGCTTCTCCCTGCAAACCACACATTTCTTGCACCAGTCTATAAGGTTTTATTTGCAATTAATCCAGTAAAAACGTTGGTGCAATCTTTCTACAGTTCAGTTTACTTCAAAATGGCGTCCTCCATATCCGTCATGGATCTCTTTTGGGTACGTCTGGTACTCTAATTTTTGAAATAACCAAGTGAGTTTTCTTCCATCGGCATTTTCTACCACACGCTTTAATAGACCATCTTCAACTACCATGGAGTCCCATTGGGCCCAGTACGATATCACATTCTGTGAGCACGGTGCAACATCTTCCCATACTGGTTTGCTTCCCTTTGCTTTCCATTCCAGTATAATTTTCAAAATCGGGTCATTTTCCTGGTCTTTGCGTAGTCCAATATGCTGCCAATTATCAGCGACTACTGTTGTCCTGGCGACGGTGGAATGATTATTTTCCAGTCGACTGTAATACATAATACATGCATTCATTTTGGCATGGCCTTCTGGACAATACGTCGGCGGTATGATGGCTGGTATCTGGACTATGCTTTTAAGGCCTATTTATATCAACGCAACGCAAGACGCGACGCAAGCACGCAAAGCAGTAGGTAACGCAGCAAAGTGTGTAATTTATAACCACGTTAAATTTGTTGCTGCTAACCAATCAGAATGCATAGTGCAAATCGGAACTCACTACACAGAAAAACCTATATTGTAGTTAAATTAACTAAGCAAATCTGTAATTTTCAGCCTAATAATATGTTTTCATTAAATAATCTAAGTTGATTTAGTTAAATTTTCTAAATTTGTAATAACAATTTATAGTAAAATTTAATACAAAAATGACTACATTTAGTATTGAACTAAACATAAATGAAGAAATTAACTAAATATATATTTAAATTTTCTATTTACTTACCTAATTCATTAGATAAATCACGGAAAATTGTAGGACAAAAATAGTGAAGCCAAAATATAGTAAAATTAAATAAAATAAGTAATTGAAATAACGATTTACATACTTAAATTAACAATTTTTTATAAAATATTTATTATCTATTTCGGCTTAGTTAAAATGCTAAATTAATATTTGTAAATTATACTAAATTATTAGACATATTGCCTAATAAAATAATATCTAATTATAATTAGACATTTCAATTCTTTTTTTTTCTGTGTACACAACTGTATGACTCAACTAAATAATTATGACATTTCGAGATTTCAAGATGCGCGCACTTCTTGTGAAAATACTGACAAGTGATTGGTTACACGCTAGAGGCAACGCAGAAAGTTAAAAGTTCGCCATCTCTTGCGTATCGTTCATTGCGTTACCTACTGCATTGCGATGATATAAATGAGCCGTGTTACAAGCATGTGTTTTAACTTCTTACGTTACCTATTGCATTTGCGTTACGTCTTGCGTTGCGTTGTTATAAATAGGCCTTTAGGAAACGTTTTCCTGTAGTCGTTCAATCCATTTGGCCACCTATGAAGTAGGTTTATCACGTTAAACTCGTCAGTCTCTAATTCTAGGAATTTGAGTATTAATATTTAGTATATTATTAACCAAAGAAATTCATGTTCCACACGAAATTTTGCAAAAGATTGATAATATCAGCTATCAAAAATATGTGTTTTTCAAATAGTCATAACTTGACCCTTAATTTTTATTATTAAAAAGTGTAAAAGTGTAGTTTGTAATGAATAGTTCAATAGTGCGGGCTATAGAGTTTCGCGCGAACATGTTCTACATCATTTATAGGACTGCTATCGAACGTCTTAACCTTTGTTCGCAATTAAAAAATATAATCGTATAGAATCTACGCAAAAAATATTTGACTGAATGATTTTCACCAAAGATAGGTCAATCAAAACAATAGTAATATGTTTATTATTTACAGAAGGTCTAAACATTCTGATTTTAAGTATGCAAACTACACTACTATATGAAATTTTAATTAATAATGACGGAACTAATGTGTCACATTTTAGGTTTAATAATAGCATACGTTAATTCACGGTTTATTGTAATAATCTGTAGCACTTAGTTACAGAATTTACCCTTGTCTAAAGAGCGTGGTAACATCCGCATTGGATACCATTAAGGCGCTGCATGATTAAATTGATTGTATCGTTAATTCTGCATTACAACACTACCTACTTCATTGGAAAGTAATGCACGCATACTTTGCTAATGCATTAGTAATCAAATTACGGAATAAAACTAACAAAACGAGCTGGTAATGGTTAAACATAAGTAGTAAAGTTGGAGAAATGCTACTATGAACGTAGAATGCTTTTGTAGGTGTAGGTGTATGAATATGTTCTGACATTTCGTTGCGCGAACCAGCAAGTTCAAGAATAACTGTAGTGCATATGACAGATTTAAATAATTGTAAAGCGGAAATACCTGTGGGAACCTATTATTCTACTCTGCTTTTACAAATTTATATTAATAGCATTTAGCTAATAAGGACGCCACTCGAGAGAGGTTATATTTGACCAAATTTAAATTTTTAAAAAGTATATTACAATATATATCTACAATAGTTTAATTTATAGTTAGCGAAATGTACAAAATATTACAGAGACAGTAGAACGAAGATTTTCGACCATAAACATATCTAAGTAAAAAAATAAAAATTAAAAAATTTCTGTATTACAACTACAATTAAAATTTCATAGTTCACATAAATACGAGCGAAACGTTGTTACATCATGACATTTAACATTTTCACTGGCGATCTACATCGAGTTTTATATTTTTTTTTTTGTCACTAACTACTATCTTTACTTAAGAAAGACATATGTACTATGTACGTAATATAGGTTTATATTTTCTGTTCGTATTTTTGAGGCCCTAAACGCTAAACCTCCAAAACCACTAATCATCTCTTATACAGGATGTTCCGCGACTCGACCGACAAACTTATACCATATATTCCGGGGGTCATTACGATCAAAAAATGTTATATGACCTATAGGTGAATTCTTCTTTGTTTCGAAGATATCAAAGAAATTTAAAAAAAATGATAAAAAAATTTATTCATCAATGGATATCTAATTAACACAAAATTACAGCAACCGTTCAAAATGAGAACCTCCATTTTCTAAACATTCAGGTATCCTTCGAGGCATAGAATGTTGCCAGTTAATTACTGATTATTCATTCTTTAGAGAAATAGTAGCTTCAACTATACGCCAATACGGCCAGTCAACTTTTCGCGTGTATCTGATAATTATTTAAAACATTTAAAACTACTTCAACGTACCCATCTCCATTTCTTTCTACACGACAACGTGGGAGAAATCCTGTCACTCTCAAGCAACGAAAAACGTTTGAAAATGTTGTGTGGTGTGGAACAATGCGATCTGGGTATCGCCTGTGATACTCTGCAGCAGCAGCACGTCCACTTCCATTGCAAAAACCATACACGAAAAGCTTTTCGACATATTCTGCATTAGTAAAATGCGGCATAATAGCTTAAATTAATAAGACATCACAAAAATCATTCATTTGTCAAACATACGTTAATTCGTCAAGGCTAACTCAATTATAATTTATTTTTTTAATTCATACGATATCTCCGAAACAAAGAGGAATTCACCTATAGGTCATATAACATTTTTTGATCGTAATGACCCCCGGAATATATGGTATAATTTTGTCGGTCGAGTCGCGGAACACCCTGTATAATGTTTGAGAGTTGACACATTAAAATAAAAACTGATTGCTGAATATTTTGATATTTATGATGAAAAATTAATAATATATGAATAAGAAAAGAGAGAATAAATTAGTTTGTAATCTGAGATGAAAAATAGTTCTGATTCTAATTAATATAATTCTTTTTACAATTTACGAGTATAATGAAGTATCTGATGTAGCCGGTATATTAAGTTTTATTCATTTAAGTAAATATATGCTAATGCTAGCAAATATTCTCTGAAATAGGGGGACATGGCTTAACCACGGATTCTCAAGCTCAAAGTAAGACGATTTAAATAAACTTACGTACCTATATCCGAAAGTACATCATTTATTCAGTATTCTGCTTCAAAGTTTCTTCCAAAAAAATAATTTTGCTTATAATAACAAAACATCGATTTGAATGAAATTTGGTATGAAAACGCATACCCAAGGAACACAGAGTTTTTATTGACATTATAACTAATAATGTAGTTAGGTACTGTAACTTACAGTTAGCGGAATTATAACATTTTTAAGTTATTTTGCCTTGTACTTTATTCTGGGCTTTTAAACTACAATGCGAAGTTATGATGTGTGGTACTTACTATATTTGGTCACATAATAGTTATTAAAACGTTTTATAATTCAGTTTCATGTAAATTACTTGAATAGATGCCCCACCCGCCTGACATAAACGTCAGAATCAATAAATTATCTTTGCATAACAGGTATACTGTAAGTTAAAAAGAATTAAGAAAAGTTTTTTTAAAGTAAATAGAACTAATAACAAACTGATTTGTGCTCCTTGGGTTATATATATATAGTTATATTTGAAGATGATATTTGTTATTGTTAGTGAACCATTAAATTATGAAACTTGGATGTCACGAAAATGAGTAGACCATTACTTAAACAGCCCGATTCACAAAAAAGTTTAAGTTAATCCTCATTTTTGGATTAGTGAATTCTATTCTATTCGGTATTTAAAGTTTAATCTTCATAATATTATCAAAAAAGGTAGATACTAGGAATAGATTAGACTATATTTTACGAAATGAACTGTTAAAATTAGAGTAGAATTCGCTAATCCAAAAATGAGCATTAGCTTAAACTTTTTTGTGAATCGGGCTGTATAATATTTGGGTGTTCTTATAAGCCTATAAAAGCACTGTTAACACGTCGTGAAGAAGACAAACCGTCAAAATATGAAATTCCAATTGTTTGCCGGAAACGCTATCAATATAACTGACAAAAAAACACAAAGTCATATTTTTGACGTCACATTTTTCAAAAATCGCATTGTAAAATTACTTCAATGCAAAAAAAATAGTATAAAAACGTGTTTCATAAGACCGGTTAATGCACTCGTCCTTTGTAAAACTCGCCTCGCGGCATATTTTACAAAATTGGACTTGTACATTAACAGATTGCAATGATACTTGTTTCAACCTAACTTAAATATTAAACTTGGCTTAAATTGACAATGTTCCATCAAAATGAAATCAAAAATGAATTATATAATACATTTCTGTCAAAATTGCGATTTGCTATTTTTTGCTTAAGCCTCGCTTAAAATGTAAGCTTTGTTAATGCAACTAGGTATAATAGTTGATTATGGGTTGTCAAAAATTTCCATCGCAATATTCTAAAACTAGTAACATATCCGTTTGTTGGGTCTAATAATATTTACTGTCATTATTATTATAATAAGAAGATTAAATAATGCCAGCTTACTCCTGAACAATTTGAGAAGATTGATGACCCATAAACAATAATTGTCTCTGTTATTAAAAAGTAGTTATTTGAATCGTTACATATATCACAACTTATGCAAAGGCAGAAAAGTTTACTATGGACTGTATCTTTAAGGAAAACAATAATTTTACGTTATTGACGTTGCCATTAAAAAATTATGGACTAATTATATGGCCATGACACCCAAATTTCATACACTATAGATAGTCGTTCACTAACAACAACAAATACCATCTTAAAAAAATCTGTTGTGGCCAACACAAACAAAACCTTCCGTGAAGTCGATGTATTTTGTACAACTCCGATACCAAAAGTTCCTTGGAAAATATTCTATATATCCTGTAAAATTGTAACACCAACACACTATTTTTTACAAATTCCATATTGCAAGTTCCTTTGAAAAGATTCTATAAACCCAATATAATTATAACACGAATGTACATTCTATAAATTGCACTTCACACTTCCTCATTCCTATCCAAAGCATCTTCTTCACACAGTTCTTCCTATCTCAAATATTCTGCTACACAGTCCTTCCATCTTCTCTTTGGCCTTCCTCGTACTCCCGGCATTGAAACTGCAAGGCACTTACTCTGTCACTTATGTTACTTTCTTATCCTATACTTTCCACTTTTGTTTTGCACTTGATACTGACATCTGTCAATTAGAATTTGTTGAATATATCTGCTGTTTCCATAATTTTAACAAAGCTGACTTATTTTTGAAAGTTAACCTCTCTTAATCTCTCTATAACTCTATATCTATTGAATATGAAGGAAAATGTACAATCAAATTTTTCCAGAAAAACTGTTAAGAACTTTAAATAAGGGTACTTCGGAGAAAAATTTGTCACACACACACACACGCACACACACACACACACACACACACACACACACACACACGGACACACATATATGCAAACAGACATCAATGTAAAATTAGTAAAATCGTATTCTAGGGATCTTAAAACGTGCTTATTCATTAAAAACTCACCACCGAATTTTTTGACCAAAGACAATACCTTCCTTACCTAAAGGTGAAGGAAGGTAAAAGGAGTCCCGTGGCCCCGTGCCTGAGTGGCTGGTCGCAAATTTGGGGAACCGGGTTCGATCCCGACCGACGCCAAATATTTCAAATTTTAAATGGCAGAAAAGTAACCCCTGTGGTGCACTCTCCACGCCAGCAATGAGTTCCCGTGATGTAACGCCTGGTAAGTGCCCGCACGGTATAAAAATGTCATCATCATTACCGATATCTGTGATAAAGCAGATTGGTACACCCAAAAATGAGTAATATGCCGTGATGATATATCTATTTTATTTATTTTAAAAAATGAAATATATCCATATAAATTTTCATACCCAATTTCATTCTAATCGAACAAAACGTTCTGTTATTATAAGTAAAATTAATTGTTTTTAGACGAAATTTGAAGCAGAATACTGGCTAAGTGGTGTAGTTTTCATGTAGGTAAGCTTAGTTAAATCGTTTTATTTTGAGCCAAGATATCTGTAGTTAAGCCAAGTGTACTTGTTTCAAAATAATCCTATATATTTGTTTTTTTTTTTGCCTATAACTATTGTTCCAATATTCACTGTATGTATTATTAATATACGTATGTATTCTTCTCCGACGCTATGAATATTTGACTACCTAAACTGTGTACTGTGTATACTTGGAGGCTGCACGATTTATAATAATGGATTATTGTTATATTGATTAAAAAAAATATCAATAAAGATTTGTAGAATATTGAATAATCTTTAATTTGATTTAACATAAATCGCTAAAAGTTATTTTTTGAGACAAACTTAAAAAGCTTCAAATTAAGTGTCAATTTTTTTTAATTTGCAGAATTTGGGTTAGAGCGCACACAGGACCCAAACGCACTCACTCACACACCCACCGACATCGTATTTTAGGTACCTTAAAACGTGTTTATTTATTAAAATCTTGATATGCAATTACGGCCCTTATATATACTTTATTAAATGAAGCGGGATATTTAAAAATATGTACAAAACGTGTTACATTTGAAATAAGTATGTACTTATACGAAAATTTCAGCTAAACTGGAAGTAATATGATTTTCTTTGTTTGTAATGTCATGTTAGAAAAAGCTTCATTCTTAAACGATTTTTAGTGATATTTTGTTATTTTAGATTGGCTTGATTGACTGCAACAAACACACAAAATATCTAGGCAACGAATCCAACGGACAATAAAAAGTACAAATCACTGTCACCGACCTAATAATTCTACCAAAATTTTGTCTTAATGGAAATTTTCAAATGTTTCAATAAAGAAATAATAATTAGAGCCTCAACAGAGAAAACAGTATAAAACACACGTTACAGAAGGCCGGTGCGCACGAGAGTGAATTTGTAACACGTGCTAGAATAGGTACGAACTTATTTTAGTCATACTAAAATAAAACTGATATAAGATCTAAACAAGCAATTTTGTTTTCAAATAAAATTGACATTTAAGGGTATGCAAATATTATATTACCGAATTCAAAGTAAAATTCTGTATCGAGTAAGCAAATAAAAAATATATAATATATAAAACAGTAAAATGGGATAGATCACGTGAAGACAAATCAACATGAAATGAACTTTGAAAATATAAAAATTTTACAATAAGAACCCATACAACAAAAAAAAAATCACACTAGAAATGTTGCAAATTAAAGAAGACAAAAATACTATCAACGCGCAAACTAACATTAACAATATAAATACAATTTACCATAACATCATTAATTACAAAATAAATAACAGAACATAAAAATTTTAAAAAAAATATCGTCTTAAATATTTTTGAATTAAATGATTATGATTTAACAAGAGTAGTACTATGTTACTCATATATCACAACAAAACAAAGTACATATAAGTACAACTGTATCTCTTTTATTTAAGTTATTAGTTTATAAAATGTTATGTGAGGTTCTATGAGACGTTGTTGATCTTCACTTATATTAACACTTTCGCTGCGTATAAATGCACGCGTCGCACCCGTAACGCGGTAATGGGTTTTGGCGCAATTATAGTTTTTTTTTTTTTTTTTCTCAATTTGGTAATATTGTGTGTATGTAGAAGTCTTTACTCTTATTTTTCAGTATTTTTTTTTAACGCATACGGTGCGTCGGCAGCATTGTGGACAGCTTTTGTTCTGCAATGCTAACGACGCACCTATGCGTCTAGACTCTTGAATTCTGAAATCAACATGTTAGACAATTAATGTTTATTTGCTTGATATTTTATCTTTTATTTATGTAATAGCCATTATTTTAATTTTTGTGTTTTTAGCCCTTTTGAGTTGTAAATAGCCCTGGTTGTTGTCTCCCATGACGCAAAAAAAAAAAAACGCACTGTAAACTAACCCCACAAATCACTTTTTTGTAGTTGTCTGACAATGCTGACCAACGCACAGTGTTCTCTTTACAAGGCTGACGAAACCATGCCGGTTGAAACAAGATAGAGTACTGGACGCACCTGATGCGGCGTGCGCAATGGTTCGACAACATAAGGGACGCAACGTGTGCGTCGTACGCAGCGAAAGTGTTAAGTACATTTCCGAAATTTTCGGTAGTTTATAAAAATTGTTTATTCACTTCTGTTCCCAGTATATTTATAAAGAAAAATATTTCTTTAACGTTGTGTATTTCACATAAATTTATCCATTTTTGTTAACGTTTCATTACAAATATTTAGTGTTTCTAACTTGATTGTAAGTTATCACTATATTTTTTTAATGAATTATTATTACATAGTTCCGAATATTTTCTCTTTCCTTCATCAATTTCCAGTCGCTCATTGTTACTCCAATAAAATAACAAAGCTGGTGTTCATAGTTTGTCAACCACAGGTAGAAAAAAATTAATTTTATGCTCATTAAAATAATCTTGTAAAATATAAATTGTTTATTAATTTAACCAGCCCCGTAGATATTCAGTTCTTGAGATAGAAATAGTGGATATAATAAAATGAATATTCTGTATATTTTTAAGTTACCTGGCGAAAACGAATAACATTTTATATTAGACAGTATATTGTAAATATGGTTGAGAAGATAGACATCATGGGATCTGAGTTTCAAGTGAGTGATACTCAAACTGATTTGATTTAGATTCACCTGAGGTCGTAGTCCATACTGGTTAAATACAAGTGATTGATTATAGCTTGTATGTTCAGATAGGTAAGCTACTTGTATACATTAATGTAGAACTGTTGCATCCAATACAGGTGGGAAAATCTGTGTATTAATCAAACAGATTCTATAGGATAATTAATTAACTGTGGTCAAATTTAGCAGCATATTGTGGAGGTTATTTTGGCCATAAACAAATATTCCCTGCACTAAATTTAATTTTTTTATACTCATAAGATACACCTAATGCTATCAAATAATGTAATTAATACTGGGATTTTAGACATCCTCTTCAATTTCTATAAACTTATATAGCTCTATAGCTTGTAAAATGTTTCTAAATGAATGTCTTATAGTCGTTATAAAACACATAAACACAATTTAATAAATTTTAATAGACTGAAAAAATTGTATCTTTTAAAATTTATTTTCTTCTAATATTTAAATACAATATGAAAAGTATGTTATTGCTTGATACAATGTATTAAAGTATAGAATCATACAAAATTCACAACACACAAACTGTTAAAATATATATAAAAAAAAAAACAATTGTTAGTGGGAAGCGCTATCAACATAACTGACAAAAAAACACCAGCTCATATTTTTGACAAGTCGCATTTTCAAAAACATCTCATTGTAAAAATTACCTCAATAGAAAAAAATAGTATAAAACCATGTGTCATAAAGCCTGTTAAAGCACTAGTCATTTCTAAAACTCGCCTCGCTACAAGTTTTCCAAACTTAGATTCGTACGTTAACAGTATGCCTTATAATACTTTATATTTAATATATCAATTGTGTTGCTATAAACTTATAGGTTTACTAATTACAACATATTTTCAATCTAGTGATTAAAGAAGATTAGGCGAGGAGTTGACTAGCTGTGTTTTACTTCTGTTAATCGGATAATTTTGGAGAAAAATACTTCAAATAACAGTTACAGAATAATTAATTGTACCTAAGTAAAAGTTGCATACAATTAATTACTCTGTAACTGTTATTTGAAGTATTTTTCTCCAAAATTATCCATAAACGATTAACAGAAGTAAAACACAGCTAGTCAACTTCTCGCCTAATCACCCTTAATCACTTGTTCATTACATTGAGTGGCCACCGGTTGAATTTCTATTTTATATCAAACAATTTATTTTTCATCAATAGTTATATGCCAACAGTTCTATCCAAACATTCTTTAAAGATAATAAGACGGAAATATTTTCTGTCATATATAAGAAACGCGGCTCCCACCTACTCACACATTCTTATACTGCATATTTCACATTAGGATATTGTTTAAAATCAATAATACGAATACCACATTGTTTTATTTGATGGTCGATTAATAATATTTACTTGACAAATAAAAATCCTTTTTTATTATTCAAAATATTTGTTTGGTTATAAATTTCAATCCGTTGTTAAAATATAATTAAAATCACCATAGTTATAGATAGCGTTATTATTAGAAGGTATTAGATAAAAGATCTGCTATGATGCAACCAAAACTAAAATGAAATTATAATAATTCAAAATTTAACTGATAGTATGCAATATGGTAGCATTCAAATATATGTATAGGTATAGTTACCTAAATATAAACCTACGCAACGACTGTAATACATAATTATAATCAAGTCAGATAATATGGAGAGAATAAAATTATAAAGAATGAAACAAAATTGTAAATGTCATATTTATATAAAACTAATTATTGAAGGCAATTTTATAAAAAATAATACTAAATAGTATTGTTCAATATACCTGCGATAAAAATATTCTGAGGATTAACTTTGATTTCAAAATATAAATAAAAACATAGAGGCGCGCTCGTATAGAAAACAAAATAAAATATAATTTCAATAGATTTAATTGTGTCTTATAGCCATATCGCCATGAAACTTTATTTGTGAAGTTTTATACTTTTATACCAATACTACTAAAAACATTGATTAAAGAATACATTCAAACAAAAAAGTCTCCATACGACAATAGTTTTAATCCATTTTAGGAAAAATAGCAGTCTAAAATCTAATATAGGTATATTTAATTTTCTTTTCATCCAAAATGAAACGCATTATTTTACGTTATTATAAATAAAAAATAAACACATAATATAGTTGTTATTTATATTACGGGGTAAATATTGAAAATAATAATTTTATGACAAAAAAGCCTCCGTGCGATAACCAAACATTTAAATAACAAACCATTTATTTATGTTTCGTAAATAAATATAATATTTGGATAGGTTTCCTTTGGTTTTTCCACCAGTAACTAAACGATGAGCCATTGAATCTACCAAATTTTTAGTTCCCAGAGGCATTATGTTCTGCTATTTTTCTTGTTATTGTTTTTTTTTTATTATTATTTATATTCTTATTTGTTTTAAGAATATTCCGCACTTTCTCAATCTAGTTAACGTCCGAATGATTAAGCATATTTTTAATATTATACAGCAGTCATTCTCTTTTAAGACGCGAATTATTTGTCGAATTGTTCTAAAGCATGAAATTAAAATTGTCTGCCAAGGCCCTATTTTTCGACATTTTGTTTTAAATAAACTTTTAAAATATCGAGGTAATCTTTGCTATCATGATTGTTGCAATCGTTACCAATTTTCGTACTCCCTCTGGCAAAATATAGCCCCATAACATAATGCTGTTACCGCCGTATTTAACTGTTACTTCTAAATGCCTTAAATTTTAAGTTTTCTCCAGTGTTTTGCCTTCTATCTAATCCACATGTATTATTATATTTACTTATTTACCAGAAAACCTAATAAATAATTAATACTTTTAATTTAAAAATAGAAAATTTAAGGCATTTAGATGTAAGTTAAATACGGCGGTGGCAATACATAGTTAAATTGGTCTTCAGTTTTATAGAATTTGAGAAACCGTTCATCCAACATCCACACACACCATTGTAAAATTGTTAAAATCGGTTTCTAGTAACCTTAAAACGTGCTTATTCACTAAAATTTGGATATGCGATTATTAGCAAGAATCCAATATCGCTCTTAGCGAGCGGTATAAATACGAATGTATATGCTGAATAATAAAAAATAAAGAAATAAAATGATACAACTGAAATACTACGGAAATCAGGGGTTTTTGTCATAGCGGTTCGACACGAATATGAATTCAATATATAATATGTTGATTGGCGACCGAAAGACCGCCTACAAATGCATCTGAAAAATGACCGAGAGGTTGATTCAGGTGCTGAAATCTTGCGAAACGAGTTTTTTTTTTCTTTATTAGACATTGTTTCACCTAGAGTTTGCTATTGTACTTTTATTATTTCCATAGCTGCCAGAGCTTTTACGGCGTTCTTCGGTAGATGCCTCTACTTGTGGTTAGTTACCTCTTAAGCCATCTATCTTGTACGAAATAGTATATCTTACGCCGGGGCCAGTAAGTGAATTATCTCTGTAAGGAGACGTCAGTTACACCACACTGATGAGCTCCAATAAGAGCGAAACCGAAGGGTTGATTCAGATGCTAATATTTTATGAAACAAGGCTAGTGTTTTTTTTTTCTAATTCTAATTAGAGAGGCTCGGTTAAGTGTATATAATGGAGTGCTGGTGCCTGCTTTGATGTATGAAAGTGTATGTTGGGCATGAACGAGAAAGCATAAAAGGAGAGTGACTGCCGTAGAAATGAGATAATTACGTGGTGTTTGTGGGTATATAAGACGGGAGCCCGTGAAGAATAATTTGGTATATGAAGAATGTATGGTTAGGAAGAATGTTATTAAGAGAGTTGGAGTGAGTCAGTTGGGATGGTTTGATCATGTGGAGAGAATAACGGGTGAACGACTTGTAAAACGCATATATGTTGGTAAAGTTGAGGGTGTTCAATAGGGGTTTCCAAGGCTACAGCTTTTTAAGAAATACTTATTGGATAGTTCATCATGTATAAGTAATATTAAGATGAATATAATCGTTAATTTTCTTATTTTATTACTCTAAAATCAAAATTAAAATGCATTTAAATTGAGTGCATAAAATTCAGTATCGGCCATCTTTGTGACGTCAACGGCACTCTGAAAATTCTGATTGGCTAATGGCTTTTCGAGCGCGCAGATCATGTTCGCGCTGGTTCTGACATGACATTTGAGCGAGCCAGAAAACGTGTTATTTTGACGAAATTTAAGGTTACAAGAAATTTTTATTGAATTTCCTGTTAGTTTTTTGAAGAATATTTTGAAAAAACAAGTAAGTGAAGTAAATAACCAATAATGCTGTTTATATTAAAACTGTTCACTTTCTTTAGAATATGGATCCTGAATTTGTGAAAGCAGACAGTCGATAAAGAACTGTGTCAGCAGTTGATGGAGGAGGCAACAACATTTTGGAAAATTTCAGTATTCCCCAAATAAATTTATGAAATCAAATAAATAGTTTCATAGTTGCTTGTTATTTTTTTGTCTTAAATAAAACATCATTTTAACAATAATTTTATTTATAATTAATTAGAAAGTTAAACATGTGCTAATTTTATAATTTTAATGATAACAGGATAGGACAAGAATCAAGAGCAGCGTTTTTACTTCTCCCCAGAATTAAATGTTTAGATTTAACTCCATTATAATACGGAATATTTATATTTAGTCATTATAACTTGCACGTGTTTCTTCATTTTTTGGAACCGTTACATATACATATTTTCTTTGGATTATTTAGAAAAATAATATTTAATTATCTCCAAAATTACTATAAGTTCTGATTTGTATGTAGGTACAATCACAGTTTCTTTAAAAATATCTTCGATAAGTACTACAAAATAAGTTGAGGAACAGAATTTAACAACTGGTTACTTTCTTGGGTTATGTATCATTTGTTTACATCTTATATCCGTCTCACTCAGCTCTAGAAACGTATGTTCTCGCGGTGTCGGTGACGTCACACGCACCGATGATTTTCTCGACCCTCATTTATAGAAACTTTAATAATTTTTTTCTGGCTTATTAGACGCTTTTCGGCCAAAATAAAAAAAAACACTGGTCTAATATTTTTATATAGAGATTAACATATTAATAAATGAAAAAAAAACTTGGAAACCCCTATTGCGTGGCCGTCCAGTATGTAAGTGGATGGATGTGATTGATAGTGTTTTAAAAAAGCGTTTTTTTTTGCATTGTACGTAATATTTTATTAGTAAAAATGAAAAAATGTTAATAGATAAAAAACTAACGATGATAAACTTTCAAGATTTCCCAAACGTGACGCCTCCGCTGATACACATTAACAAAAGTAAGGTATAAATATGCATGTAAATAAGTAGTATCTCAGACCAAGTTTCAAAATTTTAGTGCAACTTGTACCAGAGTTATGTTGGTGACGTGCACCTTTAAAAAGCTGTAACTCTGTCACAAACGTTTCCGGACATACTTTCATATAAAATTTTTTATTCATGTTTAGGATTTTGGGACCCAAATAATAAAGAAACAAATGTACCAATAAACTAAAGCCGAAGACCAGGACCAACGTATAAAATAATGTTTTTTAAGGATTGATTACTCGATCTATTGATAAATTAATAATTTTTGATTTGGTGTTCTTAAATTGAACTGGTTACATTTGCCGAAAAACCAGGGCCAATAACCCAAAAACTAGTACGAAAAATTTACTCTTACTTTATCGATACAATCATGCGACGAAAAAGTTTCTATGACGTTACAACGAAGTTCACTTGTATAATGTTATGAAATTGTTTGCTTTTAGACGAACTTCAATAGTCATCTTTCTCGAATAAATCTCTATTCAATCAATTTGTCAAAATGTTCATGAAAGAAGAGCTCTTTTCGAAGCATTCCAAATTTTTCCACTACGCGAATTTTATGTTTATAGTTTAATTACAAAGAAATTAATTCACTTAAAGAGAAAATAATTATGTCCCTGTATTTTATGTACGATATTCATTATTCAAGGTAGTAGGTGTACTACTGATATGCGTATTATTTTATTTTTAGAAACAATGAATGAATTATAATTTGCATATGTCCACGTGCAACACTTTTATTTTGCATTTTTTGTAACGATCCTTCTCCATGAATTATTCCCGATTGTGCAGGAAGAAAGTAAATATGAACATTTATGATTTATCAGGCGACTGGTAATTCTCACACCAAAGCAATATGCAATGTATAACTAACAAATGGAAATAAACAATAGGCAATATTATTTTAACCATTATTCATTGAAGCATACAAGCACAGGTGCGTGTAGCAATTTCTGATCCGCAGAAACAAAAAGAAAATTAGATTCAAGCTGAAATAATAATAGTCATTATATTTACCGAAGCAGATAATAATTATTGAAGTTTATATGTTTTTTAAACTGCATACTGTATGCATACAAAATTGTACAGGGGCGGCGAGTATATGAGTGCATCAATCCAGACTTACAGATCAACTCTACATGAATAATTTTTTTACCTCCCGCTACCCTAGGTAAGGGAGGTATAGGAATCGTGCTAAAAATAGCATATAGAGATTTTATATAATAAGCACGTTTTGATGTCCCCAGAATCCGATTTTAACATTTTTACAATGATGTCTGTAGGTATGTATGTGTGTGTGTCTGTGTGTCTGTTGATCTGTGTGTCTGTGTGTGTGTGTGGATCATGTGGACACGATTACTCAAATACTATCAATCAGAAAAATTTGAAATTTTGTCAATCCATTCTATACTAATGTGGGAAGAGCTCATTAGTTTTGAGTGTATATCGGACAACCGGAAGTATCATTTGTACAATCTTTTAACAGTTATTCTTGTAAAAAATTCATTGAATATAATTTTTTAGCAACTTTTACCAATACAAATTGAATATAATGGCACAATCTTCAATTCTACGATAATAGCATTTAGTAAATAACTTTAAATAACTTTATATTATATTATAAAATAATTTATTTTTGTACATCACTTTGCCTCTGCGTCAAACAAAAACAATACTTTAATAACAAATTTGACATATTGAAACAAATGTCACTGTCACGCAGCAATTTTCATTCAAATTAATAATGAAACCGTGTTAAGAAGAATTTAGTAGTTTAAATAAAATTCTAATGAAATTAAGGTTTGTAAAAATAATATATTTTCCATCATACATAAATATTAGATATACAGGATAATTCGATTCAAGTTTGATTTTTGCAGCCAGGGAATACTTTTGCAGCATTATATATCAAACAGCTCTCAATAAGAACGTGATTTCAAAGTGTCAAATAATAATTTGCAACTACACATTTACGAAATGAATAATGTACGCCGAAGAATTTACACAGATTGCGTTTTATAGCATAAGGAACTTGGTGATGATTTTGACAATAATGTGTGTGTGACGATTTTTCCTTAAAATATATTAATGATCCAAAAGTTCGCAAATTTGGTATTTAATACTCTTATATAATTTGAAACAACATATTAGATTTTGACTATATATGATAAACCGGATGTAGTACTTAATTTGAAGCTCTAACAGATTTTTCAAGAAAAACATAATAAAATATAATCAAAAAATTCGTATTACAAACTTTTCTATTTATTGGAACAACAAAGTAGATTTTGTTTACAAACGATCAATCGGAAGTGAAACTTTACTTAAAGCTCAATGCTATTTTAAACATGGAATTGGCGGGAGGACATGTGCTGGCCACATCAGATTTTTTTAAATTATATTTTACATTTGTTGTATACTAAACAGTTGGCAATACTGATTTTTAGTATCCAATCGCTCTGAAGGTTGTTGATTCTGATGCTGACTACTACTACTGCAAGATATATGTGCAAGGTGTATACTCCAGCCTCGCCTATTAATAAAACTAATACGAGTAATAATACTACATTACTCTATTTAGATGTTTAGTTGTACTAAACATAACATAGCGCATTCAATATAGTATTATAAAAGTGAGGGATTAAAAGAATATTCAAAGATATCATCGAGACCCCTGTAACAAAATCGTTGTTACTAAGCCTATTTTATTACTGTCATCTTGTTTAAATTCTCGTCGGAGCTTCCTTTCTACACCTAAAATAAATGTATGTGAAAAAGCCAGACGCATTAATTACTAAAGACTTTTCCTGGAAAGCACATTTAATATTTATTATTAATTGAATATTTATAATTTTAGATGCATAATATATTACATATACCCTTCAGAAATACCGCCAATCTCTTCAATGAATTGGAAAAGTCTCGAAGATTAGAAGAACAAGAGTGAATAGAATAAATTTAAAAATATAAAAATATATAAAGAAGAAATGTGTTTTTGTATATATCAGAAATGTCAAATATTAATTTAGACTTGCCACTAAAAATAATAAAATTCTACTGATCTTATGTACAAGCCCTCTGTCACTTACACCACATTAAACGGTTTTTTTTGTCTGTCGTTCATATCATATTTAAAAACAAATTTCAAAGTCATTTACCATTGTATTTAGCCATTTCTAAATTAGTTATACAGTTTTGGCCGAATATTTATCAATAATTTTTCAAAACTTCGTATTCTTTCTATTACACATCATTTGACTTTTCCATCCGATATTTCTTAAAAATAATCGATATTTTTTATTTTCATTCCACACTAAATTAAAATTATTATCATATTATTAAAAACAAAATTTGATTTTCCATATAATAATTTAAGTAAGAGAAAAATCCTTATGGAAAGACCATAAATTTAACAATAATGCCCATTACAATTCCCACATAGAGAACAAGTGCCAAAATAAATATTCAACAAACGCTGATATGATGTTGTGGTTAGATCGTCAAAACTTAACGTATGATCCATCTTTCCGAAAGTCAGAGTTAATAGAAATTATCGATTCAAAAGAAAAAATGTATATGATGCAATTATTAAGGAAAGCGGCCATATAACATTACGTCTGCCACCATTATATGTGCGAACTAAATCCTATTGAAGTGGCAACTGGCGTGGGCATACATGAAAAGGTATAACCAGGAAAACAATCCTTCCGGATATATAAACATACAAAATTTAAAGATATTACACTAAAACCGATTGAAAGAATTACATAAGAGAAATGGAAGAATTTTATAAAACACACAACATCTTTAGAACACTATTGGAAAATAAATAAACAGAGAAAGTAATAGATTCGTTCGTAATAAATATTGGAGACGATTCTTCTACGAAATCAGATTCGAATAGTGAGAGTGAGGATGATGTAGATGTACCTAATTATTTTAAAAAATAATTAATTGTAATGATATATATATCATCACAATGTGACGGCACGCAACTGGCTGGCGTGTTGACGTCATCATTGTGCTCCTTTAATTCCTGTGTATGAACGGTTTGCTAGGGCGCCATTTTTACAGCGGTACAAAGGAGCTTGCCTTCGGATAGCCTAGTGGAGGTGAGGGCGCAGGGTTGGTAGATATCAACAGAAAAAGACTGATGTAGTTTAAATAAATATATTGTAACATACGAAGACATGTAAAACAAAGACACACAGTTTATAAATAAACAAATACATCACCCTTCTTTGCAGAACTGTGACCAGAGTTACCACGGTAAGTACGCGTAATGAAATTTACTACTTTAGAAAAACTAACAATTTCTCCAGCGGACAATCAACGGCGCGTTGTACACGGCGGACTCAGCCTTTACACGCTGCGGATTCGTCTGACGGACGTACTCAGCCTACACACGGCGGATTCTACTAACGGACGGCGGCTGACACACAGCACTCAACTTCTCGGCAGTTCGAAGGAGCCTTATCAGGACTCAACTTCTCCCTATGCAGAAGGACCTAACCAGAATCCTTGACTACTCGACTCTGCCTTCACGGAGCTCTGCAACGGCTTATAAACCCAATCTAACGGTACTTCTCATTAAAACAGCGGAGGGGGTGATTTTACTTAGTACACAGGGGTCGTTACTGTCTCAAGTGATAAATAATATTTTTATAAAATTTACACAAATTTTCTGGTCACATTTCTACCGGTGTGAAGTTAGCGATGATTTTTCAGCGACGAAAATAATCTCCGTTCATGTTGCAAGGAGGCGGAACATGTGGTACTTATATATGCAGAGGTCCAGCGACGGATTCATATTATATGTAAGATACGTTTGCGTGTAAGGAGTAAAAAGTTTTGTGACAGAACCAAACTCACAGAAATTAAATTACATAACGTACTGATTTATAATAAATAGAAATTTTTGCTTTTATCAGGGGTGGCATGGGTAAAAAGGTTTGTGACAGAACCAAACTCACAGAAATTAAATTATATAACGTACTGATTTATAATAAATAGAAATTTTTCGTTTTACCAGGGGTGGCATGGGTAAAAAGGTTTGTGACAGAACCAGACTCACAGAAATTAAATTACATAACGTACTGATTAATAATAAATTGAAATTTTTCGTTTTACCAGGGGTGGCATGGGTAAAAAGGTTTGTGACAGAACCAAACTCACAGAAATTAAATTACATAACGTACTGATTAATAATAAATTAAAATTTTTCGTTTTACCAGGGGTGGACTTATTTATAATAAATAGGAAATTATCCTTTTATCAGGGGTGGAATGGGTAAAAAGGTTTGTGACAGAACCAGACTCACTGAAATTAAATTACATAACGTACTGACTTATAATAAATAGAATCAGTACGTTACGTAATTTAATTTCTGTGAGTTTGGTTCTGTCACAAATCTTTTTACCCATTCCACCCCTGATAAAAAGAAAATTTCCTATTTATAATAAATCAGTATGTTATGCAATTTCATTTCTGTGAGTTTGGCTCTGTAACAAACCTTTTTACCCGTGCCACCGCTGATAAAAAAAAAATTTCTATTTATTATAAATAAGTATGTTATGTATATTAATTTCTTGGTTTTGTCACAAAACTTTTTACCTATTCCACTCCTGATAAAAGCAAAAATTTCTATTTATTATATATCATTACGTTATGTAATTTAATTTCTGTGAGTTTGGTTTTGTCACAAACCTTTTTACCCATATCACCCCTGATAAAAGCAAAAATTTCTATTTATTATAAATCAGTACGTTATGTAATTTAATTTCTGTGAGTTTGGTTCTGTCACAAACCTTTTTACCCATGCCACCCCTGATAAAAGCAAAAATTTCTGTTTATTATAAATCAGTACGTTATGTAATTTAATTTCTGTGAGTTTAGTTTTGTCACAAACCTTTTTACCCATGCCACCCCTGATAAAAGCAAAATATTCTATTTATTATAAATCAGTACGTTATGTAGTTTAATTTTTGTGAGTTTGGTTCTGTCACAAACCTTTTTACCCATGCCACCCCTGATAAAAGCAAAAATTTCTATTTATTATAAATCAGTACGTTATGTAATTTAATTTCTGTGAGTTTGGTTTTGTCACAAACCTTTTTACCCATGCCACCCCTGATAAAAGCAAAAATTTCAATTTATTATTAATCAGTACGTTATGTAATTTAATTTCTGTGAGTTTGGTTCTGTCACAAACCTTTTTACCCATGCCACCCATGATAAAACAAAAAATTCTATTTATTATAAATCAGTACGTTATGTAGTTTAATTTCTGTGAGTTTGGTTCTGTCACAAACCTTTTCTCCCATTCCACCCCTGATAAAAGGATAATTTCCTATTTATTATAAATAAGTATGTTATGTAATTTAATTTCTGTGAGTTTGATTCTTTCACAAACCTTTTCTCCCATTCCACCCCTGATAAAAGGATAATTTCCTATTTATTATAAATAAGTATGTTATGTAATTTAATTTCTGTGAGTTTGGTTCTGTCACAAACCTTTTTACCCAAGCCAACCCTGATAAAAGCAAAAATTTCTATTTATTATAAATCAGTACGTTATGTAATGCAATTTCTGTGAGTTTAGTTCTGTCACAAAACTTTTTAGTCCTTACACGCAAACGTATCTTATATATAATATGAATCCGTCGCTGGCCCTCCGCATATATAAGTACCACATGTTCCGCCTCCTTGCAACGTGAACGGAGATTATTTTCGTCGCTGAAAATTCATCGCTAACTTCACACCGGTCACATTTCTTTACCCTGATTCCATTTTACAAGATCAAATAATTTACAAACATTATTTCAAATAAATCACAATTTCATTCACATGTGCGGTACCGCCATGCACAGGCATGTTGTGAATCACGACACGTCAAAAATTACAAGGTTACACTGTCGGAATCTTCTAGAAGTAAACAAACACAATAATGCTATCAAATGTGTCAACGAGCGTTACATTGTTTCACAACACTATGGTAAGTTAAATTACAAATATACACAAAGCTATTTTTATGTAAAATAATATGAAACAATAATAGTGCGGTTATGTTGAACATGTGAGTATTGTCTTTTCACATCATGACGGTAGGACATTGTCTTTTACAGGTCAGTATTTCGTTAAATGTTTTACCAATATTACAAATACATCTTACTTTTCAGATTAAACAATACATAAACAATAAATAAACAACGTATATTGTCAATAACACGTTACTAAACATTCTAACTGTGACGGTACAACTACAGGTTTACAACGGGGGGGGAAAACCCTTATTGGACGAAAGGGCCTATCGTCACAATATATATATATATATTAAATAATTCATTCCAATATTTGTAATATATTTTTATATAAATAAAAAATTTTTTATTCGTAATTTTATTGTACTTCATCCTTCTTTGGTTCCCCACTCTCCAAGTTACATCGTACGGACTGTAGTGGTGTCTTAAAAAAATCTTCTAAATATTATTTTTTGAAAATCAACAGTTTTACTGACATTACTGAAAGCCTTTTCTGGGAAGGACATTTAATATTTATTACTGTATTATTAATTAAATATTAAATATTTAAAGTTGTAGATACGTCAAGATTTACATATATGATATCTTAAACATAAACATATTAGAAGAGTAGGACAAAATTCCTCTTAGAACGAAAGAATACATAAAATTTGAATCTAATAAAGTATGCACGCGGATAATATGCTATTCATATATGATTAGCTATATTTTCTCTTGCTAAAATACCTATTTTCCTATAATGTACATAATATGCAGTGTCTTTCGATACTTGGAGGAAAATGAAATAGTCTCGGATGATATGGTAGATACTACATGATATACCTACTCGTAGGTAGGTACTGTTCACAAATAAATTTTGTTTAATTCGCAGTATTAATTGCACTTTACATGAAGTATATATTTTTAAGTATCTCTGTATTCAGTTCGTACTTTTCAGTATCACAGAAATTAAATTTACATAAAAATAATACAAGTTATTATTAATTATGTCACAATGCAACCAGTGGCACTAAAATTGTTTATTTGTTATCAATGCCATATAGTATCTATCATTTCTGGTCCTGAAATATTAGGCATTTACGAAAATACCTCATCTAGGGACTGCGTTCGAAAACACAAGTGGTTAATAGTGTTCAAAAATTGTACCATATCTACCAGATCTATCTACCGGATCCATGATTTGTGGATTGACTAATTCAGCCGGTAAATGAAGAATCTAACCTCAAAAAAAAGGTAGAGATGCCTAGCGAAGTCGGAATCGGAAGTAAGTTTTAAAAGTTAATTATGATAATACAGAAGACGAGACGAGGTAATGTTTAACTACGTCAAATTTCAAATCAGTTTCATCTTTCAATTGCTTTTCATAGGTTATAAATCTACCCTGTTTACCACTTGCGTTCTTAAAATATCTATCCCGGTAGCTGTAACCTGATGAACAGCTGTTTACCGATTTATACCGGTAACAGTTCACCGGTAGAATTTTCGTAAATGCCTATTGAAACTGTATACAGTATCATCAGGCAATCTGTTAATGTACGGGTCCAAGTTTGGAAAATAAGCCGCAAGGCGAATTTTGTAAGGACAAAACATGTAACAAGTTTTTTATAGTATTTTTTCTATTGAGATAATTTTACAATGAGACTTTTAAGTATGGCGTGGTGTTTCTTTGTTAGTTATATCGGTAGCGCTTTCCGCTAATCATTGCTATATCACATTTTGTCAGTTTATGAATTTGGTCTGTTTGTAACAATAATACATTTTATAAAACGGTGCGCTTATAGAACTTCTTAACGACGTATTATCAGAGCTTTTATAGACTCATAAGAACACCGAAATAGATAAACTCATTCATGTAACAATCACTATAACACTGGCACGTATTTACAGAAACACTTATTTTCTGGCCTAGGTCAGCAAACAAATAGCGAATTTTATGACTATAAGTTGGTATTATTCTGGTGAAATGTCAACTTAAAAATATTTTCAAAATGTGACACATTATTTAAAAACACTATTTTTGATTTATTATTCATATTATTCTCATATTATACGATTACTATTACATTAATGCCCAGGTGAACCGCTAACACTTAAAATTTAAACTTGGTTTTATTCAGTTAGCCAATTCAATTTTATACTATAATTAAAAAATTATTCGACAAGAATTAACATTAATTTATTGGTTAACTGAATAAAACCAGGTTTAAATTTTAAGTGTAAGTGGTGCAACTGGGGATAATTGTTGTAAAATATCATCACATTTGTTTTATTTTTGAGGTTCTGTTCAACAAATACAAGTAGAAATTGTATCTTCAAATTTTAACGTATAATGTGGATTATTGGACTAAAACGTCACTAATTTCTTTCAATAAAACAAATGAATTGTTGATAAAACCATGTAAATCGAAAATGTTACAAACATAAAATTTTTATAGTATATAATATTTGAAGTAGTAATAATATATCTTTAATAAATTAAAAATGTCGGCATAAAAAATCTTGTGTATCACACACCCAGAAACTGTTTTGCGAGATCTCGTAATTTGCAGGCCTCGCTTTCAGCTCGTCCTGTCAAAATAAACTCGCTCTCGCAAATGTTCAATTTCTGGCCTAGTGATACAAATAACAATTGTTTTAGGATCATATTAGTGCACAAAAATCATAATTCAGTTCAATTTGTTTATAAAAGTACATTTTTATTTAGTGCTATATTATAAAACGATTCGGATAATTCTTCTCTAGAAAGAAGAAATGAGTAACGATATTTGAAAAACATTATTTGTTTGCAGACATCTCAAGAATTGACATGTATAAAAGATGCATTCATCGATCAAAGAAAGAGTGCATTAAAATAATAAAGTGTAACTGTATTACGTACGTATGACAAGAACTTTTTAATAATCGAGTTACGTGAACAGGCAGAGTGAGTTGGTGACTCCTTTATCATGTTTGTAATGCGGCTAGCCGAACCAGCTCACAAGAACTTGTTGCGCCGGAATTGCTAAAACCTCGTTGCAAACTTCACACTAAATTTGCGTTGTATTATTTAGCAGTTTTTATGGAACTTTGTTACCGTAATGGATTTTAAAAATAGGTTGAATTTACTACTTTTATAAAGAACTCGGTACGTTGTTTTCCTAACTATAAGAATTTAGATAAAAGAAATAGTTTTTATATTTTTTTATATAAGAGATAAGGAAGTCTAAGTTACCCAAGTTACTAGCTTTGTTCTCGAAGAATAAATTTATTTATAATATTTGAGAAGTAGAATTCTCAAATGTTATAAACACAGTGTTCATTTAATTTTGTCCAGTATTGCTATCTTGAGAATTATAAATGTTACGAGGTCGGTTAAATTAGCATACAATTTCTATTTTAGTAGAATATTAATGAGTGTAAAATAATTTTTTTCAGCCAGTGTTTTTCAAATTGCGAGGAGCAACTATGTTATTTTAAATGGACAGTACAAGTGAAGATGGATTCAGATTTTAAAGTACTGTGACAATAGGATAGTTGCACATTTTCCAATTTACTTTTTTTTTCTGAAAGAATTGTTCAAGTTATTCACTTTAATACATATTTTATGTCTGAGAACTGTATATTTTTCAAAATATAATTTTTTAAAACAAAATTCTTATTTCAAATTTTCCCGTGGTGACGTGTTTTATTAACACCAATCACAGTCTTTCTTACCCTAGCGGTACACTCTCGGTTGTACACTCTGTACACAATACTACCATATTTATTTGAAACGATTTGTATGTTTGAGAGAAGCACTATTTCATTTTCACACAAATTCATTAGTTTCATTACCTTGTTTTAAATCTACTGATATAGAAAAGAAAAATAAAATCTGATTTTAACAGTGTTTTAACACGTAAAACATAGGTTATGTCACTAAAAATGACATGTACATTCACAGAAGTGTGCAGCCACCTGGTGGCGAAATTATGAAGTTGTCTATATAAGAATTAAATATCTGGTATTCAAGTAAATAATTATAAAATATACGTACTATTAAATAATACCTTTGTATCTGTTATTTTTCTTTTAGAATTATACTGTAAATATTTGTATGATACAATATGATATAATTCAACATCTTCGCTTTGTCGTGGTATTCTAATAAGCTTCTATGAGTCATACAGACTTGGTCGAACTATATAATTATTAAAAGTCTACGTCACAAGAATTCCACCGCGAACTTTATTTACGGAAATTATGAATGAAAAGTTTTATATTTTCTAATAATTTTTACATTAGTATGTTTAAAATTAGATTATATTTCATAATAAATAGGAAAAAATAACATTTTTTTTTCGCAACTACCCTATTATGTATTAACGAAACCACTGATTGAAAAAACTCTATACTCATTAAAATAATCTTGTAAAATAGAAATAATTGTTTGCTAATTTAACCAACTTCGGAGTTGTTATAGAACTCGAGATAGCAATAGTGAACAAAATAAAATAACTATAGCTTGTATGCGAGTATTACTCTTTCAGGAGAGCAATTATGTATAAAAGTATTCTACTTTCAGAAAAATAAAATATTATAACTTTCTACTTTCAGAACAAAGATTATAGCAAAAGTTTTGTTACATATGGCTATTGGTAACTGATATATTTTAGGTTATAAAACGTTATTTTGACAAAAAAAAAAATCAGAAAAAGACGTTTTAAAATGCCTTGATACTTTAAACTGTTTTAATGAAAATTGTATTGACATGTTGAATGTCTCCATTATATCATCACAGCTTGTTACCCATTTTTGATTGTGCCAATCTGCTGTTTCTATTTGCAGACTTTTTTATTGCTTTATATCTGTATCCGTACTGGCGTTTATCAAGCGTCGCCTCACGGGTTTTGAAAGCTATCGTGGAGAAAGCACCATATAGGGGTCACATTTGTGCTATTTGAATATTAAAACTAATTTTGAAATTTTAACTTTGAAAACAGCTAATATTTTACAATCTTAAGCTTCATTTCCACCGACTGTCCTAATGCGTAAGAGCTATAATTAATACTCGTAACTAAGCGCAATGCGGAAGTTCAAAACATTGTAAACTTCTAACCTGAACTGTCAACTATCAGTCTTTTTATAATTATTAAATTTTTAATTTTTCTGTACGGATTCAGATACAGAAAATTATGTGTATAACATATTTAAAAAAAAAGAAGAATTGCTGCTGCAGTCGCAGTCTGCGAGACAACAAGTAATATGGGAAAAATTGTGACATTTCTGTTGAAACCGGTCATTTGCCAATAGTACTCAATTCCAGTCAATAATAAACTGTCGCTAACGTTGCTATAAGAATCTTAGGCAACTATTGGTCCACGTGTTTTTCTGAGGTGAAAAATCAGGATACGTGGGAAACATTTGAATTTGACATATGATTATATTTGCATTCTGATACTATCAAGATTTTATTTAATTCTCTTTGATTATTCATTGTGAATCCTGTGTGTCTATTAAGCAAGTTTTTAATGTGCGTAACATTGTTTAAATTTTCGTGTTAATATAAATAATCTGTGTTTTATTTTAAACCGTTACAATTATTTAAATGAAACAAGTTGAAAAATCTATTTTGAAATTAAATTTTTTTGATGCACAAATGGAAATGTATAAATTAACTTTAAATTTGTACACATGCATATTAATATCAAAATAAATTTATATCAACCAATAAAACTAATATATTTTGTATAAAATAAAAGCAGGTTGCATACGTTATATTTTATTTCAGCCACCAGATGTAATGTTCAGTGTAAGTACACGCACAAAGTAGCTGATAGTTTATATACGTTATTTTATTGAAATTTTTCATGAGATTTCGATATTAAATTAAATTCAGACTATTGTCTATCAAAATGGTATAACACATCCACATTAAATGTAGGGTATGAATATAACGTGTTATGAATTGATAGTCAACAAAACATTTATTAATATCATTGATAAAAAATTATGAAAAGGAGAGGCCCTAGATGGGATCCCTGTAGAACTCCCGAGGTCACAGATATGTAATTGGAGATAAAACCTTTTTCTTTCATTCTTTAGATTTTGCTGGACGTTTTGGAGGTCCAAACAATTCTATCTTCAGCAGTTACATTATTAGGCTACAGTAATTTCATGTCTTATTATTAATACAATTATATACATATTATTGAAAAACTTAATAAGATTTACATTTTTTGACTTTATATGGTAAGTCGTGTTGCCTCACAAAACCTTAAATATTGGAGTGCCGCTTACATGTTGGAAGTAACCTTAGTAGTGTAGTACTACAGTAGACTTTGTGTTACAAAAGTAGGAAAGTGAGGTACTGCAAGACACAAATTTGAAAATTTCATCGCATAAGAAAAATGTGGATGATTGTTCGATTGTAGCTCATAAAAATCAAGTTCGAGAAATATTAGACCGTTTCAATTCTTTCCTCCCCAGGCTGAACTTTACAATAGAGCACTCAATCCAAAACAACTTAAATTACTTAGATATTACATTAATTCATACAGACAATAAATTCATAACTAATTGGTATAGAAAACAGACGTATTCTGGAACTTAACTTCTCTTCAAATACTAATTTAAACAAAATATCATAAACGTACTCATTTTATCGCATCCACAATTTCATAAAACTAATATTAGTTATATATACCACCCTGTAACCGTAGAAGGGAAATTTATTAGAGAAATGCAAACGAAACTGTGGATGGGGATGAATCAACTTTCAAAATGATGTTTATTTTTAATGAAAACCGAATAACAAGTACAAATTCAGCATAAACTACAAAAAAGTCCTTTTGTTATTTTGTTTCATTATTTCTTATCAATATCAGTGAATTTGAAGATATTATAACAAATTATGAATACTGTTTTCTAAAATGGCTGATGCGTACCGCTTTTTATGATTTTGACATTTGCCGCTTACTTGCTATGATAGCATTGCTATATCTAGGGGTATCGTTCGAATTTTGCGAAACTATTCAATGCAGCTGTCATAAGAATAATCCAAAGCACTGCCTTCTATACGTTCACCCGAACGAAAATGTGCTTCGCGATTCGCGAAGTAATTCATAACGCTCCTCATTAAAAGCCATAATGCAATGTAGTTAAATATTATTCTCGAAAACGTGCGAAAACAAATTTTAAATGAATCAACGTACGATAATGATAATAAACAACTGTCATGCATCTGTCATATGTGGAATTTAGTTTTGATGAATTATGGAAAATTAAAATATGATTTTGACATTATTTTGGAACAACAGTAGTCACGTGACTTTCAGCCATTTTCAGTCACTCTGTCTGGTAGCACAAGCGTGGTTCTAACACAGGTGTTATCAGGAACCATGTCAACGATTTGACACATACTTCAGGTTTGTTAAGAAAACAAGTGTTGCCAATATATTGATTAAGTTGAAAATTTACTGACAGCCATATTCAATAAATTTGACCTCGTTATTTAAAACTGTTTTTCCTAGAAACAAGTAAAAAAACAAATCAAATTAAATAATTTTAAACAGTGTCGGCAAATTTATTGAATATGGCTGTCAGTAAATTTTCAGCTTGATCAATATATTGGCAACATGGCAACACTTGTTTTGTTAAGAAACCTGAAGCATATGCCAAGTCGTTGACACGGTTCTAGTTAACACCGGTGTTAGAACTACGCTTGTGCTACCAGCCTCTGTGCATAGGTTGTACTAGTATTATTGAGAATAAGACTATCTGGTAAGCCGTGGAAAACAAAATTTGTACTATCATTTTAAACAGTTATTTTTTTGTCATTAGAAATTAAGTTGCGAAAGTTATATTACTTTTTCAATTTATCATTGTGTGTGAAAATATGGAATTAACTAAAAAACATTTTCTTCGGTGTACTATGAAAAAAAAAATATAAACTTCAAAAAACTGGTATTATAGAGGCAAAAATATAAGAGTTACCCCATGCTGCGAATCGTGCTGTGAGTCAAAACCGAAAAGTTAACCAACCAATAAGCAAAGGAATAAACAAGCAATGTACAGGTATAAAAACAGGGATGTATTCAGTTTTATATCGCTTTATTTATAGAAAACTCATTATTATTGAAAATTACTGTCTTAATTATTTCTTTCGATATAAATAGTTAGCAAATAAAAGAAAATGGAATTAAGTTAATATTTAATTTCGCATCATTTATATTTAAATGAATTACGAACGGGCTAGTACGAAGTAAGAAGACCCCCCTGCACATAAGAACCGCAAATAATACTTTCACAACACAAGAAATAGCACTTTACAAATAATATTTATTAAATTTTGTTCATACTGTACAAGGGTGGAGCTAAATATTAGTTCAACGGTCTGCCACTAGGGTTGTTAGCTCCTAGAGAAATTCCTTGTAGAAATTTAAGGAAAACATGCTCTCAAATATTACACAGACTTTTCTCTATTTTTCTACATATTTTGATAAATTATATACCCTTTTAAAGATAAAGAGTTTATCTAGGGACGTATATAATTTGAAAATTTGATTATATAATACCAAAAAAATTACTTCAAAGTACAGTCATTTTCAACAACAACCACAATGTATAAAAAGTAATAAATTTTCAAAAATCATAATGTAAAGCTCTACAATGAACATTTTGCTTGTCAATAGTTTTTAAAAATTTACACTTGAATGCATAGTTCAGAAAATATTACGAATTTTCGAAACTATATTTTGCCCGCATTGAACTGGGGGTTGCACATCCTCTTAACCGCTATTAGTAGCTCCTACGCCCCTAGCTCTTACATCTTTGCGTCTACTATACTAAGAGGTTTTTGCCGGAAGAAAAAATTGGTACACCAATTCAAAAGAATTTTGCTTGGGAAAGAAGAGAATGCTGAAGTGTATTATATGAAGGAAACTATACAGAATGTCCCAGAACGAGCTTACACTATCTGTACTTTAAGAACTATTCCATATTGTTTTACACAATGTGATATTTAGGGGGATTTCGAAATGCCCGTTTCAAATAAAATATTTTCAAAGTAATGGAACTTCCGGTTTAACTAGAAGTAGTATCTATTTTAAATAGAACTCTATATTTTTTATTTTACCATTGGATTCAGCATAAAAATTTACATACGAAACAATAAAACCATTTTATGTGTAATTCAACTTTTTAATTTTTTTTCTAAAAACTTTTTTTTTATTACTCTACAGGGTGTTCATTTTATTTTGTCCACTATTGCTATCTCGAGAACCATAAGAGCTACGATGTCGGTTAAATTAACAAACAATTTCTATTTAACAAGACTACTTCAATGAGCATAATTTTTCTTTCAACCAGTGGTTTTTAAACTGTGGGGACCAACTTTCTTATTTTAAATGGGAGCATATATTTTTTATTTGCTTATTAGATAGAGATATTCTGAATTCAGTGTTACAATATTGGTATTTTATTTTATATGCAATAAATGTGTAAATATTACTTACAATTTTTCTAATTTATTTAACTTATGATGAAACTTCATTTAAATATGACAACTCTTTTAAAAGCGCATTGAATATTTTGAAATTATTTCCAAATCTAAGGGATAACATTGACTTGCCAAATGTAATATTTCATACCGTTATATTGTGCACTCTTCTTTGATCTATACTGTTTCGAGTTTCAAAATAAATAAATAAATGTCAAAGAAGTACATTTTTCTGCGTTCTTTTTAAGTACTTACAATTTATCCACTCTTTTAATAAATAATATCATAATTCAATTAAATGTTATTAAATTGTTCAAATAACTTTTTACGCTAAAAATATTTCCATCTAAATGACAGCATTGCAATGTCAAATGTGACATTTTGTACTGTTATTTTTCTTAATCTTGTATAATAAATAAATACAGTAGCTTGGGTTACACGACTTACGTGTAGTGATGTCGCGAAACGAGAAACGACGAGAAATAATCCACTCCAATCCATTTCTCTGCATCTCGTCTCGTCATATTTTTTCTTGCCTTCTCTCGATCTCGACTCGAGAGTCTCTAATATCTCGAATTTATAATTAGCAGTTGTAAATAAATTAACATATAAACGAGTACCACTGATTGAAATATTATTTTACTAAGTATATATATATACAATCGGTTTATAACGTTTTACGACGTCTTTACTAAGTCTGATGTTTAAATGGTAGGTAAAAAATACTCAAAATACTTATTATCTATTGCGACAATCTGCTTTGTTCCCAATATTGGTAATAACGATTATACGAGTTATACGAGTATATTCGTAAAGAGCGTGCACTTAGAGCTGGCATGGAGAATATACCATAGGACTCACTTTTGTGCATTTCCTTTTACTAAAATCCAATAAATCTAAAATGAATAAATAAATAAATTTGAATGTAAATAAAGAGTCAATTAAAATATTTATTTATACCGATTAATATTTAATATATTTTTATTAGATATATATATTTATATAATATAAATAAATCGAGATCTCGAATTTCTACTCTCGTCTCGAGCAAATCTCGAGGGCATTATTCTCGTCTCGTCTCGAAATATCGACACGAGAATAAGGTTAATCTCGTCTCGAAAATTCGAGACGAGATCTCGCGGCGTCACTACTTACGTGATTAATGAATCATGGATTTCATATCCATCCTAGGATGGGTATGAAATTATATCCGTTCAGTTAACAACTTTTGCCTACAAATCCATTCTGCAGATTGTGAAAAATTGATAAATTTTTCAAGTGGGAGTAGAAAAAATAATTATATGTTATGTTACACATAGATATCCAATAGAAAAGAATTACGGCAGACGGCAGTTACATATGTTACTCAATGATAATAAAAATAAATTATATAAAATTAACATATCGATTTGTGTTATCGCTGTACTGTTAATTATTGAATCTTTACATAAAACTTTATTTATATAAAACGAAAAGATTTCTTTAATTATTATTACAAATTCAAATATATGTCAAGATAAATAGAAATTTAAGCAACAAGAGTTGAAAGTGTAAGATTCATATAATACTTTTTCTACGACCATATTAATTTTGAACAAACAGTAAAATAAATTTTAGTACCTAATTCTAATTGAAACACCTCTATATTAGTCATAATTGATAATGATTCGATTTACTGAGTCCAATAACATCAAGATTACTAGAAATTAGTTATCGTGGCTGAAGGTTATATCAACAATAATTCATTTAGACACAAGATAAAGTTTACATAAAAGATACTTGAAGACAATGAAATCGGAAGAGCTGCAACTGTATAAATGGGATTTGAATATTATGAAGGAATCGTTCACAAGCACACATTTGATGTTTGATTTCCTTTCCAACTCAGGATTATTCTTTAGCAACGTCAGTGGCTGTAAGTACATACCTTCAGTTAAAGTGTAGTAATTAATAAGAAAATGATATGTCAAGTAGTCATTTTTTGTTGAATAAAAATCTGTTGTGGCCAGCACAAGACCTCTCGCCATTATATAAGTATTGTATTGCACTTCGCTTTCGAACCGTCGTTTTATAACAAAAAATTACAGAACTTTACCCAAATATAATTTTTTATTGTATTTAACATGTCATCTGCGCACATATAGTTCTAATTATATCTATTTTTCATTGTATGAGGAAGTTTCTAAATGTGAGAGATTTTTCCAATTCATTAACCAGATTGGCGGTATTTCTGATGGATATATGCATTTTACCTATAATTTCAAATATTTAATTAATAAAACAATAAGAAAGATTAAATATACTTCCCAGAAAAAGCTATCAGAATGTCACTAAAGCTGTTGATTTTTGACACTGACATGTGTCATTTACAAACTATGTTATAAACATTAGAACTGGTTTCCTTACTGCCTTAGCCTCTGCGATTAGATTACTCTATATATTATAGTGTCTTTATCTCTAAATCTTTACAAGATATAATAAAAATTTTTAAGTGTATTCGATGGAGAATTTTATGTTCTTCAATATTTAATAACAAAAATTTCCAAAAAATTATATTTCGAAGAATTTTTCTAAGAAACTACTTCTTCCGGTTGTTCATTTGTTACCAAAACCTTTTCAGCTCTTCCCAGGACTGTCAGATTGTGGAATCCATAGTTAAACAGTTCTTAAGTCTTATAGTTTTTGAGGAATCGTGTCTACAACATCCAGACATATATATACACACACACACACATACACACACAGACATCATTTTAAAAATGTTATAATTGGATTCTAGGGACCTTAAAACGTGCTTATTCACTAAAATCTGGATATGCGAATTTTAGCATGAATCCAATACCTCTCTTAGCGAGAGGTAAAAAATTGTTTCTTTTTTTATTGACCTAAAAATATTTTTCAGCTGAATTTTTTTCTTTGTTTTTAAACAAACCTCTACGGTATTGTTACGACTGTTGTATTGAATAAAATCTATTTCTCCAAAACAATATCGTTACATTTACATATTTTTCACAACTTGAAATTAAAATGAAAAAATATAGAAAGAAATTTGAACAAATTTCTCACTTATATCTAATGTTTCCCACTGGCTAATGTTTATAGAGTGTCTCTTATTATAACAAATTCTACTAGTACACTTCACCTACGCCAGCGAATTCTTTTCTTTAAAAAGCATTTTTGTTATTTTATTTTATATTGAAGGTTTTTATTGTAGTATGCAATATTCGCCGTACGTACATTTTACATGTCGGCTTTGTATATTCGTATTATGTATGCATTTACTGAGTGAATATTTAATGAATTTCACTGTAAGTTGCATATTACAAGGCAATTGTAGTTGTAGCCAAGGTCGATTTTACCATTAAGCACTTCAGGCTTCAGAATTCAAAGAGCCCCATTTTATTAATTCATCCAAAAATTGTTGATTTTATTAAGGTAAAGAAAAAATGTATCGTTACAAAAAAACACTTCAAAAAGACATTTTTAAGTTGTTTACTGACATCGCGTCTTGCTCTTTCCAGTTCATCTTGATCTTCCTTTATGCGACCCGCAATAATTAAAATAGGCTACAATTTCTTTGTTCTGAATATTATTTATATTAACAGTATTAAAAATAAATATTCAGTTAAGTAAACATTTGTTTAGTATTTAAATTAAATGTTCATGACAACTTAAAATCAGTGTTGTGACTGATCTAGATAATTTGATCTAAATCACTGATCTAGTGCATTTAGTATGGTTTTTGATCTGATCTAGATACTTTTATATATTCAGATCTTGATCTGGATCTAGATATAAAAACCGTAATCTACGATTTTAAAAAAAGATCAAATATACGAGTGTGCCATCCAATATTACCTAAACTAAGTACAGTGTGTTCAAAAAAAATTCTAACTCGGAATACGCTATGAATAAAAAATATATGTCAATTTGAAAGAATTTAATTAAATGTCAATTTGTTACGAAATATTGCCAAAAATGTTATCTAAAAAAATAATGCTTTTCTTTGTGAAACCTTATTTTATATAGAAATAAATTAGAAAACGGTAAATGGCAATATTCTATATCCTTATGTATTATCTTTCTCCTTAAAATCGCATTTCAAAATCAATTTTGACAACTTGATTGTTGAAATGAAAAATGATCAGACATACTTTTCTGTGTTCATAGCCTACTCTGAATTAGGTTTCTGACCAAACTGTATGCTTCTAATATTTCTTCCTACGTGTAAGGCATAAGGCTAGGTATATTCTGTGTAATTAATTTAATTTTTGTATCCCTACTTAATTAATTAGAAATAAAAATCATTTTTAAATCGTTACTGATCTATTATATGATCTAAGAAAATAGATCCCAAATCCCTGATCTGATCTGATCCAATTGCAAAAATTGACCTATGATCTGATCTAGAACATATTAATTGTAAAGATCTTGATCTTGGTCTAGATCCTTTAGAAATTGATCTGTCCCAACACTGCTTAAAATACAATTTTTTGCTATAAATAATCATACTTGATTGCTTAAAAATTGTAACCAGTTGTTAAGAATTAACCACTGAGTTACAGAATAGGCCTGATTATATTATGTTCAGTATTTTTCATAAGTGTTCATCAATTTCGATGGATGTCGGAAGATACTGACGTCGTTTTTGAGTTTCGTCTAATTTAATAACCAAGTTTTGCAGGCGCAAGTTTCGTGCTCTAGGTTAGGTAAGGTTATGGTTTGGTTTTTTTCTGAACAAATAATACTGAACAAATACTAAATGAAATATATGTTTCTATTGTACAATTATTATTTATACTGAATATGAAAACCAAATAAAATATTGTATAAAACTGAATAAAACAATTAATATAATGAAATTAGTACATCTTATTTTTAAACCAGGTGATAATAAAAAAGTCCATAAGAGCGAGTTGATATGTGGCATTGTTCATCCCTTCTAAACAATGAATAATGAATGATAGGTTATTGTTTGATAATTGAAATACTAGCGTATTTCAATGATATTAAGAATTTAAGATATTGATACTTTTTATCTCTCGCTAAGAAAGGTAATGAATTCATGTTAAAAATCGCATATCCAAATTTTAGTGAATAAATGCGATTTAAGGTCCCTATAAACCGATTTTAACATTTCTACGATGATGTATGTGTGTATGTGTAGATGTGTGTGAGTGTACGTGTGGATGTTGGAAAGACTTAAGACCTGTTTAACTATGAATTCCTCAATCTGACATTCCTGGGAAGAGCTGGAAAGGTTTTGGTAACAATTGAACAACCGGAAGTAGTAGTTTCTTTAAAATATTTTCTAAATATTATTTTTTGGAAATATATGTTATTTCAATATTAAATTCTCTATCCAATACATTGAACATTTTTATTATATCTTCTATAGAATTAGCGATAGAGAATTATAAATATATAAAATAATCCATTATTTAATGAATCAAACAGCCCATGGAAACCAGTTGAAAAATTAAAATGTTTGTAATCAACATATGTCAGTGTCAAAAATCCAGAGACATTACAGAATGCTTTTTCTGGGAAGCACATTTAATATTTCTTATTTTATCATTAATTAAATATTTAAAATTGTAGATATAGCTGCCGTACGTTAACTGTCCTTGAGTGAGGAAAACCTAAAACTAAAATTCGTACTTGGATAAGTTGAGATGTAATATTAATTACAATATGCTATTGTTATAACGAGGAAAAGACTCCGACAACATCTAAAATTGGTATAAAAAGAAAGGGAATTCTTTTATAAACCAAAATATGTACAGAATCAGTTTCAACTAAACACACTCTTGCTATACATGTATTTCATCATATAAGCTTCAGAAATACCGCCAATCTTGTTCATAGAATAAATTTAAAAATAAAGAACAGATGTTATTAGAATTTTTTTGTGTACCAGACATGTTAAATACAATACTTATATAGCCTAATATGAAAATGGCAAGAGGTATTGTGCTGACCACAACAGATTTTTAATTAAGTATACCCTCCTCGGGACTCGCTAGGAAGAAAAGTAAATAATGTATCGAGGGTCATGTGAAGAGTAGGTAGCTTTATTTATACCGTGAGTATTTTTTAACGTGAAACATTGGGTTTATCATATCCATGGCAACGACTCGACATTTTATTGACAGCAATGTATTTGCCCTATTTGCCCGTACCATTTAAAATGAAACATATAGGGAACGAATCTGACAGAAGTATTATATTTAAATATTGTAAGAAATTTAGCGGAGTCAGAAAACCACTCGAGAGAACTAAACATATTTCGGGAACAAGGTGCACACAGTATTTTTTCTACATCTAAATTTAATTTTTAGATAACATGTATAATTATTTAAACAAAATTAACCTCTAATGACATCTTGTCAATATGAACAGATAACCGTTGAATTTTCCTATAAGTTATTGTTCAGTCGTGAACTCAATTTTTTGGGTAGTTTTTAAGAAATGTTTTTCTTTACTCTTTCGAATTTCGCGCGTCGCTGTGAGTTACCGTCATGTGACCTACGTAGCGGCCTGACGCGCGCGAAAGACTTGTAAAAAACAGTGTTTAGTCAACATTCATTACGTTTCGATGTGTAAAATTCGCACTTCGGCGAATTTACACTTTATAGAGTGTTTAGTTAACATTCAATCGTGTCGTATTATTCGCACTTTGGCGAATATACACTATTTAAAGTATTTAGTTCGTTGTCGGTTTAATAAGCCACAGGCTGTGGTTTTTAAACATAAGTTTTGTGGGATCGCACTTCGGCGATTCATGTGTAGCGTTAGACACTGGTATTCGTGACAACGCCGTCGATACGATATCGTATGCAGCCCCGTCAACCTGATGGCCAGTCAACAACACCCAGGAGCGAACACCGTCTCCACAGAAGCTTAACCCGTGCTCGACGTCTTACCAGGTCAGTAATTCACTTGGACGGTATTTATCAACTCACAGCTCGCGGCAGAACCATCCGGCTCAACCCTTTTAATGCAGTCCACTTTTTTTCGCGTCGTCTAAGTTGAAGGAGGAAACCTCGTCATTCGTTGACGAGGCCCTCGTACAAACAGTTATGATTTGACATTTGATTGACAGCAATGTATTTGCCCGTTCCATTTAAAATGAAACATAGGGAACGAATCTGACAGAAGTATTATATTTAAATATTGTAAGAAATTTAGCCGAGTCAGAAAACCACTCGGGAACAATGCGCACACTATATTTTTTCTACAACTAATTTTAATTTAGAATGCAGGCATAGTTATTTAAACAAAATTAAGCTCTATTAACGTCTTATCAAATGTCAAATTCGTTCCCTATGTTTCATTTTAAATGGAACGGGCAAATACATTGCTGTCAATCAAATGTCAAGTCGTAACTATGGATATGATAAACCCAATGTTTCACGTTAAAAAATACTCACGGTATAATTTTATTTCATTTTAATAACATCATTTTAAATTGCACTGTATCTGCTTTCATTATTCTATTTACAGCATACAGCTTGTATACAGCTGTTGCCGCTGCCCTTTCAACCGGACTCACCGAGCCGAAGTTATCACTGCCATATTGCCGGTTAGAATTTGTTAGGTAAGCTGCATAAAGGGGCTAGCTTATAGTATCCGAGTCTAACAAATACAAGTACCTGTATTTATTTTTAACGACAAATGACACATTGTCGGTCAGCGGGATTAGAACGCACCGTATATGGTTCGGGTGAAGTCATAGAGAGCTAAGAGATGTGAGTTAATAATCCGCTTGGCTACCGTGTCGACTTTTCATTGTTTAAATTTTAAACGCAAAGATCAACTCAATTATCTCCGAACACCGAAACCCACATATATTATTCAACAGCGTAAGTGGATGAACACAAAAGTACATAACGATAAATTTATTAGAACGAAGAACGATTGTTAAATATAATGATTTCATTTTTAAATATCAATTATTCATTACCTTTCCATTAAGAAAATGTTTGTTCTTGTTTTTACAAAAACAAATAAAATCAAAATTTCTGAATATTTTCATATTATTCATCTGGGAAAAGTATATAGACATATTTTTTTACCTTTATCTCGTAATAGAGTGCGTTATGTCAGTACCTAAGTGCTAACAAGGAGGCCATTTAGGGATGGCGCGAAAATTTTACCTATAATACACGTATTATTAAGTTTCATTTTAAAAAAAGATCTTACCAATTTTGACGATATTTATCTGTAACATTCTATGTTTTTCAATGTTTATATTATTGTTTTTGACATTACCTCGAAGAAGCCGCCAAAAATATGGTTTTCATTGTCATTGATAATAAATATACAGTATACAGGTGTTCTTTTTAAATAGGCCACCAGTGCTATCTTGAGAACATTAAGAGTTATAAAGACGGTTAAATAGGAAAACTATTTCTATTTCACAAGACAAATATAAAGAAATGAAAAAAATATTTTTTTCTAGCAGTGAGTGTCAGAATACGGGACCCAACTTTTTTATTTTAAATAAGAACATATATTATTATTGCATCATTCGGTAGAGAATTTAATGCTTAATTCAGTGATATAAAATTTTTATACCCTTACATTACATAATGATTAAAATATGGCGAAACTAGATGTATTGCTCTCTGGTTTGGTCTGAGGATGGTTAGGTTAGTAGCCGAAACCGGTCACTAATAATTGTGTAATAGAACAGTGTGATCAAGGATTGTATGGTTATTTTTTTAAAAAAAAACAAACCACCCTTTTAATTTATCCTTCTCACACGTTGAGTTCCATTTCATCATCAATTATTAATAGACTTCAATCTTCAATAGTTTGCAAAATAATTAACATTTACTTTCTTAAACTTCTAAAATAGGTAGTTAAAATTTGACTATGGTACAGTACCCCATTCATATGACATTTCATTTCAATGCTGTATTATTAATTTAAACTAAATTTAATATTTAAGTTGGTGCAACAGGTCATAAATATTGCAACTATAAAAAATTTAACCTGAAAGTTTTTTAAGGTACATTGACAGTTACTTTTTTTTTCTTTCTTTTTTAATGTTTAATGATAATGCGTTAGACATAAATTTAATACTTGGTACTAATGTGTTAAGGTTAAGAAAAACATAATACCGGGTGTAACACGGAAACCGGGCCATAGGCGTTTTAAACTGTCATTATTAACTTCATAGCAAATAACACTTTATTCACAAGTGAATTAAAAAAATTTAAATCACTCACAAAATTTTAACTCACTCTGCAACAAATTATTCATTTAAAATAACATCAGGTACGAAAATAACACTTACCATAATACTTATCACACATTAACAGCTATTTTCATTATTTTTCACGGCACAAATGACAAAACAATAAAACATTTTAAATAGATAAATTCCAACGACTAGTTTTTAACCAATTATGATGCAAAACACTTGAAAATTCAGCCAATGGGAACAGTATTATACTGATAAAACCACGTTACTCCGATAAAACCCCGTTCCCCCGTTAATTTTCCGCTACCAAGTAAATAAACAGTTGTTATTGTTTATAACTGTCAGTGTGACAATTAATGTGTCCAGTTTCATTTAGCGTTGTCTTTGGAATTTATCTCACCAAATACCACACGACCTCTCAGATTTTCTCAGATAAACTTTTATTTTTAAGCACTCATTTTTTTTTGCTTTTAAGCAAAATCACTCAAGCAAACTGACATTAGGTAAAACCCCTCCTCCTTCGGAGTCGGGATTTACCATGCAGTTTGATTTCGTGTTTGTTGCTAAGCAAAAAAAAATCGTGCAAAATAAAAATTTATCGATAAAATCAGGAGGTCTTGTGATATTACTTCTGATAATTTGACATCTATCAGCGACGATTGCCATGCTCAGCCTACTAACTGATTAGTTTTTTATTTTGTCAAAATTAAATATTATAATAGATTTTATTATTATTTCGTCAAAATTGAATAAAATATTGTATAAACCACGTGAGCTAAGAATGTTTATTCACTCGAAGAAATTAACTCACTCGGGCTCGTGAGCTAAACTTTCTTCTCATTAATAAACATTACCTTAGCTCACTTGGTGTGTAAATATCTATTATAAAACTTACATCTTTATAGTGTTAGCTATGATATTGAAATAAAATTTGAATCAAATTTTATGACAGGTAAAATTACAAACAAATATAATGTCATTTTCCCTCTCAGAAAATAATCTGTCAGTTTGTGACATATTTTACCTGTCACAAACCTGTCGGTCTGATTGTGACATATTTTATCTGTCAGAAAAGCTCTGTTTGAGTTATCATTATTGAAAATGGAGAATTATGCACAGGAAGACAAGATACATATCATTGGGTAGTATTACTCGTATTTTGATGAAAATTATATTTTATAATTTCCGACAGGTAGAATGTCATAAAATTTCATTTCAATACATGGCTACACTACAAAGAAGTAATTCTCTACATTTATTTGAAGCATTTTTGTCGAAAGTTAATAGGCCACTTTTGTCCCAGGTTTCGTGTTATATATATATATATATATATATATATATATATATATACAGGGTGTGCAACGAAACGTGGAACATAGGACTTTAACATAGGATTTTAAAAATGTGCGAAAATTGGCTCTCCTGTACATTTTAGAGCAAAAATACAATAATAAAAAGTTGTTTGGAACTAATTTTTACTCTTAAAAATTCATCAATTAATACAATACAATATCCCCAGCACTAGATATTTAGAAAGTAAAATTTGACATTTTCACCAAAAATCAGATAGCTATGGGAATAAAAAACAAATAAAACAAAATATCAATTAAGATCATAATACTTAAATATTTAATACTGAATTATAACATTGTAAACACATTGATTACAACAATAAGATTAATAATACTGAAATGAAATATCATTTCAGTGTATATCAAAAATGATGAATTATCCTAAATAAATCACAGATTCTTCGGTACTGAATAAATCCATTTTATAATGCACAAAAGCATAGTAAAGTTAATTTATGGACTATAACAATGTAGACACAATGATTATAACAATTAACATCAATAACACTAAACTGAACTGTCAGAATGAGATTTTGTTCTATTTGTTTTATTTCCATGGCTATCTGATTTTTGACGAAAATGTCATATTTTATTTTGTAAATATCTAGTGCTACAGATATTCTATTGCATTAAATGAAGACTTTTTGAAAGAAAAAATTAATTCTTAACATCTTTTTATTCTTGTATTTTGGCTCTAAAATGTACAGGAGAGCCAATATTTGCAAATTTTTAAAATCCTATGTTAAACTCCTATGTTCCGCGTTTCGTTGCACATCCTGTATATATATATATATATATATATATATATATATATATATATATATATATATATATATATATATATTTGCAACGCGACTGTCACTCGTTTACTTTTTTAAGTAAAATAAAATTTAAATGTGTGACGTTCGGTCTTTCACAAGCTACGTGCATTTGCTAAAATTTCATAGAATTTTGTTTAAATTTTATTTAAAAATAAGTTATGGCCCTTAGACTCTGTTTAGCACAATAGTATTCTATGACTATTGTTGCTATGTAATGTAGCTTCAGTTTTGCCGCGTAAAAGCAATTGCCAGCAGACCGCCATGAGGTTTTCATGGCCGCTTAGAGCGTTTCAAAGAGGGTTGTTCCTGAGCCGTCGAGCAAGCACAATTTGTATGTGTGTGTGACAGAAGAGGAATAACTAAAGCTAAAAGTAAATAAATTCCTCCTACCTGTAAGCGTCCATTCATAAATTTTAGCCCGGCTAGCTTTGTCGGTAGAGCATGATACTCTTATGCCCGGTTTCATATACGATTGTTAAATCTCGTGTTAGTTAACAACTTTTCAAAATCAACAACTTGTTCAATTTTTATGATTTTTCATGAAATTAGCAAATCAATTTTAAACTGTTGTTAGTCAACATGCATGTTAAAATTTGTTTAGGGAATTATTGTATTTTTTAGTAATATAAACACCAATTTCATAGTTTAATAATAACTGATTGATTGGATCAATTGGATGATTTCTTTCAGTGTATGATGTCAAATTTTCATATATATGATCCAAAATTAACAGAACGGTGTCCTTAGATAGCCGATATCTCATTTTAAATTTTACATAATCAAAAAATTCAAAAGGATTTCCTCGATCTCTAAATACTCTTTCTCTTCGCAGAAATCGAATATTAATTTCAAAAAATTCTTCTTCAGACTCATCAGATTCCGAAAACATAGTTGAATAATATTTCCTATGACATTAATGTAATGAATATATTTTTATTTTAAATTACACAGCTAATGCAACTTGTACTTACTAATTTTCTTGTTGCAAATTAATTTATGACGGAAAGGACAAAATAAATATTTTGTTTTGATTACACATATGTGATATCATAAATAGCAACTTATTAGAAATTTAACAAGACCCGAGACTGTTGTTAAAATAGCAAACCATTTAACCATAGTTTAAATCTAGCATTTGTTGATGAAACAATAGTTCCTACTGAATCAGTTGCTAAATTATTTAACAAATTGTTAAGATTTAACAAGCGGATATGAAACTGGGCATTAATCTCAGGGTTGTGGGTTCGGGCGTCACGTTGGGCGCCAATTTATGTGTGACCAAACTAAAGGCTACCTACCTGTACCGCACACAAATAAAACGGAGTCAGACCAATGCCTGTGCAAAATATACTACCTCAAAATTATTATTCGGGCGCCAACACCTTGAAAAGGGGTGACCCTTAGGAACGTGTACTCAAGGAATTAATTTAAAACAAATAAAATATAAAGTTTAATTTTGACTAGAAGTTCTACAAAAAATATGATAACAAAAATGTTTATACAAATATTGGCGGCTGTACCGAGGCGTCATATAGCTAACGCTGGGGGCACACTGAGGTGACGTGATCGAGCCCTCGGCCCTGACGCAGCTGGAGTAACCTTGGAGAAGCTCCGGCGGTAACGGCTCGAAAGAAGTCTAGCCCTCTGAGGACTGAAGCGAGTCTTCGACGAAACACCTCTCATTCGCTTGGTGCGACGATATAACTGGTTACCGCAGGTCTCGTGCCTCGTTCACTTTTCAGTCTGCGTCGGCTGGTCTGGTGACGTTCGTCAAGGACCGAGGGCCGCCACACAGTCACCAAAGCAACTAATGTCCCTAGAAAAAGGTTTCCACAGTACACTGTACTTAATGGAGTAACACGCTCGCCTGAAGAGCGTGGTTACTACACAGATTATTACAAAAAGCACTAACGCATCGTACTACGTCAAAAGTTGTACAAAAAACTCAAAATATGTAAATTGAATAAATAAAAATGACAGACAAAAGGAAAGGAAAATAGGTTGAATGCAGTCAAATATATATATTTAAAGATTTAACAAAACCCCAAATATAATTTTGCTAAAATAAATTTTTGTAAACCCTGCACGTAAATAATTTACAACCCTGATGGACATTTTTCCTGTTAGTATCGCGACAAATCAACACTTAAAAATTTATACCCAAAAATAGGATTTGCCAACACGAAAAATATAAAGCGTAGAAAAAAATCCGGCTTTCAAAAAGGAAACGTGCCCGAGCCGTGATCCAACAGGATTAAAACAAAATGGCCACCAATTAAACCATTCATATCAGGCACAAACAAGATGTGATAAGGGTAGAAAAGATTGAAGGGATAATTAAGCAGAACTAAGTAATAAATACAAAAAAAAATTGCTCTAATAACACAAAGAGCCGTCAAGTTTAAATAGGTTTAAATAAGTTACGCGGAATATTACAATAAAACGGGGGATTCCACCATTTTTTTTTTATAATTTTATCTAAAAATATTAGGAAAACTAAGACTATTGATTAAAATCCGGTGAAAAAATTCCTATTAATAAACGAGTTATGGTCTCCCGAATTTTGAAAAGATTGACGTGACGTCACATTTATGTGTTTTTATATCAAACTGTTTTCATCATGGTCCTAAATGTTCTTGAAATATATGCTATTTTAAATTATATTTACATAAAAATAAATGAATAATAAAACACTGTATAAGTCTACATACTTTATAATTACAGGTGTATTTAAATTATTAAGTTTAATGCAAGGAATTTATGTTAAAATAAAAACTATTTGGAAACTGCAGTACAGGAATGTTAGCCCCTCCTTTCGAATTTTAATTTCTTAACTTCCATTGGTAGTAATCCCCACCTCCTAACACGCTATTTGTAATGCATGAATAGGCGGTCTTTCGGTCGCCAATCAAAATATTATATATAGATTTTATATTAGTGTCGAAGCACTAGAACAAAAAACCTCTCATTTCCGAAATATTTCAATTATACCATTTCATTTTTTTTTATTAATATTCGTATTTTTTTACTATTTTCCTTTAATTCGATTGAGCTGAAATCCCCCATTATACTATAGGTACTGTGCTACTGTACTATATGAATGTGTGCGATGACACAAGGAACTAGAACCATCAAGGTTAAATAGGCTCGAGCAAAGTTAAGCAGATTATTACTATTATGATCTTCAATAAAAACTAGTGTAAAACAAAATCAATATGAATTTTGTTAGAAAACCTTAAAGGCCGAAAGGTAACCAAAAACGATTAGGAGCCGTTGAGAAACAACTGTGAGCGGCGTAATATGAGCAAAAGTAACAAAAACATTTTGAAATAAAGCCCTAAAAAATACACTATTTTACTAAATAAAGTTTCCACAATATTTTTTTACCCACACTAACTGAACCCCAAACAGTGTTTGTGAGCTACTTGAATGCTTTTGCAGCCTCAACGGCCTTTTCCTAACACGTGACCATACAATAAAAAAATTTACAATACAATTAAATATGGTAGAATACAAAATATGTAGGAATTGGAATAACTTGCCTACTCTGCTGTGGTCTGATTTGACATCAAGAAAGTTTAATTTGCACAAAGAAATTTAAAAAATTAGAAATCAAAAACTTGCTGCTCGAACTAAGTCTCTCAAAGTTACGGCTCAGAACCTGCAGCAACCGCTATTCACGTACGCGCCTCTATCTTCAAAAATGCGCAATAGTAAATATGTAAAATTTAGTACCAGTATCGATAATTCAAAATAAAATTTCGAAAAAGTTAACGACAGTGAATAAGAACTGAAAAATTTAAAATAGAACCATAAAACATTTGAATTGAAATAAAATTTTAGCGAAAATAGTTCAAATAAAATTGGGTAGTTGTCGAGCGCGTTCTATCGCACAGATCTCTCAGCTGAGAGTCCAACAGTTCTCAAAATGTTTTACAAATGTCACGCCGTAACTGAATTCGAGACCAATCTGCGAGCCCTATGCCGGGACGCGATTAATTAATTCTTCTTTGATTCTGTGTTCTGTCTAATTTATTAAGGTGAATAGACGTCCGGATAAAGCCGGACATTCAAAGGTGGAGGTAGTTCTTTGTCATAATATTTGTTCCTCATGAAAAGAGTTGATATTTTATTTATTCAGGATAACGTGTCCTGCATTGTGATAATCATAAGGGATAAGAAGTTTTTTTAAGTTGTCTTGTTAGTACGTCTTTACCTTCTGTCACCTTTAGGTAAGGAAGGTATTGTCTTCGGTCAAAAAATTCGATGGTGAGTTTTTAATGAATAAGCACGTTTTAGGGTTCCTGGAATACAATTTTACTAATTTTTTGATGATGTCGGATGTTTGTATGTATGTATGTATGTATGTATGTATGTGTGTGAGTGTGTGTGTGAGTGTGTGTGTGTGTTCGAGTGTGTGTGTGTGTGTGTGTGTATGACAAATTTTTCTCCGACGATAACTCCAAAACTACAATTCTAAAAGTTATTCTTCTTTCGTATTCCTCTTCTTTACAACCATATGAAGAATTGTTTAGATTTTGGTTCTAATTGGTCAACCGGATGTACCCTTATTTGAAATTCTTAACAGTTTTTCTTGAAAAAACGCAGTTAAATATCATTTTTCCACATTTTATGTGATTATCAATATGTAAGAATATCTTATTCTCTATACGGTTTGATTATACATTTTCCTTCATATCTCAAGATTGGAACTTTCAATGTTCGTGTTACAATTGTACAGAATATATAGAATCTTTTTCACGGAATTTTTGGTGTGGGATTTGTACAAAATACACCGAATTGATGGAAGGTTTTGTGTTAGCCACAACAGATTTTTTGAAGATGAATTTGTCGAAAAAAATGTAAGCCACTAGATACAATTTAAAATTTATATTTTGCAATTATTATTTTTGCAAAAATACTTGTGGATATAAAATAAAATTATGTTTTGTACTTCTCTGGAATTAAATTAAAACTCCTTATCATACGGTCAGTTTAGTAATAATTTCAACATACATAGGGAATTTATTGACAATTACCTTTGTCCATAGTAATATAATTAAAGTCAATTGTGTTCTATTTGAGATATTTAGTTCCTATTAAATTTAAATTAGTTGTATAAAGCGGCCTCTAGATACTTAATAATTTTGCAAATATTTGTTATCGTACAATGTTATTAATCGTATGAAATATATGTATAATTAACATTTGTGCAGTATGTTTTATTACACCATTGCACATAATATTGTATACCTAGAGGCCATTAAGAATAATGGAACAATTATATATAATTTAAAAGAAAATTGAAATTATTAAAAAAATATATGTTCATTTATTTTATTTAAATTTTTGTCAATGTCAATGTAGGTACATATGAAGGTATAGAATTTTGGATTACTGTTGTGGTGTACAGGAATTTAAGAACATTATAAGATTTACCTTTCGCTTTATAAAATTAAATAATTTTTTTTTATAAAATAATAAAAAACTCAACATTTTTCAAAAAATAAAAAACATGCATTCTTAAGTAACTAAAATTATGAAATTTACAGGGATATGAGTTATTGAAAAATGAACATCGTTTACCTGTCAAATCAATTTAAAATAACAATTTAAAATACTAGTGGTTATTTCATTCTCATTGATATTGTGAAAATAGTATTCATAAAAATATAGATTCTATTTTTTTTATAATTTGAAATTATCATTTGGACATGATTTAAAACAAAATTTATGCACTAGTTGATATGTCATCAATTTCTGCTGCAAGAATTACTAAACTTTTGTCTAGCATCTTCGTCAACATACAGTTAAATCGTCTTATTATAGCATCAGGAATCTGTGGTTAAGCCATGTCCCCCTATTTAAGAGACACCTGTATAAGTATTATACATATTTGACATTTCTGATACACAAAAAAACACATATCTTCTTTATATATTTTTTACCTTCCGTCACCTTTAGGTAAGGAAGGTATTGTCTTTGGTCAAAAAATTCAGTTGTCAGTTTTTAATGAATAAGCACGTTTTAGGGTCCCTACTATACGAATTTACTGTTTTTAAGATGATGTCTGTATGTGTGTCTGTGTGTGTGTCTGTGTGTGTGTCCGTGTGTGTGTCCGTGTGTGTGCCTGTATGTGTGTCCGTGTGTAACAAATTTTTCTCCGACGATAACTTCAATACTACAATTCTAAATATTATAATTTTTTCGTATTCCTCTTCTTTACATCCATATGAAGAGCTGATTAGATTTTCGTTATCATTGATTCACAGGAAATACTCTTATTTTAAGTTTTTAACAGTTTTTCTTAAAAAAAAAACGCAGTTACATACTATTTTTGACATTTTATGTTATAAATATTAGAGAAAATGCTCTTCTCTATACGATTTGATTATACATTTGCCTTTATATTCAACAGATATAGAGTTAAAGAGTTATAAAGAGATTAACTTTCAAAAATCAGTCAGCTTTGATATTTATCCGGGAAACAGCCGATATATTCAAAAAATTCTAATTGACAGATGTCAGTGTCAAGTGCATAACTAAAGATGGAAAGAATACGGTCAGAAAGTGTCACAGTGTACAGTGTTCCTCACAAGTGACATGCAGAGGAAGAATTGTGTGAAGAAAATGTGTCGGACAGAAATGAGTGGAAGAGAAGAGTAAGAAACAGCGACCCCCTAATAAAATAGCGAAAAACTCAAGAAGAAAACAGTGTCAAGTGCAATTTACATGTGTATGTTAATGTATAATTTTATTGAATATATATAATCTATTCAAAGAAATTTTTGTTATGGGATTTGTACAAAATACATTGAATTGACGGAAGGTCTTGTGCTGGCCACAACAGATTTTTTAAAATCATTATTTAATTCGAAAATATTTAAAATGTTATTTTTTATAAATTTTATGTTCTAATGTGTATTTTGTAATTAATGATGTTATGGTAAATTGTACTAATTTTATTGAATGTGTATAATCTATTCAAAGAAATTTTTGTTATGGGATTTGTACAAAATACATTGAATTGACGGAAGGTCTTGTGCTGGCCACAACAGATTTTTTAAATTCATTATTTAATTCGAAAATATTTAAAATGTTATTTTTTATAAATTTTTTGTTCTAATGTGTATTTTGTAATTAATGATGTTATGGTAAATTGTACTTATATTGTTAATGTCAGTTAATAGTATTTTTGTCTCGTTTAATGTGCAACATTTCTAGTGTGAGTCTTGTTTTGTAGTATCGGTTCTTGTTGTAAAATTTTTGTATTTTCAAAGTCCATTTCATGTTTATTTGTATTTACGTGGTCTACTAAGGCACATTTTACAGTTTTATATTGGTTGGTGGAGTTACTTTTATGTTTTGATAGCCATACACACGTCGCTGTGCTCTGACGGTAGCTGTTTAAACGCACTACAATGTTTATTTGGGTTGTTTTCTGATATAACGTAGCGTTCTTTCAAAATCGGCAAAGGAAGCCAAAATTTTCTGCCGAAATACACAAAGTGCTCTGTTCAAGAGGAAAATGGATAAGTTATATGTAGTAATCAAATTACTTTTTTGCTCTGAAGCAACAAAGACCTTATCATTACAATTAATACAAAAAAATAAGCTCTATTGATCCAATGGCTTGCGCGCCACTACGACTTTAATAATAAAAACGTGCCAATGAGGTATACAATTATCAATATTCAGAGCCTGCGTGACATTTCCGTTCTTCGGGATAGTATGGTCCCAGCAACATATAAATCAAATGGCTGCTCGAATTGACGTAATAATGTTCTCACTTGAGCAGGGGAGCTCGACGCACTTATGCATCCCTATAAAATTTTCCATGTCGCCCGGCGTCTGACAGCCACAGGCACACCGTTGAGCTCTCTATCGACAGCTCTTTGAACGTGCAACAACTTTTATCAGAGTTGATTTCCGGTACAACATAGCGTGCTTGCTAAACCGGCTAAGGAAACCCAAATTTTCTCAAAAAAAAAAAAGAAAAAAAAATACAAAGTGCCATGTTTAAAAGGAACATGGATATGTTATATGTAACCAAACTCCAATTTTGCATTGCAGCAATAAAGACATTGTTATAATTAATAAAAAAATAAAATCAGCTTTGTACATCCAAAGATTTGAGCACCACTGTGACTTTCAGAAAACAGTGCCTGCGGGACATTTACGGGTGGCTACATCTTCTAATCGACAAGGTGTGGACCCAACAACATATTAACAAAACGGGTTGCCTGCATAAAAAATGCAGGGTGAACGCCCTTACCATCCGGATTATGTTGTATTGTAGTCATTTTTCTCCAGAAAAGTAGAGCAGCATGTAAAAATAAATAAAGAAAATGTTGTTCCGTCATTTCCTGCTAAGAAAAATTTCCGAAGTAGCAATCTTTCAAATAAAGCCGAAATAAAGCAATCAAGCAATAACTTAAATAAATAAATATATCATCACGGCATATTACCCATTTCTGGGTGTGCCAGTATCTACAACACATGTAGACATCGGTAATGATGACGATATATTTTACCGTGTGGGCGCTTACCAGGCGTTACCTCACGGGCACTCATAGCTGGCGTGGAGAGTGCACCACAGGGGTCACTTTTGTGCCATTTAAAATTGGAAAAATATTTGGCGTCAGTCGGGATCGAACCCGGTTCCCCCAGGTTAGCGACCAGACACTCAGGCACGCGGCCACGGGACCCCATAACTTGAGTTATGCATTAGACCACAATGCTCAAATTACGAATTTGCCCTCACAGAAGATGATAAATTTAACTTATATCCTCACTGCAGTGGTAGTGAAATGATTCAGAGGAACAGTATACTTATAAAGCAAATGTCTTTTCTGAGGATCTACAAAATTGGGTCTTTACTTACTATATACAACACGCTGCTATAAATTCATTGCTGAATATTTTATCTAGTATGGAATGCTGTCATCGTTACCATACTACAAGAAAACAAATGCTTGTTAACGGTTGTTATAGTATATTTTGGTTTTTAAATTATTATTATAACTAAAACATAGCTAATACAATAGCCAATTTACAAAGTCATACGTTACTATTGCTACTGTAGTTATTTTCTGGTTATAATAGACAAAGAAATTCCAAATAATGGCATTTAATCCACGGTTATATTTTAGCGATACTGAAATAAATAACTAGTTAAAATAACTACATAATTTCTTGTTAATAAATATATGTAGATAATCGGTCCTATTTTGTAACTCACTGGTTAATTTTTTTAACCAATTGTCACATGTCATATGTATGTCACATGTCATATGTATATTAATTTATTAGTTGTTGCCATGTATTTGTATTTATTAATTTTGTAAAATATTTGTGTCGAGGAGTACATGTTATAGTTTGTTATGTAAAAATGCAATGTAAGAAATTAAAATTTAATTATAAAACACAAAGTCAATTCATTAGACAATAATCACATACACAACACCAATCAAGTCAAGTATGTTGATATATAACAAAAAATTGGTTTTTTATTTGTCAAATCAATATCTGTTGGATAAAATTTACAACCAGTTGTTAAAAATAACAACTGAATTACAGAATACGCCTAATTTGCAGTGTTATAAAAAGTATGATTTGGATACGCCAACAAAACTTAAATTGACAATATCCTATCAAAACGAATTGTCAAATTAGTCAAGTTTAAAATTTAAATGTTAGCGGTGCAACTGGGCATTAATAACATTGATTTTAAAATGTCATTTGGAAATGAAAACGTTATACGTAAGCTTTTAGGTTTTGTAATTATTTAACTTTTTTGGATGATCGCCATATTTTGTCATTAAAAGGGACTATTTTGTAACAAGAAAGATAATATTAAATGTTTTTAAGCTGATTTTTATATTTTAATTTTTAATGCAATATTAATTATTAATTAACTGAGGTCATAATAGTTTGCTTTAATATTGCAGAATAAGCAATAGTAATATTAGAGTTTAATAAGTAGGTTATTACTGGATTGTTTAATGACAGCATTACAGTAATATAAAAGACTGTACAGACGATGGGAAGTTAGAGAGTGTTCAAGAGAGGGTGTCCATAGACCAGAGATATAGAAGACCCATCCTACATACAGTCTGTACATAGCAACCATCATTCATCAAGTGTAAATATGTATCATTCAATTATACTAGTCAAAAAACTTATTTATAATAATAATAATGATAATAATAATAATATAATTATAATAATAATAATAATAAATATTATTATTACAACCCGTATTCTTCTACAAAAAGTAACTCAACGGTAAGAACATTTATTATTGTTTATTATCTATTATTTTGGCAGTTACTAAATTATACAACCAGTCTGGCAAGAACCCATTTATAAATATTATTTGCAATTCGCCCCTTAAAAGGCGGGTAACATAAAAATGAATATTTCCTATACTATTAATATTTTTAATACTTGAGAAAAAAATTCTGCCAAAGTCGCTTGAAGTTTTTCAAAATATCTTAATAAATATAGCGGTTGCAATAAAATTTGAACATGATCAACCTAACTTGAAAATAATTCTTACTAAATAAGAGACATTTATTTACAATTATTTGTATTATGGATGAAATGTTGAACTTAGTTATTTTATTAACACAAGAAAGGAATTATGCTGAACATATTCTAATTTATAAGCAACTGGCTGCAGATTAGTAAGTATTAAATGCATAAAATTGTAAACACATGGTTAATAAGAAAATAAATTTTCGTCATTTTTTCTTGAAACTTTTTTTATGATTAATACCTATAATTTTAAACTAGAATTTTTTAAGTAATAATCTATTTAAGATCAATATAAAGCTAATGCTTTTTGATTATTTTGAAACTATAGAGAATTGTTAGTTGTAAAATTGTTATGTTGTTGTTGTTATGCTAGTCACAATAACCTACGGACAGTCTTTACTCAAAAGTGCGGAAATCGGATATACAGGGTGTCTCTTAAATAGGGGGACATGGCTTAACCACAGATTCCTGAGGCTAAAATAAGACGATTTAACCAAACTTGCTTCTACCGGAAAGTGTACCGTTTAGCCAGAAATCTGCTTCAAAGTTCTTCGAAAAAAAATTTATTTTGCTTATAATAATCGGACGCTTTATTCGATTTGGATGAAATTTGGTATGACAGTTTATATGGTTATAAGTCATCTTTTAAGGTGATACTTGTTATTATTAGTAAACCACTAGTGTATGAAACTTATGTCTCCCAACATTAATTAGACCGTAACTTTTTAATGGCAATGCCGAAAACGTGAAATTATTTTTTTTCAGAAAGATACATTCAATAGTAAACTTTTCTCTCTCTGTGTAATTTGTGATATCTGTTACGGTTCACACAGAAAAAAATAAAATCTGAGTGTCTGCACTGCTAAATTTTTAAAATAAATTTAATCTAGCAGTCTATCCAAATGTCAAACAAGTAATTTTTAATGACAGTAACGAGTTGTCAATCTTTACAACTTGTTTAGGAGTAAGCTAAGATATGTAATCGTCTTATTTATAATAATGGTAGTAAACTATTATTAGGCCGAACACACGGATGTTACTAATTTTAGAATATTGCGAAGAAAATTTTTGACAACCCGTAAAACAATTGTTACTGTCATTAAAAATTACTTGTTTGACATTTGGATAGACTGCTAGATTAAATTTATTTTAAAAATTTAGGAGTGCAGACACTAAGATTTTATTTTTTTCTGTGTGAACCGTAACAGATATCACAAATTACACAGAGAGACAAAAGTTTACTATTGAATGTATGTTTCTGAAGAAAAATAATTTCACGTTTTCGGCATTGCCTTTAAAAAGTTACGGTCTAATTAATGTTGGGAGACCTAAGTTTCATACAATAGTGGTTCACTAATAATAACAAGTATCACCTTAAAAGATGACCTATAACCATATAAACTGTCATACCAAATTTCATCCAAATCGAATAAAGCGTCCGATTATTATAAGCAAAATAAATTTTTTTTCGAAGAACTTTGAAGCAGATTTCTGGCTAAACGGTACACTTTCCGGTAGAAGCAAGTTTGGTTAAATCGTCTTATTTTAGCCTCAGGAATCTGTGGATAAGCCATGTCCCCCTATTTAAGAGACACCCTGTATAGTTTTTGAATCACAAACGGCTAAAATTTGTAGACCCAGATAGTTCGGAACTCTCACAATCTTCGTCACTGTAACGGACGAGTGCGTTTCGAGCAATCGACAACTGCTTTCTTCAAATAGTCATAACGCCTAAATATTTAATGAAAACCGCTACATCGACAACACCCTCGTATTACATGGCGTCTCTATGGTTCGTATAATAATTTAATTGCTTTATGCTAGGTGAAATAGCAATTGAGGCCCGGTCTTTCCATCTCTGGATAAAGGTGTTAGTTAACTTAACTGCCAGATATAAAAATAGCGCATCGATATTAGTTCATAAATTTACAAAATTATATACACCTATCAAAAAGGCCTAGCCAAGCCACACGTCGTCTGATTCTTGTTTCCTATTTATCGAAAATGGTAACCATATTTATATACATAAGGCACAACGGTAATACAATATAACGGATGGAGTCAATAGAAAATGATTGAGTGGTTCACTAAAAACATTTTCAAAATACTTTACGAAGAACTCAACAATATTAAAAATAATAATTGTGGTTGACATACCAACTTTATGACATCCGGGCTTTTCCCAAGCATCTCTAGCGGAGTAGCTTGGCGGGACGCACAAACAAGCGACGACGGCCGCCACAATCAGTATCCAGCATCCGAACATCCTGCAATAATACAGAAGTCGACAATAAATTTATTCTTTTATATCGGGTGGTAGTTTTACGCCAAAAACTGTAAAATGCAAAATTGTTCAGAATTAAAAGTTACAGAGAATACAAAATTGTTAGTTACAATCGGTTAGTAATATGAGGATATCTAACTTTTAAAAAGTTGGGCAGTTAGTTATTGTTAACCTCATTTTCAAAGAGGTTGGAAAGTATAGTGTGAGTAAAGAAAGTGTCAATTTTCCAACCTCTGCTATTCTCACGCTACACTTTCCCAGGCGGGTAGATGCCACATCCTAACTTCAGGGCTATTGTCCATTCCCATCCTAAGAGATTAGTGATAGCTATTTACATGTAAACAAAGTTTCTTTACATATTATATGTAAAGAAGCGAATGGAATTGTAAATAATATAAATAAGTGCAGATAAATGTGAAATCAAAATATACGATTAGAAATCACACTTATATTCGCTTGTTTATGTTAGATTTTTATTATTTATAATAAAATAATATTATGAATAAAATAGTATACAAACCTCGGTGAAAAATTTCGTTATGTCTCGGGCTACTTCCAGCTAACCTCGGCGCTTCGCGCTTTGGTTAACTATCTTCGCCCTCGACAATAAAGAAATATTTTCCACCACGATTAGTAATATACTAATTCACATTTTAGCTCCCGCTACCTAAGGTAAGGGAGATATAGGAATCGTGCAAAAAATCGCATATCGAGATTTTCGTAAATGACGTTTTAACGTCCATAGAATCAGATTTTAACATTTTTACGATGTTATCTGTGGGAGCATGTTTGTTCGTATGCGTGAGTGTATGTGGATCCTCTTTACTCAAATATTATCATTCGGAAAATTATGAAACCTTGTATTTCAAGCCATTAGATTTTGGTATAAATCGAATAACTGCATTCAAAGTTTTTCTATATATTTTATAGATAAATTTATAAAGTAACTGTTTTATAAATCCCGGAGCCTACATTTTTAAGATAAACGCAATACAAATTCAGATTTCAAATGTGTGTAACTAACAGATAAATGTCACTGTCAAAAAAAAACTATCATTTCAAATTAATAAGGATACTAAACGTTTCAAAATGAAAATAGTATATAAAACCATAGTTCTAGTTCTAGTTATATTATAATCTATATACCGGATGTAACACGAAAATCGGCTTATAGGCGTTGAACATGGGAAAACGGTTTTCCTTTGCCCAAAAGTAGCCTATTAATTTTAGAAAAAAATGCTTCAAATAAATGCAGATAATTAAATTCTGCATAGCCATATTTTCTTTCGCATGTTTGCTAATCGAGAAAAATTAATTTAAAATTTTACAAAACATTTCTTTATAGTGTTAACCGTGGTATTGAAATAAAATTTCAAAAAATAGTTATTTATGCAACAAAAGCGTAAACACAAGTTTTATGACATTAGGACAAGTATTTTGTAATTGTGGACCGAATCTTGTTTACATTTGAATTGCATACAATATTTTTTATAGGACCTTGTATAACATTCCTCTGAAATTTAACAGACAACAATTTGAATACACCAAATACTAAGTTCACATTTGACAGATAACAGATCTGAAGTTGAATACTGATTTTGCTACTATTACTAACATGAATATTCAGAAAAAAAAAAAATTAAATTTAGGTAAAACAACTTAAATGCCACATGTGTACTGACGGTGGCATCTCTGTAATGTGTAAAGTAAATAAGTGTTAAAAAAGTAAAAATCTGGTTATGCGATTTTTTAGCATGAATCCAATACCTCTCTTAGCGAGAGGTAAAAAATGCAAATCGAAATTTTGACAGTATTACCAACAATTTATTTGACATTTCAATTAGATGTAATATTGACAATGAAGCGCTTAAAATTTAAGCTACGTTGGTCCATTAATCATTTGGGCATAGAAAATCTAAAAACAAATAAGCAATTCCTACTAATTGAAAAAGACGTCTTTCATTTCACTCAAGTAAACTATATGACACACTTTTAAGGTTATATTACCTTCACGATAGAAAAATATTTATTAGCAAAAATAATTGAAAATGAAAGAGTTATAAGGTATAACAATCAACCTACGAGAAGTACAAAATTAAAGATATATAGCTTTAAAATAAAAATTTTATTTTTAAAAGTTAATAAAGTTCACTATAACATGAATGATATAAGGTCGTATTTACTCTGTAAATTAGAAACTAGAGGTATTGTTACGTACCATCGAAAAATCAATATTAATTGCACTCGTAAAATAAACGGTTAATAATCTTCAACTCGTCAGTTTTTAATCAAGCAAAAATAATAGAAGTTCACAATTTGTGCGAATTACATTTCACCGCTCTTAATACCTCGAGTGAGTACGAGTGTCTATTTACGTACGTCTGTATATGACGTTAATGTAATTGCTTGATAATGAATCTTTACTTTCCGTAATCAAAAAAACCATAAGTGAAATTACACTCATTATCTTAATATCCGGTTCTGTGTTTGAAGGCGAGAAAGTGTAAAATTACGCACCGAAGTTTAAACTCAAAATTTTGGGATATTTCGTGTAATTTAATAAGCTTTTTCAATTTTTTAAAAAGTATTTTAAATTAAAGTTTATATTTCTCATAGTAATAACAAAAATAATTATGTTTTTGTATTTTTGTAAATAATTAAATAAAAGATTGGTGCCAAAAATGGTCATGAAAAGCAACCCCTCTCCCTCTACTCTGACGTCACATTCTCTTTCTGATCACGTGACTTTTTCAAAATACTACACAAATTTCAATAGTTAATTGTAAAAATTCTAATGGAGATTTCGTGATATTTTCAAATTTGATGCTCTTCAAATAACAATATCTTTTAAAGTTTAGAACTTAGAAGTCATATAAAAATTCTTGCAACAGCACTAGTGTGCATGAGCAGTAAACAAAGTGATAAAATCTATTAAGCAAAGTATGGTAAAAATTATATTGAATTAAACCCGTAAATAAAATAAATATAGTGTTTTTATAGAAAGCCTAACGTCCGAGAAGTTCTCAACGCAATAGGTAAAGCTAACTGAAGTCTTTGAGACGTATTGTGCGCCTAGAAAAAATACAATGTACAACCGCTACAAATTTTTTATAAGTTTTCAATCAAAAGGTGAAACATTTGATCACAGATCTCAAGAAGTTGGTACAATTATGTTAATTTGATGACCAGGGAGAATCACTAATAAGAGATAGAATAATAATTGGATGCAAAGAAAAGATTCACATTTTACACTGAAGAAAACAATAGAATTTTGTCATGCGTATGAAATTAGCAAACAGCAGGCAAAAACATTACAAGAAACTAGTGATAGGTAGTAGATCGACTAAAAGAAGGAAAGAAAAACAGTGCAATATTTTTGTGCAAAAATGCAATCAAAGACACAAATATAAAGAATGTAAAACCTACGGAAAAACATGTTTTAAGTGCGGTAAGTTAAATCATTTTGAAAGTGCAAACAAAAGTAGAAGCATCTATCTATAGCTGGCGCGCGTTACGTTAAGACCGGACCTGCGCGTACTAGTCTACCTGAAAACATCGACTACAATTTCTTTGGCTTGTAAATGAATCCCCTTCCCATTTATTACCAATTTTATTTGTTGATGGATTGGTGTCCTCGTTGAAATGATAGCATACAATATTTACTAATAAATAGGTAAAAATTATTGTTAATATTCGAGTAAACGTCATATACCTAACTCCCCTACTATTACATTACGACCAGTCCCAGTACAAATTTTAAGTTTTGCACAAACAAGGTCTCAACCTCTCAACTTTACGCGCGCCAGGTACACCTAACTTACAATTCACCAAAAATATGTGTAGTGACTCGTGCCCTAAATGAACTCACCCCGTTTTTACTCTAAAACTTTACAGGGGCTAGTAGCTATTTTTGAAGAATCAGCTGCTTTGTGATTGTATTTGTATTTCAAACTTCTCGTATTGTGCTGAATGGGGTCTTCCGCCACTACAATATCTTTAATATTTAGACATAAATTACTTTCTATAACACTTCAATAGTTCTGAAAAAAATATAAACAATGTTATAGGCATTCGAACAAGCTTGCAATTAATTTATAAGTAATTCACTCATTTCCCGGGTTTTGGTTACTACGTCACTGTCCCTGCAATAAGAAATTGAGACAATTATGGTACTAAAAAAGAGAGAGAAATATAGTGGAATCATTCCACCATGGCTGCGTTCCAAAATCCTACTCTTAGAGTACGAAATTACTCAAAGTCGTTTCAAACTAAACCTTACTGTCAGAGTTTACTCAACATGTTCCAAAACAGCCAGAGTTTACTCCAAATTGATGTTCTACTTACCCTACTAACGAGGAGGGTATATAAATTATTCCACAATATTTTCAAACGTGGATGTTAACGATTCTCAACATATGAAAGTAATTTGCCTTTTTGAGGAAGAAAACGTGCTTGTGGTTGAAAATAAACATAAGTAAACACGTTGGCGTGTATTACGAACACACTTTTATAATAAAAGTGCGCTTTTAATACGGGCTTGACATTAATGTTGTAATTATAAGTAGTTTTGTTAAATTTTTAAAATTATTTTTAATTTAGTTTCAATTTTTTACTTCAACAAAACACAACACAACATACTCTACGCCAAAACTCGGTATTCATGATTTTGGAACGCAGCCCATGTTAACTACTTTTGACATTTGGTTTTTGGTTAGAGGTTATGTTTATTAATAGCGATCTGGCAGACTTGTATTTATTATAAATTCTACTTTTATTATACAACTATCTCATTTAATAAGTTTGGTAAGTTTGTATTGGTAGTAATATATTCCCAAGTTTACAATATATTTTATTAAATTTTCAGAATTATCATGGTTATGCTATATGTAAACAAACAAGTTTCTATCGCTGCTCGCTTGGAGGCGCTAGTGTCTGTAACAGTTTTCTTTCTTTTCGGTCTCAGGGAGAATGACGTTGAACGAAATTTGCATTTTGTATCACATTTTAATTATTAATTTCTCATATATTACAAATTATTTTTGAGTGAAACTATGATTTATATACTATAATTCTTCCATACTCCCATAATAAATAAAAATAAAAATTGGTGGAATACCCCATTGTACACCCCTAACATGAAAAATATAATTGTATATGAAATTATATGCAAAATTTTATTCTTTCAAACTTTTATATGTATATGTATTTGTGAAAAAAAAAGTTAATAATTGGATGGCAATGTTACACACTAAATCTATTTTTCCATTATAACTTCTATAGTCTACTTTCCGTATTATACCCACGTACCCACCCGATATAAATGTTTAAAATATTAATATACTTACACTTTATTATCTATTTATAACCACATATTATTCGCTGGAAATGTAAATTATTCAAACTCTAAACTAATATAATTTGCTTCGTTCGTTATCAGCTTAACCTTTATAGGTAAATTCAATAAATTCTATCAGTTTCAGTTTTTCTTGTTATATATAAACAAAAGAGACTATTAAAAGCACACAATAGTAGCATTTCAAAAATGAAACTTCTGTTCAAATATTTGCTCCACGTAAAAAGAGATTAAAACTTATTGCCAATAGAAAATAATGCCAAAATAATTATACATATAATGAAAATAATAAAAATTGATTTTATAGCAAATACAGCCAGATAACATCAACATATGTGCAGGCCTTAGTCCCTCACAAAACTAGTATGAAAGTCGAGGATTTAGCACCTCGTGAAGGATTCTGATGAGCAAACGCAGCTCCCAGTGTTACATTCCATATAAATATAAAAAAGTAAAACTCGTTACTCCATGTTCATAAATAAGTGCTGAAGATGAGAGTCGCTGCGGTTCCCGAAACGTTCAAATATACATAATAATAAAAACGAGATTGATTTTTAAATTCAATCTACATTTATTTAAAAATTCCTAAACTACCTTGGTAGGGTGAACCCTACTTTCCTGATTTTTAAAATTCTACGACTACAAGGTACCATAGCACTGCATTCAAAATTATGATTCTGCATATGTTCAAAATTTAAATATATTTGTATTTGGTTGTTCCAAAAACTTGTGACGATGGTCAGTAGATTTGAACTTTTCTTTCGTGTTTAACGTTGTAGTCTTATGGTTAGCATGTCAGTTTTTTGCTAAAGTTTGATTATTTAAATCAAAGTTCAAATCCCACAAGTAAAAATATTATTTTTGCATTTTTTATTGTTTTGTATTGTTTTGGATTACGCATACAATATAATTGTTTGGTTATATTGTATGTCGTTTGTTGTAAAATGTATTGCTGTATTTTGGTTATGGCTGCGAATGTTTATAAAATTGTTGTTTATCTGTCAGCTATTGTGTGGTCGAGTAGCTAGTGCGCTTGACCAGCGCGCTGGAGATCATCGGTTCGATTCTACATGAAATTGTACTTCTTATATTTTTATTCAAACTTAGCGAGAATTTGCAGGATGAGTAAAAACGTGTTTGAACCTTTTTTGATATTTTTAACGGTTTTTCGGGGTATAAATACGAGCTCGGACGTCAGTTTCAAGGAGAAAGTGTGTGCTCTCTCAAGGGAGCGTTAGCTCTCCAACGAGCCTTAGATGGTGTGTGCCGTCTTCCGCGAACCTGTTGAGGGCCAGGTGAGCGGGTTGGTGATGACCTTGGCTGCCTCTGACTCAGTACTGTTGATGTGTGCCGGCAGCTCGTGAGAGAGTGCAGAAGGTGTATCGTACCGGTGTAGCCGGTTGTTTACGTGCAATGGTGTTGGCCGCTGTTCGCCGTAATCGCGATTGTCAATGATTGTTGGTGTGTGCGAACACTGTCTTAGATTGAAATCGCGATTGTTAATGAGTGTTGTCAAAGTGACAACACTGTAACAATACCGTGTGTGCCATTGTTACTCGTTCGTATCGTGTTCCCGCAACCTTGGTGTGTGCCATTGTTGCCCGTTCATTGTTAACCGCGTATAGTAGAGAAAAAATCCTGCAAGTATCGCTGGTTCATTTGTATGATTATTTTTCGATAGAATGCCAACGATTGTTACTTTGCTTTGTTTTATATATTACTTCTCATTTTAATTTATTTTCATAAAATATTAAAAATGATTACAATTGATTTCATTGTCAAAAGCCGAACTCTGTCTCCACTAAGCTACCCGAGCACTTTTTGGCGTTCCAGCCATCCTTTTCAGCGACGCTATGAGAGCGTCCATTTACAGGATCGACCATCTCTCCTTGGCTGTGTTTCCGATTGATTGGCGCCCGAGCAACCCCATTGACAGCAAGGAGAACGAGCAGGGACGTCCGTTACAAAATGGCGACCGAACAAGGAACGCCGTCGCCGTTACAAACTCTATTTTCATATTTGTCAACATCATTACAACTTCAGGTAGATGATTGTTTTCTTTTTTAAATGCATTTACGCATTATTCACAATTTGTTTTTTTTATGAACACTGCTGTAGCAAAATAGAAAAAGCGAGCCTGTATGTCTCCTCTTTCTCCATCAGTACTATTTCGCTTTCGACACAAAACGTTACCATTCATAAGTACAAGGAGACAAACGAAATTGCCTAGGCGTGACTCGTAAGCTACACTGTTCTGATTGGGATTGGTTGCACTAATACGGCCGGACTCTCAAGTGCCATCTACTAATTAATAATACGATGATATATGTGATAAAAATCTGTTGTGGCCATCACAATACCTCTCGCCATTTTCATTTTATGTTATATAAGTACTGTATTGCACTTCTCTATCGAACCGTATATAACAAAAAAATTACAGAACTTAACTCAAATATTGTTTTTTATTGTATTTAACATGTTTTCTGCACACATATAATTCCAATTATATCTATTTTTCATTGTATGAGAATGTCAGAGATTCTTCCAATTCAATAACAAGATTTTTCTGATGGATATATGCTTTTTACTTATAATATTAAATATTGAATAAATAAAACAATAAGAAAGATTAAATGTACTCATCAGAATGACACTAAAACTGTTGATTTTTGACATTGCCATTTGCCATTTACAAACTATGTTATAAACATTTGAATTTGTCAACTGGTTTCCTTAGTATAGTTTCGCCTCTTCGATGTATTACATCCCATTATTCTATATATTATAATGTCTTTATCTCTAAATCTATACAAGATATGACACAAATTTGAAGTATGTTAGATGGAGAATTTTATGTTCTTCAATATTTGTAATAACAAAAATTATCCAAAAAATTATATTTAGAAGAATTTTTCTAAGAAACTACTACTTCCGGTTGTCCAATTGTTACCAAAACCTTTCCAGCTCATCGTAAAATGTTATAATCGGATTCTAGGGACCTTAAATCGTGCTTATTCACTAAAATCTTGATATGCAACTTTTAGCATGAATCCAATACCTCTCTTAGCGAGAGGTTAAAAAAAGTATGCTTTAACAAGGATTCGAATCGAGAACCTTATGGAAACTACTGTTATACAGGGTGTCTCTTAAATAGGGGGACATCACTTAACCACAGATTCCTGAGGCTAAAATAAGACGATTTAACCAAACTTGCTTCTACCGGAAAGTGTACCATTTAGCCAGAATTCTGCTTCAAAATTCTTCGAATAAAAATTAATTTTGCTTATAATATTCGGACGCTTTATTCGATTTGGATGAAATTTGGTATGACAGTTTATATGGTTATAAGTCATCTTTTAAGGTGATACTTGTTATTATTAGTGAACCACTAGTGTATGAAACTTAGGTGTCCCAACATTAATTAGACCGTAACTTTTTAATGGCAATGCCGAAAACGTGAAATTATTTTTCTTCAAAAAGATACATTCAAAAGTAAACTTTTCTCTCTCTGTGTAATTTGTGATATCTGTTACGGTTCACACAGAAAAAAATAAAATCTGAGTGTCTGCACTGCTAAATTTTTAAAATAAATTTAATCTAGCAGTCTATCTAAATGTTAAACAGTAACGAGTTGTCAATCTTTACAACTTGTTTAGGAGTAAGCTAAGATATGTAATCGTCTTATTTATAATAATGGTAGTAAAATACTATTAGACCGAACACACGGATGTTACTAATTTTAGAATATTGCGAAGAAAATTTTTGACAACCCGTAAAACAATTGTTACTGTCATTAAATATTACTTGTTTGACATTTGGATAGACTGCTAGATTAAATTTATTTTAAAAATTTAGCAGTGCAGACACTAATATTTTATTTTTTTCTGTGTGAACCGTAACAGATATCACAAATTACACAGAGAGACAAAAGTTTACTATTGAATTTATCTTTCTGAAGAAAAATAATTTCACGTTTTCGGCATTGCCATTAAAAAGTTACGGTAATTAATGTTGGGAGACCTAAGTTTCATACACTAGTGGTTCACTAACAATAAGAAGTATCACCTTAAAAGATGACCCATAACCATATAAACTGTCATATCAAATTTCATCCAAATCGAATAAAGCGTCCGATTATTACAAGCAAAATAATTTTTTTTTCGAAGAACTTTGAAGCAGAATTCTGGCTAAACGGTACACTTTCCGGTAGAAGCAAGTTTGGTTAAATCGTCTTATTTTAGCCTCAGGAATCTGTGGTTAAGCCATGTCCCCCTATTTAAGAGACACCCTGTATAGAAGCTGTTTGTGATTCCGAAAATTTGGGATAAAATACCAAATATGTGAAAATGTATTTGATATAAGTACAATTTTTATTTTTATGCTACATACAGTTTACACAAGTACTTTTACTGTGACATGTGCAAATGACATTTGACACGAGTTTATTGTTTTAAGTTTTAAAAATAGATGATAACCAATTGAATTTTAAAAGCATTCATTAATATTTTCATTTAAATTTATTATTTCAAAATAATTGATAATAACCGTAGACCGATTATAAATATAAATGTTAAAATTGGAATATTTATCTTTGTAAAATAAATTAACCCATAAAAATATAATTAGCTACACAATCATTTTATCAGCTCAGTTGTGAATGTAACAAATTTTCTTATCCAGTATAAAATTAATATCGGTTTTAAACTTCGTTAATTTTAAGAATTTTCCCTAAAAATTGAACTCTCCGAACTAGCAGTACACTTGTTTCCATTACACTTTTTCTAGGTAAAAACAAATTCCTAAATTGAAATTAGATTTTAATTAAATAGAAGTAGAATATAAAAGAGGAAGGTAATGATCCAAATTTTATACTAGAAACTTTTTCTGGCTTTTTTCAAATTACATAATAGATACGGTTGAAAAAAAAAACACTTAAAACCTTAGATATCTATCTGGATTTTTAAAAACTCAATTGAAAATAGTTCAGAAAAAATAATTTAAATTCATTAAATGTAAACTAATAACCGAATGAAATTATAACGTACCGATAGGCTCTCTCAGAAATGACGCCCGTGCTTTTGAAATTTTATTCGGAGGGCCAGAACAAATCGATAATTAAGAGTGAAAAATTTCCTGATGATCAAGGCTGTAGTGGAGGGTATACGGCGTATACCCTGTGGTTTGACCTTACCGAATGATATTGTTGCTTTAAATCCAAATAATATAAAAACTGACGATATACGTTATGGAGAATCAGAATTCAGGAGAATATAGACATAAGTTCCGTATATTGAATTAAAACCAACATTTCGTATTTGTCGTTTAAGTTCTTTTCCCTGAAGAAGGCCGCAGTGTTTGCAGCCGAAAGGAAGGGAGAGTTTATATATACGAAGAAAGAAATTTGAGAAAAACATTGACCACGCAGGGACTTGAACCCTGAACCTTCTCATATCTAGTGAGACGCTCTAACCAATTGAGCCACAGGATCTGTTCCTATTGAAGTCCTTGCGAGGTCAACATATTTTTCAAATTTCTTTCTTCCTATATATAAATTCTCTCTTATCCTTTAAGCCCATTTCTGTACATTATAAATATACAGAACTTAAACTAAAAGGTAGTATTATTCTAATTGTTAATATGAGTTCTGAAAGATATTTTAATAATTTTTTTGTCTTATTATTTTCTGCGTTCATTTACTATTTAGTTGAAAATGGATTCGAGGATTCAAAAAGCAAAAACGAGGTTAATGCCCAGTTGCAGGAATGTTAACCAACGGTTCATCAAAAAGAACAAATTCGAATCAGTTTCTTTGTTCTTATGACATTTAAATCATTGCTGTTAAAAAGTTGCGTTGCGTATGTTTATTTTGATGAACCGTTGATTGAACAAGGCAGTGATTAACGTAACTGCAAGCGAACATAACAGCTGTAAAAATTCAAATATTTAAAAATAACTTTTTAAAAACTTTGTTAGTCTGTATCATACAGTTTTAAATTTTAATTTTATCATAAATGACCCAGGTTCTAATCTGTTACAGAAGCGACTGTCAGAGAGAGAAACGAAAATTAGAGAGAGAAAGAGTATGCCAACAAATTTAAAAGGCTATTAGGATAAAATCAGATTGTTTCGGCATATCTCCGTATCTTACGATTCTTTGTTCTTTTCATTAACTCGATGCGAACATTTTGTGTTAGGAGTCAATAATAAAAGTATATTGAAAAACACAAATTGATTTCTAATAAGAACAAATATGTTATTTTTTCACCAAACGATAGGAAAAGTCTTTATCACAAAGAAAGTCATTATATTTCGCATATTTTGAAGGAGCTGCTATCTCAGCTTGTCACGCCCATGTATTTTAGGGTTATGGCTAATTCAAGCAAACCAAACACGCGTCTTCTTTTGACATATGTTGTTTTGTGAACTGTTTGTGACTTTTAGAAGTGGTGTTAGTTTATAATAAAATGGAACAAACGAAGAAGGTAGAATCAGGAGGATTTGTTTATTCATATAAATACTGTAAAGGAAGATTTAAAAAATGGAGTAAGGGAAATATAGGTTTTCTTCATTTCCGAAAGATCCAGAAATGTAAGTTATGCTAAACATGTAAAATGTATATTCATTTAGTAAATATAGGTGTAAAATATGGCTCAAGGCCTGTGGAACAGAAGATTTGATGGAAAAGGATAAGGGATATATTCATTGAGTCTGACGTTTGTGTTTCACACATTAAAGATATAGAAAATTCTGCATTTTAATGAATTTGTAAAATTCAGGTATTTGCTTAATAAAATAACATAATAACCCTTACAATATTGAAAAGAGAAAAAAAAAAGTTATTTTTTGAGACTAAAATCAGATATGGGTTCCATTAAAAAAAATATAAGTTTGTATTATATCTCGAAAATTTACGGATATAAAAATTTGTTTCGTACGCCACTGGTTAGTTAATACAAATATCTATCTTTTATATTTGAAACGTTTTTCTCAATTACTAATAGTTTAGAAGTTATTTGAAAAAGAAAAATCAACAATAATCAGTTTTTCGTCATTATCTAGTGCCCTATGAGAATTTTTGGAAAAACAAAAGCACATCTGAGATGGCCTCCCAAAGGCGCACAAAAAGTTCCATTTAATGGTGGCACTTCTAAATGGGACACACTGTATACATAAATTGAATAAATAAAATTCATAAATAAATTTATGCAACTTAATTAGAAAATACGTACCAACTTCAAAATTTAAAATAATGTATCTCTGCGAACGTGCGTGTTGCAGACTGTGCAGTCCTTTTTTTATATAAAATTGAAGATGATATTTCCTGAATTGCATTAGACAATAACAGCCCGATTCACAAAAGTTTAAGCTAATCCTCATTTTTGGATAAGTGAATTCTATTCTATTCCGGTATTTAAAATTTTATTTTCATGATATCAATAAAAGTAGATACTAGGAATAGATTAGACTATATTTTAAGATATAAACTGTCAAAATTAGAGTAGAATTCGCTAATCCAAAAATTGTTTGTTTACATTTTAGTTACCATGGCGGAAAATGAAATATTACACCCTGCGGGTAAAGTGTAAAGCAAAAGTCCGCCGGGCGGTAAAATATATGACAAAAAAAAAAACAAATAACAGTAAATAATATTTTATTTGTGGATATTTATAATACAGTTGGATATTATTCAACGAAATTTCCTCCAAATGAATTGTTTCTGAAGATTTCTTTAACTGGAGATTCAACTGATTTCTGTCTTTTTCAGTTGCAAAAATGTCAGATTACAGACCAGGTTTATCATGGTCTTTAGTACCAATAATCAGTCGAGCTGTTTTATTTTTTAGACTGAAAAGTAGGCACAATCTATAGAATAACAATATATACCAGTACTATTGATATATCACCATACCTTTTCATTGAAATATGCAAGCAACAACAGTTTCGTTCAAAATTGTCACATTTTTTTCTGTCAACCAGGCTTGCAACACATCGCATTCGTTTTGATATCGGTCCTTTGACTTACCAGGACATAAATCCGCTAAAGCTTCATTAGCTTCTAGCAATTTTTTTTTCAGAAATTTCAGTATCATATTCAGGTTGAAGCTCCATGCTTGACATTTTTAATTATTTGTTTACACAAAACAAATGGTTACCAATACAACGCATCGCCTAAATGTTTATGGCATAGCCATCTGGCCATCTAATATTTTTTACATAGCAACAAGCTTTTAGTCATGCAATTAAAAATTACGTTTCATTTGGTTTCAGTTGTGCGTAAAACGTTGTATGTACCTCAGACCGAAAGAGGTTTACGCCCTTGGACGAATAAAAGCCCTCCGCTTCGCGTCGTGCTTCAAATTTCGTCCGCAGGCGTAAACTCTTTCTTTCGGCCCTCTATACGTAAATAACTATTTTGTGAATCGGGCTGTAAATGTTTAATTTTTATTGTTACAAAGACACACATTAATTTTTTTTATTTTTTGTAGTTAATTCGTATTTACTGTTAAATTACTTAAGATTGAAGAATTTTTATCCATCCCTATAATTAATGTATCAGTTAACATCGAAATTATATTGATAATCAAATTTTAAGAAATAGTAGCATTACTATTGTCAATTTTTGAGTCAGCTTTAATTTCTTTGATTTTGTGGAAAATTAGTTGCCAAATATTATATAGGTTTTACATATTTCACATTAATTTTTTTTTTAATTCTCTCGCCATTTCCATTTTATGCTATGTAAGCATTGTATTGCACTACGCTGTTGACACGTATTCATAAACACTCGTAAAATTCCAATAAAAACAGTCGACATTGAAAGAAAAATCAAAATTTTATTTGTCAATTGTGATTCTATTTCTCAAAAATTATAATGAGCCGTTTTGAAACTTCACGAGTGTTTATAAATATGGGTATTAGTCATATATAAAAATTTTCAAAACTTTACTCTAATATTGTTTTAAATATTTATTGTATTTAACATTTCTTGTGCAAACAAAAATTTCTAATTTGATTCTTTTATTCTATGAGGAAGTCCCTAAATGTCAGAGATTCTTGCAATTCATTCACAAGATTGGCGATATATCTTATGGACATATGCATTTTATCTAAAACAATAAAAAAGATTAAATTACTTCCCAGAAAATGCTTTCAGTAATGTTACTAAAACTGTTTATTTTTAACACTAACATTTATCTCTTTACTACAAACATTTTTTTAAATATGTCAACTCCTTGGTGTAGTTTGAACTGTTTTATTATATCAGTTTATTCTGTATATTATATTCTTTATCTCTAAATCTATAGAAGAAATAATAAAAAAAAATTATCAGATTTAGAATTTAATGTTCTTTATTATTTGTAATAGTCTATAGTATTTGAGAAATCGTGGTTACAACATACATACACGCATACCGACATCATCGTAAAAATGTTATAATCGGAGTCTAGAGACCTTACCATGTGCTTATTCACTAAAATCTGGATATGAGATTTTTATAATGATTCCAATACCATTCTTAACGAGAGTTAAAAAAAAACTGTAAAATGTAAAAATTTAATAAAGTGTGGGCATGATGCTACTGGACCATCACGTCTACATTATTTTTAAGGTTAAATTAACACTACAAATTATTTTAGACAACCTCAGTGTTAAATTCGTGAAAATATTTTCACTGCTTGTAAAAATTAAAGTAAGAACAATTTCTTAAACCTGATTAAGGTCTTTCATAAAGTAATTATAAAATAATTTATTATATATTAGGATACGTTTACATTAAATTTTTATAAATATTTGAAATCAGGAAATGAAGCTCAAACTTCTGAATACGTTAAAAGAATCCAAAAATATGTTTAGAAAAAAGTTATATAAAGTAAATATAATAAAGCACAATAAAATTTGTTCTTAAAATTAATTATTACCTACACCTGCTAACAGGTTTTACATGTACTTGTAAGATACCAGTTTCAATGCAAATACACTATTATTACTAATGAGACAGGGGCGTCATTAAGATTGGTGTCACTAGTACGGTAATCCATGGTGTCATTCCCTTACTCTCATGAAATAAGTCATTTAAATTTTATTTTAGATCATACAATATTGTTTCATTATTACTAAATTAGTATTTCTGAAGACTAATAAGTAGTAGAGTCAATGATTTAAATTTATTTTTGAAAAAATTATATAGGTATTAAATTACCACATGCATAACATCAGTGGGTATACATGTATAAAAATCTGATGGGGCGAATACATTATCTTCTGTCAATTCTATGTCTTTTGTACAAATCCCATACCAAAAGTTCCTTGGAAAAGATTCTATATATCCAGTAAAACTGCAACACGAACATACACTATTTTCTACAAATTCGATACCGACGTTTCCATGATTATATCAAAGCTGGCTGATTTATGAAAATTAATCTCTTTATAATTTTTTAACTCTATATCTATTGAACATGAATGAAAATGTATAATCAAACCATATAGGCTATAAGATATTCTTTCATATTGATAATCACATAAAATGTCAGAAAATTATAATTAACTTCGTTTCTTCAAGAAAAACTGTTAAGAACTTCAAATAAGAGAACTTCCGGTTGACCAATTATAATCAAAATCTAATCAGCTCTTCATATGAATGTAAAAAATCTGATGTGACCGGCACATGATCTCCCGCCAATTCCATGTTTAAAATAGAAGTGAACTTTAAGTAAAGTATCACTTCCGGTTGATCGTTTGTAAATAAAATCTAATTTGTTGACAAATAAATAGAAAAGTCTGTAATACGAAATTTTGGATTGTTTTATTGTTTTTTCTCAAAAATCTGTTAGAGCTCCAAATTAAGTACTACATACGATTTATCATATATGGTTAAAATCTAATATGTTGTTTCAAATTATATATGAGTTTTAAATACCAAATTTGAGAAGTTTTGGATCATATTTTAACAGACTTTAAGGAAAAATCGTCACACACACATTCTTATAAAAATCAGCATCAACTTCCAGGTTTTTATGGTTTGTTTATATTGTATGATTCATTATTTATATTTAAAAACGGATAAAATTTAAAAATTCACATCACCACTATTAGAGCGAACTTGGTTTAAACTCACCAACAGCGACTTTTACATTGTATTTTGGAGCACCAACAATAATAATTATATTTCGTCGTAGTGGAGTACTCAGCAGATGTTACGAGTACTGTACCTACTTTACACAATCTAGTGATAATAAAGTCAGTAAGATACATAAAATGAATGAACAAGAACTATTTTTATTTTTAATAAAACATAAAAAGCCTTCACAAACATCTCTTTATAAGATTTATAAGCTTAATAAATTAGGAAAGAGTGAAAAGATAACGTCAGCCACCGGGATTTGAACCCAGGACCACTGTCTTGCTATGGGACAACGCTCTATCAACTGAGCTATGGCGGACTCTTCTCGTTGGCTTACATTATCTTTCACTTAAATGTTAATTTTATAAGTTTATTATTGCCAGTGCAAATAACAGTAAAGTTAAAATTTTCGTGTACATTAAGCTTTAGAATAGCAACGACAAGCAGTTGCAGTATATTGTCAATTCTTTTTCATTGTCCCCGACGGACGTAGCAGTTTTAGTTTCAAAACAAATACTGGTAATAAATCTGCTATTAAGAATCAAGATTCCTTCGCAGCGCCGAATTTATACTAAGTACTTAATACTAATAATTCAACAGTGTGGTTGACGTGATCGATATACCTTATAGTAGGAATAATGTGGATCGATAACCGCTCAAAAGAATAAAATAATATCACAAGGGTTGAGAGTTAGTGCTTGTATTGTAGAGTGCGTACACTTGAAAACAAGCCGACTACGTCATGACTGGTTTCTGCAGACCACGCGTCCAACAAATTGTTCAACGGTGTGCACAATATTTTATTTTAGTCCGACCGCAAAGCGCTCCTATCTTGTAAAAAAAAAAAATCAGACCAAGGAATTTTTGGCGAATTAAAATTTAACACGTCTATTGAGAAACAAAAATTTAAACAGCGTTTAATCAAGACTTTATAAATACGAATTGGGACACAAATTCAGTTGCATATTATATCAGTCATTAAATAGGTACATGTAGAAATTCAATACGTAACTGAAATTAAAGATAATTTGAAGTGCATTTTCAATTTTGAATAGAAAAAAAAGCTGAAACGGTCTAAAAATTATAAGAATTTTAAGTTAAACACTGTTTAATTTTATCATTTTGTTCATTTTTGTATTCACAGACTACTTTTTTACCTCTCGCTAAGAGAGGTATTGGATTCATGCTAAAATTCGCACATCCAGATTTTATTGAATAAGTACGATTTAAGGTCCCTAGAATACGATTATAACATTTTTAAAATTATGTCTGTGTGTGTGTGGATGTGTGTATGTGTGTGTGTGTGTGTGTGTGTGTGTATGTATGTATGTATGTCTGGATGTTGTAGTCACGATTCCTCAAAAACTATAAGACTTAAAAAATATTTAACTGCAGTTTCCTCAATCTGACATTCCTGGGAAGAGCTGAAAAGGTTTTGGTAACAACTGAACAACCGGAAGTAGTAGTTTCTTAGAAAAATTCTTCTAAATATAATTTTTTGGGAGTTTTTTTTATTAAGTATTGAAGAACATAAAATTCTCCATCTAATACACTTAAAATTTTTGTTATATCTTGTATAGATTTAGAGATAAAGACTCTATAATTTATAGAGTAAACTAATCGCAGAGGCCAAGGCACTAAGGAAACCACTTGACAAATTCCAATGTTTATAACATGACACATGTCATTGTCAAATATCAACAGTTTTAGTGACATTCTGATAGCTTTTTCAGGGAAGTATATTTAACTTTTCTTATTGTTGTATTAATTAAATATTTGAAATTATAGGTAAAATTGTGGTAAAATGCATATATCCATCAGAAATATCGCCAATCTGGTTAATGAATTGGAACAATCTTTGACATTTAGAAACTTCCTCATACAATGAAAAATAGATATAATTAGAATTATATGTGTGCAGAAGACATGTTAAATATAATAAAAAACAATATTTGGGTAATGTTCTGTAATTTTTTGTTATAAAACGACGGTTCGATAGCGAAGTGAAATACAATACTTATATAACCTAATATGGAAATAACGAGAGGTCTTGTGCTGGCCACAACAGATTTTTTATTCACTGATTATACATTTAAACACTGTTTTAGTTTAGACAGTGTTTATCCGTAACAACACTATTTTAAACGTATGTTTCTTATTCATAATTCTGGTATTTTAGTGCCTAGTTAAACAAATAACTATTTTCGTAATTTTTGGCGAATTAGAAAAATATAAATTTTTAATGTTTATCTTGTAATATCTCAGGAACTATATGAGATATTTTATTCGTACTTTACACACTTATATCACTAAGCATGTAGTTTCTCACAGTTTTATTTAAAATGGCAAAATAATAAGCCAATAAATAAATAATATATTATGTTCGGTAAAACTCATGTAGTCAAAAAATTACTCTGTTACTAAATTTCGTCCTTTTAGGAATTTTATAGTACATAACTACTAGCGGAAAATGTGAAGAAAAGTTCAAAATTATTTTTAGTGAAGGGATCAATTCACTAAATTGTTTATGTTATTATCAATTTATTATACGAAAGAACGCAGCGTCGGTCCCTGTATAAAATTTCTAACAAGACGAGATTGAGTACTTTTCTGGCTACATGAATTTTACCAATATGTAATAATATTTTATAATATTTACTATTTTAATTTTGAATATTAATGTTAAGTGTACAAATTGAAAAACTTTGATAATAGTTAAATGACAACCTACCATCGCCATCAACATTTCCCCTTGCCGCGCACCGGACGATTGATGACTCGGCTGGTTTGAAGTTAAAGTGTACGACTGGATTGCCCTAGCATAATAGTGTATTCCTTAGGTAATTTTTGTCGAAGATTTTTTTTTTCAAAAAATTATCCAACTAAATCACTGTATTTCTAATCACGTTGCCAAACCAAACAAAACAAACTTACACCGATAATGAATAAAACACTATTATAAATTAAAAAATAGAAAATATCATAGTATTATTATTACTATTAAACTTTTGTATGATAAAACTGAAGGTGTCTTGTCTTCTCCTTGTGTCAATGTCAATCTTATCGTTACACACTTTACGCTGAACATATTCATAGCTATTATTATTGAAATGTATTGGGTGATTTTATAATTATAAAAATTCTGCTAAATACAAATTCTTCGTAAATTTAATTAAAATTGTAAAAAAAATTCTCACTTTCTCACTAAATACTCCTCGACCATTGATAAATACTTATAATTTGATCAAAACTTTCTCAAGCACATTGCTTTTAGGTAACAACCCTCCTCCTTCGGTGTCGGGGGGTTACCAAGCAACGCGCTTTCGGGACCTGTCATAAAATTATTTCGTAATTATCAATGTCCTCTTGATATTATAGCTGAAAATATCTTATACACTAATGTCCGAAACTCAATACTCGAAGAGTTATAAGCGATATGATACTTAACATCCTTAAATTATGGCAATCAAATAGCGAGACACCATATAAAAATATTAACTTTCATAAATCAGCCAGCTTTGCTATAATAATGGAAATAACTGATATATTCAAATAATTCTAATTGACAAATACCTGTGCCAATTGCAATTTACATAACGTATGTTCGTGTTATAATTTTATTGGATATATAGACTCTTTTCCAAGGAATTTGTGGTATGGAATTTGTAGAAAATAGTATATGTACGTGTTACAATTTTACTGGATCCATAGAATCTTTTCCGAGGAACTTTTGGTATGGACTTGAACAAAATATAGAATTGACGGAAGGTAATGTGCTGGCCATATCAATTTTTTATTATTATTGTTTCTTTAATTTTTGTTGTAAAATTAATAAGAATTTGTCGGATTTGCAAGGTGTGCGTTGCCTTTGCCTTTGTCATCGTCGTTATATTCATGTATACGTTTTTGTTATTTTTGTTTTGAATTTAACAGTTTGACAGTAAACAAACTAAACTTGGGTTTTGCTTGCTCCCATGTAAGGAAAATGTGGAGAATTTATTAATTCAAGCTAACAATAAAAACTTTTGTAAGGTGTTTTTCTTATTGTATAATGTAATAAATTTATATAATTCTTATATTTGGCTGGTGCATGTAGGCGTCAGGAGCTAGTTTTATGCCAAACTACTTGTATTGAAGATCACACCACTGGCTAAGAGAGGTATTGGATTCGTGCTAAAAATCGCATATCCAGATTTTAGTGAATAAGCACGATTTAAGGTCCCTAGAATGTGATTATAACATTTTAACAATGATGTATGTGTATGTGTGTGCCTCTGCCCAAAGTGTCTTAATAAAATACCTCCAGAAAAAGGTCATGACGCCAATTCAAATTCATGAAGACATTGTGGCAACTATTGGGGAGTCTGCAGTTTCTTATAACATAGTCAAACGCTGGTGTCGAGATTTTAAATGCGGAAGAATATGAAAACCAACCGGTGGTCCTCCCATAACGGTAGCAACAGACAAAAACATTAAAAAGGTACACGATATCGTACTGCAAGACCGACGAGTACGCATCAGGGACATTGTGGAAGATACTGGCTTATAATATCATGTGGTGTCGATATGTGACCATGATCCCGAGACTAAGGCGTAAAGTAAAGAGTGGCAACATCGCGGTTCTCCTTTTCCATGCAAATTCAAAGTCGTGCCGTCTGCTGGAATGGTTTTGCTGTATGTGTTCTGGGATGCTCAAGGAATTATTCTGATTGACTACATATTTGCAAAAGGGACAGAGCATTACAGAGGCCTATTACGCACAACTGATTTCTAAATTGCGAGACGCTCTTAAAGAGAAACACCGAGGAAAGTTAAGGAACGGTGTGCTGTTCCATCAGGATAATGCTCCCAGCCAAACATCTTGTATTGCCATACATACTGCTATACACCAAGCAGGCTTTGAATTAATGGAGCACCCACCATATTCGCCAAATCTTGCCTCCAGTGTAGAGAGGTGGACAAACATTTTTCCAGGAGGATGTTGAGATGTTGGAGCACCGATGGACCAAGTGCATTAGTGTAGAGGGAGACTATGTCGAAAATTAAAAAATATAATGCCGCTGTAGTTTTACTGTAAGGGGGTCAGGGGTGCAGCATAGGGATCCACCCTCGTATGTATCGTACCCAAAGACGCAAAAATAAAAATCTGATGGGGCCAACACAAAACCTCCCGCTATTTAATTATTATTAATTTAAATACATACCTACCTACGTATTTACTAAAGCTGCAAACTGTTCCATTGCAGAAAACTATTGCTTTATTTAATATTTTCTTTTTAAAATGTCACTATTATTAATTTGAAGTGATAAGTTTTCTGACAGTGACATTTACTGTCAGTTACATTCATTTGAAAAATGAACTGTGTAACAAAGGAATAGTTTTTATCTCCTAATTCAATAATCTTTAATTTTCATAAGACATAAAATTCGAAAAAATGGCATTTAATGGTATTTTTTGAAGAAAAACCATTATGAGCTTCAAGTAAAGTACCATTTCCGTTTATCCGATTTACACCAAAATCTAATGGTTCTATTCCTATTAGAATAGGGTAAAAATACAAGGTTTTAGAATTTTCTGAATGATAGTATTTGAGTTAGAGTGCAAACAAAATTCGTACACATACACACACACACACACACACACACACACACACACACACACATACATACATACAGACATCATCGTGAAAATGTTAAAAATGGATTCTAGGGACCTTAAAACGTGGTCATTTACTAAAATCTCGATATTAGATTTTTAGCACGATCCCTGTACCTCCCTTACCAAGGATAGCGGGAGGTAAAAAAATAAGATATTATTATTGGTTTATTACTATGGTTCGAATTTAATGCCCATTTGCACCAGCATCACTTAAATATTTCCTTTAGTTAAGCGCTCCTCAGTTGGTAAGTGATCCTTATTTTAATGGCAAAATTGCCAAATAAATCTTCCTGTGGTGAAGATAAAATACCTGCATTTTTTATTAAAGATTGCAGATTTATTTTTGCAGCCCCGTTAGCTTTGATTATAAACTTGGCTATTAATACTACTGTATTCCCTGAACAATGGAAGCACACACGTATAACGCCTGTACACAAAAAAGGTGAGAAATCTAACATATTGAATTATCGGCCTATTTCTATTTTAAACAACTTTGCCAAAATATTTGAGAAAGTAATTTATAATTCAATAATTTGTGCTACGAAATCATTAATTTCTATTAACCAACATGGTTTCATGCGTGGGCGCCCAACTGTTACTAATTTAGCTTGCTTTTCTCAATATGTTTCTGAGGTTATTGACGAAAAGGGTCAAGTAGATGTTATGTATAGTGACTTTTCCCGTGCTTTTGATACCATTGACCATGGCCTATTATTATCTAAAATCAGTTCTTTCGGTGCTTCTTCTGCCTTATTATCTCTGTTAGCTTCCTATCTTCATCAGCGATCCTGCTACGTATTCTACAATGGTTTTTCATCATTTAAATTTTTCGCCACATCTGGTGTACCTCAGGGCTCCAATTTAGGCCCCCTTTTATTTATTTTATTCATAAATGAATTATTACTTTCATTTACTTGTCCCGTACTGGCCTATGCTAACGACATCAAACTGTATTGTAGAATTTCCGCACCTTCTGATATATGTGTCCTACAAAATAATATAAATATCCTTCTCTCATGGAGCAAGGATAATAAACTAAACATAAATGTTGATAAATGTTATATAATATCATTTACGCGTAAAATTAATTATATTATACATTCTTATGATATCTGTGGATCTAATCTTACACGGTTAAACTCTGTTAAAGATTTAGGTGTCACATTTACTTATAATTTTAATTTCAATGAGCACATTCTTAATACCTGTTCATCAACCAGTAAAACTCTAGGATTCATTTTTAGAATATGCAAAATGTTCAATGATGAAACTGTTATTAAATCCTTATATTTCGCATTCGTTCTTAGTAAATTAGAATATGCCCAATTAATTTGGTACCCGTTTTATGCCATTCAAAGTAGTTATCTTGACCGCATCCATCGAAGGTTCCTGAAATATATGTCATATAAACTAGATAATATATATCCTGATCGGAATATTGATACAAATTCCCTTCTTGAGCGCCATTCTTTGCCATCCTTAAGTTCTAGGCGAGAGATCTCTAGCGCACGTTTCCTATGGTTACTTCTACACAACAACATTGATGCACCATATTTACTCTCTCGTGTACCATTCCATGTACCCAGGCTTGCATCAAGACATGATGATGATGTATTCTTATTATGTTATTATTTTTATATTTTCATATTATTTTACCCTGTAATTGGATAACTGTTGGGTAATAAAGTTATTATTATTATTATTATTATTATTATTATTATTATTATTATTATTATTATTATTAAGCTTAAATAGTTTGTACGAATAGAATATGGTCGTCGCTTAGTTAAGGGCAGCTTAGAAGAAGTATAAGAAGAAATTCTAGTAACTTTTCATTTTCTTATTATATTATTCTAGTAACTATTATGTCTAGTGTAATAAGTTAGAGTGTGAGGGCTGAAAGTGTAACTCTGGGTCCTCGCCACCTGATTTATAATAATATTCATTTTAAAGTTAAATTATTTTTATTACAAGAACAGCCAGTTTATTTTTATTAACAAACGTAGCTGGTGATTGTATTTTAACATGTGTATGATCTATTGTATCGTACCGGTAATTCTAGAAAATGCTGCCAAGGCATAAAATTCATTTTGAGATTTAATTGTTTCTTCCCTTGTTATCGGCATTTTAATATACCGGTTGTACAATCTGGCTATAGACCATATAGCTGCTGATAGGCGTACAATAATAATTCTGTTTGCTGTAGAAATATGCTGTGTAGATAATTTCCAGTTGTGTAGTATCGTAGTCACCAATATTTCATTAATTGGACACAATTATTCCTGCATGAGATTATTTAAAAACTATTTTTTATAAGAAAATATTGATATACGTACGTACATGGAAATTCCAGTTCATGTTCAATACTTGCTTAAATTTTGTGTCAAACGAAAACTTAATTCGCAAAAATATTGAAAATAGTTAGCGATGTTATATACATTTCACGGAATTATTATTAAAATCAAAATCCATTTTGGAAATCGAACCTCACTATCAAAAGTTGTATAATATTTTGTTGAAATACAAATGTCAAGTATGAGTACGGTTTAGCGTTAAGGGAGGCTTAAGTGACAGATGATCTACCGCTTAACTTAAGGGTAGCTGTTTGCAATCTAAGGAGCCCTTAATAATTGGTGCAACGTATTTTTATTTTTAAGATTCTTAATATTTAAATAGAACCGGTGCAAACGGCCGTAAGTAAATTAGCCTGGATTAACGTACCCAGTTTTGAGTGTCACTCATAATAACGACATTATAATTTCGTTATATTTAAAAAACTGGTTTAAATTTACCCTTATTATTTCATACTTACCCCACTTAGAACACATTATGAGAAAAATTTAGTTTTGATTCAATTTCCCTACTACTAAACTTTACATTCTTTTAAAAAAAATCATGTGGCAACCGTGAGTTTCAAATGATGGTGACGTACTTCTGCAAGTGATAATGATATGGAACTGGACGTTTCTGTGAGAAAATTCCATGTTTTGAAACTGAACCAAAAGAAGATACGACTGAAATTGAACATCACAACGAAGGCGATGAAATTAATTTGAATAATTTTTTTTTAAACGAACGTGCGCGGCAGATTGTCTTAAATATTTATAATAAGTGCGTAGTTTCATAATATTTTTGTTATGAGAGTTCAACTCTGTGTATAGCAGTGACAGCATTCACAATCTTATTTATGATGGGTGGAAATTTGGGTTTCTTTGTCAACTTAAGTGAGAGGCATTCCAAAATTTTATGGCGATCCTTTGGGTTTCGATGAGACAGAGTATATGACATTAGCGAGTACGGGTCAATTTAAATTAACTCAGTCGAGTACGGGTAGGCCGCGGGTCTGAAAAAGTATACCCGCACAAGACTCTAGTAACCAAGGGGAACCTGGAATATTCCAAGAAAGAAAAACTGTAATAAAATAGGGACATTACGAGTGTAACTAGACAACATAGAAATAAAACAAATTGTAATAACTTCTAAGGGCCAGTTTTAATTTTAATTTAACTGTCAGTTAAATAAACAAAATTGAAACGAAATGAACTGTCAAATGACAAATTTATCATTGCTGTCAATAATCCGATTCAATATTGTTTATTTAACTTACATTTAAAATTCTGAACAATGATTGTAAAACTGGCCCTAAGAGAAACTTTATCCACAAAATTCCAATGGTACTGATTCATTGATATATACACTATCATATACTATAATCTTAATATCATCTAAAAATTTAATTTAGGAAAACTATGTCATCTCTTCGACTGTGACATTTCTCCCGGAATTACCCTACTGCACTGTTTATTAAGAGGTTTTGGGTGTATCAGTCTGTTGTAAACTATAACAATAATAATATAAAGCAAAGATGGACCTCATAATCCATGAAAGAGTTAGATTTACGCCCCAATCAAAAAATTATTATTACCTTAAGTGACCCCAGTGGTGTTATGTGCTACTGTATACCAGTTAATAGAGATAGCAAATTAACCTCTGGTAGACCTCAACGGTCTCCTAAGTAAACGTAAAAATATGTTCTCTTCTCGTTACCAAAATCAAAGAAAATCATTTTAGCACATCCAGCTATGGGCAATAAGCTATAATTTTGTATTTACTTGCAATAAAAATGTAATAAATGAAAAATAAAATTTTCTTTTATTCGTAAATTATTATACGGTTTGTACAAAGGTGAAACCAGATTTTCTAATATTTCGGACATCTAATAGACATAGGCAATCTGGTAACGATTAATATGTTGCATATGTTACCCCCAAACATTAAAATAGCTCAATGAGCGAAAAAGCCATCACAACGCGTTGCGGACGCTGCAAAACTACCAAATACCGAAATCTACTCAACCTAAAAACCACTGTCTACCAATTATGAGTTGCCAGACCTCTCGCCATTTCCATATTAGGCTATATAAGTATTGTATTGCACTTTGCTATCGAAACGTTATTTTACAACAAAATATTACAGAACTTTATCCAAATATTGCTTTTTATTGTATTTAACATGTCTTCTGCACACATATAATTCTAATTATATCTATTTTTCATTGTATGAGGAAGTTCATAAATTTCAGAGATTTTTCCAATTCATTAACCACATTGGCGGTATTTCTGATGGATTTATGCATTTTACCTACAATTTCAAATATTTAATTAATAAAACAATAAGAAAGACTAAATGTACTTCCGAGAAGAAGCTATCAGAATGTCACTAAAATTGTTGATTTTTGACACTGACATTAATATCTGTCATTTACACACTATGTTATAGACATTTGAATTTGTCAACTGGTTTCCTTAGTGTAGTTTCGCCTACTCGGCTTATTATATCCCGATATTCTATATATTATACCGTCTTTATCTCTAAATTTATAGAAGATATAATAAAAAATTTAAATGTATGAGATGTAGAATTTTGTTCTTCAAAATTAGTAATATCAAAAATTTTCAAAAAATAATATTTAGAAGATTTTTTTAAGAAACTACTACTTCCGATTGTCCAATTGTTACCAAAACCTTTTCTTTATGTCTTATACAGTTTTTAGTAATCGTCCCTCCAACATCCACACACACACACATTCATACACACATACACACATACATACACACATCCAAACACAGACATCATCGTAAAAATGTTAAAATCTTTTTATAGGGACCTTAAATCGTGCATATTCACTAAAATCTGGGTATGTGATTTTTAGCATGAATCCAATACCTCTCTTAGCGAGAGGTAAAAAGATTTGATGAAAGTAAAAGTTAGGTATCGATGTATTCATTTTATAAGCAAGTGAGTCATATTTAAAGTTAGGCTATATCATTGTTTATATAATTAATATTTCTTCATATTGCCACACTTACAAAAGTACACTAAACCTAGTAACTTCAGTGCAGCCAACAAGAGAAAGTGATTTCGCCCATTTAATTAATGAAGGCAACCAGAATTCGTAAACAACTGAAAGCCGTATTTCAGAGAACATTTAAATATAAGTGCACTCACCGTCTATATTTTATTTAATATTAATGTTATTATTTAACTACAATGTAACTTAAATTATAAGATATGCTTTAAAAAAATTGCAAAACATTTATGGCCAGTTGCACCAACAAAACTGATATTTCAAGGGTTCTTTAAATTGACAATATAACATCAAAATATCGAATGAATTATTTACGTATTGCCGCCAAAATTTCGATTTGCATTTCTTTATTTAAAGGGCACTCAAAATTTAAGCCTTGTTGATGCAATTTGGCATTACTAACATTTGATATTTCGTTCCGATACGATATTGTTATGCAAATTAAGTATTACTTAAAATTGAACTAAGAGGTTCAAACGAGAAACGGTACGATAGTTGAAGCCTTAGGATAACGACGGATGTCGTGTCAATGATGGTCGCGATGACAATGAATAATGATTCAAGTAAAAAATTCGTACGAGCCCTGCGCCAAAAGAATTCGCCTATATCCCTTCCCTTTACAAGGTAGCAACACATTTATTAATTATGATAGAGCATTTTATATAAGCAATTAATTAACTCTAATAACATAGAAGTAAGTTTAGGAATAATAATTGAATAAGTGTAAAAAATTTCCTTTTATATGAAAAGTTATAATAAATAGATGTAGGCGAATTCTTTTGGCGCAGGGCTCATACATGCTCCTAAACTTCGTATTTATAAGTGGTATACTTAATCGCGCAATATAATACGTCAAGTCAGTGCTTAATTTAATATAAATGTAATTGTAAATTAAAAACTGAATTGGTAGTTTGTTAGTTTAGCACTTTTTCAATAAATATAAAATCAAATGTTATCCACACAGGTTTTGATTCATTGTTAAGAACTATTTCTTTTATTATTAAAAAGCGTACAATAATGTACAATACACGAATTCGAATGCTTATAGTTAAATTAGAATTAATTGGTTTCATTTCATTATAGTTGTAATAAAACAATTTGTTTTTAAACACTTAAATGGCAAAGTTTTGTAAAGTTCCGTTGCATCACTGAAACATTAATTTGTGCAAATTATAGGTGGTGATTCAGTATTTTGAAATTATGTATACCTACACATCAAAAAAAGAATATATATATTTACAGATATTGGCATCACAAAACCTCGCATCTAATTTTTCAATGTATTAAATCTATTAATCCTATTTACTAAATTAATCAACCTACGTTGATAATATATTAATAACTGTCTGAAACCAGTTTAATATTACTCACTAATCAATTTGTAATATTATAAATAACCAATAACAACTTTGCTCAACTTGGATATTTTAATTTTAAATATTCGCACAATATACTTTTACATAACAAAACTTTTGTAAAGTTTATTTACTTTTCGAAGATTGATAAAACTTCGGCGTAAGATAAAATCGAGTGAAACATTAAATTTGGGCATCGTGCATGCACCCTACCTGTAGAATGGTCGTCTTCGTGGACACAAGTGGCAGACACGTTCGGTCACGGACGTAGTTCCGCTTGGGCTGCGTCGATGTTCAATGATGTGTTCTGTGCGTGGCGTTGTGTGCGAGTGATGGAGCGCAGGGTGCGCACCCTTATCTCGGCGCCGTCCCCACCTTGATTCCAAGTCTCCACCCCCGGCCCACGTGCTCGCTGCCCCACGAAGACGCGCGCTTCCCCAGTGTGGGTGGTATGCTTCCAAGAAAAGTATCTAATGTCCCCAGCACATTATTAACATCTATTTTCATTTTAATTTTGTGCATCCTATCACACCCCCGCTACAAAAGTGATACAAATTTTTAGTTTTACATGAACATAGTGGTATGCTTCCAAGAAAAGTATCTAATGTCCCCAGCACATTATTAACATCTATTTTCATTTTAATTTTGTGCATCCTATCACACCCCCGCTACAAAAGTGATACAAATTTTTAGTTTTACATGAACATAGTGAAAATTACACATTTTAATTGACAAGAACGACACAACTCATACTTCCAATAGACACTTACAAAATTGACGTCACTGCAAGAGAGATATAGAAGGTCATGCATACAAACAAACCTCCCCTCGTTGTCTTGCGTCCCGTTCCCTTTTCCTATCTGTCATTGTATTCGCATCTGTTATTCAGTGTTAAATCTAATTCTTTATTGTGATGTGTACGTTGTGTTTAATAAAAATGAGTTTAAAACCAGAAGATGTGTCTGGGGCAACTTTTTTGTTTGATAATATTGAAGATCATTCGATTATGCCTGCTTCACACATCGAATCATTTCTTCAAAAACTCCACCTTACATTTCAAAAAAAATCTTTTTCAGATCCAATTTGCATAGCAGAACTTTGCGAAATAATTTTGAACTACATTCAACGCTCATTCTCTTATAAATGTGCTTCTGTTTATAACAAAATCCCAGCTAACCTCAAAATCATGTCAGTACAAACATTTTCTGTTGAACTAAAAAAGTACTTGTTTAATACACAATAACTTCTTTTTCATGTTGAAATGGTCATCTCTATCCAAGAATTTTTATTACATTTATTCCTTACACATAGTTATGCCTATGTTAAGTGGATATATATTTAACATATTGTTTTGTAAGTATAACCTTGTTAAAAATGTAAATACAACTTTGTACTATATTCATACCATACCTAAATTAAATGTATGTATTAATTTAATATTGTAAAGGTTAAGTGTAAGAACAGCTAATGCTGAACTTCGCCAATAAAGGTTATTATTATTATTATTATTATTATTATTATTATTATTATTATTATTATTCAACTAAAACGATGGCTAGAGTGTAAAGTCTACGGCTGATGACAGGTCTTTGTTTGTACGGGTAACCATAGCAACCTTGATTTCTATGCTTCGCCGTTAGAGGCGCTCGTGCAAATTGCAATTTTGTAAGTGTCTATTCTTAATTATTACGTCGGAGTTAAATGTTTCTAGGTTAAGCACAACTTGTACTTGATCAGTCAGTAATAGTGACACATTTGCTTAGGGTAGTGAACATTGTTGTGACAAGCGGCACATTACAAATAGTGATTTTGTACTAAAAACTAATTTTTATAACACATAGTCTATGTCACTTGGAAATAGTGTAGCTTTCTATCATTGAAAGAATTTTGAGAATCGGATCAGCAGTTCCAGAGATTACCTCCTATAAACATACAAATAACTTTACCTCTTTATAATATTAAGTATAAATATGGATTATTTTCCTTGGCCCTACGGGTCGCGGCAAATAAATTCCATATTCGTGATAAAAACTAATACTTCAATGGTACATAAATAACCATTATCTTTGATGAATTGTCGATCACATAGTTTACTTAATAATAGGCTATTCTACACCTTATTAATTTTTGAACTGAAAACTTTTTTAGGCGCACCGTACACAATTTTTCCTGGGCCGTGAACAAGGCTGATTCGTCACGCGTGGTGCGCTACGGTTTTCGAGTAAACTCGGGGAGAACCGAACATCACGCGTCACGGTGTTCGGGTCATAACCTACGTTATTAATACAAGGCCAGGAAACATGGCACTATCTGACGAAAAGAAACTCTAATTCCAAACTCACCGTTTTAGCATGACATTTCTGCTGTTACTATTGTCATTACCAATATTTGTCTACAAAGCCGATTAGCACATCCAGCAATAGGTAACACACCGTGGTATATTTGTTCAGTTATTCATATATAAGTAAATAAAATATTACTTACATTTGTATTTTCTGTACATTTTATTTATTTATAATTTTGAAAAACCGTAAAACAGCGTTACGACATGGGTAAAACTGCTAAATTGATTCTTTGAAAGTCTAAAAATTACATCAAAATGACAACGGGAATAAAACGCCCCCTCATCAACGGTTTTAAAACTAAAGTTTTTGGCCATATTTTAAAATAAAATTTGAGTTGTTTCCCAGCCTTCTCCCAAGAAAAATAAAATTCTTTCTTGAAAATTTTGTCATAATTGGGTTAGAATGTTCACAACATTTTAACATCTTATAAAACAAAATATGAATGTAAGCCCAGCACACTTAAACATTTAAGTTTATAAAGCTTCCGAGACCATTGCTGTACGATCTAAATATCACCACTTAATAACGAAGACAGATTTGTGAAAAATTCATGAATCTGTCTTCGTTATTTATACAATTTAATTTGAACACTTAACACTGTTCATTGTAACCAAGTTACAGAAATTCATTGTTGAAATACATATAAACAGTTCTTTACATCACCACTTAAGTTTCTGAACCCTGAGAACCATTCAAAAAGAGGCAGAGCAGTATGCGAAGTGCTGAATCGTGAAAAATATTAGTGATGAGTATTTCAGTCATTGTATTTTGTGTATGTATGGTTAAATGATTTATATTAACAGCCAATGTCGAATGGCGCAGCGCTAATTCCGTCTTCTGAAATATGACAACTGTGTACAGTGTACACCACCCGGCAACATTTTTTACAAGCGTGAATTTTTATTCAACAGCTGACATATGCCATGATTTGTGATTGACATTGGTCGATCGATTACACAATATTATGCAAATGCTTAAGTGTATTAAGTATAGCTAATAATGTTTCAACTTAGGTAATACAATTTATAAACCTACGAAAAAAACAAACAAAAAAAACACATGACAGATGTCAGTACTCAGAATTCGTTATTCAAAATGTCGGCGGAAGAAGGAAATTTTGGTATGGTGAAAATTAATAGGCAGAAGACTTACGTCATCAACCTGAAAAAACCTTATAAAATGAAATATAACTTGTAGAAATTATTTATTTTTAAATATAGAAGAAAAATACTAGTATTAAGAAACATACATATTAATGAAATTTGTAACTATTTCTAAGTTAATCTCTATTCCTTTTACGGAATATAAAATTATTTGAGATAATTGTAGTTGATTTTTATACCATACGCTGGCATGACAATGTTTACATTAAATTTTATATCGATCGAATATTGATCCTGTCACTATTGTCACTTGGTTGTCAGTTTTCTCCGCGTTAAGTATTTGTGACTTATGCTACAGTATTACTTGGTGGGCCACTAATTCCGTGCCCTGCATATAAGCAAATCTTGACAAGCAGATATGGGGGACCGTGTTAGAATGACAGCTAGTAATCATTTTTACCTCTCGCTAAGAGAGGTATTGGATTCATGCTAAAATTCGCATATCCAGATTTTATTGAATAAGCACGATTTAAGGTCCCTAGAATCCGATTATAACATTTTTAAAATGATGTCTGTGTGTGTGTGTATGTATGTGTGTGTGGATGTGTCTATGTGTGTGTGTATGTATGGATGTTGGAGGTACGATTCCTCAAAAACTATAAGATTTAAAAAATATTTAACTGCAGTTTCTTCAATGTGACATTCCTGGGAAGAGCTGAATAGGTTTTGGTAACAATTGAACAACCGAAAGTAGTAGTTTCTTAGAAAAATTCTTCTAAATATAATTTTTTGGAAGTTTTTTTTTATTAAATATTGAAGAACCTAAAATTCTACATCTAATACAATTGAAATTTTTATTATATCTTGTTTTAGAGATAAAGACACTATAATTTACAGAGTAAACTAATCGCAGAGGCTAAGGCACTAAGGAAACCAGTTGACAAATTCCAATGTTTATAACATAGTTTGTAAATGACACATGTCATTGTCAAATATCAACAGTTTTAGTGATATTCTGAATTCTGATAGCTTTTTCTGGGAAGTATATTTAATCTTTCTTATTGTTTTATTAATTAAATATTTGAAATTATAGGTAAAATTGTGGTAAAACGCACATATCCATCAGAAATACCGCCAATCTGGTTAATGAATTGGAAGAATCTCTGACATTTAGAAACTTCCTCATACAATGAAAAATAGATATAATTAGAATTATATGTGTGCAGAAGACATGTTAAATACAATAAAAAACAATATTTGGGTAAAGTTCTGTAATATTTTGTTATAAAACGACGGTTCGAAAGCGAAGTGCAATACAATACTTATATACAATATGGAAATGGCGAGAGGTCTTGTGCTGGCCACAACAGATTTTTTTTTTTCAAAATTTCAAGATACCAAGTTCACGTTGTTTCTTTGTTACCAGGAGTGTGGACTTTAATAGGAGAGTTAAATATACCACATGAAATTGGAAATTCATGAAATTTGGAATGAAAAATGATGACATTTGACATCTATGTACTTAATTACTAGCTGTCATTTTGTCAAGGCCCCCATTTTTGTTTATCAAGACAGACCAACAAAGTCACATGACTGCTAGCGCCTTATAAATTAGTATCCCATGTAAACGTAGTAGTATATGACGTCATTACTTTAGTAATATTATTTCATGACTTAAGTCTTCTGTCTAATCATTTCGTCCATACCACAAAAGAGGCGTTTCGTTAACTCACTGTTCCAATAAAACTAAAATGAAAGCAAGCAATTTCTATAATAATTAACAGCCCGATTCACAAAAAAAGTTTAAGCTAATCCTCATTTTTGGATTAGTGAATTCCATTTCATTTCGGTATTTAACATTTAATCTTCATAATATTATCAAATAAGGTAGATACTAGGAATAGATTAAACTATATTTTAAGATATAAACTGTCGAAATCAAAGTAGAATTCGCTAGTCCAAAAATAAGGATTAGCTTAAATTTTTTGAGAATCGAACTGTAAAATATCAAGTACACATGAAACATAAAATAGTTGTTATGATGTTTATGAGCTGTCATTAATTTTATGAAATCTTACAATAAAATAGAAGTTTTCACTTCGGACGTGCGGTCTTAAGCACACATATTTTTTCTTCAAGTACATGAGTAGAAAAAAAATAGGACAGTATTTTTTTCTAGTGTAAATTGATCCTGGACAACCCCAGAAGTATTGTAATTTGAATGGAAGTCAATAAATTATAAATAAGACTTTATGGTTGATGTTCACAGCTTCGAAAATAAAACAAATTAATGTCAGCTATCATTTATATATTCATAATTAACAAACAATAATAACAGCTTCATACCTTTTAACGAACTATACGCAATCATATATGCGAATCTTTTTTTTACAACAGCTTTTTTTAATTATATCTAAATTTAAATCTTTTTGCCAGAATGTAAATTGACAAATCAAATGACAGTTGTTCTATATGTGTTTATGTTTGTATAAAATATTTTTTGTATCCATCAATCAACAAAAAAGTTGTTCAGTATGACAGAAGAATTTTATTATTCCCAAATGTTTAAATTTTATGTTATTACGGACGCCACACGGCCGATATGCAAATAAGGAACTCGGCTGATTATGAACCTCAGCCCCGTCCGTTATTTGCCTCATATCGGCCTAATGACACTAATAACTATAACATTTGGAAATCCCTGTTTATATCTTATGTTTAATTTAATTTTCGAGAGCTGTGAACACTTTCATAAGAATCTATTGTTCATATCAATATTTATATTTTTATATATAATTTTATTCTTATTTTCGTAGCTATGAATGAGGTTTTAGGAAACGACTTAATAAAATTATTTGAAAACTACAACTTTTCTAATACTTGGTCATTGCATCATTTCGACCGATAACTTCGGTCAATTCGACGGTAACAACATTTTCCCATGCATTATTAACTATTTTTAGTAGTTCTTGGGCAATTCTGGGTCTAATATTTTGGTTTCGGATTTTTTTATAACAGCAGGCCCCAAACGTTTTTAGTATAATTCAAGTTGGGGTTGCGGCTAGGACAATTGAGCATATTAATGTTATTTTTCCTGAACTAATTTGTTACCACATGAGATGTATGAACTGGACAATTGTCCTGTTGAAATATAAATTCCTTGTTGGGATAGAATTGGGACACAGAAAGCATCATAATATTGTCTAAAATCCGCATATATTCTTCGCTGTTAAATCATCCCTCAATATGCCACATCACACCAGGTCCACGAGCTGATATCCAAACCCACAAATTAGTAGAAAAACTTCTAGTTTTATCGGACTGGGGGATTCCAGCTCAATCGAATTAAAGGAAAATAGTAAAACAATACGAATGTATATGTTGAAAAACGAACGTCAATCTTTTCAAAATTCTGGATACCATAACTCGCTTATTAATAGGAATTTTTTCATCGGATTTTCATCAATAGTCTTAGTTTCCTAATATTTTCAGATGAAATTATATAAAAAAAAAAAAAAATGGTGGAATCCCCCATTGTTAATATATCTTTTATCGTACCGAGAATTCACAGACCGATAGACACGAATAGCAACACTATGTGTGGATTGAAAGGTCTTTTTATCAGTAAATATGGCATTATTCCAAAAGTTTTGATGAAAAACCATGTGTTCTAGTTCTAGAGCGAACCCTATTCGCGCCTCTTTTTTTACTGCTTGGCAGCGCAAGTCCAACTCTCTGAGACGTCTTCGGCCAGTTCGTGAAGATCCCGGGAAATGCGTTTCTTCAACAGCTTTAATAACGGTCAATTAATGTTCTATCTTCTTTTCCAGTTGATAGTCTGTGTCGCCCTGATCCTGGATTCCTTCCTATTCTGGATTCCTGTCTCCACTTATTTAAAATGTTAATGGCAGAATTTTAATTAATGTTACAGCACCGGGCAATTTGTCTGATCAGCATTCCTTCTTTCGCTCTAATAATTGCCGAACACTTTACAATAACACTAATTCGAGGCATTTATTTTTTTACTTCGATTCGACAATGGGGGAGTTTCACAATTTTTGAAAATTATATATTTATATTAACCTACATGAAAACATACGTGATACGTTTTTTTACCTCCTGCTACCCTAGGTAAGGGAGGTATAGGGATCGTGCTCAAAATAGCATATAGAGATTTTATATAATAAGCACGTTTTGATGTCCCCAGAATCCGATTTTAACATTTTTACAATGATGTCTGTAGGTATGTATGTGTGTGTGTCTGTGTGTGTGTCTGTGTGTGTGTGTGTGTGTGTGTGTGTGTGTGTGTGTGTGTGTGGATCTTGTGGACACGATTACTCAAATACTATCAATCAGAAAAATTTGAAATTTTGTATACCCATTCTATACTAATATGGGAAGTGCTCATTAGTTTTTAGTGTATATCGGATAACCGGAAGTATCATTTATACAAGCTTTAAACAGTTTTTCTTGTAAAAAATTCATTGAATATAATTTTTTAGCAACTTTTACTAATTAAAATGGAATATAATGGTTTAATCTTCAATTCTACGATAATAACTCTAAATAACTTTAAATATGAATATATAATATAATTTATTTCCATGTATCACCTAGCCTATGCGTCAAACAAAAACAAAATTTTAATGACAGGTTTGACATATTTAAACAAATGTCACTGACAGGCAGCAATTATATTAAAATTAATAATGGAACCGTGTTAATGAGAATATAATAGTAAAATATTTTATTAAGGTTTGTAAAAATAATATAATTTCCATCATACATAAATGTTAGATGTACGGGATGATCTGATTTAAATTTGCTAATTGGTATTTTTGCAGCATTATAAAATAAAATAAATTTACAACTACACATTTACGAAATGGATTATGTACGGCGAAGAATTTACAAAGATTGCGTTTTAGAGCACCTAGAAGATGATGCTGATTTTTATAAGAATGTACGTGTGTGACGATTTTTTCTTAAAGCCTATTAAAATATGATCCAAAACTTCTGAAATTTGGTATTTAAAACTCATATATAATTTGAAACAACATATTAGATTTTAACCATATATGATAAATCGAATCGATGTAGTACTTAATTTAGAGCTCTAACAAATTTTTGAGGAAAAACAATAAAACAATCCAAAATTTCGTATTACAGACTTTTCAATTTATTGGACAACAAATTAGATTTTATTTACAAACGATTAACCGGAAATGATACTTTACTTAAAGCTCACTGCTATTTTAAACATGGAATTGGCGGGAGGTCATGTGTTGGCCACATAAGATTTTTTTTATTTTATTTTTTCGTAAAGTACTCCATATTGCTGAAACAAATTAATTAAAACTTTAAAATTTTGAATATAGCGCTAATAGTGAGGAAATACGTCAGACTTTCGACATAACAATCGTTCGCTGTAAAAGAAAGATAGTCTTATACCATACTACTAGTGCATAGAAAGAGATAAAAGACAATAGTAAGTCCAGAAATTTGTTCTTTGTTGAACGAAGATATATATATATATATATATATATATATATATATATAAATATATTGTTTACCATGGTGTAGAAAAAGATAAAAGAAAACTACAATGTTCAGCCATTCCGAATATGGCCGCAGCGTATTATTATATTATTTTGTTGAGTGGTTGTAGCAAGAGATCATGAAGCGGTAAGTATTCTTTTGTGAAATTTACTTACTTACTTACTTAATCCTGCAGCTTTCTACCCTCACGAGTGTAAGGCGTTCCCCCGGCTTGCGGAGGAGGGGGTTGAGTTCTAGTTCGTTGGTCTTCTCCATATTTCTTTCCACTCTGCTCTATCTTGTGTTGCTGTCTTCGTTTCTTCCCAAGTTAAACCTCTTCTTTGTGCTGCCTCCTTTACTTCTTCCAGCCACGTTCTTCTTGGTCGTCCTCGTGGTTTCTTTCTTCCAATTTTTGCTTCAAACACTTTTTTAACTATTCTCTCCTCTCCCATCCTTTCTACATGCCCATACCATCTCATCTGTCCTTCTGCTATCTTATCTTCTATTGCTTTTACTTTTAAGTTTTGTCTGTAGGTTGTGTTTTCAATTCTGTGCAGTCTTGTTTTCCAATGTTCAGCCATTCCGAATATGGCCGCAGCGTATTATTATATTATTTTGTTGAGTGGTTGTAGCAAGAGATCATGAAGCGGTAAGTATTCTTTTGTGAAATTTAAATAGATTAAATTTAAAATACATATTTATTTTATAACAACGTGAAGAAAATATATTTTATACCGAATTATCTACTCTGCACAACTAAATACGTCTCACTGCACACATAATCTAGTCACTTTGCGCTATCGAAAGTCTGATGTCATAACCAGATTATAAATGGCGAACAACCACTTCTTTTGAATTATGTTATAATTTTAATTTAAAATTTTAAATATTAAAACAGAATTAATATTACTTTTATATTTTTTAATAGAGTACTTGTATGATATATTTTTAGTATTTAGTACTAGAACACTCAAATGTAACATAGTGAAACTCCCCTATTCAATTTTTGACAAATCAAAGTGACTAATGTCGTAATTGTAAAGTCAAATTCAAGCAACTAAATCTTATAGAAGAAAGTTTACTTGATTTTTCGACTTGCTCTATTTTTTTCTGTCCACCACTACCACTGTACATCAAAATATAAGACCACATGTGAAAATCCGAGTTAAAAATTCCTCCAAATAAACTAGATATTAAGGTCCGAATTTTAAATTTGTTTTGTGACGTAGGTAATGTGGGCATATCAGAAATAAACAAACAGTGGTTCACAGGCCACGAAACACTGATGAGCAAGTTACAAAATCATCTACGAGATATTCAAATTGTAATATTATAATTCATTATTATACTTAATATATTTCACTTTTATTCTCATTTTACAAAAACAAATAAATTAGAACTTCACCCGAATAGCACCCACTTCTCAAAGTCGGAGTTCATACTTGGATCCTATTTGCTCAAACACAAGTGTACAAGTCCTGCGTCATCAAATGCAAAATACTCTGTGTTTATAAAAAGAGTAATTTATATTTTAAAAAAATAGAATTTTCCTTATCCTTTAACTATTATCATTCATAATTTCTACAAACTTTTACTATTTTTGATTACGGTGGAATAGCCTATGGCGTATTCAGAGTGGGTAGTTCAAAACTTTGTATTCATAAAATCCTATATTTTGTACGATCAAAGAGAGAAACTTATTGTTATGCTAACTTTTAATCAAATTTTGTTAACAAAGCTAGATGCTAATGAAAAATTAATTACACACAATTGCATTTAGCATTTAAAGTAGAATAGAATTACAAAATGTCACTACATATCAATCTCGAAATTCTATTAATTTATCTTATATTGAACCTACGTATTAACGTGTCTTGAAAATATTTTTTGTGTTTCTTACATAAATACTATTTTTAAGTTTCATTGGCTTAATACTACATAGACATCACCACTCTCCTCTATCGTATGAAACACTTTCTTAGTATTTAATTAAAATGAACACCAGTGATAAATCTTCGGTTTTTAAATAAACAAGATATTTAATAATATTATTATTTCGTTATTTGACAAATTTAAACCTTTTTAAAAATAAATAACTCATAAATTTAATTTAAACGTTAATTTATTAATTAACAACATATCTACACCTACACCATGTCAGAGCTAGTCACATTTTCCCCAACCCAAAACAAAAACAAAAGGTTTTGGTAAAACATTTACAAAAAAAAAAAACATTAAAATCCTCCCAGGTTTTTTAATACTTAAAAAACCTGCCGTAAGGAATTTTAGCTTATTTTCCTCTAGGCCGATTATTCATCTTAGTGGCGGTTAGGGGTGAATATACGGATTTAACATAGGATTTTAGTTTTAAACAATTTCTTGTTGTCCTATAAATTTATGGCAAAAACTGAAGAGCGCAAAGTTGTTCAGAATTAAAAGTTGCATATAAAACTATTTTTAATACACTTTGTATTGTTTTTGGTTTCTTCGCAATTTTAAAAAGAAATTTCAAAACTTCGGTTTATTAGTAATAATAGCCATGTAACTTTTCTTTTTACCTCCCGCTACCTTGGTAAGGGAGGTATAGGGATCGTGCTAAAAATCACATATCCAGATTTTAGTAAATGACCACGTTTTAAGGTCCCTAGAATTAAATTTAACATTTACACGATGATGTCCGTATATGTGTATACGTGTATGTGTGTGTGTGTGTGTGTGTGTGTGTGTGTGTGTGTGTGTGTGTGTGTGTATGTATATGGATTTTGTTAACGCTCTAACTCAAATACTATCATTCAGAAAATTCCGAAACCTTGTAATTCTACCCTATTCTAATATGGAAAGCAACCATTATATTTTGGTGTAAATCGGATAACCGGAAATGGCACTTTACCTGAAGCTTATAATTGTTTTTCATCAAAAAATACCATTAATTGCCATTTTTTCGCATTTTTTGTCATTATGAAAATTATAGATTATTGAATTTTCTACAGGAATACATTAATACTTTTTCTATATATGTTACAGATAAATTTAAAAATATTTTTTTTTATATACATCCCGAAGCCTAAGATAAACACAATTCCTGTGTTACACAGTTCATATTTCAAATGAATGTAACTACAGGTGAATGTCACTGTCAAAAAACTAATCACTTCAAATTAATAATAGTGACATTTTAAAAAGAAATTAGTAAATAAAGCAATAGTTATATGCAATGGAACAGTTTGCAGCAATAGTAAATACGGAAGTATGCATTTAAATTAATAAAAATTAAATAGCGGGAGGTTTCGTGTTGGCCACATCGGATTTTTTTTATAAATTATATTTATATATCAAATGTTAATTTGACTTATGGAAAATAAAATTCCGAATTCTTTTATAACTATTTCCATCATAATATTCCTTTACAATATACACACGTTTCTCATTATTTATATAAATAATTTATGAAAAACTGAAAAAAAAACAAATTGTTCATTTCTACTAATAAACCGATATTTTGAAATTTCTTTTTAAATTTGTAAAGAAACCAAAAATATAATAAGACATGTAAAATCAGTTTTAAATGCAACTTTTAATTTTGTACACCTCTACATTTTTGGCCATAAAATGAACAGGAGAGCAGGAAATTTCATTTAACTAAAATCCCATATTAAATCCCTATGTTCATCCTTAATCACCACCAGCCTGTATAAACATGCTATTTTTCCTCACAGGTCGTTTATGTCAGAACACAGACAATACAATGTAGATGAGGAAACAGCTCACAATTTTTCAAAAAATTGTTTCTCAAATCCAAAATTTAATTATCTTCATCTCTGTCCTACAGACTGAGTGAGACTTAATCTTACTCTTATACCTCGTCTCGGTCTGTATATCTGGGTCTTTAGAGCTGTGTCTATTATTTATCGGTCGTTTTTAGTTTTGTATACGCTGCATTCAGTTTAATTTAATATGACTACTGAAAACGTAAAATTGTGTAAAAATAAAATTACTAAAATACATATTTTTTGTAATAAAAAAAAAGATGTTCCCATGCGCCGCTCGGTCTAAGTCGAAAACTATAGACGGCAAAGTGTTCGCCAGCGCCGTCTCAGTCTGCAGCAGCAACAGCGCTCGTAAGCGGGCAGCACTACGGCGCGAAAAGGAACAAAAATCAGAGCGGTCTAAAAGACGCAGGCGGCACTGAGAACAAATAAATTTTTGGTCTATAAGACCGAGACAGTGCAAAGGGCAAGTTTATTCTCGGTCTATAAGATCGAGATGGCAGCCAACGAGTTAAAAATTAATTTAAATAAGAAAAAGAAAAATAATACTATAGTAATAAAAAATATCTGATATGGACACCACATGACTTCCTTGTACGCCTGTTAAACTATACATATTTTGTTAATAATTACAGTATGTATTATAACAGACCCAATCATAAAATTGCGCGTATTTGATATAATTTGACATTGATGTTAAATTCTTTATTTTTTTTTTGTTATTTTTTGTCCTAATTTATAGCAAAAAGTACATAATTTTTAAATTTACATATCTCGCTTATACAAAGAGCTAATTTAATCATACTTAATGCGTTAGACGCAAAATTCAATTCTCTAAAACTTTTATTTGAAGTATTTATTTTTAAAATGAAAATAACACCATTTTTTACGAAAAACTGATAACAGCTTCAAGTAAAGTATCACTTTCGGTTAGACCATTTTAACCAAAATCTCTTAAGTTATTACGATTGATATACAAGTCTTATATACCAAATTTTAAAAGTTTTGAATTATATTTTAATATAGTTTTTCATTAAAATCAATTTTTGTTAGCTTGAAAATGGTTCTAAACAGAACCGAAACGTCGCAATTGGAATCTGTAAATCATTGACTATGTTGAAATAAATGAAGCATTCATCCAAAAACCACTTAGTTTAAAAATCTATTATATAATTCAAGTAAAGTACCATTTTAACAAAAATCTATTATATTATTCCCATTGATATAAGAGTCTCATATACCAAATTTGAAAAGTTTTGGATTATACTTTAATATAGTTTTTCATTAAAATCTATTATGGGCTTCAAGTAAAGTACCACTTCCGGAAATTATGTAATGGCCAAAAAGGATAGTGCACAACTAGATGTTATAGCAGTCCTAAATACAAAATTTCAACTTTCTACGGCTTGCCGTTTTTCAGTTATGCGAGATACGTACATACGTACGTACAGACGTCACGACGAAATTAGTCAAAATGGATTCAAGGATGGTCAAAATGCATATTTCCGTTGAAATCTGGAAACCGAAATTTTTCGCTATTAGAATACTTTACTTCGTACAAGGAAGTAAAAATTAAACATGTCCAAATAACTGAATAAATATTGATGTTTTCAATGGTAAATTCTATAAATATTTAAGGCAATATAACTATTCTCTATTTCGGAATTAGAATGTCATATTCTAGCACGCATATTGATGCTAGAAGGAGCTTCATTCTTAAACTATTTTTGGTGACAATTTGTTATTTGGGATTGGTATGACTGCAATAAATTCACGAAATATCTTGGCAACGGCATATACCTATTAACTAAGAACCTCAAGAAGACAAATTACTTTCGTATGTTGAGAATCGTGAGCAACTACATTTGAAAATATTGTGAATTTTGGAACGCAGCCCAGCCAGCGACGCTGTCAGCGTTAGCCAATAGTAATCAAGATTTCCGAGCATACGCATAATTGCCGGTTGGATGTTTGTGTGAGATAGACTTATGCAGAAATGATATTTCCATTTCACAGTGTTTCCTTCAGCTACTCTTATGGGAAAGATACGAGCATTAGCAATATATTAGTTAATAGGTATATGGGCAACGGACAGAATTAAAATACAAATCACTGTTACCAACCTAACTATTCTGTCATAAATTTCCCTTATTACAAAATGTGAAATATATTTTTTAAGAAATAATGAATATGCAAGCCGATAAAGTGAAAATAGTATAAATCACTCGTTACACAAGGCTATTCAGGCACACGTTCGTTCTCACACATATTTTAATTGAAAATTAAAAATTAATTTAAAACCAACAATTCGTATAATACATTTTATACTTGGTACAAGAATAAAAGGTATGCTCACACGCATTGTGTATCCCCACTACTCGCTCTTGGTAACGTCGGTCGACTACCTACTTGATTCCTCATATTAATTCCCGTATATTTCAGTTCATACTTTTTTTTACCTCTCGCTAAGAGATGTATTGGATTCATGCTAAAATTCGCATATTCAGATTTTATTGATTAAGCACGATTTAAGGTTCCTAGAATCCGATTATAACATTTTTAAAATGATGTCTGTGTGTGTGTGTGTGTGTGTGTGTGTGTGTGTGTGTGTGTGTGTGTGGATGAATGTATGTGTGTATGTGTGTATGTATGTCTGGATGTTGTAGACACGATTCCTCAAAAACTATAAGACTTAAAAAATATTTAACTGCAGTTTCCTCAATCTGATATTCCTGGGAAGAGCTGAAAAGGTTTTGGTAACAATTGAACAACCGGAGGTAGTAGTTTCTTAGAAAATTTCTTCTAAATATAATTTTTTGGAAATTTTTGTTATTACAAATATTGAAGAACAAAATTCTCCATCTAATACACTTAAAATTTTTATTATATCTTGTGTAGATTTAGAGATAAAGACACTATAATATATAGCAGATTCTAATCGCAGAGACTAAGGCACTAAGGAAACGACTTGACAAATTCAAATGTTTATAACATAGTTTGAAAATGACATATGTCAGTGTTAAAAATCAACAGTTTTAGTGGCTTTCTGATAGCTTTTTCTGGGAAGTATATTTAATCTTTCTTATTATTTTATTAATGAAATATTTGAAATTATAGGTAAAATGCATATATCCACCAGAAATACCGCCAATCTAGTTAATGAATTGGAAGACATATAGGAACTTCCTCATACAATGAAAAATAGATATAATTAGAATTATATGTGTGCAGAAGACATGTTAAATATAATAAAAAACAATATTTGGTTAAAGTTCTGTAATTTTTTGTTATAAATTGACGGTTCGATTGAGAAGTACAATACAATACTTATATTATAGCCTTATATGGAAATGGCGAGAGGTCTTGTGCTGGCCACAACAGATTTTTTATTTGCTTAAATTTATTGAAATAAATTTTTTAAATTAATTCTTTTTGTTCTTTAAACCGATGTCCCAATTCAACAAGAAAGCATAGAAATATTAGACATCGATTATGAAATGTGAGAATTTAGCAATATATTTCAGTTTTTAAAAATAGAGATATATCTGGTGAAAATGTTATTAGTTTGAAATTTCCTTGTGAAAGAGAAAATCAAACAACCAATGAACTTGAGGTATTAAAATACATAGCAGGATAGCTTGCTTACCGTTTGAAGGACAAATATAATTTCCTTCATGACAACGGAATTTTAAATTTTTACATATGAATAAATTAGTCCATGATTGGACCTCTCGTATAGGGTATATGTAAAGGACTTATTAAACCCGTCTTCAATTTTTTTTAACAATAATTAAGAAAACGTAGTAGAAAATTTATTTAGGGGATATCATGGCAAAGAGTAAAAATAATAATAAAAGTACAATAAAATACAATAAGATGGCAAGACTTGGTGGAACAGTTTAAATAAGATATTTTAAAATTAACACTTGACATGTTTCACAAGATTTCAGTCTCTAAATCAACCTCTGCATTTTACCTATAATTTCAAATATTTAATTTATAAAACAATAAGAAAGATTAAATATACTTCCCAGAAAAAGCTATCAGAATGTCACTAAAACTGTTGATTTTTGACACTGACATGTGTCATTTAAAAACTATGTTATAAACATTGGAATTTGTCAACTGGTTTCCTAGTGCCTTAGCCTCAGCGATTAAATTACTCTATATATTTATAGTGTCTTTATCTCTAAATCTATACAAGATATAATAAAAAAAATTAAGTGTACTAGATGGAGAATTTTAAGTTCTTCAATATTTAATAACAAAAATTTCCAAAAAATTATATTTAGAAGATTTTTTCTCTGAAACTACTACTTCCGGTTGTTCAATTGTTACCAAAACCTTTTCAGTTCTTCCCAGGAATGTCAGATTGAGGAAACTGCAGTTAAATATTTTTTAAGTCTTATAGTTTGTGAGGAATCATACCTCCAACATCCATACATACACACACACACACACACACACACACACACACACATACACACATCCACACACACACACAGACATCAATTTAAAAATGTTATAAACAGATTCTACGGACCTTAAATCGTGCTTATTCAAAATCTGGATATGCGAATTTTAGCATGAATCCAATACCTCTCTTAGCGAGAGGTAAAAAATGAAAAAATCAATTACGAATCATCATTTGTTTATTTTTAATGTTATTTTCTTCATTTTTACTTATTTTTCTAATTTACATACATTAGAAAAAATACTAAACCACATTTTTCAAATTGTGTCAAAGCCAATTAGGTACAACGCCGATGAAAAATAACTAAACCAAAAATTATTGATTAAAAAAAAATTGAGAATTAATTACTAGATATAGAATCAAAATATACAAATGATATCTGTTATTGACTTTTTCATTTGTTTCTTCATAAATTTAAATTTTTCACCACAAAATATTAATAATTCATGTTTTATTCATGTTTAAAACGAATTCATCGTTGAAGATTATAAAATAAGGAAAAATATGTGTCTATTTTCAACATATGTTCCCATTTAAAATATATTGTTTATGTTAAATCTCGAGAATTATTAAGTTTTATAAAAATCTAATTACATCACGTTTTTCTAAGTAAAAAACAGTATAAAAAATATGTAAACATTTCTTCTTAATCTTTTATAATAAGTGACATGAGGTATTTGAAAAATAAGCGAAAATTAAGTGGTGCCTATTAAAGTTGTCTCAAAAATTCGACCCATAAAGACCTTCATCAATTTTCTGTAGCGTGCTTAATAAGAAAGTTTTTCATATAAGGAACTCTAATTTGTTCCTCCCTGCACAATGCGCCTGCCCACGAGGGTGGTTTGGCAATAAGAAAACTGAGGGAAGTACGAATTATTGGAATATCCACCTTATTCACTAGATTTGGCTCCCTCTGACTTCCACCTATTTCCAAATCTAGAAATTTGTGGCTGGAAATCATTTTGAGTCACATGATAGGTGCTTTACAAACCTTCCAAAATCGCACTTCAAGGATGAAATCCATTCACTGGAGAAACGTTGGACAAAGTGCATTAAACTAAACTACGTAGAGAAATAAATGCATTTTTGAACCTAAAAACGAAGTCTTTCCACACCGAGAACTTTTCACCTAGCCTTTTAATGCAAATGTGCGTTTTTTTTTTCTAATTAGACCAAACAAATTACTAAACGAAAACTTTTTTTTCCGATTGTTCATATTCTTTGATTATAATTAATAATAGCAGATTACAGGTTGCACAAACCTTTTAAGTTTTAGATTTTCAATTATTTAATTTCAAAAGTACCTATAATATGCATTCAATTTAATTTAATGAGTTTTAATTACTAAGCAATGAATACATTTTAAAATTAAACATTTTTTCTTAGCAGGCCAACACATTTTATTTCCTGACATTATTTCAAGTGATTCTGAAACCAGATCGCGCTCATTTGAATACAAAATTCACACTTGACTTTTCTAGAACATACAATTTGAATAAGACATTCTCTCCCGATGTTTAACATCACTGTTGATGTACAGGTTTTAAACGACTCATGTAATTAAAACACTGCTGTATAAGCATTATTTTTAATTGTTGACGTGCACAAAATTCGAAGAAAGTGAATGTCTTTTTACATAAAATGTGAAAAATGAATATTAATTTATCTATCAAGAATTGTAGCACTAATTTAAAAATGTTACACATTCAGCCATGGCCAAAAAACGAGAAAACGTATACTTATAGACATTTAACAATATAAACATATCCATACGAATACATGCACACAATAGATCCTGTAATGAAAATTTATTTGCATTTTCTTTTATAATTCAATCTCGTACATGGCATACGAAAATAGTGCATTGTTTAACAAGTAAAAAATATATTGTGCCCTCTCGCCATTTCCATTTTATGTTGTATAAGTATTGTAATTGCACTTCGCTATCGGACCGTCGTTTTATAACATAAAAATTACAAAACTTTACCCAAATATTTTTTTTACTGTATTTAACATGTCTTCTGCGCACATATAATTCTAATTATATCTATTTTTCATTATATGAGGAAGTTCCTAAATGTCAGAGTTTGTTCCAATTCATTAACAAGGTTGGCGGTATTTCTGATGGATATATGCATTTTACCTATAATTTTAAATATTTAATTAATAAAACAATAAGATAGATGTTTTAGTTATTACTTTTAATAACAAATAGAACTAACCTTTATTATAAGAATTATTTGATTATAACGGTATTTAATTACAACAATACATAATGTTTACTTGTTTACGGAAGTGGAGGTTTATGTTTTTTTTTGCCAACTTAAATTATTCTATATCTAAAATATAACTAGAATTCATCTCTCTGCCTAGTTGATCTGCTAATTTGTTCATTAGGCACAATCTTTCTTTTTCTCCTTTTCTGCAAATGTTAGTACAGCCTTATTAACATATTTAACAGTGTAATTTTATACAAAGTTAATGTGTTTGGTGTTTCATCAATGGCTAAGTGAATTATTACAAATTATTCCAGTATAACATACATATAAACATATAATATAATAGTATACAATAATTGTAATAATATTTCATGCCTGGGCAAAATGGGACGTAGTAAGGGTTGGCAGCAGGGGAAGAGCTATCTTCGGAGGTGGCGCATCAGGATTTTCGTCGTCTCGGTGATGACGCTTTACGACACCTTCTGGATCAGCGTCTGGATGGCGTGTTGTTGGATGCCAAAGGCGAGCAGGTGCTCGCAGAAGCGTCGGTGTTCCTCCGTTTCCAGAACCTCTCCGAAGCAGCCGATGACGAGCAGCCCCAAGTGGATCTCGCAACGGTGGGCATGCGAGAGTACGTCGACTAGATTGAGGTCCCTGTTGGCGGTCTTGAAGTTTTTGTGCGAGATGTCGATCATGGAGTTTTTTGCGTATTTCGTATTCGTGGGGGACGGAGACCTCGAAGAGGAAAGTCTTCTTCTCCTGCGTCAATACTCGCACCATAACGTCTGGTTTGTTATGGTGCAGTGGTACCTCCGTGAGGACACTTTGTCCCGAACGTATCCTCAGCCGTCCACTAGGTATGTCGTATTCCACATTCAGGACTGCCTTGCCAAAATGTAGCTGCTTCCTTATCTCCTCCGGGACGTTCGTTTTCTCCAGGATGGTTCTTAGGAGCCAGTAGACGACCTGGTCGTGTCTTGCGTTGTAGCTAACGGCTTTGCACGATGTCGCTACGTGGTACGCTGTTTCGTCTTGCTGGCATCCTCTTCGGCACTTACGGTTACCATCTCTTCCAGGGGCAGCATGGAGTTGGTGGAGCTGCTCTTCAGCTGCCGCGTTGATGAGCGACAGTTTCGATGAGTTAGTACAATAGTACTGAGCAGCCGGGAAAGAGATGATGTGTCGGTCAGCGAGCACGAGTTTTGGGTAGTGCATCGCTGTCGCCCAATCTTGGCATGTTGCCTCGAGATCAGCCTTCTTGATCGCCTTCACCAGCTGTGCTGACAGAGATTTATATTCAGTGATATCGGTGTCCTCAAGCTTGTGCTTTTTGGCTACATGTCTGTAGTCTCCCAGTGGCATGCGGCACCCCGCCGCGTCGAGTATCTGGTACAGCTCTAAGGTACCTTGTAGCTCTGGATGCGTTTGAAGATACGCGTATTTTCTGGCATACTGTACCTTAGTTTCAGTTTCAAATGATCTGAAACCAAGACCGCCGATAGTGTGTGGGAGATACGCTCTTTGGTTGGAAGTAGGTCGCATTTTAATGTTTTCGGCGACCATCATTTTCCTTATCTTCATATCCAGGTCACGACATCTTTTGAGCGTTCCCAGAACGTTAGTGTTGGGGTGCATATTGCCCGTCACGTATACGGCCGCAGGGAAGATGCAGCTGTTAAACAACCTTCTCTTCGGTGCCGTTGACAAGTGGGAGGTTAGGACCTCGCTCGCTTTTTGCACAACCTTGGACTCGATGACGTCATAGTTTTCGGGAGTGTCACATTCAGTCTGGATGAAGCCTAGGTACTTGTAGCTATTCCTGACAGCTGGAATGTGGCCGATGTCGTCGTTTTCTGCAGTAATGACCACATTTTTTAAAGTTCAGTTCCAAACCCAACTGGCGTGAACATTCTTCAAGCGTCGATGTTATAGCTTGTATTGATTTCTTGTTCGGCGCGTGGCACTTGACGTCGTCCATGTAAGCGACGATTTCCTGCCTTCCTCTGGCAAGACGGTTTATCACGGGGTCCTCCTTGATCTTCTTGATGATGCTCGACGTCGTGAGGATGAACAGCAATGGACTTAATGAGTCTCCTTGGTAGACGCCCGTTCTGACGGGAATTCGAATTGGTGGTCCGTAACGGGGAGACAAGCATATATTCCATTTGTTGAGGGCATTCAAAACAATGTCTTTCATCTTGGCGGATATGGGTAGCGCCTCTACCAATTCTCGGATTTTCCCATGGCAAACCGTGTCGAATGCTTTCCAGAAATCGTACCATGCGGTATGATGCTCACTTCTGCGCAATCGAGACGTTTGTGTTGCAGCCTTGTCAAGGTGAAGACCGTGCATGGTGCCCCAGACGCCAGCTCTGGACATTTGTTCTCTTGGTATCACGTGACCTACAACATCTTTCACAACAGTGTTTATTACCTTTGTGATGATTTTGTAGTCCGTGTTGAGCAACGCAATAGGGCGGTAGTTGTTAGGGTCCGTGGCGTCTCCTGCCTTATATAATAATATGGTGTTCGCTTGTACATCTTCTCGTGTCATCATGTACTGGCCTTCGATGGTGCGCTTGGCATGCGAAAAAAGGTAATCTTTCGCTGCCGGGAACGTTTTGTACAAAGCCGTTGGTACTTCATCTACTCCAGGTGCTTTCCATGGTAGGGGTTACCGTGACCAGCAAGGCGGTTCCCCCAGGGTGAGGCTCTTCCATTGCACTATGGTTGGGCTGACCCCTGCGATTATCCCTAATGCGGATAACTCGGGCGCGTAATTTTTGTTAGTGGTCAGTATCCCCGCCTGTCACGCGGGAGACCGGGGTTCGATTTCCCGTCGGGGAGCCATGTAATCAAATAATGTTATAATTAAATACTTTTTCTTATAATAAAGGTTAGTTGTTTTTGTTATTAAAAGTAATAACTAAAACATGGTGCAGCCGAAGCTATAAAATAAAACGCAGAAGTACGACATAAAATTAAGTATAAAACATCATAACCTAAAAGTATACGCCCGAAAATTGAAAATGGAATTTAACAAACCAACAATTTTATAAATTTAGCCAACAATTTCAAACATTTCAAGACAGAAATAAATATTTTTCATTGTAATTGAAGCTGCAATGAGAAGTCGTGAAGGTAAAGTTGCAATGCTTAAAAATCTTATGGGCAGTAATGCTTTAAGATTATATGAAACTATAACAACATTAAGTGAAAAAGAAGAAACTGTCGAAAAATTATTAGAAGTTCTAGAGAAACACTGCATTCCTAAGAAGAATGCAGTCATGGAAATATACAAGTTCATCAGAAAACAAAGCCCAGCTGAACCATTCGAAAAGTTTCATGCAGTTCTACCTACAACCTCATAAAAACTTGCGAATTTGGTGAGGAGGAAAATAAGATTATGAAGGCACAAATCGGCCTGGGTGTGAATTCAAGAAACGTGCAAGAACGTCTGCTGAGAGAAGATGCTTCGCTAGAAAAAGCTGTGGCTTTCTGCAAATCAGTGGAGTAGAAACAAATATGAAGGTCATCTCTGAAGGAAATACAGATCTGCATAAAGTGAAACGTCAAAATAATGATAAGTATGGATTTAGTCAAAATAAATATGAAAAAAATAAAGAAAAAACTAATAATACTAATTTTAAATGTAAGAATGTATGTGGTAAATGTGGTAGATTTTATACAAATGAACAAATATATCCAGCAAAAGGCGAAACATATCTAAATTGCAACAAACCTAACCATTTTGCTAATGTATGTACGTATAGATATCAAAATAATTCAAAATATGGTAAAAATAAAGCAAAGCACTTAAAAAATGAAATATGAAATATGAATTAATAAAGGATACTGAAAGTATTGAATTTAGGATGAATAAAATTTGTATAAAATCAATAAAAAATTCAAATCAAAAGTATTGGTTCAAAGAATTAAAAGTAATTGATAAATATATTAAATTTAAATTAGATACTGGTGCAGATGTTAATACTATTCCACTGAGTATAGTTCAAAAAGTTTAACTGGGCAGATAAAATGCAAAAAACAAATTGTAAATTAGAAGCTTTTGGGGGCTCTGTAGTAATACTTGTTGGAATAATTTCTACAATAGTGTCAACAAAATATGATAAAATTAATACTCAAATATTTCTAACAGGTGAAACTGAAACACCTATTTTCAGTCGTGTTGCTTGTGCAAAATTAAATCTAATTTAAAAAATCGATAATTTAAATAAAATTACAGATAAGGAAAAATTTATTGTAAATAACAAAGATACTTTCGAAGATTTATGTCAATTTCCTGACACGTGTAGTATTAAAATAAAAGAAAATGCAATTCCTAAGTTAGTGCCACCTGGACCTTTAAAAATTAAAGATAAATTGAAAGTAACTTTAAATTCTTTACAATACAGAGGTGTAATTCAGCCAGTTCAAAAACCGTCAGAATAGGTTAGCAATATTGAAAAGCCGAATGGATCATACAAGTTTGTATTGATCTTAGTAAGTTAAAAAAAACATAGCTGGAGAATATTAGGCAATACCTTCAGTTCAAGAAATAATCCCGAATTTGTCTAATAAAGAATTATTTCGCGTGTTCGATTTAAAGGGTGGCTTTCACCAAATAAAACTTGACAAAAAATCGAGTAATTTATGTACCTTCAGTACACCATTTGGATGTTATGAATTTATCAGGGTATCATTTGGACTATGTTCGATTCCTGAAATTTTTGTAAGGCTATCTCAAAAATATTTTGGTGATATACCTGGAGTTATTGTATACTTTGACGATATACTATGTGCAGCTCAAAATGAAGCTGAGTTAAATCAAATTATTACACAAGTAGTTGAAAGAGCAAGAAAATATAATATTAAATTTAATTCCAATAAGTTACAATATTTTGTTAGAGGTAAAATATTTTGGGTTAAATTTTAATGAACAAGGTGTTAAACCAGATTTAGAAAGAATTAAGGCAATTCAGAATTTAAACGCACCAAAAGATAAAAAAGTTTGCAAAATTATTAGAAATAATTAATTACTTGGGTAACCTCTCCGGCTGCCTTTCCGTGGAAGCCAGTCTCACTCCTCATAGGGAGTCCTTCCTCTAAGAGCTGGTTTGGCCTCTGGCTGCGTTCAGTAGTTGGGTAACCTCTCGGGCTTCCTTGGTCGTGAGACCTAGCCTCACTCATAATACCATCTTCATAACCGACACTACCTGTTGCACCTAGTGCAGTCCTATCTCTTCGTTAAAGTCGGCTAGTTAGACAGGCAAACTCCATAACAATATTTCTTCCACGTCCAGTTGGACGACCCAAGGTCTCGCTTCCCATCTAGCTACTATATCTACCATCTTACACATTTGTTTATTACGTATACATTTCCTCTGAAGATGACCTTTTCATTATTTCCTTCAACTCTATGTACCAAATATTATATTTATCATACCTGTGGTAATGTACCGTCACGAAAGCCTAACGGAGTCAGTTTCTTTTTTAACAAATATTATTTTTATCATACCTGTGGCGATGTACTGTCACCATACGCCTCTTTGTCCACCACGTACCCCAGAACCCATCAAACATAAGCCTTTTCGCACCACGTCCTTACCTAATTATCATTTACTTTTATTTCGGCGTTTTGCTACTCTATGGTGGAATGATGGTTGTCGTTCTAGCATCGTCTAGTGGTAGGATATCTGAGCCTGACACACTCAGGAGACCCGGGTTCAATTCCCGGTACTAGAGATGGCAATTACCATTCCATTGCATGAAAGGTGTTTGTTGATATTGCACATTTGTATTAAACTCTTTTCCCGAAATATGGGATGAGACTAGAGTACGGACAATAACCGCTGGCTCTATGTCTGGTTACCGGTAACTTTGCTCTGTGCACGAGTTTCTGTTTCGACAGCTTTCTTATGTTGCGATATCACGACACGTAGCACCGTGAGGACGATGTCCAGGTCCCTTTAACACTCTTTCTGTTGAAGTTGCTGGAGCATCAGGTGTGAGTCTTGAAGACGACGTCCAGGTCTAAATTATGGTTTTAATACCACGGAACGGTATCAGAGAAGCTTACCTCTTCATAAAGCAGCATTAATATAAATATTTTCATTACACGACAATGTAATTAATGCGTTTCAGCCTTATAAATATTTTTATGCTTGATTAAACATTTAACTGTTGATATCACTATTATTTTCATTGTTAATGTTACTGTGATTGTTTTAACTTGTATTTATTTACAGCATTGTTGTCTTACGGACCTTTATGTTCCGTCGATGACTGTTTAATGTGGCATTACTTTATATTTCTTTTATATATTAATTTCCTGATGATTATTTATTCCAGGATTTTACAATTGCTTATCATATTTAACCACAATAGCCTCTACAATATATATTTTAATAATTACTGTTATTTACCGAGAGCAATACGCAGAAATATAATTCTGAACACACCCGAGCTATTCTCATTTGACAGTATTAGACCTGTTTCAATCCAGAATCACATGTTGTTGAGTTGTTGTACTCTCAGACGCTTTTACCATTGCCGGCCATTTTCTAATAAGACGCCCGCTTGCCCAGAGACCGAGTACATGCCCAGTTGGCGATCACTTTTCCACTGAGCGAGACCTTTTGACCATGGTTTGGATATGAGAGCTTCTACATCCAGTCTGTTACAGCTGTGTATGCTGTCATGCTGGCCAATTCTCTGCCAGTTTTTGCGGACGGTTTTTCCCGTAGCACGAAGGAGGAGCGACTCCCTAGAAGATACGTTCAAGTCAATACAGGGCGACGCATCAGATTCAGACATCACACATCCAGCCTGGTAGCTTGTATAGCCACCACACGTTATCAGTTTACTCGATATGACATGTAATTACTATTAATAAATACATGAGTTGTTCTCTTTTGGAAGGAATCTAATTAGTTTCACTCCTACAATATTTTCTCTCTCACACAGCCACTTCGGATTACGAACTTTTTGGGGTTACATTATTTTATTTTTATATTTTACACACACAACGTAGTGGTCCTTTCATTAGTCGGTTACGTTACATTAGTCGACTTCTTAGAGTCAATTTCTCTTATCTTTATTTATCTCCAAATTACCGTAGTAGCTAAAATTTTTATATTCATTTGTAACTGATTTATTGTGCGCTACATTCGACTCGACGAAGTATTTGTCCTGTTATTAATCTCTGCGCGCGGCATTATTTTTATTTGTAAAGCCCTTTTGGCTTCTTTTGTTATCGGGTTAATTGCTGCGCCCTTTAGATTACCGTTTAGACACATTCTTCACTCTACGTTTTTACCTATTCACTCTTTTTCTACTTTCTTTTTTTTTCATACGGCCGTTCTAGTTTTTATCAAAATTTTTATTGTAAATTTAAATCTGGGAATATTTTTGTAAAAAAATTTTTGTACTTTGTAATTTTTTTTTTGTAATATATTCTCGTCTAGAGCTCGTGGCCTTAACATTTTATGTACAGTCTAAAGCCCTTGAGGCATTTTGTAAATCTAGGATTTACACGGTTTTTTCGGGGATTGGGATTGAGAAGTGACTGAGAAAGGCAGCCCTTGTTGCAGTTGATCCTTCGGGCTATTTGAGATCTGCCAAAGTGAAGTATTCTCCCGACCATTTCCGAGGAAAACCAGTTTCTCCGTGACTGAACCCTAGCCCTGCTGAGGCCTAGGCTGTACAACTCTGACGTCATCGTAACTAATGCACATAATGAGTTACAATAAAAAAAGAGATTGCATACTTTTTAATTATAATATAAATAATGAATATCTTGAAAGGGTGTATAGTACAACAGATTTAGGGATAATTTTTCAATCTGATTTTAAATTTGTAAAACATGTAGAATATATTGTACATGATAGTTATCGTAGGTTAGGTTTCATAATAAGAATGGGATACAAGTTTGAATGTAATACTTTAATTATTTTATTTAACTCTCTAGCTAGAAGTAAATTGGAATATGGATGTATAATTTGGAATCCCCCCACTGCAATGCATAATGATATGATAGAGAAAATACAAAAAAAATTACTAAGATACTTGTATTATAAAAAATTTAATGTAAGTCCTAGATTTGTTTCGTGCTTAGAACAAATGCAAATATTTCATGGATCTTCATTACAATGCAGACGACAATATTTGTCAGCCTTATTTATTGTTAACTGAATTAATGGTAATATTATTTTAAGTGAAATTCTGGGCGAAATATATCTATATATTCCAAGCAGGACTTTGCGCCCTCGCCATACATTGTTCAAAATTAAAAATTCATCCTTCCCGTTAGAGGAGGCGTTGAAATTACTTAATAATCTAAATTACGAATACGAAGACTTTGATTTGTTTACAATAAGAAAAAATGGTTTGTTAGCTTATTTCACATGACATTAATTATGTAATCACACACTAACTGTGTATATGTAATTGGGTTTGCCTGTATGTGTGCAGTATAAATAAAGATTATTATTATAATTGGACTGGAGCAGTTTTACGAGCTCAGCTGATCCGTACCGACACCTGTACATCTGCGTGAAACCACGAGATGCGACGTCTCGCCGTTCCTTCGACTACAGTGTCAGGTAACGAGTTGTTCCTTCGATGCCATTGCCGTTAGCAGGAGCGCTGATCTCAGACTTTCTCTATCCGGATGCCGGAGATTCCCAGGGCTCCCTTTTTGTGATATTTCCTTATTGTACAATAGTTAGCTCAAAGCTCCAGCGTGGGTGCACTTGTCTTAAAATTATTTTTTTTATTAAAACTTTACTTTACTTTTTTAGAGTTGACCTTCCTCTAAACTTTTCCTGTTTTTAAGGTCTAGCGCCCACTAATTTCTTTCGAGACAAGCTCGTTTTGTATTTTTCCAAATTGAGTTATTTATTAAATTTCATTCTGTCGCGAATACCTGTACCTCGAAATAAATTACAAAGCCCTAGACCTAGCCGCCGCTTTGCGATTCAGGTAGCCGGAGCAAATTTTATGAGTGTACACGTACAGGTAGGAGAAATTTACTTATTTTTTATTACTTTAATTATCCTCTTGTGTCACAACGTATCTATCAAAGTTTGTACATAGAACTGTCTTGTTAACAGAAAGTATTTTTTCTGCCATTGACACAATATCAACCCTCTCTTGTTAGTCTTAGTCTTAGTTTTATTACTTTTTGTTTGTTTACAATTATTCTATATATTTCGTAAATCTCACCATCTTTTCTTATGTTACATCCGGTAAAATTCAAAATTTCGCTTAATATTTAAAAATTCGTATCTCGCTTAAAGTAAATAAAAAAACTGAAAATTTTAAATTTACTTAGTTATTCGACGTTTTTTAACCAAAACCATCCAAAAGTAGAAACTGTATAGACAACACTAGAGTTCATATTTCCATTCGCCTTTTATACGAGCCTAGTTCCTTTGCTTTCTTCTTCTATAATCCCTACAATTATGACTTCAACAGCGAAAATCACATATGGTGAACTTATAGCAATAGAAAATGCGTTTTACTTACAAACTCATTCGGTTCATAATCGCTTACACGGCGACTATATAGAGAATAGGCTATTCCACCGTAATCGAAAAGAGTAAAAGTTTATCAAAAATATGAAAGATAACAGTTAAACGATAAGAAAAATACCAACTTTTTTTTTAATTATTCCCTCTAAAAAATACGGGAGTTTTACTTTTGATGACTAAGATATGTGAACGGGTGTTCAAGCAAATAGGATTTAAGTTTGAACACAGACTGTATGGAGGTTCGCTTCAACTAAAGGCGGATTTATGCAGCCATTTTCATTTACATTTACATTTTAATTTAATTTTCATTTAATTCTCATTTATAATTTTTAAATGTACCTATTCATACAAAAATATATAACAAAAATAAATGAAAATGAACGCATGCGCACATATAAAAATACGCTGACAGATGATTAACGTTATAACCCTACTTTCATTGGAATAAAATTTATTAATAAAAATATTCAACAATAGTGACAGCGAAGAAGTTATGAGTTTAGTTTTAAACGTGTTATTGCAATAAAAAACCGTAAAAAGAAACGATATCGGAGATACATAATGACAACCAGCTGATCAACTCAAATTCTCATCCCTGTCATGTCGTACAAGCATGCGCCATTTATAATTTTCATTTATTAAATAAAAGTTGGCCATCTTTAAAAATAAATGAGAATGAGAGATAAATGAAAACGTAAATGAAAATGGTGTATGCATGGCTACATTGGTTTACATACATTTATCTTTTAAATGAAAATTAAATTAAATGTAAATGAAAATGGCTGCATAAATCCGCCTTAAGAATATAATTATTCGGGTGTGTCGGATATGTTCGGATGCTGTTCGGGTGATTTTCTTGTCTCTGCATGTTTGTTGATCTATCTGCTGCACTCCTTTGAAATTTGTTTGAAATCGTGAGTCACCAACTATGCGCTGTGCGGGCTATGCGCTACCAACTTCGAGAATGTTAAAATGTTTTTGTAAAATAAGAAAAAAAGTAAAATAAATTAATTGCAATAATTTATTTTCTTTCCCTAATAATAACATATAATATTACAATTCAAATATACATTATTTTGTAATTTGCTCAACATTTTTTCGTAAGTCTGTGAACCACTGTTTGTTTACTTCTGGTATACCTACATTACCTACGTCACAAATGAAACTTAAAATTCATAACTTAATATCTCGCTTATTTGGAGGAATTTTAAACTCAGATTTTCACATATTGTCTTACATACTTATGTAGTTCAAGATAAAAAAATAAAAAAAATTTCGTGGAATAGCCTATTGACCTGGAAAATTTACAATTCATACCGATTTTTTTAGGTATATTTACAAGAGCAGTACTTACGTCACAAATGAAACTTAAAATTCATAACTTAATATCTCGCTTATTTGGAGGAATTTTAAACTCAGATTTTCACATATTGTCTTACATACTTATGTACTTCAAGATAAAAAAATAAAAAAAATTTCGTGGAATAGCCTATTGACCTGGAAAATTTACAATTCATACCGATTTTTTTAGGTATATTTACAAGAGCAGTACTTGTTAATATAGCAATATCAATAACACAATACATAAGACGAAGAATACCCTTGTTCAGAGAAATTATTTAACGGTATTTCTAATGCTATTGCCAGATTTCTTAGTCTTAATGAAATAGATTTCGACAAGTGGTTAACAGCTCTCTTGGGAAAACTCTCCACTATAACAAGGTATAACGAGCTGAAATTAGTACCTCTTGGGTATTTCCGGAAATCTGCTTTTAACAAAAAAAATCTCTATCATACTTAATATTAAAAATATGAAAAAAACGCTCGCTGTCCAAATTTCTAAGTATACAATGTTGAGAAATGTCACTTGTCTACATTCTTAAAGAAAATGTTTAGTTAGGAACTAATGGCACTGTAATTACACATTTATCACGTTCACAAGTCAATTTGACATATGTTCTGTCGGTATTTAACATAACCTAACAAAATGCCACACTGCTGTGAAAATGAAATAGGGCATTCATTTACAAAAACGAAAGTATAAAATGCTTAGATTAGATTGAATAAAAACTGAAGAAGAATGGAAAATAACGATAAAATAAAATTAAATATAAAATAAATTGTGTGAACAGTTATGTTTAGTAATAGGAATGATTGTACACAGATGGCGGTAGGATAGTTCCGAGTCGTACTGACATCTGATCTCTAGTTAACTATTTATTTTGATTACAATAAAGTTATTAGTTATTTCGTTACTTAAATAATTGCGAGAAGTCAGTCAATGCACATACATGTCTATATAATCACAAATTCCGTGAAATATATGTTAATTGTTTCAGTGTGACAGACGTGACAACTAACCACACATTTTGCTACAATAACTCATCAAATCATCACAAATCCTTACTTCCACGCTCTAATTTTGGTTTTTTTATGGAATAGATGACTAATGTAACGATATAATCATTTAAAAGCCTTTTTAAGTTTAAACCGTATCTTTTGTATTAGCTAATCGTTATTTATTGAGCAGTACTGTAAGTATAAAGTGTACATTTTATTATTTGTTATGGTGGAGGACCCCATTGTGGCGACTGTAGAAAAAATCTTGTGTGTGTTTCGAGCGCAAATGGACATTGTCGATTTCGAGAGAATGCCGCGCTCCTTCGTCGCGCGGCAACAACCTCTCAATCGACAATGTCGCATTTTGCGCTCTTAATACACAAATAGCTATTGTCACATGGAAAATTATCAGCAAGTACTGACATACGTCCCTCGAGTAACAGCATCCAGTGAAACAATTTGTTAGTGGTCGTTCTTATAAAGCATTTTTACTAAGAAAATTTCCACAATGAATACTTCTCATGTCAATTCTCTATATAGTCGTTGTGTAAGCCATTGTGAACTGAAAGAGCTTGTAAGTAAATACTATTTTCTATTGCTATAAATTCAACATATGCGATTTTCACTATTGTAGTCGAAATTGCAGGGAATATAGAAGTAAAAGAAATGATCTTGAAGTAAACTATAGCTAGTAAAATTGATTGGGATTTAACCATACTAAACTCGTCACTCCAATAACATGTAGCTTGTTTACTCGCTGCCAGCGAGTAAACTAGTCTCGTGTAAACAAGGCTTAATTATTAAAATATTCAGACTGATTATATTCGTGCGGACAAACTATCTTTAATTTTATTTTTCTATTTGCATAATTCACACCAGAATAAATTATTTCCATCGCTTATTTATTTCTATTATTACAAATGAAGAACTCATTTCAAAATGGCAGTGACTCCGAAAGATGTAGAAATTGTTATTTCCGGTATCGGCGGATATTTTCCGCAATCAAAAAATGTTGAAGAACTACAGAAGATGCTGTTTGAACATACGGATGGAATAGATGTCGCCAGATGGGAAGGTAAATTAAAATTGTGTGTCTAGTGATATATAAATTATAGAAAGTGCCTTGGTTTCTGGCGACGATTGCATAGGCGCGGTCTACACAGAAAAAATAAAATTAAAATTTTGTCTAATTACAATTAGATATTATTTTATTAGGCAATATGTCTCATAATTTAGTATAATTTACAAAGCTTAATTTAGCATTTTAACAAATCCGAAATAGATAATAAATATTTTGTAAAAAATCGTTAATTTATATATGCAAATAGTTATTTGAATTACTTTTTTATTTAATTTTACTATATTTTGGCTTTATTACTTTTGTCCTAGAATTTTGGTAATTATCTAATGAATTAGGTAAGTAAATAGAAAATTTAAATATATGATTAGTTAATTTCTTTATTTATGTTTAGTTTAATACTAAAAGTAGTCATTTAATTTTGTATTTAATTTTACTATAATTTGTTATTACAAATTTAGAAAATTGAACTAAATTAACTTAGATAATTTAATAAAACAATAAGAAAGATTAAATGTACTTCCCAGAAAAAGCTTTCAGAATGTCACTAAAACTGCTGATTTTTGACACTGGCATCTATGATTTACAAACATATTATAAACATTTGAATTTGTTAACTGGTTTCCTTAGTGCATTCACCTCTGCGATTAGATTATTCTATATATTACAGTGCCTTTATCTCTAAATCTGTACAAGATATAATTTTAAATGTATCAGATATAGAATTTTATTTTCTTTAATAATAGTATAAATAGAAATTTTCAAAAAATAATATTTAGAAGATTTTTTTAAAGAAACTATTACTTCCGGTTGTCCAATTGTTACCAAAATCTAATCAGCTCTTCCCAGGATTGTCAGATTGGAGAAACTGCAGTTAAATATTTTTTATGTTTTATAGTATTTGAAACACCGTGGTTCCAACATCCACACATTCACACATACACACACACACACATACACACACACACATACACACACACACACACACACACATCATCATAAAAATGTTATAATCGGATTATAGGAACCTTAAAACGTGCTTATCCACTAAAATCTGGAAATGCGAATTTTAGCATGATTCCAATACCTCTCTTAGCGAGAGGTAAAAAACGGACACGCCTCCTATTATTATCATTAATGGTGCTACAGATCTAAATAAAATTAAGTAATGTTTTTGTTTTCTGTTCTCTATAATAACATTTGCAATTGGTTTTTATTTAAAATAATTTAAATATATATTATAAGAATGTAAGGGGTATTAAAACTAAACTTTTAGATATTTATAATGAAATCGCATCTTGTGATTATGATCTAATATTTTTCACCGAAGCATAGTTAAATAGTAAAGTGGTGAATTCCGAAATTTGTGACCTGAATAAAGATATCCTTCATCGCCGCGATAGAAGTGATCCGTTCAAATCTGATGGTGGTGGCGTAATACTATTAACTGCAAACAGATTTAAAACAAAGTACAACAATCATGGTCTTCAGCAGCCGAAGATATTTGAGTTACCATCACTCATTCAAGTTTCACATTACATCTGTGCTGTGCCTACATTCCTCCATCGCCCCCCTTTGAAATATACTCCGATCATTTTAATATCTTGTGTGATATCAGTGTTCGCTTCACAAACAGTACTTTCTTGGTTGTAGACAATAATAACCTGCCTAACATAAACTGGTCTCCTAAATTTAATTATTATGTTCCATCTATTCAAATAAAAATCATATTTACACTGAATTCATTAACATGATCAATGTTTGCAATTTATTTCAATTTACTGGTGTACATAACACTAACAATAGGATTTTAGACTTAGTACTGTTTAACGTGGACTGTAAAGTTCATATATGTGACTCTCCCTTATCACAAATAGATTGATTTGCAGCTAAATTTGCAAAATGCTAAAGAACTTTCTTACAACATTTTATCTATGAAAAATTTTAATAATTGTAATTAAGAAGAGTTAATTTATATATTATCTGCAATCAATGTGCAAACTAGGCTAAATAATAGCAATGTAAATTTGAATTTGGATACTTTCTACAGTATATTGCAAACTTTAATAAATGAGTATGTACCTAATAAATTTCTCACTAACATAAACTATCCTTTGTGTTTTCGTCACAGTGATAAAACTTATTAGAGAGAAACAGATAGCTCATAATAATTGGAAAGTATATGGGAGAGTCAGATTATGCTTTATTTTCTTTGCTACGAAGTAAAATCAAGGTAAAAATCAACGAGGATATCAATGCATATATTAACAAAGTCGAAAGTAACTTATATAATAACCCAAAATTATTCTGGAAATTTGCTAAAACTGTGAGAAAAAATAGTGGCATACCGAATTCAATGAAATTCAACGATCAGAAGTCAAGTAATGATTAGAAATGAGTAATCTTTTTGCTGAATATTTTAAATCTGTTTTTGTAAATACAAATGACTCTCATGATATGAACATAAATCTAAATGTCAGCACTAATTCTTTAAATTTAGGTAAAATTCATTAATAAATATATTATTTAATCAATCCCTTGCTTCTGGTGTTTTCCCTGTTATTTGAAAATTATGCCATACTTAAATCAGGTAATTCATACGATGTTACCAAGTATGGGCCAATTTCTATTCTCTTTACTTTTGGTAAAATTTTCGAATCACTTGTAGTGGAATACATAAAAAAGAACTTGAAAGTGTAATAATTCAGGAGCAAAATGGTTTTTGCTGTGGAAAGCCTGTTCTCACTAATTTAGTCCAATTTACAGAATTCATAAAATCTCATATGGACAAAAAAAAAAAAACTCGAATTGACGTAATTTACACCGACTTTAGTAAAGCCTTTGATCGGGTCCATCATTCCTTGTTAATAAAAAAAAATTATATTTGCTAGATATACATGGTTCACTTTTGCGGTGGATTAAAGCATATGTAACTAATCGATCACAGCTAGTTTTTTGCAATGGCTTCAAATCCAATTTGATATCTGTTAAGTCCAGTGTTCCTCAAGGCTCCCATTTGGGACCAATTTTATTTAATCTGTTTATTAATATTTCACATTGTTTCCATTATTCAAACTTTTCTTTATATGCAGATGATTTGAAAATTTTTAGAGCCATTGAAAATAATACTGATTAGAAACTTATTATAAAGATAATTTTTTGTCGCTTAATGTCTTAAAGTGCTTTGTTGTAAAATGTACTCGAAACCGTGAAACTATCACATATAATTATAATATCAATAACTCTGTGCTAGAGAGTAAATATACAATTACAGACTTAGGAGTGACTTATGACTGTAAAATTTATTTGTATTATAGCAAAACTGTCAGGGAGTCATTTAAAATTCTAGGATTTATTATGAGATGTAAATATTTCAGCAAGCCTAATTCCATTATTTGTCTTTTTAATTCTCTCGTTCGATCTAAACTTGAATATGCCTCTGTGATTTGGAATCCTTGTTACAATAGAAACATTATGTTAATAGAAATTATATGATTTTTTAAACGACTGTTGTTAGATTTCTGTGTTTCAAATTTCATGTTAGCATTGAAAATTATTAGTACGTTGGAACATTTTCACATGTTATCTCTTCAAAGTAGAAGGACTATTGTAGACATGTTATTCTTATATAAAAATTTTAATAATTTTCTCTAAACAATTAAATTAACTAATTATTTTCACTTTATGTATTTTGTAAACAATCTAGATCTAATTTCTTATTTTTTGCTCCGCTAAGTAACACAAATAACAATAAGAATTCACCGATAAACAGAATTATGAGTACTTTAACTCAAGATTTTCGCATCTGGGCATGTTCCATCTTTCATTAAATAAGTTTAGAACAAATATTATTGAGGAACTCTCTTAATTATTATTGGTTATCAATTTCTCACTTGTTAACGACAATTTATTTTTATTATCGTCATTTATGTATATAACTGTAGTTCTGAGTGTTAATTTTCTGTGGGAACCTGTTATTTGTCTTTGACTGTTTGTTCTCTTAACAAATAAATAAATAAATAAGTAAAGAATACGTCTCCCGACTGGTCCGTAAATATTGATGATATGGTAAATCATTTTATTCATTGGAGAAACTATATTTAAATTTAATTTTGTTTCTATTCAAGACTGTACATTCATTGTTTTTTACATTGTATGTGGAATTATTATTCATGTACGAATACATTATACATGTGGACACCGAAAACGCATAAGTTATGGATATCCTTGACACTATAACTACACTGTATCATTAATTGAGTCATTCTTATTTATCCGCAGTATAAACATTTATGTATATCTTTAATAATATAAACCTTTTAAGAAATATTTATTTGTAAGTCAATTATATTAATATGATGTGTCGTATTATCTTTTAAAACCTTTTTAAGAATATTTATTTGGATGTCAATCATATTAACCCAAGTAACACTGACCAACGGTCGATCAAAAAGTGACGTCGATTTTAGGTCGAATTTACGTCATATACGGCCGTCTAATTAGACGTCTATGCAACGTCACTGTGACTTTGTTTTTTGGTCAAAAATAGGTCTATTTAGACGTTTAATCAGACGTCTATACAACTTCACTGTGACGTCTGTTTTTGGACTGAAATAGGACTTTTTAGACGTCAGATTTGTGGGCCATGTGACGACTTTATTTGGTCGTAATTAAGTCTATTTACACCTTTTTCAGACGTCTAATATTTGACGTTTTTATAAAGACATATTTCGTTTATTTTTACTTTATAATATTATTAAAAATATAAAACAATATATTGTATATTATAATTATTTTCAAAATTCGAATAAATATAATATAAAACTTATTTTATACATATATGTATAATATATATTTTTATTTATCTATTGTCATCACCAAAAACTACGAATAGAAGCAAATTTGGCACATCCAGAAATGGGCAATAATAAGCCGTGGTAATATTTATATTTTATGTTATATTTTTTCGTATAAAGAGACATTTTAAATTTCATCATTTTAAACAAAACCTAGTAATGACAAGACAACCTTTCAACAAAAGTTTATAATACAAAAGCAAATGTATAAATAAAGGATAATATAAATTTTGTAACTTGGTAGATATTGGGTTCTTCAGTAGTGATCTAGCATCCTTTGGAATGTTATTGTGATATTTTCTAAGAATAAATAATAATTTATTTACTGAAGATTGAGTAATATTTTCTTCAACTGCCCATTTTCTTATATCGTATAATATATTATTGTTCTCATCACTCTTTTTGTGCAAAACCGAATTTAAAGGCAAAATTTCTATAAGGAAAAAAGAAATATATTAATTAAGAATACAACTAACATTAGTATAGTATTAAGGACCCAGCTGTGCTTGTTTCAATTCACTTGGAATGAAGGATTTTTGTCATATAATTTATCGGCATGCAGTAAATATAAATATTGAGAAAACGCAATTGTTTAATGTACTACAAACTATTATTACCGTCCATTTGCCACAAAACGATACATGACTTTAAAATTTTCCGCCTTAATTTTCAATGTTTTTTCGTTTCACGCCCTTCAGACATCACTACATTATATAATATTAATTTTCTTCTTTTTATGAAATATTATTTAGCTTTAATCTAATAATAAATGAATTATAATATTTTCCCGGAATCGCGCAAATTATTTAAAAATTATTCAAAAATTCTCAATTTTATGTCATTTTGACAATTGTATTAAAAAAATAAAAACAATAAAACAAGCCAGATTGTGTATCCATGCAGAAATTTTCCATTACAGTACTCAAATAAGTCAGGTAAAATTTTACATGACATAATAATACTGCAAATATGAACTTCCAAAACTCAAGATAGCCATGAAAATTTTTGACGGTTAAGGGAAATATGTATGTATAGATGCACCCTCCGAAAATTTTGACATGTCACTTATAAAATGTTGTAATGGTGGCTGATGGCTGCAAAGTCTTCTAATTAACTACGGGAAATAAAATTTCATAATATGAACATTGAAAATTTAGCATAGATATTGTAAGTAGATCAAATTGTGGTTATATTGCATATTATAATTATTTTTTTATAGCTATGGTAAGATATGAAGCAATGGTGAACTGTAAACTATGCGCGACAATGGGCGAATAATTACAAATTATTTTTTTTTAGATAAAACAAGATGCATTATTTAATTAATTTGTATTTTTCGTGAATATTTATCTTTTTCAAAAATAGTTTTTGTTTAATATTTTATTGTAGGTATATTATTTTACTTTATTTAATATTTTTTAATTATTGTTTTATATTATAGAGTATAAATAAAACTTTAGAATTTAATTATTTATTTTTCCTAGTAATTTTTCCCTGCCATTATTTATGTTTATGCCATAAAAATGACGTCGAAAGAACGTCTTAAAATGACGTCTAAACAACGTCTTAAAATGACGTCTAAACAACGTCTTAAAATGACGTCGACACAATGTCTTAAAATGACGTCGACACAACGTCTTAAAATGACGTCTAAACAACGTCTTCATATGACGTCGAAACAACGTCTAAAAATGACGTCGCACAGCTCCACGCTAAGACGTGGTCAGGACGTTTATATGACGGAATTTCAGACGTCATAGTGACGTCGATTTTAGATCATTTGTGATACTTGGGAATGTATTATGACGTATTAAAATAGTATACATTGCCTTGTAAAGCAATGGGAAATACGTCTTCTCTTCTGTATCAACCTTTGTATAAACTTCTTCAAACAAATAAATAAATTATAATTTTTAAAAACTCTAAATACGAGTTGCATTTTATATTTCCCAGGAAACACAGATATATATTATTTACATTACAGTTTTGTAACAGTCGTTACTTTAACACGACTTGTAATATGATTTGTTTGTTACATGTTATTTACTTGTACAACGGGATGTCCGCCACAAACCTTATATACGTTATGTTTCATAAATATAATCTAGTGCTAATGGTATTTATATTTCAGTCATGTTTACGTAAAAGGTTGAGAGATATTTATTTTATTTATTTTTTATATAACTGTGCTATACTCCGTTATACGCAGGTAATATAATTTTATATCAAGAATTAATATGCGAGGTTATATTAAAATTATGTAATCCAGTAATGTTCATACTGCATCCACAAGGGCAAAAAGAGTTTTTGTAAAATGTGTAACATTTGAAATATACTTTATTCAAAAAAAAGTATACAATATAATAATTAAACAATGTACATAATAAAGGATGTGTGTAACATTTTAAAAATATTTTAGATACAAGAAAATTCGCACACTACCCAGGAAACACAGATATATATTATTTACATTACAGTTTTGTAACAGCCGTTACTTTAACACGACTTGTAATATTATTTGTTTGTTACATGTTATTTACTTGTACAACGGGATGTCCGCCACAAACCTTATATACGTTATGTTACATAAATATAATCTAGTGCTAATGGCATTTATATTTCTGTCATGTTTACGTAAAAGGTTGAGAGATACTTATTTTATTTATTTTTTATATAACTGTGCTATACTGCGTTATACGCAGGTAATATAACTTTATATCAAGAATTAATATGCGATGTTATATTAAAATTATGTAATCCAGTAATGTTCATACTGTATCCACAAGGGTAAAAAAAAGTTTTTGCAAAATGTGTAACATTTGAAATATACTTTATTCACAAAAAAGTATACAATATAATAAATAAACCAGGTACATAATAAAGGATGTGTTTAACATTTTAAAAATACTTTAGTTACAAGAAAATTCACACAATAATGATAAACAATATAAATATAGGTTATGCAATGCCATAAACTAAGTCAGTTTGTAGATCGATGTCACATATTTTATGACTATAATGAAAATAAGCAGCGGTATGTACAGGATAGTTAAAGTTACTAAAGGACTTCGTCCTACATTAGTGTATACCGAAGATCCAATATTGACATTTCACGGCCGCAGTTGAAACATAAAATTTATTTTTTACATGTTTCTGAAACTGTATCACATAACTATCAGTCATTTTTATAAGCTTGTATGAACATCTGTACTACATTTTAAGCTAGAGATAAAACTTCAAATAGTCAATTATGAACAAGAAATACATTCTTATAAAATAGTGATTGGTATTCACCTTATAAATGAAAAATATTGAAATAGGTAAGTTATTGTTATATACAGAGTGTTCAAAAGAAGGGTAAAAAATTGTGGGTACATACATTTCGATATGCTGATTCGAAATCAAAAAGAATTTTTCCAAAATTTGGAAAATATTTTTTGTCACTGCCTGATACGAAATTTTTATTAAAAATAATTACGAATTAATTTATCTTTCTAGTCAACCATTCAACGTCAGTTATGTGATTAGATAATTCATTATTGTTAATTATTAAATTTGTCGGCAGGGCGCATTAAAAATGAACACTGCAAGGATTAAATAAATAATAACAAGTAATTGTCAGAATTTTGGAGAAGTTCTTCTTGACTGAGAATCAGCACATCGAAATGTATATGACCTCAATTTTTTACCCTTATTTTTAACACCTGTATATTATTACAATAACTTATCTGTTTTAACTAAAATAAATTCATTCATTACTGAATAACAATTATTATCTTCTTGGCCTGCAGCTGAAGCTAAATAGTTAGTATTTGTCTTAGGAAATTTTTGCGGTGGTGAAGTGGAGAATTCTAAAATAAATTTCGGATTAGCAAAATGGTACCGAATTTCATTAAATATACTACCTTCAACGCTACCGTTTGTGTCAGATGAGTATGTTTGTGGATAATGTTTTGTTTCACTATACGGCTTTCAGAACAAGTGGTGTAATCTGCCTCTTCTGCTTTTTCCATGCTTTCTCTGAAAAATCTTTGGAAATAAATTATATTAGAAAGTAATACGATAAAATATTGTTTTGCTTACTACAGTAACAATCAATTTTAATTTCATATTTGTTCCATTTGCTGTTATCCAGTTTGTGGTTATTTCAGAGTAGGATTCCATCTTTTAGAAAATACACCTACTCATAACGAACCTAAAAACTATATTCAACAATATCAATATGACACAGAACAAAATAAACACTGTGATACTATCATAGATATTACTTATTAATACAAAATAATAAATTACGTTATATAACTTACCTTATTGAACGTCTTCCGTCCACTATAAACATTCAAATGAATACACATAACACAAACAATAGCTATAACCCGCTGCGGCGCACCCGCATGCGCAAAGCAATAGTATACACAATAATTAAAATTAAAAATCGTAAATTTTTGTATTATATATCAAATTTAATATTATAATTTACCGTAATTTTTTTATTATATAATACTACCTACGAGTAAATAATATATTGTAAAGTGACAAGAAATGAAAATGGGTACCACTTAAAATTAATTTACGCAAAATACCTGCAAAATACTATCAAATAAAATACGAAGTAAAGTATATTACTACATACATATACATATGTACCTACACAGTAAGATAAATCAAAATTAATCTACCTAATAATAGTCTAATAGAGCATGTGATATACTGTCAATCACAATACTGACGTTAAAGCTTTCATATAGAACCTGTATAATTCTGAAAACATGTGCAAAATATTACTTGTATGATGTGAAATTAATATAACTGTGGTTGATATTACTAGTTTCATAAAATTAATGTTACGTTCTATTCAAACATAGTATTTTTGTTGTGGTTATTACATAAAAACTATATAAATTTGAAAACCTTTCTATATTATTACTTTTGTAATATGAAAATATTATAACTGCAAACTTATATAAATAATATTACTTAATATTATAGAATTAATATAAAAATATATAAATGATAAGTTTCATAACGTAAGATATACGAAATATATAAAAAAGAGATCTATGATTTAACTTTTATGAAACAGTGGAATATAACATTGTGCTGTGATTTATCCTTGATAGTTATATATCATGTATGTGTGTGTTTCCTGGGTAATGATAAACAATATAAATAATATAGGTTATGCAATGCCATAAACTAAGTTAGTTTGTAGATCGATGTCACATATTTTATGAAAATAAGCAACGGTATGTACAGGATAGTTAAAGTTACAAATGGACATCATTTACAAATTCAAATTCAATAAAGAATGTGTGTAAAATTTTAAAAATACTTTAGTTACAAGAAAATTCACACAATAATGATAAACAATATAAATATGGGTTATACAATG